>WOXC01004458.1:0-600000 GCA_011680675.1 Gymnobelideus leadbeateri | reverse complement strand
TGAGGATGACAGATTACCTTTAGAAAGTCTAAGGTCTGCCCAAGGCATCTATGAAATACTGAAAGAACCATGGTTCTTCTTCTATTCATTACATCTCCCATTGATTATTGTAATAACCTTTTATTTGATCTTTTGGCTCCAACTCTTTCTCTATATGCTGCAGAACTGCCATCCCCAAATACAAGAGTGAAATTCCTGATTGTCGTTTTCCAGTTGTGTCCAATTCTTCATAATGTCATTTGGGGTTTTCTTGGTAAAGATAGTGGAGTGGTTTTCCACTATCCTTTTCCAGCTCATTTTATAGATGAAGGAACTGAAGCAAACAGGGTTAAGTGTCTTGCCCAGGCTCATGCAGCTATTAAGTGTCTGAGGCTTGATTTGAACTCAGGAAGATGAGTCTTCCTGATTCTAGGTCTGGCGCTCTATCCACTGTGCCACTTAGCTGCCCTAAATTCCTCATACAGACTACAAAAACTCAAAGGAAAGATGTAGTAGTGATGCAATATTTCATCTAATCGAAAATCTATAGCAAGTGTCATTCTTCTAAAAGCAGATCAGGCCTCTCTTGCCAACTACTTCATATCTCAGAAAAAACTAGGAAAACTAGGAAAAAACTATTATGATCTAATTCTGGTCAATCCAATGAGATAGAGGTGGCAAAGAAAAAGGAATTGAAACCAAGGAAATTACCAAGGATGAGATCAACAGGTAGAGTCAGAATTGTAAGCTAGCTTTTGGAAAGTACAATCTAAAAAGAGGCAAAATAGGTTATGCCACATAGCCTAAGACTTGAAATCAATATGACTCAAAAGGCTTTAAATATGAAAAATGACAATATAATGACCAAGATCTAGATCAGAGATGTTTAATTTTGGTGGTGGCAGGGGTTCCTCCTGATTGGAGGGTCTCAAGAAAAGACCAGAGGATCACTTGTTGGATATAAATCAAGGGAATTCTTATTTTTATTTGAGAGGATTAAGCTTAATCCTGTATCATTTTCTTATTGATCTTATTTACAATTAATTGATTTTGTCCTGTAACTGCTTAAGTAGTGGTTCTTTGTTTCTGAACTTGGTGCAGAGTTCAGCTGGCTTGTAATGCATTAAGTTTAAAAATCCAGCTCTCCAGCTCAAGGAATTTTTGCTAAACTTGGGGAATGTGTGAGAAAACAAGGGAGCTTGGGCCTGATATCTTTATGCCATCAAGCTATCCTTCAAGGATGTTTGGTTTGCTGTCCAAAAGTTTGGGTCACTATTTCATACCTGGACTCAAACAAAGAGCACTTCTTAGTCTCATGAGAAAAAAAGTGGGAGTTATTGCTAGCCCTCATTACCAAGCTTCCAACCAATCATGTTGTTCTCTGCACCTTAGCGCTGTAACCAGTCATGTTGCCCTCAAACCTATGAGGTCATTTACCTGTTCTTTGTTCTGTACTTCCCAAAATCTATGTAAGGGGAACTGTCCCTTTGCTCAGGGTCCTTGTCATTAATGGAGGCAAGACATTGGCTTGGTAGCGTGTCCCTGCTAATGAATCTATCTTGTGCACAGATCTGCTTCAGTCTACACTTTTGTTAAAATTTAATCAACACACATATGAACTAGATCAGATGGCCACTGAGTTCCCTTCTAACTGAGACACTGATTTTCAGACCTCTTGTTGATTTAGGATCTTATCGTCCACGAATGAAAAACTTATTTGTCTCTGGGAAAACACCTAGTACCTGGGGCAGAGGCAGATGATGCAATATCAATGGCAGACAGAAAGTTTTCAAATCCTATTCTGCTTCTTTCGTTGTTGATCAAGGGAAATGCTCTTCAGACTGGAGAGTCTGGAGTGGTAGAAGAGAAAGAGCACTGGATTCATAGTCAGAAAACATGGATTTGAATCCCATCTCTGCAATTTACTACCTATGTGACCTTGTATAAGGCAATTTAATGTTTCTGGGTCACAGTTTTCTTCTCTGTTAAATAAGAAGGTTTGGACCTCTAACTTCTAAATTTCCTTCCAGCTTTAAATTTAGAATCCCACAAACAAACAAGATTAAGAGAAAAAGTTATTTTTAATTAAGAAGATACCAGCAATAGTTACACTAGCCAATGTTTACATAACACTTTAAGGTTTGCATGTAATTTACACAAAGAATCTCTAAACAACTCTGTAGGAGTATTACTATCCCAATTAAAAGTAGTATTATCCTCATAAAGTAGGAACTATTATCATCCCCATGAAGTAGGAGCTATTATTATTATCACTTTTACGATGGGAAACTGAGGCTGAGGACCAAAGGGCCTGCCTGGGTCAAATAGTTAATAAATGTCTGACAAAAGATTTGAACTCAGATCTTTGTGATTTCCAGTCCAGATAGTAAGAGTTCTTCTTACTACACAAATACATTTTTTTTTTTTTTTGGATCAAACAAATTGTTTGCTAGGGAATATGACTTCCTGTTCCTATCCTAATTTTCTGGGTAGGAAAGGATAGGTCCAGGTCACGTGAGCAGGTCCAGTGTAGAATTTAGAAATGTCATTTGATTAAAGAAAAAACATTATGGAAAAAACAAAAGCATATGGATTTGTGTTGAATGAGGGGTCCATTCTTTTTAAATTCGTGAGTATTTCTCTCAAAAATACTGTCTATGAAGTTTGAATTTGCTCTTAACATCAGAATTATTTTTTTACAGAATGATTTTCCTATGGTTAGTTGTGAAAATGAATGAATGCCAAGACTTTGCAGAACAATGAGACTTGTTTCAAGGTCAAGATAAATTCTCTTGGTTCAGATAATATACACATAAATCCATTTTTAAATAGCTATTGAACTCAATTGTTCCTTCACCTACCTGCTGAAACCCAAGTTCATAGTTCATTACTTCATGTCCCAAGACCAAGGTTCTAGCTTTTGGAATTTCTCCTATAAATGTGTTGGATTGAGAAAAACATAAAACAAAACCAATATCGTTAATGGCTATAAAGCTACCTTTATATGTACTCTGTATATATTTAAACACCTTGGTTATTTACTTTTACCTCCCTTGATGCCATATATATGTTCCTGAAAATAAATCTTTAAAATGCATATGGGGAGCTAAGGAATCTTCTATGCAAAATCATTTGTAAAGGTGAAAAATCCATTTCTAATATAATTCATCACCCCCAGTTTATCTGTTTTGCGAGTTTTAATTTTTTATATCATCTTAAGGCACTTTATCCCCATACTCGATTTTACATATATATATGTAAATATATATTTATATGTATAAATATATATATTAGCTTCAGAATACAAGATACATTTATAGAATTAAAGCTAAAAAAAAGCTCCTTGATTTTGGCTATGTGCTCTCATACAATAGGAAAAAGAGGACATAGAACCCTTTTGCCCTAAGATACATCACAGCTTTACCTATCCACATTTTGCTTAGCCCTTTAAGCCTTCCTAAATCACTAATTCAACTACATTATTCTCTATGTGACATAAAAGGTATCTAATTCTTACACAGCAGATTATAATTTAATATTTAAATTTATAAAAATATCTTTCCAAGGCCTATACGATGACAAATGCAGCCTAAATTTCTAGATTATACTCAAACTATAAATAATCCCATTCTCTTCTTTATTTTAAGGCTTCCCATTTCCATCCTTTCCCCCTTTTCATTGTTCTGTCTATTCAATCATTTTCAAGGTATAATTAACAAATGCCAACTATCCAGCTTATTTAATACTTTCTTGTATTTCCACTATGTTTTGTTTTGCCACTAATCCAAATTTAAGGAAAGATTTTAAAAATATTTTCAAACTCCTAACTCTTTATTTTCTTCAGTGCATCAAGAGAGAAGATATAAGAATCTTCTTTAGCATCCAAAAATCCTAAACCAGGATTTTTTAAGTCAGGGGTTTCTTAACCTGGGGTTTATGTTAAAAACAACAACAAAATTTCTGATAACTGTATTTCAGTGTAATTGGTTTCCTTTGTAATCCTGAATATTTTATTTTATACATTTAAAAACATTATTTCAAGAAGGGGGTCCAAGAGCTTCACCAGCTTGCCAAAGAGATTCATGGAACAAAAAAGATAAACTCCTGAGATCTAAGACACTGACATGTTTAAAAGTATGAATTACTGGGGAAGGAGAAGAGTCTAGGGGAAAGAGGGCAGCTATACCACCCTTTTAAAACCTAATACAACCACTGAAAAAGAAGGAAGAAAGTAAGAGGTAAGGCCCACACATCAAAACTCCCTCTACGGAAACAGGCAATCGAATTGAGTCTTTTGAGAAAAGGCCCACAATACCCAATACCCAAGGTATAAAATGCCTTGAGACACCATCCTCTGACCCCTTCAATTAACTCACCTGAATCCAGCAAAAACTGCCGTGTCTTCTTTTCTGCCCAGTCTTTTCAGGTCTGGAGGAGAGAAAAAACGACTCACAGACCTTGGCAAATTTGGTTTTGTCTTCCCTCCTTGAACTATCCCCTTAAAATTTATGTTCCCACCTCAAAACTTCTAAGGGTACCCCTTGCTTGTCAATTAGAATGGAGCACTCCCGGCATATAACGTGCATTCCCAGCAATTCTTTCCATCCCTCCTTTTTGCCAAAAGGTAGACATTAACTGTGGCTTATGGAAGGCTACATAGTCGCCCCCCCCTTTCCCTACTCACTGTAACCTCCACATTAAAACTAAAGGGAAGATTCACCCTCCCTTTCGATACCCCCATCCCTTTCCAACCTTTGCCAGACTATTACAGATGTAAATTTCTCAGTCAAGGAAGAAATACATTTTTTACATTCTGCTGATCTATAATTCGACTGACCACACCATTCCACGGTAAGGATCCCTCTTTATTGCATAATTAATAATACATTCATCTAAAAGCATTAAAAAATAATTATGAAGAACTAAGACAATGGGAAGCCCAAGAATCTCTTTGCAGGAAAAGACTTTGTTATCCGTCCCTCTTCTCACCCCTTTCTCCTCTCTTATAAAGGTATGAAAAACTAATCTTCCTCCTTCATTTAATCATCACCCCCCTCCCCGCCCAAGCCCTTCATCTGTGGGCTGTTACCCCCTCCCCCATTCCAACCTCTTTGTGCACGGAAGGCATCACCCGGCTTCTCCCAAAAGCTGCATCCCTCTTTGTACAAATCCACTTTCCCAGGTCCCTCGCCTTCTAGTCCCAGGGCTCACTAGGGGCGGCCATGTGTATTAAATGGGGGGGGGGAGGGTCACGCTGGGTCTCTCTCTCTTCTCTGCTTTCGGTCAGCAGAGGCTCCCCAGGGAGAATGCAGTTCTTTCCCGCCGCTAACCAGTCTCCCATCCCCAGCGCGCCATCGCTCACTCCTTGCCCTCCCCTTCTGCCATGCCCTGGCCCCTGGCCCCGGGCCACGTCTAGGGAGCCGAGTGCGGAAGGAAGCCGCGACAGGGGCGTGGAAGCTTCCTCCACTTACCACTGGGCTGCGGCTCGGAGTCTGTCTCCACGCCAGCGCTGTCAAGCCCAAGCCAGAAGAGCTGCAGAGGTGCAGCTCCCGGGCCTCAGTGGCTCTGCGGCTGCGGCCTCGCTGGCCACGGAAGGCTGTGCAGGCGGAGATGCTGCTGCTGCTGCCACCGCCTCTGACTGCATCATCCCCAGTCCTGCCGCCGCCGCCGCAGCCTCCACGCTGCCTGCTTAGCTGCTGCCTCTCGCCGTCTGTCCGTCCTCTCCCCACCCCCGGCGGCCCCCTCGGGGTCGGGCTCCTAACGGGCCCTAGCTCCCTCCCACCGCCCCCAGAGGCGGCTCAGAGAGCCCGAGGGAGCAAGGGAGGGGCTGGTCGTAGCAGCCGAGAGCTGGACTCTCCTGCCCGATCTCCGGCCTCCGCAGCTTCCAGGCTCGGGCCTGGGCGCCCCGGCCCAGCTCCGCACCAGCTGCACCAGCTTCAGAAGCTGAGCTGAGCCTTGGGCTGCAAGTGCGCCCAATTCTGGTGATTCCCGTGGTCAAGGGGGCCCAAGCTGCAGCCCCAACTTCCTCCCCAAGCCGGGGCTGGGGGAGAGGGACACAAACCAGTAGAGATAGAAAAAAACATTTTTTATACATTTATTTATGGGGGTATGGGGGTGGATCTGGTCGGGTTGTCACTGAGAAGACTTTAAAAAAAGGACGAAATTGTCACAAAGTTTCAGCTTAGGCAGGATTGGAGGGATTTCAAACAGGCGCAGCTCAGTTTTCACTCCTCCCTCCTTCTTTCTCCTCCCCTCTTCTTCTTTCTATTCAACAGGATAAACTCTCAGATTTGCAGGATCTGAGGTCAGGGCACATGAAAAACGGTATTCCAGCAGTTTCAGGGAGGCTTAGTGTTTCAGAGACTAACCATCAAAGAAGGTCGAAATGCAGGTGTGGAGTAACTTCGTTGCATTTTCCCCCCCATAAAGATATAATTGACTATTAGAGCTGGAAGGGGCTTTGGGTTCAACAGCTTTATTTCACAGATAAAGAAACCGAGGGTGCCCTCCTCTCTTCCTCAGAAGCTTAAATGACTTGGCCAAGACCACTCAGTCAGTTGGTGGAAGATTTTTTTGATATAGGGAAACAAGAGAAAAGTGAGAAATAATACTTGAGAATGACTGTTTTATGTTTATGAAGTACAGGTGATGGATTTACTTTTTAGAACAAATAAAAGTCATAGTTTTCTTCTTTGTCACTGAGAGTTTCTTAAAGGATGGGCATGCTTTTTCAGTTTGTTTTGGGTTTGTTTTTTTTTTTTTTTAGTTTAAAAAAATGTTCCATTTCCTTTTTTGTGTAAGTGGATTGTCAGAGGGGAAAAAAAAGGTAAATTCGCGTGTTAGCTTGAGAAAAAAAAATATATTTTTAAATCCAAGAGAGGCATTATAGTGTGCTAGAGAAAGAGTCGCTTGAAATCTGGAAGAACTTTCTTTTAGTCCTACCTTTGGTATGCATTTGATGTGGATCCAAAGGTGCCCTAAGGGTTAACAATATTAAGTTACTCTCTCACCCCTCCTGAGCCTGAGAGCATCCTAAAGTGCCTTCCCTTGTCTTGAAATGCCATAAAACTTCCCCTTTGTGCTGAATCGTGGAATTCCTTGTCACTTCCCCATTCTGGGTCACAAAATTTCCCGAGTCTCCCTTATGTCATCCATTTTCCTCATCCTGTCCAATTCCCATTAGAAACTCTAGAATTATGTCATCATCCTACAGGCTATGTAATTTTCTGTGCATATTAGTCTGGTCCTTGTCCTATATCACTGCCTTTGTTTAGCTCTTTGCTAAGCCTCAGGCCCATATACTTTTGAGTCAATAAAGCTCCCTTTGGCTAAAGAGAATTGAATTCTTTCAAAAATATGAACCAGCTCTCACAACTCTGACTTGATCACCTTGACTTTGTGACCAGCCCTCCCGGCCCCTCAAGGCAACCCTCTAAGATTCTAAATTGCAGACCCATTTTCAGTCCCCATTGTTACTGGGAGTTTCCTCACCAGGTATTTACCCAGGAAGTTAAAGCATTGGTCTTGGCACACATAAAACACCAAACAAAACTTTAGTAATAAAAGAAAAAAGTTCCAATAAACAAGAATACATTCCCTCAAGTCTTCTCTAGGGCTAGACTTAACTTGAGTTGGTAAGAGACCTCAGGCCATCTAGTTCAACTCTCTAATTTTAGGAATGAAGACATTGAGACTCAGAGAGACTTAAATGAGTGACTTGCCCAAGGTCACAGACAGAGTTTGGATTTGAACTCAAGTCCTATGATTTCAAGTTTAAAGGACTTTATGTTATGTAATATAATATATAAGAATTATAATTATATCTAATAAGCTAAAACAATTACTAGATAATAGCCTAGCCACCTCCTGCCTTTCCAGTTTTCTTCTATCTTATTCCAAGCCATGGGCATTTTGATTCAGTGACAATGGCCTGTTTGCTATTCTTTTTTTTTTAATTTATGGAATAAAACAAGTGTTTTCATAACATGGTATAATGAAAAAGATGATTACATGTGAAACTCCAAATCTACTATGAACTTGCTATGCTTTTAAAACATAAAACAGTTACCTAATTTTTTTTTCCTTTTTTTTCCTGTGGCCACCATTAGACACATATAAAACATGTGTGTGTATGTATAAAACTATTCTATACATATTTCTATTTACTAGTTCTTTCTCTGGATGCAAATAGTGTCTTTCTTCATATGTCCTTCATAGTTAATTTGGGTATATGTAATAGCCGAAATGACTTATTCACTCAAAGTCATTCTTAAAACAATATTGCTATTACTATATACAATGATACAATGTTCTACTCATTTCAATCCATTTTTATGTGCCTGTCTTTCCATGTTTTTCTGAGATCACTGAGCTCAACATTTCTTATAGCACAGTAGTATTCCATCACACCACAACTTGTTCAGCCATTCCCCTGTTGATAGGCATCCTTGAAATTTCCAGTTCTTTGCCACTACAAAGAGAGCTGCTATAAACATTTTAGAACATATAGGTTCTTTTCTTTTCCCTAATCATCTTTGGAAATGTACCAAGTAGTGATATTGCTGGGTCAAAGGTCAAAGGTGGTTTAATAACTCTTTGGGCATAATTACAGATTGATTTCCAAAATAGTTGGATTGGTTCACAATTCTACCAACAATGAATAACTGTCCCAAATTTTCCACATCCTCTCCAACATTTACCATGTTCTCCTTCTCTCAATATGGTAGATATAAAATGATATCTCAAGGTTGTTTTAATTTGCATTTCTCTAATCAATAATGATTAAAGGGGCAAGTTGACATCCCCCACTAGTATAGTTTCATTGTCTATTTCTTCCTGTAACTCATTTAACTTTTCTTTTAAGAATTTAGATGCTCTATCATTTGGTGCATACATGTTTAGTACAGATATTACTTCATTGTCCAATGTACCTTTTAGCAAAAATGTAATTTCCCTGTTTATCTTTTTTAATTAGATCTATTTTTGCTTTTACTTTGTCTGAGCTTATGATTGCTGTCCCTCCTTTTTTTTTTTAAATTTCAGCTGAAGCATAATAGATTCTGCTCCAGCCCCTTACCTTCACTCTGTGTATGACATTCTGCTTCCAGTGTGTTTCTTGTAAACAATATATTGTAGGATTCTGGTTTTTAATCTACTTTGCTATTTGCTTCCATTTTATGGGTGAGTTTATCCCATTCACATTTACAGTTACAATTACTAACCATTTATTTCCCACCATCCTGCCCAATACCCCCTCCCCCCCGCTTTCTTCTTCTCTTTCTCTCCTTTTACCCTATCCCCCCTTAAAAGTCTATTTTACTTCTGACTACCACCTCCCCTAATCCACCCTCCCTTCTATCAGTCCTTATCCTTTTATTATCTCCCTCCCTCCCTACTTCCCAGTAGGATATGATAGAATTCTATATACAACTTAGTATGTATGCCATTCCCTCTTTGAACCAATTCCAATGAGAATAGGGATCAAGTGTTGCTGATCACACCTTCCCCCAACATCTTCCCATCCACTTTAAAAGCTCCTTTATGCCTCTTCATGTAAGATAATTTATACTCTTCTACTCCTCCCTTCCCTCTTCTCCCAATGCATCCCCTTTTATCATCTTTTAACTTATTTTTTATATCTTCCCATTATAGATAACTCACACCTGTGCCCTCTATGTACACTCCTAACTGCCCTAATAAAGAAAAAAGTTCTTAAAAGATATACAAATATCATCTTACCATGTAGGATGTAAACAATTTAGCCTTATTGAATCTCTTATGAAACCCTCTTTTCTGTTTATCTCTTTATGCTTCTTTTTGGGTCTTATGTTTGAATGTCATATTTTCTATTCAGCTCTGGTCTTTTCATCAGGAATGCTTGTAAGTCCTCAATTTCATTAAATATCTATTTTTCCCCCTGAAGGATTACTCAGTTTTTCAGTATAGGTGTCTTGGTTCTAATCCTCCTTTGCCTTCTCGAATGTCATATTCCAAGCCCCTAATCCTATAACATAGAAGCTACTAAATCTTGTGCTATCCTAATTATGGCTGCATGATATTTAAATTGTTTCTGTCTGCCTTTTTACAATATTTTCTTTTTCAGTTGGGAGCTCTGGAATTTGGCTATAATAATCCTGGGAGGGGCGGCTAGGTGGCACAGTGAGTAGAGCGTCGGTCCTGGAGTCAGGAGGACCTGAGTTCGGATGCAGCCTTAGACACTTAACGCACACACAAACAAAAAAAACCTAGCCATGTGACCTTGGGCAAGTTACTTAACCCCAATTGCTCTCCAAAAAAAAAAAAGCAAAAAAAAATACTCTTGGGAGTTTTCATTTTGGGATCTCTTTCAGCAGGTGATCAGTAGATTCTTTCCATTTCTATCTTACCCTCTGGTTCTAGAATATCAGGGCAGTTTTCCTTGATAATTTCTTGAAAGATGATGTCTAAGTTCTTTTTTTGATTAGGGCTTTCAGGTAGTCTAAATTTTTTTTTTAAATCACCTCTCTTTGATCTATTTCTCAAATCGGTTGTTTTTCAGATGAGATATTTCATATTTTCTTCTATTTTTTCCATTCTTTTGATTTTGTCTTATGATTGCTTGATGTCTCATTACCTTCTAGTTGCCCAATTCTAATTTTTAATGCATTTTCTTCAGTTAATTTTTATATTTATTTTTCCATTTGGATAATTCTGTTTTTTAAGGAGTATTTCTCTTTCATGGATTTTTTTTGTTCTCTTTTAATATTTGATCCAGTCTGTTTTTTTAAGGTGTTATTTTCTTCAGCATTTTTAATGAACCTCCTTTACCAAGCTGTTCACTCTTTCTTGCATCACTTTCATTTCTTTTCCCCATTTTTCCTCTGGCTCTTTTATTTGATTTTTAAAATCCTTTTTGAACTCTTCCAGGACCTGAGACCGATTTATTGCTTTATTTGAGACTTTGCATGTAGCTGCTTTGATCTCATTGTCTTCTTCTGAATTTGTGTTTTGATCTTTCCTGTCAACATAGTAACTTTCTATGGTCAGGTTTCTTTTTAATATTTGCTCATTTTCTAGCCTTTTTCTTGACTTTTAGCTTTATGTTAAAGTTGGACTCTGTTCTCAGGGTGGAAGGGGCAGGATCCCAATTTTCAGGTTTTTTGCATTGCTGTTAGAACTAGGACATCTGTAAATTTCAGTTCTTCTAAGGTGGTATGATCTAAGGAAAGGTGTAATCAGTGCTTTCCTGGCTTGTCCTCTGTCCTGTAAGTAACCACAAGCATTTTTTTCAGTCCTGGAAATGTTCTAAGGTCCCTGCTCCTGCTAGTTCTCCTCTTCACCCTGGGATTGCAACCCAGATCTACATATAAGCAGTGTAACAGAGTCCTGCATCCAATACCAGTAAAGAGTCTCCTACAATCTCCTTCTGACCAGTTTTCCAACTCCCTTACCATCTGTGGGCTGAGAGCTCCACTGTCAATTCAAGTTACCCCCAGAACCTGCTGTTAGTTTGTTGGGGTACAGCCTGTGCTGGAATGTGTTCCATTCTCCCTCCAGTGAGACAGACCTTTCTTGCTGACCTTTCAAGTTGTTTTGTGCTGGAAATTTGTCTCACTCCCATTCTTTTCTTGGTTATGCTGCTCCAGAATTCATTTTGAGCTGTTATTTTAATGTTGTTTTTAGGGGATTTTGGAAGAGCTTAGGCAAGTCCCTGCCATTACTCTACTATCTTGGCATTGCCTCTCCTTGTATATGTATATTAATGAATATATATTGAGATGGTAAAAGTTGGCACTAGGTTGCACAGTGGATAGAGTGCAGGGCCTGAAGTCAGGAAGACTTGACTTCCTGACTTTGAATCTGGGCTCAGACACTTTAGCTATGTGACTCTGGGAAAGACTCTTAACCCTGTTTGCCTCAGTTTCCTTATCTGTAAAATGAGTTGGAGTAGACGATGGCAAACCACTCTAGTATCTTTTTTTTTTTAAAGAAAGTGGGGTTAAGTAACTTACTCAAGGTTACACGGCTAGTCATTATTTATGTGTGGGTGCTCATTTTCTGAGGCCAGATTTGATCTCGGGTCATCCCAACTCCAAGGCTGGCACTCTTACTCACTGCGCCACCTAGCCGCCCCTTTAGGGCAATTGGGGTTAAGTAACTTGCCCAAGGTTACATGGCTAGGTTTTTGTTTGTGTGGATTAAGTGTCAGAGGCCGGCTCCGAACTCAGGTCCTTCTGACTCCAGGGCCGGCGCTCTATTCACTGTGCCACCTAGCCGCCCCTCACTCTAGTATCTTTGCCAAGAAAACCCCAAATGGAGTTACAAAGAGTTGGACATGTATGGAACAATTCAACAACAACAACAACAATTTTGAAATGTATTAGAAAGCATTTTCCTGGTCATTCTGGAAACCGACTTTTGCTTGCTAATTATATGGTATAGGGAAAGAGGAAACTAAGTTGGAGAGCAAAAAAATAAAAAATAAAAAACAAGCTTATAGTCATCAGAACAGTCCTAGCAACTATAGAAACTTTATGTGGTTTGTGTTGCTTCTTTATGAGATTGCCATACCCTATTTGAAGTATATCAGTGCTACACATCTGGAAGAATCTGCCAAGAGGAATTGCCACATCTTGTAAACCCATCAAGCATTTTTGGGTAATACACTAGAATTCCAATGAAAGTGCCCTGCTAAGATAAGAAAACTTAATGAGATGCTAACAAGCCTAGGCTTTTCCCAGTGCTAGGATGGTTGCTATGGCAAATGTAAATTTATTCCAGTTTAAAATCCATTGACAAAAGTAGCGAAGTGGTGGAGGGCATCCTGTGGAAATAGGAAACATCAATCTAGGAAGAAAAAAAAATGAAAAATGAATTAATAGATTATTGCATGCTAGATAATTAATAACTCATGCAGGTAGTTAAAGGCCTAATTACTATTTTTCTCTTTAATCACTTTAGAATGGCACTCTTTGTTAGAAGCTCCTCAATTTATTACAAAGGGAATGCTGATTTCAAAAAATTGAAGCTCATTTTGTGTATGTGTGTGTGTGTGTATGTGTGTGTGTGTGTATTAAGGGTGAGCTTTTCAGAGTACAACAATTGGACACATCTTCATGATAAACGAATATGGTAGTGAGATTGTCATTTTGAAAAATTGGTCCTATTTCTTGAGTAATATTGAACTCACTTAGCATGGAAGAACATATTCCTTGTAGATAAGGAATATTAATAATAAAGCATAAATTCTTTGGACATCAAGTAGAGTACAACTTTGTCTTACTGCCAAAGATTATCCTAAAGGAGGGAGACTGGTGTAATTGAGAGGCATGAGAGGCAGCCTGGGGGCAGTGAGGGGGCAGTGATAGGGTAGTGGCCCTGGATTCATGAGGACCTGTGTTCAAATCTGGCCTCAGACACTTCCTACTTGTAAGACCCTGGGCAAGTCATTTAACCCTGATTGCCTAAGGAAAAAAAAAAGAGGCAGCATGGTGTAACTGATTAGGGATCAATCTTAGATTCAGGAAGATGTGGGTTCAAGTCTTACTTGACACATTCTAGTTATGGCATCACAGGCAAGTTTCTTCACCTTCTCAGTGACAGCAGGCAACTCTCTAAGACAATATTGTAGATGAATTGCTGACCTTCATCTGTAGAGGAGTAGGTTTACAGACAAATAATTCTCTACATTGATGAAATACAGGTGCAGACTCCTCCAAAAATGTATCAACAAAGCAAGGGATGGAGGATAAAATTGGGACAGATTATTTCAATTCACAAAGTTATTAATAACAATTTGCATATCTGTAGCACTTTAATGGTCACAAAACATTTTCCTCAAAAAATCCTGTGAGGTAAGTAGTTGTAAATTTTTTTAAATGACTTTCAAAAGAAATCCTACTACCACTGATATAAGGATAAGATTTTTTAAAAATCTTATTTTCAAATCAATTTTATTCAGAATTTTAATAGTATGAATTTTGAGACTCACCCAATGTTACAGCTACTACATCTGGAGTCAAGAAGATTAATCTTCCCGAGTTCAAATCTGACCTCAGGCACTTTCTAGCTGTGCAACTCTGGGCAAGTCACTTAACGCTATTGACCTCAGTTACTTCATCAGTAAAAGGAGCAGGAGAGAGAAATGGCAAGCCACTCTAGTGTCTTTGCTAAGAAAACCCCAAATGGGATCAAAAAGAGTCAGACATGACCCAAGATGATGGAACAAAAAATAGTATATTACAGTTATAGAGAATAATAGAGACAGAAGCAGAGCCTGCAACTTAAAAATACATCCAGGAATATGGAAGAGTGCAATAGCCATTCTTTTCCTAGCATTCTATTGTACTGTTCTGTTTAAGCAGAGAAAGTGAGAAAAATCTCTGATATTTTCAATCCTCAGAAAAACAAAACCCAAGGCATGAGAATATGACTATCATACAAGTAGACAAAGGGGTTTTGTCACTGTTGTCCCACACATATCTCTTTTAAAAACTCTGCCTATTTTAGAAAATGAAGGAGCAGTAGGATTAGTTGTCCTGAGTAGGAGAACAGGAACCCAAACAGAGGTTTCCTTAAAGAGGTATTGACTCAGCTATGTGGTCTACATACTTGTGTGTAGGCCTGGCTTAGAAGCCCTGTAGATGCCCCTTCTATGTAATATAACCTAGTGTGACCTTTGGGGACATCATCAAATTATCCCTTACTATGGAGAGATTTGAGCTATTCTTCAAGATTGCAAAGATACTTCGTAAAATGAAGAGGTTGTATTAAATGCTCTCTAAGGTCCCTTGTAACTATAAAATTTTTGATGTTATGATTCTTAAAATAGATTTGATTCTAGGCATGTCTCTATGTCTCTGTTTCTATTTCTCTCCCTCCCTGCCCCACTGTGCCCTCTACCAGTCTTCCTTTCTCTCTCTGATGTATGTTATCCCTATTGGTGCCCTTTAATCTGGAAAATTGGAGTAAAAATGTTTGGTTCTCCCCTGTACTAGAGAAGAAGTCTGATTTTTTCTTTTTCTTTTATGGGGTGTTTATAGTATCTTATTATACAATTAGGTTTAAGTATTTGGTCATCTGCATCTTCTGCAAAACTCCCCCCAAATTCCTATTTAGTTTCTTATACCAACACACATGTCGAAACCTCAATGGGGAACGTTGCAATGTGGAAGGAATAACTATATATAAGTGAATTCCCATACTGCCTCACATTATCACAGATACCTTAGGTAAGTAACTTAACCCCAATTGCCTTGCCTTCCCCCCTCCAAAAAAATTATCACAGATAATTACTTGGGGTATTTTTGTAGCACCAATGCAGTATTTACAGCACCCATGATCACAATAAAGACCATGACTATAAGTATCTCATGGCATTTGATTGCAAAATATACCTAAACTCTCCAGATAGAGGATAGAGTTGAAGGATTCATTTATTTATTTGCTTTTTGGAGGGGGAAGGGTAGGGCAATTGGGGTTAAGTGACTTGCCCAGCGTCACATGGCTAGTTTTTTGTGTTAAGTGTCTGAGGCTGGATTTAAACTCAGGTCCTCCTGACTCCAGGGCCGGTGCTCTATTCACTGTGTCACCTAGCTGCTCTGAAGGATTCATTTAGACAGAAAACAGAATCCCCAAACCAGTAAGCAGATTTCATCATAATACTAAAAATATTAAGAAACCATAATAACACTGAGAGTCACAGCATCCTTCAGCCTTCCCATAAACCAATACAAGATCAATATCTGCTCTCAAGCTTATCTGACTCCTTGCCTGAGCTCCTCCATCCCCATCATCTTGCTATCTCTGACAAGCTTCCTATGGGCTCTGCTTTCCTTCAGCAAACTCCTCCCACCACAGGCTCCATGTGATTACATTCAGCCTATTGGGGGCAGAGTTTACTTTCAAAGTAGGGGAGATCTTCAAACTCCCCCCTTGGGCTATTAAGGGGCAGGGAAGATCTTCAAATTCCTATTCCCATTACAATCTCCTACAAAGTATTCAAAAGAAAATATAATAATAACACTTACCTCACAAGGTTGTCATGAGGATCAAGTGAGTTAATATGTATGAAATGTTTTACAAACCTCAAAGCACTATATAAATGCTAGCTATTATTTTTAAAAATTAAATTAAATTAATTTACTTTTAGTTTACAACATTCAGCTTCATAAGCTTTTGCATTACAAATTTTCTCTCCCCCCCCCCCCCCGCCTTCTCCTCTCCCCTTCACTACCCCGCCCATGGCAGCATGCAATCTGGTATAGGTTCTACAAATACCTTCACATTAAACATTAGCCAAGTTGTAAAGAAGAATTATAACCAATGGAGTGAACAACACGAAAGAAGGGAAAAAACAAAAGAAAACACATAAGAGAGAGAGCAAGTAGTTCGCTTCAATCTGCATTCAGATTCTGTAGTTCTTTCTCTGGACATGCATAGCCCTTTACATCATGAGTTGCTTTATACCGTTGCATTGCTAAGAGGAGCACAGTCTATCAAAGTTAGTCACCACAGATAGGATGTGTCTGTAATCATGTACAATGTTCTCCTGGTTCTGCTCCTCTCTCTCAGTGATAGCTATTATTAAAAGAGGAAGCTAAAGTTTCCATTTATCAGCATCACCCACCAATTGCTGTGAGACTTTCCCAGGGACCTGTAAACTACTGTTATGGGCAAGTTTGTTCTGTGTGACCCTGAGCAAGGCACTTCACCCTGTTTGCCTCAGTTTCCTTATCTGTCCTATGAACTGGAGAAGGAATTGGCAGACCACTCCAGTATCTTTGCCAAGAAAACCTCTAATGGGATCACAAAGAGTCAGGCATGACCGAAAATGACTGAACAACATCTGAATGTTCTACATGGGACTTGGGAACTACCCAGTCCATATGGTACCCAGTTCTCTATCCTTTCTGCAAATTGCATTTGCTTTTGTAAGTGTTTTAGGCTAATAGTTTACAACATGTTCTCTGCTTGATCTCCTAGTCCTTTCGGCTGATATCCAGCTAATGTTCCTTTTCCTTCCACTTGGGAAAAACCAGAGCAAAATGATTGACCATTTACAATAATACTTATTTGCTATCGAATGTAGCAAAATTCCTATGAATTTGAAAAAGCTTTTTCTACCTGGGAGTGAGAAGCTATTTCAAGATGTCAGACAGATGCGTTAATAATTAATATTTTAGGGGCGGCTAGGTGGCGCAGTGAATAGAGCGCCGGCCCTGGAATCAGAAGGACCTGAGTTCGGAGCCGGCCTCCGACACTTAATCCACACAAACAAAAACCTAGCCGTGTGACCTTGGGCAAGTTACTTAACCCCAATTGCCCTAAAGGGGCGGCTAGGTGGCGCAATGAGTAAGAGCGCCGGCCTCGGAGTTGGGATGACCCGAGATCAGATCCGGCCTCAGAAAATGAGCACCCACGCATAAATCAAATGACTAGCCGTGTAACCTTGAGCAAGTTACTTAACCCCAATTGCTTAAAAAAAAAAAAAAATTAATATTTTATAACATGTCTGAGCCTCCAATGAGGATGCCATATTTTGCTTCTACATGTCCTATGGGAGGCAGGGACTGTTTTTGTCCTTTGTATGCTTAGCAAGGTAGTTCTTGCATAATAGGCAATAGGCACTTAAATGTTTGTTGATTTGACTTCTGGAAAGCCTATACTGAGCTAGGCTATGACTCTGTGTCCCAATGGGAGACTGACATTAGGAACAAGGGACCAACTGTAAGTTCTTAGTCTGCCTCCTTGTGATGGGTTCCAAATTGTACCCAAATGGAGTGAATGTTGGATTTGGAAGGCCAGATCTCAGGAGAGCAACAGCAGAAATTTAGAAAACTGCTTTAGAGTTTTGAGAGACTTTGAGAAATTAGGGTGTGCCCATTCTATGCAGTGTAAACTAGATCTAAGAATAAAGCATCCAGATGCAATTAAATGTATAAAGTATTTCCTTTTCTCTCTTATGTCCTTACCAAATAACATCATTGCATTCAATTATTTTTTATTTGTTTTTGGACAATAGCTGTGATTTCATTAGTATAGGAAATCCCTAATGAGGAAGTGCCGCTTGGCAATGCAAATAAGTATCTACTCCACTATATATACTATCTGAGAAGAGCCTGGGCATTGTAGCATTACAGATAGCAAGTTGGCTTCAGGCTGGGCTCAAATTCCCTACTGTAGCACAAGATGCTGACCTTCCTGAGAGGAGTATATTACTAAAGTAAGTAATTTCTTTCTTCACTTCTTCGGTGGACAAGTTGTTCATCAGGTATTCCTTAACCATAATCAGCCCCTCTTCCCTTCTGCTCATTATTTCTTTGATGACATTTTTTTCTCCCATTTTTTCATAATTTCTTATTTGTAATGTGCTGCCAGTTTGTTTCCACCATGGTGAGCATCTCCATTGCCCTCTGGGTGATAGTTTATTTTCAGTTCTTCAGAGACTATAGTGTTCCATGACTTGCTGCTATCTACCACTAGAAAAATATTGTTATTAAAAAGAGGATCCTGGATGGCTAGGTGGTGCAGTGAATAGAGCACCAACCCTGGAGTCAGGAGGACCTGAGTTCAAATCCAGCCTGAGACACTTAACACAAAACTAGCCATGTGACCTTGGGCAAGTCACAACCCCAATTGCCCTTCCTTCCCCTCTCCAAAAAAAGAGGGTCCTTCATTTAAGGGAGATGTTTAGGGTTATGGAAGCATAATGAGTTCCCCTCCCTCCTCCATCCCACCCCACATACCCTATTTTCTCTTTAGGTTTCACAAGACAAAATAATAACAATGTGATAGTACTTTGGTCTGACCTTCATCAGTCTTTCTTTAACTATCAATTCCCTGAAAAGTTCTAAGCTCCTTGAGAATGAACTTGATTAGATTAAGGGAATTTTGAGTGGGTACACCTTAATCTAAGTTGATTACCTATCTCTACCCTTTACACAGATGACTTGGTTCAGGAGAATGGTTTTCTGGGATGCACTGCTATTTGAAGTGACTGTTGAGCTGTCTGAAGAATCAAAACTGTCAACTTTCATCTGAGGTCTGTAACAGTGCTTTATCCTATTGTGAAATTTTATCTTTGTTTGAGAACACAATAAATGGCAACTTGAAAGTGGGTTCTTTCCATGAGATTTTTGAAGGAAGGATGAATTTCTCTCACCTTAAAGCAGATGCTTAAAGTTAAAACACTTCAATTAATACATATATCTCTGGCCAACTTGTGCCCCAAACTCAGGGGCACTGATTTTTTTTTCTTCCACAAGGTCATTTAAAAAATGTTGTAATTTCTCATGGAATATATTCAAAGTTGACTCTCCTACTTCTAGCCTACCACCTATATAAATAGCATCAGAAATGATAAACTCCCTGGCTATTTGTAGTTATGGAGTACTGAAAGGATCATAAAGTCATAGATTTTGACCTGGAAGAAACCCTCAAGATCTGGAATTTTGGTATGATGTGACAAATGCTGGGTGTTCTCCTGTTCTTTACCTGCCTTATAATAGTAGAAAAGGGTGAGGTGTTGTATCAGTTAAATAAGAGACAGTTTTTGACTCACTCCCTTCAATATTTCCATGTGGCAGACTGAGTCTAGACTTCTAACTGGGGGTGGGGATTGGTGGTAGTCTTCATCCCAGCCTTTGGCTGGCTGCTCCTAAGTGGAGAAACTGAAGGTTTCTAAGCATAGAGGGTCCAGAAAATATAGGGGGTACCTGAAACAGGAAGAGGGAATGGTTAAAGCAGAGACCACCAAGGAAAGACTAGACCTGATTACAATACCAGTTCTTCTGATTCTGGTCCTCTGGACAGGACCCCTGGATTCCTCTTCCTACTTGTGTCTTTTTCCTGAGCAAGTGACTGAACCCAATTCTTGAGGTTGACATGTCTAGGATAGGAGGTGACCTTGTGAGTTTGAGAGGTATAGATTTTGGGGTTCCACTGAGTAAATTGACTGGTGAAGGTAAGGTGTTGTATTAATGAAGATAAAAAGAAACAAGCCCTTGGCCTGACTTGCCAGCTGAAATGAACTTTGAGATGGTACAAAGCCACAATGGAATGTAAAATGTCAGTCCACAGTCTTATAAACTGATTTCTGTCCTTATATGGTCTAAGTATCAGATTCCCAAGAGACTACTAATAGGTTAAGATACTGAATCCTATTATAAATCATTCCATCAATGTAAGCAATGAGGTGATCAGTGCTGAAAGAAATAGCCTTTTATTTGTGCTTTTAATTCACTAGGGAAGGCTATGTAGATAACTGAAGACATTAAGAGGAATAAGGTACAGAGGATTGGATAGGAGAGGAGGTGTGAATCTGAAGATTCAGTATAAAGGGTATATATAAAGATTCAGTATAAAAGTATAAATCACAGTCCCTTGTAGGAAAATAGGACCATAAGAATTTGGAAGGGGTGTTGGGCACCAAGGAAGGAGGAGAGAGTCCATGATCAGGTTGTGCATCATTATAGCAAGCCTGGCCACTCTAGTGGTTACTTCATGTAGCAGGACAGGTAAGTAACACTGAGGAACTCCTGCGACTCATAAAGAAGGTCTGGATCTCATTCAGATATGTCTAACTGGTTATTCACTCCTGAAATCACAGACAGGAAAGTGCCAATCAGCCGGGTTGCATGGGATTTGAAAGTTCCTAAGCATAGAGGTTCCAGAAAATATAGGGGGTACCTGAAAGAGGAAGAGGGAATAGTTAAATCAGAGACCACCAAGGAAGGACTAGGCCTGATTACAACACCAGTTCTTCTGATTCTCTACCCAATGCTCTTACCATTAGCTGCCTCTCTTACATAGAAAAACCACCATGTGAAAACAAAAACAAATACAAGCCCTTCTGCAAAAGTGTTGCCAAAAACGTTCTTATAATGAGTGCTAAATGGAGTTTGAATGGATGTGAGTCAGCTATACCTGAGGAATAATAAGTACCCCAAGCTTCTTGTTTCTTTTAGGAAGCAATCAGTATTACTTGGTTGCTAATACAATAATTCACAACCCCCCCCTCCCCCACTAAGCTGCAAATTGAGAGCCCACATAAATTCTCCTGAACTGCAAGCCTATCCATTAACACTGAAATGTGTGTGAAAAACCAGATAATTTTATCACTAAAGCTTTATCTTGACAGGGTGCAAAAGAGACCTAATCCATATCTATGTTTCTAGAAAATGGGGATCAGAAAACAGAGAGCCTACAAATTCTGTAGCCCACTTGGCATATCATTGGTCTATGAAGTTGACTGCATATAGCAACCAAGTGGATCCATCTAATATGAGAGAGAGCAGGATTACCTTGGATCTTAATAGATTTTATCTAAATGATGAGGGCCTATGGTGCACTGGTCTGCTTACCTGAGGAATATGCTGTCAGAGAAAATCTGCTATGACATATAATGTATTTCACATGGAAAAGCTTCAGAAAGGAAATGGAATATGAAGTGAAATAGGAGATACACAGGAATTTTATTATATTCACAAGAACTAACATCCTAATCTTCTAAAAACCAAATTCACAAAGACATGAATCAGGGCTAGATTGTTTTTCAATTCAATTCAATTTGACAGTTATTTATTCCGAGCTCTGGACATACAAGGCAGTATGCTTTTCAACATGATTATGACAGGGAGTCTTAGACTGGGTCTCTGAACTCTTAAGAACATTTTGATAATTTAATTTCAATATCCTTGGTTTTTTTGTAGCTCTATTTTATTTTGCACACCTGGAGGCAGCTAGGTGATAGATACAGTGGAGAGAGAGTACGGCATCAGGGAGACCTGAGTTCAAATCCAAGTCACTTAACCTCTGTCTGCTTCAGTTTCCTCATCTGTAAAGTAGGGGTGATAATAGGACCTTTGTTGTTCTCCAGTCACGTCTGATTCTTCATGACCTTGTGGATCATACTGCCAACGGAGTTTTCTTAGCAAAGATACCAGAGTGGTTTGCTATTTCCTTCTCCACTAGATTTAGCCAGGAGTGGGGGTCCTGTGGCTTTGAGGTCACACGTAGCCCTGTAGGTCCTCAATTGCGACACTTTCTTTGACTGACTCCAAACTTCACAGAACAAATTCCTTTAATAAAAGGATTTGCTTTTAGGCAAACAGAGGCTAAGTGGCTTGGCCAAACGTAGCTAGTAAATGTCTGAGGTAGGATTTGAACTCAGATCTCCTTGACTTTAGATTGTGCCACCTAGCTGCTTATGGAAAACACAATTATGCTTTTTATGGATAACAATACCAAATCTACCAGATTCTAAATTCCTATTTGAAATAACACATTTTCCCCTGTATTTTTCCTTTAGAACTATCCAGTAGATAAAATGTCTTATATAGTGGATTCCATTCCTATATTCCCATTGTCAGAGAGGTTTGGGAAGCAGCAGCAGGTGGATGAAAAAGTAAAAAAGCCTTTTGACCAAATTCTCTGGATTAAATGTATTTCATGTTACAGGCTTCACTTGTTGCCAACAGATGTCAAAGTTAAACGAATGCTTCTTTTCCTTCAACTACTTTTGGACTTGGTCTTTTTATTATTATTTAGTTGTTATGAATAGTTATTCATCTATATTCTTAACTCATTCCATTCTTCCTTCATCAATTATTCCTTCTCTCTTAGCTTTCCAAACTTCATTTTCCCACTGACTTTTGTTTACAAATAAATCAGTTTTCCTCTTCCTTTTAGAATCATAGTGATGAGGTGCTTGGGGTGTCTGTGTTTGTAACATCAGTTTGTAAAATCAATTTGTAAAACCAGTTTGTAAAATCACATTCCACCCCCCCAACCTCAGAGCATTAACTCTGCCCCTTTCCCCTGACAGCATTCTGCCTAGCAACAATTCATGAATTCCCCTTAGTATAATGGCCAGGTGCACCTATGAATCCTTCAATGCACTATCTGTAGGTTAACTTCTCAGCCAATTAGGCACATCCTGAATCCCCATTAGCCTTGGTTCCCAACATCCATCTTGTCAAACATGACACTGATGGGTGGCAGACTAGGCACTTCTCAATCAGCCCTGACCACTAGCTGACTTAGTGACATTTCAGGCCTAAAACCACACCTCCGGGTAGGCCCCCCCCCCCACTTGGGCTATTTCCCAGTGAATTATTGGCAATATGTCTGTGCAGTTGATATTAAAGATACATGTTCCTTTAAGCACTGACCACTCCTTAACTCCTCCCTAATCCCACCCTTACTCACCTAGTTAGCATAATTGACATCTGATTTACTATTTTAACTCTTTATAAAGTATACCTATGACTTCTTTAAGTTTGCAGCCTCCATAAGAACTCTTGCCTGCTGTAAAGTGTAACAATAAACTTTTACAATCCTGACTTAAAAGATTGCTTGGGCCTTGTGAATTCCTTCCAGACTGCACAGCAGGGACTCTGGTCATTGATGCCCCTGTAACACCTATCACCCCTCTCATCATTTTGGCAACTCCACTGGAACAAAAGTCTGAGGTCTCAAGCTTTCTTGGAGTAACGGTAAGCTCCTTTCACCTCCTCCCTTTCCCTGTGTGTCGGTTTTCTCCCCCTCAAGCACCTAGGAAGGCTTGTGGGGACACGGGTTACAGTCTTCAACAGACTGGGGTGGGTCTACCTTAGACCTTGGCATACTTCCTTCTAGACAGGGGACACCCAGTCTGGGAACATTTGTGGGTAAAGCTTCTCTCTTGGAATGCCAAGAGCTGGAGCAGGGACTACAGGGACTCTTTGGCTTAAGGACAGGAAGAAAGGATGGGCCAGTTTCCCCCTACGCCTGGGGATCTGCGCCTAGGTTATCTTAAAGCAAGTCTTACCTGGCCTCCATTAGCTTCTATATGGAGTACAAGCAAACATGTGATTTGTGCCAAGGATTTCTGACAAAAAGCGTTGTGAGCTTTTGGAACCTTCCTGTCAGTTTCTCTCTCTGTTCTGTTTCTGTGTGGCTGTGTGAATGAGTGTGAGTGAATAATCTAACACCCTGTAAGGTTTAAACTGCAGCTGGACTGCTGGACATTTCTTTGGAATGCTGTTATCTCTTTCCCTCCTCCTCCCTTCCCCCACTGCCGAATACAGGCTGGAGAGGGAGGAAAAAGACAGGAAAATATTGTCTTGTTTAGGTTATATGATGGTAAATGCAAGTCAAAGAGTGTAGAAGTATCAGGTTAGAATTAGAAAGAAATGTTATGTGTGGTTTTAAAGGGGCTTTAATCAAAGTTAAAAAAAAGGACGAGTAAACAATAGGAAAAGCAAGAAAGTTTAAGCATGTAGCAAAGGAAGGATCATGGGCAGGAAATTAAGATAGGTATAAGTTATTTGCTCTTGAAAAGTATGAATGGAAGTTTTAAGATTTTTAAAAGGTTCAAAATCTCCTCCTCTTCATTCCACTCTGGCCAAGTGAAGTGCAGAGAAGGCAATAAGAAAGGGAGGGAATCTTCTCCCCTCAGATCAAAGAGGCAGGCAGATGAACTATTTCCTGCTTCACCTAAAAGAGGACAGTTTTGTGTATCAGAATGGAACTGAAAGGCAACTGAATACACAGTGGTCATTTTTAAAGAGTGTCACTCCTAATTCAATGCTAAAGATAAGTCAGAATTTATTATAGTATTTGGCACTGAGGCAAATCAGGAAAATCCATAGATCTGTAAAAGAGACACCTCAGAGGTGAAGCTTTCTTTGAGCTTCCAGTACAGAAGGGGACACCAGGGCCCCCCTACTCAACTGGCAGATTCAAAGCTCTCACTTCCAAAGAAGTTTGTAAGGAGTGGACACATAAGTGAAATTTATGGGAGTACAAGTCGGCACAGCTAAAAACATTTGAGCAGATTTTGTTAAAGCCTCTCCCACCAGATCAGATAAGGAAAGAGGATGCTGAAGAGTAGTAGGGATTTTGAGTTACCTTCCCCCACTTGAAAAAAAAGAGGGGGGAGGCACAGCAACTATATTGAGGGCCCCTGGCAACAGCCCTGGGCCCCTGGGTACCCTGAATCCCCACCTCTAGGCATGCAGATGACCCTCTCTCCTTTAAAACCCCTGGGTCCACAAACAGGCTCTGCAACTGTAGGGGGAGTAGAAAAGCCACTGCACTTGCTAAGCCCAATTTTCTATCAATAATTTTTGTATGTGATGATTTGGAAATTCAATTAATGTCATTATGTCCTTGTGTTATTATGGTATCTCTAAAGGTAAAATCCTCTTATATTGTAAGGTAAAATCCTCTTATACTGTAAAAGTTGAATGACCATTGTGAGACAGAAATGGTTTTAGTTTCAGTTTTCAATCTGAATTTTGATGAAACAAAAAGATGGAGAAAAAAAAAGGTTGTGTAAAACCAATTATGTTACTTTATCAGTTCTGATAACCCTGTCTTATAATGTTTATTTCTTATGAACTGGATTTTTTATGTTATAAAATCTGATAATTTAAAGCTGTTATATTTGGGATACAAACAGGTAGTAATAATGCTGCTGATATTTACTATGATAGCTGATTGTTCATTTAACTTTTTGGCTATTCTGAAAGTATACAGTGATTTAAAGTTATAATTTCCACATTACTAATGATGAAATGAATTATTCTCTGTACAAGATGAATTGGAAAGGCATTTTGTAGAATTCTTATTGAGCAAATGAGAAACCTTGGGGGAAAAAAAGGAAAGAAAAATATAGGGATGTGGTTTTCAAGCTTGCTTCATCTAAGGATGTATTTATGTTAATTTGAAGGTTTGTGGATCACCACATTCACCATCTATGTGAGATTATAGAATGTAATTGATTTCTAGTGATAAGTTGATTGGGTATGTGGCACCAAGAAAACTTTAGTTCTGTGTAACTTCAAAAACTGGAGTTTTAAGGTCACCAGATTGGTAATTCATTTGTTTTTATTTCAAAGCTCAAATTTAAGAACATGATATTGTTACTGGTAAAAAGTTGTATTATCTATGCTATATGAGAAGCAGTTTCTCTTAAAGTCTTGGAGTATTATAATTTAGGAAATCATAAGCTTCCAAGTCTGTCTTTGTTAAAAAGGAAGTTTCAGTTAAGATTGTTTTTGTTTTTGTTTTTTTCGTTTTTAGAGGGCAATTGGGGTTAAGTAACTTGCCCAAGGTCACACAGCTAGGTTTTTTTGTTTGTGTTAAGTGTCTGAGGCTGGATCCGAACTCAGGTCCTTCTGACTCCAAGGCCGACGCTCTACTCACTGCGCCACCTAGCCACCCCTCAGTTAAGATTGTTTAATCTTGTAAGATTGTTAACTAAGTTATTTGAGCTACTGTTTTAATGCTAAAACCTAAAATTGTTAATTGATTGCAGTATGTGCAAAGGAGGAGACTGGATGAAAACTTGATTCTGACTAGTTCTGCCCATTCAGAACAGTCCTCCTGCATGTATGATGCTGTAAAACTGCCAAATCCCCTAGAAACTATCTCTATTAGGCAAGGTCATTCAGCCTGGGAAAGTAACTTGTTTTAGTTATATAGTTTTTAAATGAACCTAACTTGCTAAGAAATTGCAAAGATTAGAAAGGATAAATTTAGATTTCAGAAGGAAAGATGAAAAATGGAATTCCTTACATTTGTGAGACCTGATAAATCTTTATTGCTCATTGCAGCTCCAAGAAAATAAAAAATAATTATAACTGGCTCTAATCTGTGATTGGTGAAAATTGCTGTTTTGTAAAAGCATTTGGGACCATAACTAAATTTTATTTTGAGTTTGAATTTGAGTATAGTTGTCTGCATTAGATCAGTATCTGAGAGAAAATGCCACAAGCTACTCAGAGGGAATGTGATCCCGTACTGTTGACAAGTGGAAATCTACATTTGGTAAAGGCAGAAGGGACAATCTTAGCCTCAGTCTGGAATGGGATCCCTCCTGGTATAAAGTATACCTATGACTTCTTTAAGTTTGCAGACTCCCTAAGAACTCTTGCCTGCTGTAAAGCGTAACAATAAATGTTTACAATCCTGACTTCAAGATTGCTTGGGCCTGTGAATTCCTTCCAGACTGCACAGCAGGGACTCTGGTCATTGATTGGAGCCCCTGTAACACCTATTGCCCCCTCATCAAGAGAATTTATGAGTTAGAGGCATGGTCAGTGGGGTCAAACTCAAATAGAAATGGATCCCATTGGGGCCAATGTTGACTTAGAAAACCAAAAACTAACATTATCTTGTTGGATTGTACTTTTATTTCCTTTGTTTGACATTTCCCAATTATGTTTTAATCTGGTTAAGCCACATGGGGGCAAGGTGCAAGTTTGACCCCTATGAAGTCCACTTTATATCTGAACAAAAATCTCCTCCCTCTTCCCCAACAAGGGAAGCTTTTGCTTGAAGATCTTAATTGAGGCAACTCATTCAGCTTTAGAGCAATTGCCAAGAAGTTTTTTCCTCTTATATCAAGCCCAGCTTTGCTTTGCAACTTTCACTTTGCTACAAGTTCTCCCCTATGGTGCTTCAACTCAGAATTCTGCTAGAGCTTCATCCTTTGGCTCTTTGTCATTTCATTGTCAAGCTCCTCTGAAAAAGTGATCCATTCTCATTGCTTCTGTTTTCTTGCCATTTACCTTACTCCCTTGCCATCCGGCTTCCACTCATCTTCTACTAACATTTCTCTCTTCAAGGTCACCCAGTGACCTAACAATAAAATTCAATCTTCTTTTTTTCTAGTCCTCATTTTCTTTGAGAAATCTTTCTTTCTCAAAACTTTTCTCTCCTCTCTTTCTACAACATAGCACTCTCCTAATTCTTCTCCTATTTGTCTAAACACTCTTTTCTGTCTCCTTAACTCTTTCCTTTTCTTTACTGATTTCCATATAGACTACTGCTTCTCAACGTGTTGCCCTCAGTCTTCTCTTATTTCTTCTCTCTTTTGGAGATCTCATCCCATTTTGTATGCTTTAACTATTTTCTCTATGAAGATGAATCAAATAAATCTATTTATATAAACCTGATTTCTCTTCTACTAACTGTTGAGCATTTCCACTTGAGAGGTTCATGAGTACTAAGGATAACAAGGTCTTTAGACCATTTCAAAAGCACTAATTAATTGTTGGTATTCTCAATGTGATATCTTTGTTCAGTGACCAACAAATTAGTCTTCTCCTGGAAGAACTGAACCCCACTCTTATTGACATTCTTCCTATAAACAAAGCTAGAATACATTATAAGAAATTGAAAGGAGGATTCTGGGTTATCTGTGGAGAGAAGAATAAAGACATAGTCAGAATTGGTTTCATTGTGCATCCAAAAAAAATCAGGAACATCATTTCTTGGGATATTTGATAATCTTGTCTTTCTGATGATCACAATGAAGGTAAGGAAACAGAGCACTGGGAAGATCATTGTGATTTATGGGATATCTCATTGGAGAAGACGAACACGTTTCAGGAAGAATTTGACAAGATCCTCCCAAAAGCCCTTAACTCATGACTTGATATTCAGGGATTTCAATGCAGAAGTAAACACAGTGAATAAGAAATGAGAAATGTAAAGAATTCAGAAAAACATTGAAAGACTAGCTGATAGGAACAGAAGTTAGCAGAACCAGGAAAGCAATCACCATGACAACATAAATGGCGTCTCTCAGGGCACAATAGTGTTCTACTACATTCAATATCACAGCTTGTTTAATCATTCCCCAGTTTATACATACCCCCTTAGAATCCAATTATTTTCTTTCAAAAAATGTTTTCAGAGTTATTAATATAGTCACATAAAATGTTCTAAATCACCAGTTTTTTAAATTATGGTAGGTTCTAGTGAATTTTTAATGTAAATAGTATTTTATTTTTTCAAATTACATATAAAGATAGTTTTAAGCATTCATTTTATAAGATTTTGAGTTCCAAATCCTTCTCCCTCTTTTCTTTTATCTCCCCCCTCCCCAAGATGGCAAGCAATCTGATATAGGTTATATATATGCAATCATGGTAAACATATTTCCACAGCAGTCATGTTGTGCAAGAAGATACAGATCTAAAGAAAAAAACATGAAGAAAACCAAAGAAAGTGAAAATATTATGCTTCACTTTGCACTCAAAGTCCATCAGTTCTTTCTCTGGATGCAGATAGCATTTTCCATCATGATTCTTTTGGAATTGTCTTGGATCATTGTATTGCTGAGAAAAGTCTAAGTCTACTATAGTCGATCATCACAGTGTTGCTGTTGCTGTGTACAATACTCTCCTGGTTCTGCTCCCCTCACTCAGCATCAGTTCATGTGTCTTTCCAGGTTTTTCTAAAATCTGCCTGCTCAGCATTTCTTACAGCACAATGGTATTTCATTACATTCATATACCACAACTTGTCCACTCATTCCCTAATTCCCTATTGATGAACATTCCCTCAATTTCCAGTTCTTGGCCACCACAAAAAGAACTGCTATAAGTATTTTTGTACATGTGGGTCCTTTTCCATTTTTAACGATCTCTTTGGGATACAAACCTAGTAGTGGTATTGTTGTTTTGATTTGCATTTCTCTAATCAATAATCTCTAAATCACTATTGATTAGAGAAATTCAAATTAAAATAACTCAGCTACTACCTCATACCTATCAGATTGGCTAACATGACAGAAAGGGAAAATGACAAATGCTGGAGGGAATGTGGAAAAATTGGGACATTAATGTACTCTTGGCAAAGTTGTCAGCTAGTCCAACCTTTCTGGAGAAGAATTTGGAACTATGTCCAAAAAGGGCTAGAAAGCCGTCCATACTCTTTGAGCCAGCAATACCACTACTAGGTCTTTATCCAAAAGAAACCAAAGCAAAGGAAAATTACATATTTGTACAAAAATATTTATCAAAGTTCTTCTCTTGGTGATAAAGAAGGAGAAATTAAGGGAGGGTCTTGTCCATGAGTGGAAGTGGGGGCCATCTGGGTCCCACATACTCCAGTGTTAGGTTGAAGGGGATGATTTTCTCTTCTCTAGGGATTTCTTTTCCTCTCTGGATGTTCCTTTCTTTTCTTCCTTTTTTAAAAGTATAACTATTGACAAACCAACATCAAACTTTCTCATATAAATGAATAAAAATACCACCACCACATTATATGCTTGCTTTGTGAGGGAATTAGAGCGGCAAGTGTGGCTAATTGTGGGAAATGAGTGAACCACACTGACTCCATCTTGTGACTCAATTCTGGAGCTAGCTTAGTTTTTATTCAATTATGGGTCTAGTTCAATTTGTCTTGTGAGAAATTGTGGGCATTGAGAGAAAACCTTATTGTATTGTTTGACCCTAACCCTGCATAACTGGGAAGCTTGACAATCCCTCCCTGCTGCTTAGAGACCCTTAACCAAGGCCCTAGGGTTATATTGACCAGAAACGTGTTCAGATCCAAAGGCTGATACAAGGAGTTTTCTCACAATTGTACATCTCCAGCAACCCCTTTGTCTTCTCTGAAAACTGGCCCCATATTGATCAGTTATTATTTCTATGTTCTCTTGATTGTTTATAGCTACTTGGGGAGAGGGATACCTCCTTTTCTGATTCCAGGAATCGTCCCTGTTCATTCTCCCCCTCCCAACTTAGAAAGTCCTTAATCTTTCCTCAAATTAGAAATACAATTACCTAATGTGTTAGTTCCTTTTAATTAATTGGTTTTATTTGATTATTTTAATGTACAAAAAAGTCTGTCTCCCTCTGTATTCTGGGTCCAGTCCTAAACTGAGGAGGTCTGTTCCTGCCTTGTTAGGCAATTGGCATGCATTGCTTAATAAATCAATCATCTCAGAAGATCAACCCTGTTTTCTCATTCATCTTTCACCCACCAAATATGTGCCATGTAGTATGTATGCTCAGTGCTGAGGATACAAATATAAAATCTGGACTGCTCTTACTCTCAAGGAGCTCACAATGCATTTGGAAGAGAGAACAAAGTAACAAAAAGATTTAGTTGCAGGGCATTTTGAAATGCCCAGGAATCTTTATCGAGCATTGACTGGGCAGATGGTGAGACCTCATGGGCCAGATGTTACTGCAGAAGGACAAATTGTAAGGTCCTACCTTATGATCCTCTCTTTTACTGGAGGATCTTTTATTCTTTTACTCTCTCTTTTTTTCATTCAAATGGTGTGAATGACCCTGCTGTGGATGGGGAGGAACAGGTTCATGACCTTTGGGAAGGGAAAAGTGGGGCCTGATGTCCAGGTAGAGCAGGAGACTAGAGATTCCTCCTGAGGGCATGGAGATTGGGTGGTTAGCTTGATAGCAGGGAGAGAAAATGAAAAGGGGGTGTTGAAAGAAAAGTTGAGGGAAGAGGAAATCCCAGGAAGATATGAATGGGGTAGAGAAAGGCTCCCCAGTGACCTGGCCTACTGGACTCTCTAGTGCCAAGTGGAATCTGGATAAAAGGCTAGGTTTCCAGCAGAGTTTGCTTTGCTGAACCCTGCAATGTCCATATGAGGATGTACTTATTAAAATTTTATATTTAGAAGGTGATTTCTACATGTTATATCATTTTGAAGCCTCAGAACAATCTGGTGAAATGGATATTAGGATGTGGGTATTATTGTTCTATTTTATAGGTGAGGATACAGAGTATTTAAGCCTATGGTAACATGAATCAAGTGAAATTCAAATCCAAGTCTTCCTGATTCCAGGTCCAGCACTTAAGCCACTATGTCACATCATAATGATTCACAGTGTCTTTAAAATTTGAACCTGTGCCCTCTGATATTATAATGTAGGATATTATAGTCAGGCTATTATATTTCCAAAAATTCTGTTGCTTCAAAACAGTGGGATCCTGACTCAGACAGAGAATTGGTTGACAAACTCTCCAAAAAGAAAATTATAAAAATACAGATCCTGAGAATAAATGACTTACCACAGGGCACAAATTGTTCCCTCTGTTGGATATGTATGTTCTCAATGCATTCTGGGAAATACAGTCCTGTGGTGTGATTGGATTTGTTTTATTCTAATGAACAATAAAACTTAGCAAACTGGGGTAAGTCATTCCCGGAATCCTAAAAGTTCTCTCTCTATGTGTTATCCAATGTTAATCATGACAGTGACTTTTTAAAAAAAGTTTATGCCTTCTGACTAATAGTGAAAATGGGATTTATGAGAAATAGTTATGTTGGGTTATAAAATGAAATGGTTCTGATAAAGGTTCTACTACCTAGGATTCCCAGAAAACTACCAAAAATACTTTGGTGTTGTTTGCTTATTTTTTTCCTGAAGGGGCAAATTCTTGTCATAAGAGCTTTTAAAGGACTTCATATCTTGCAAATTGTTTATGAAAAAGCTATAATTGTATTCAAATCTGCCAGATGAGTATATTCTGTATACCTACCCTTGGATTATGCCTAGTATTGAAGAAGTGTAACTTTTTGGTTTCTAAAACTCATTTAGACTTGCTTTTGGAAGGGGCAGCATATTTATCTTCTTAAATGTTTTTCTCAAGTTGTTATTAAAATCAGATTGTATTCCCTGAGTCCATAGGAAAGGGAAGATTGGCCCCAAAGCATGCTGGCTGGCAAAGTCAGTCTGGTTCCCACTTGTGCTGCTGATGGTCACTGCTGTCATTCATTAACTGCATGACCTTAGAGAAATCACTTTACATCTTTGGGTCTCAGTTTTCTCATTCATAAAATGAAGGGATTAAATGTCTTCTAACATCCCTCCTAGTTCTATGAGCCTTTGACTATACGATTTCTAACATTATATGATCTTATGAATGAATGAATAATTTCAAGTTGTTTAGCCCAATTGGAAGATTGTTGTTGTATTGTTTACTAGTCTTGGCTGACTCTTCATGATCCCATTTGGGGTTTTCTTGGTAATGAAACTTGAGTGGCTTGTCATTTCCTTCTCCAGCTCATTTTACAGATGAGTAAACTGAGGCAAACAGGGTTAAGTGATTTTCCCAGCGTCACATAGCTAGTAAGTGTCTGAGGTCAGATTTGAACTTATGAAAATGAATCTTCCTGATTCCCAGGCCTCTTACTTTATCTACTGTACCACCTAGCTGCCCAGAAGACAGGTTCCCTGCAACCAAATAGAGTTTGTATGAGAGGGTTACCTTTGTTCTGTCACAGTGCCTGGCACATAGGTGCTTAATAAATGTTTGTTGATTGATGGATTGGTCACAGACTACACCCTTAACCATAACTAACTGTTTTGCCATGTTGTGTTGTTGTTTATTAGATGGACTGTCAAGAAGTGGGCCAGGTGAGAATAAGCACTTATTTTATGAGCTCTCTACCAGAAAAGGAATGATGTTGGCCAAAGGCTCAGCAAGGAAGCTTTTAGGGAATAGGCTAGTAGAATGCCACCCAGCTAGACTGGGTAGAATGGTGTAAAAGCCCTTGTCTTGCCCTGGTATATTACTTCTGAATTAATACTCTCTTTTTCTTTATATATAGGTATATTGCCTTAAAGCGAAGATAGCTCAGATGCACTAAGGGAAAGAAATTCCAGAATTTATATCCAGTTACAGTGTCAAGTCTCAGTACCCAGGGAAGCAAGATGGATCATGGATAAAGTTTGAGAGGAGTTAGGAATTAAAAGTCATGGGATCAAGTTTAAAAATTAGTAAAGGAGAGAGTCTTTGAGTTACATGCAAGGACTCTTAGTCTAATTCCAAGGAAAATATCAAAGTCTCAGAAAATGGTTATACTTTGGCAAGGTCTAAATATCGGTCCACACAACAAGGATATAAGACCTACATATGGCCAGGAAACAAATTCATTATCATTCTCTCCCCGCCCCCCCCCTTCTCTTTCCCTCCTTCCCACCCTCTCTCTCTCTCCCTCTCTCTCTCCTCACACATATTTATGTATGCACAGTACACATCTGTATACATGTATATACACATATATGACATATTCATAAGTATATATATATATGAATCGGCATCTTTGACAGAATATTACATTGGTCGTTGTAAATGACCAGTTTTGTTGCTTCTCTATTTTGACATTTTTACATTATTTGTACCATGCATTTTAGCACTGGGATAAATATTCCAATTCAACCCAGTGCTAAAATTCACGGTAAAAATAATCCCAGAGCTAAAATCATGGCACACATAATGTAAAAATATCAAAATTGAGGAGCCACAAAACTCTTGTCATTTATAATGTCCATTTTATGAATACTGTCATAAAGATCACACCCCTCCTTTACATTATTAATCAATAAATTAATCATTTTAAGAGCAATATACTTTGTAACACAGTTTGAGAATTTGTTAGGAATATGGTCATATAAAAACAAAATGCACCAATGCATTTTAAAAATCATAAAATAAAATAAGATGCATGATGTAGACTGTTAAGTATTGTAGGGGTATAGAGAAGAAGAGTACAGTCTATATGGAATTAAAATATGGAATGCTTCATCAAAATTCTATTCCTCCCAGACAGTTTTAATCGCCTCTCCTCCTGCTGTACCAAATGCCTTCTCTGCCCCCATCCAACATTTTCTTCTATTGCTCCCTTGGTCACTGGACCAAGAAAACACATGTATCTGCCTGAAGCAAATACAATCAGAGATTTCCCCCAGATACACATTCCGATGAAAAACAACCCAAAAGGCAAAGCAGCAGGCCCAGAGTGTGTTATATTTATTTTAGTCTGCCATATGACTTCCTTAGTCCTACTGATTAGACTGGTCCTGGAGGCATACGGCATATATACTCATTTTCATGGTTGTGTAGCCATATGTATAATCCATACACTTTACTGATAAATTGGCACAGAGCTCAGAACCAACTCTATTTTTTCCTCTCAGCTTTAAGTAAATTCTTCTCCTAGTTTAATTGCTTCTTTCCATTATTTTCCCGTCTCTGCAAATCCTCTCTCTTTCTGGGAACCATCAGTTATCATTTCTCATTCTTTCCTATTTACTCTCTACTTTCCCAATTTAATAGCTATTAAAATTGTTTTAACATATAATGTGGGGAATAAAATATCATAAAAATGGATATTACACTAACTTTTCTCTGTCTAAACCTTTTGGTAAAGTCCCTTCTTTTTGTTTCTAAACATTATCTCTTCATTCTCCTCTCTTCCTCTCATATATTAGGCCTTGAGTTTTGGTAGTTAATTTTGCCACACTGCTTCCTGAGTACTTCAACCTCAGATTCTGCCCACATTTCCCATGTTTTTCTCTTTCTCTTCCACCTATCATAGCTACTGTTGCTATACCCTTAGAGGTTAAACATTCCTATCTCAAGATGCTGTTACTTCTTTAAAGTTAGAAAAAAATGATATTTGTAGGGCAGTCAGGTGGTAAAGCAGATAAGAGTGCAGGACCCAGAGTCAGGAAGTCAAGAAAACCTGAATTCCTAACTGGTGGCAGACATGTACTAGCTGTGTGACCTTGGGCAAGTCACTTAACCCTTTTTGCCTGTTTCCTCATCTGTAAAATGAGCTGGAGAAAAAAATAACAAATTACTCCAGTATCTTTGCCAAGAACACTCCAAAAGGGGTCACAAGGCATCAGACAAAACTAAACAAAAACAGAGGAAAACAATGATATTGATAATCTCTTTGGGAGAAATTATTAAGCTGGATCCCCCTCCCCCCCACCAAACCCCTTCATTTAAAAAGTGCTTCTAGACCAGGAATATCTCATTCCTCTCTGGGTTGTATTCAGGATTTTTTCTACCATGTCCCTTGACCAGGTACTTTTGTTCCCCTACCTCACCTCCCTCTTTTCAGCTCCCTTTTATGTATTGTCTTCTCCCATTAATATTTAAGGTCCAGGTGTCTTTCTGCTTGTATTTGTATTTTCAGCCTTTTTTTTCAGCCTAGTTTGTATTTTCAGCCTATTTTCACAATGCCTGGCTAATAGTAAGTGCTTAATAAAAAAATACATGTTAACTGACCAACTGAAAATATTGGCCTAAATCTAAAATAATAGATTTAGAGTTGGAAGTCAACCTTAGAGATCAGAATCTAACCTTACTTTGCACTTCAGAGGAAACTGAGACCTGAAAGGTGTGATATGACTTGCCTTAGATTACACATTGGTTTACCCAGGACTAAAGCCTGATTTTCATCTGGTGTGTTTCCACTAGAATGGAGTCTTTACATTTTTTCCTCTCAATAGATTTTTTTTTTAACTCGTCAGCAATAACTCTAAAACTTTTTCATCAGATATCCTTTCTGCCCACCTTAATCCTTCTACTATTCCTTATATTCCTAAACTGATGGTTTGTCTTACAAGTCCTTTGATTGCAAAATAAATACCTAGAGATCAATGACTCAGCAATGAAATAAATTTTAAAGTCTAGAAATGAATGAAATAGCATGGCTAGGTGGCACAGTGAATAAGCACCGGCCCTGGAGTCAGGAGGACCTGAGTTCAAATCTGGCTTAAAGCACTTGATGCAAAAACTAACCATGTGACCTTGGGCAAGTCACTTAACCCCAATTGCCCTCCAAAAAAAAATAAAAAATGAATGAAGTGGGAATTCATAACACCATGCAACCAGGTGACGGCACTGCTCTGGGAAGGGTTTGGGGCTCAACTCATGGGAGAAATTTTAGCCAATGGATTGTAGTATGGTGGGATGATTGACTCTCACTCAATGAAGCAAGACGTAAGTGTTCATCATTCTTTTAATTCAATTCAATAAACATTTATTAGTACCTACTATGTATCAAGCACTATGCTAAATGCTGGGGATAGAAAAAGAAGCAAAAGATAGTGCCTATCCTTAAGAATCATACAATCTAATGGAGGAAACAACATGCAAGCAAATATATACAAAGTAAGCTATATACAGGATAAATGAGGGGAAAAAAGCAAGAGAGAGCAAGCACTGGAATTAAGAGGTGTTACCCTACCTCAGTGGGCCTCCTGTAGAAGGTGGGATTTTAGTAAGAACTTAAAGAAAGCCAGGGGGTGGGAGGAGAGTCAGTATTCACATACATGGTAAAAAATAATAAGAGCTAGTATTGATATAGCCCCTTAAGGTCTGCAAAATGCTTTACATATCAATTGAGTTTCCCACTAACCCTGTGAGGTAGGTGCTGCTGTCATCTTTGTTTTACAGGGGTTAAGTGATTTTGACTAGGGTCACACAGCTAGTGAGTGTTTAAGGCTGAATTTGAACTCAGGTTTAATTCCAGGACCAGTTCTCTGAGCACTGCATCCTTTAACTGCCTGTTAGAAATTAATACCTCTCCTGGCATCTTGTTGCCTGCCTTACTTGAGAGAAGTTTATGCAGAATACCAGCTCCAAAGGGGGTAGTTTGAGGGAGGAGCAGGAAAAGGAAGGGAGACAGAGGCAGAGAGACAAAGACAGAGAAAGAGACAGAGACAGGGACAGATGGGGACAGCCAGAGATACAGAGAGAGGGAGACAGAGACACAGAGAGAGACAGAGATACAGGGACAATCACAGAGACAAAGAGAGATAGAGAGGGAGACTGGGGCAGGGGTGGGGGGCAATATCATATGTTCTGCATTCCAAGCTCTCTGCTAGATTTGAAATCTATTAGGTATATAGCTCCTTTTTAAAGAGATGGGTCAGTTTTGAACAGAGAGGGTCCAATGCTGAAAACAGAAATCTTCAGTCACTGACAAAAAGACTACATATACACCAAAATATTTATAACAGCCCTTTTTGGGGTAGCAAAGAACCAGAAGCAAAGCAGATGCCCATCAACTGAGGAAACAACTTTAAAAAATCTTTTTACATGAATGTAATAGAATATCACCCAGAGTACTGGGCTCTAATGCTGGCTTTGCCACTAAGTCAGTTGTGTAACTTTGGACAAGTGAACATTTCTGAGCCTATTTTGTGTCTGTAAAATGAAAGAGCTGGCCTCGTTGATATTCACCATTCAATGTAGATGGTGTTTTGGATGTGGACCTTAAATTTCAGTGACACAGAGAACTTCCGAAAAGGAGGTCCCTCTACTAACGTAGATCAGCAACTGTTCTGCAACTTAGAGCGTTGGCTAGGGTGGTGAGAAGTGAAATGACCTGCCCAAGAGTTACAGGGCCAGTAAGTATCCCGGGCAGAATTGGAACTCAGATCTTTCTGTTTCCAAGGCCATTCTCCAATATGACTGATGAGAATTCTAATCTCTAAAATTGCAATTGAACCCCTTTCACTCACCTCTTTTAAGACATATTGCTCATTAGAATGGTTCTCCTACAGCATTGATTCTCCATGATTTTTTGGTCTTCATATACCCTAAGTAGGGATGGAAACAGAAGAATTTTTTTTTTTTTGCTTTATTGGAATTAAGTGACTTGCCCAAGGTCACAGGGCTAGTTTTTGTGTTAAGTGTCTGAGGCTGGATTTGAACTCAGGTCCTCACTGCCCCACCTATCTGCCCCTAGAAACAGAAGAATGTTAAGGGAGTTTGGGTGGTATCACAGAACACAGGAAAAATTGAAAGATGAGTATATCACAATAAATTTTAGTATTCTGCTATTTCTATCCTACAGATTAAAGATAATTTCCTTACAAACTGATTTTGATTGTGATAACTATTTGTAAGGTAGAAGCCAATTTAATAGGGGATGGGGGGGGGATTTCTAGTCTAATTCCCTGTCATTTGCTTCTATTTTAAGTAATATGGGAGATCCAAATGGTGAATTCATTTGTAAAATGAAATTATAACACATTAAATTGACTTGGCACTGACAAATCCACTGGTTATAATAATAAGAAAAAAAGGGGCAGCTAGGCGGTGCAGTGAGTAGAGCGTTGGCCCTGGAGTCAGAAGGACCTGAGTTCGGATCCGACCTCAGACACTTAACACACACACAAATAAAAAAAAAAACCTAGCCGTGCGACCTTGGGCAAGTTGCTTAATCCCAATTGCCCTCCAAAAGGAAAAAAAAATAATAAGAAAAAAACACTTAGGAAATGAAACACTTTAAGGGAAGGGGAAATTTTTATGCAATAGTGTTCTAGAAATCTGAATCTTTTAACAAATGATTATCAACTTAATATCAAATATCAATATACCCAACTAGGCTTCTTTGAAATAATTTACATAGACATAAATTAATTTCAACACATAAAGGGACATAAATTTTTTTTCTTTTTACTTTTTGGAGGGCAATTGGGGTTAAGTGATTTGCCAAAGGTCACAGGGCTAGTAAGTTGTGTCAAGTATCTGAGGCCAGATTTGAACTCAGGTCCTCCTGACTCCAGGGCCCATGCTCTATTCATTGCACCATCTAGCCTCTCCTAAAGGGACATAACTTTTTTGGGTGTGTATCGGGTTTTCAGGGAGGACTAGCATCCCTCTTGTGAGGCTTGCCAAGCCCTTTGCAGGGCTGCTCATCTACCTTTGGTATTCACCTGTCACCTAACTCTCACACATAGCTCCAAAAACTGTAGCATGCACAGCAGCCACACCTCAGTAAAACCATCTCAGCAGATGGACTAAATCAACAGGTCTCAAACTTGTCAGTGAGTTAGGGGGATGTCTGACCCAAGTGTGAGAAGATGCCTCTTCAATCAATGGGTGAATGAGAACAATTTGTTGCAATGGCCATGAAGGCAACTGAACCAGGTTCTGTGGAGTGCTTAGAGCTTGATCAGACACTGAAGATGCCAACATCACGCACTGTATCTTAGACCAAAATCAACTTGACTTTTGTCTTGCCCTGAGACTCCAATGACTGGAAGAGTGAGGCTGTTTTGGCAACTCTGCCTCACTTAAATACAATTTACTAGCAAGTTATGAACATCCTCGTGATATCATTGGTTCTCTTTGAAAACGAAGGATGAACAACAACAACAATATGATCGTAATCAATTTGGACACTATTATTCTGACTTTGCCTTTTTTCTTTGTAAAATTTCATAAGGGCCTTTCCATAATAATAACCCTTATACTTGTTGATGTTAACTGCTTTATCATATTATATTGAATTAATGTCCCACAATGTATCCAATATTTCTCCATTGTTATACAATTATGTTGATTCCATTTTTTTGCCATTTCAAATAATATTGCTATGGTAAGTTTTAAACAGATATTCTTTGGTTTTAATAACACTTTCAGAGTACATTCCTTTTTTGAATATATCCATGTGTTGCCAATCTTAATTTACTATTTCTGAACAGTATTCAACTAGTATCATATTTAAGATACGTGCATATCCAAGATGTAACATGGAAAAAATAAGGTCATTCAAACATAAAATATATCAGAGCAAATAAGAAAGTTATCATATATATTTGAGGGATGATTTAATGAACGTATATAATGTTATATACAATGATGGACATATATTAGAAACTCAACAAATACCTATAAATTGCACAATTAATAAAACTATTGGAACACATTATATTTTTCTCAGAATCTATACTTCTTCCAAACTTGCTCCTTTTTGTTCTAAGTTCCACAATCCTTCCAGTCACTAAGGTTTACAACCTTAGAGTAATTTTTTTTTACCAACACAGTCAATACTTATTTTATTGTATCACAATGCAAACAGCCTTTTTAATTATATTACCAGTCAAGCTTCATGCATTACATCTGGTTCTCCACCATCTAAACCAAATAGTCTTTCCCAATCCTTTTTTTTCTTTTTTCTTTTATTTCCAAATGCTTTATTAACTTCTGGTTTACCTTATTCATTTCCACCAGATTTTGAGTTACAATTTTTTCCCCATTTTTCCCCAGAATAGCAGTCCCACAGGACATCCCCTCATCCAATGTACTCTCTCCCATATTTTCTCCCATACCCCCTTCGACTCTTCCATTAGGGCAAGGTGAATCTCTGTGCCCCGATGCGTATATATCTTATTTTCCAATTATATGTAAAATAGTATTAATAATAGTATATATATATATATATATAAAATAATAGTATATATATATAATAGTATATATATATAAAATAATAGTATATATATATATATATATATATATATATATATATATATATATAAAACATTTGATTTTAAAACTTTGAATTCCAGATTCATTCCATTCCTCCCTTGTCACCCACTCTTGCTGGAATGATAAACAATTTAGTATATGTTGTACATGTATAACTATGCAAAACATTACCATAGTAGATATATTGTAAAAGACTGGCTATATTTCCCTCCCTATATTCCACTTGGTCCATTCCCTACTTTGATCCTGTCCCTTTTCAAAAGTGGGTGCTTCCAACCTCCCTCCCCCTCAGCCTGCCCTCCCTTCCATCATTCCCCTTCTCATCCCCCTCCCCGATACTCTCCTGTAGAGTGAGATATCCCATTTAGTATGTATGTCATTCTCTCCCTGAGCCAAATTCAATGAGAATATGGTTTTGCTTTTTTGCCTTCCTGTTCTTCCCCTCTGTTGAAACCACTTCCCCTTGCCTCTTCTATATGACATAATTTACCCCTTTCTGTCTCTCCCCATCTCCTCTCATTACATTCGTCTTTCACCTCTTAATTTCACTTTTTAAGTATCAACCCTTCCTATTAAATTCAACCTGTGCCCTCTATCTATGTATACCTGCAAACATATATACACACATTGACATATGTATTCATATGTCCATATATCCTTCTTCAACTATTTTCATACTGAGAAAGGTTTCATCAGTTACAGTTATCATTTTTCCATGTAGGAATGTAAATAGTTCAACTTTGATAAGTTCCTTTTGATTTCTTTTCCCTGTTTACCTTCTCAAGCATCTCTTGCTTCTTGTGTCTGAGTGTCAAATTTTCTATTCAACTCTGGTTTTTTCCTCAAGAATGCTTGAAAGTCCTCTATTCCACTGAATGACCATATTTTCCCCTGAAACAAGATACTCAGTTTTGCTGGGTAGGTGATTCTTGGTTTTAATCCCAGGTTCTTTGCCCTCCAGGATATCATATTCCATGCCCTTCAATCCCTTAGTGTAGAAGCTGCCAGATCCTGCTCTATCCTAATTATGTTTCTACAATATTGAAATTCTTTCTTCCTGGCTGCTTGTAATATTTTCTCCTTGATTTGGGAATTCTGGAACCTGGCTATAATATTCCTAGGAGTTTTCTTTTTGGGATCTTTTCCAGGAGGTGATCAGTGGATTCTTTCAACCTCTATTTTGTTCTCTGGGTCTAAAACATCAGGGCAATTTTCTCTGAGAATTTCTTGAAGGATGATTTCTAGGTTCTTTCTTTGATCATGGCTTCCAGGTAGTCCAATAATTTTTAAATTATCTCTCCTGGATCTATTTTTCAGGTCAGTGGTTTTTCCCATGAGATATTTAACATTGCCTTCTATTCTTTCATTTGTTTGGATCTGTTTAACAGCATCTTGATTTCTCATAAAGTCACTAGCTTCCATTCGCTCCAGTCTAATTCTTAAGGAATGAATCTCCTCAGTGAGCTTTTAAGATTCTTTTTCCATCTGGCAAATTTGGCTTTTTAATGCATTCTTCTCCTCATTGCCTTTTTGAGCCTCTTTCCATTTGAGTTAGTCTATTTTTTAAGGTGTTATTTCCTCAGTCAGGCTGTTGACTGTCATTTCATACTTTTCTTGCATCTTTCTCATTTCTCTTCCCAATTTTTCCTCCACTTCTCTTTCTGCTTCTTAAGGTCCTCTATGGCCTGTAACCAGCTTGTATTTTAATTTTGGGCTTTTGGTGCAGGAGTTCTGACCTCCCAGTCCTCCTCCTGTTTCATACTTCCATCCTCTTTGCCCCCAAAATAGGAGTGTAATGTTGAGTTTTTCTGTTTATTTTGTTTCCTTTGCCTAGGCATGTTGCCACTCAATTGCTTGACTTTTGTGCTTGTTGCCACCAGCCAGGGGAGCTTCTGTCCCAAATGCTGGGGTTTTCTAAGCTGCTGGAGGTGCTCTCTCTGAAGCCTCCACACACCCTGGCAAGCTTATCACACACCCCAGAACCTTGACCCCAGACTGCAATCCAGATCCAAGAAGGTTAAAGCAAGAGTGATTACCCCCCACCCCAGACTGATTGCCGGATTCCCCTACAGTTCACAGGCTAGGAGCTAAAGCTGCAACTGAAGCTGCAACATGGCAGCTGTGCTGTGGCTACTCAGCAGCTTCTCACCCCTAGGGGAAGAAGCTGACAGGCTCCCAAATACTGGTCCCAAAGTCCATAGGGCACTGACCTCTCACTTCGTCCATGGCATCTATGTGTTGGTAATTCTGGAAATGCCACAGCTGCTGGTGTTCTGGAGTCCCTCTAGCTGGCTGCTGGTCTGGTGCCCTAGGGCTAAAACCTCTGACTCACGTGGGCCTGGGCTCAGGTCCCTAAGCACTGTGCTGGCCGCTCACTCCTGGGCTGTCCTCAGTAGGAGATTAGCTTCTCTGTGTCATTTTGTGGGTTCTGGAGCTCCAGAGGTTGTTCAGAGTCCCCTTTTACATAAATTTGGAAGTGGTGTGGGCAGGAGCACCGGGGAAGTGCTGTTTCTACTCTGCCATCTTGGCTCCTCCTAGAGTAATTCTTGACTCTTATTTTCCTTCAGACCCCCCACATCCAATCAATTGCTAAATCTTATCATCCCACTTCCATATTATCTTTTGTATCCATTCTCTTCTTTCCACTTCCATAACTCCTACCATGGTTCACCCTGACATCATCACTTGCCCACACTATTGCCATAGTCTTTTTGTTTCTAGTGCCTCCCATTTTCCATTCATTGTCCATACTCCCCCAAACTTGTGTTCTTAGAACACAGATCTGATCTAGGTTACATTCTTTTCTCTCCCTTCACTCAAAACACTTAAATGGTTCCTTACAACTTCTATGGATAATATATAAACTTCTCACCTTGGCATTTAAAGCTCTCTATAGTCAGGTTCCCACCTACTTTCCTAATATTATTAGGGATCCTTTCCCTTCAAGCATTCTCTCTCTTGACCATACTGACTTGCTAATACATGGCATTTCATCTCCACACTCCTTGCTTTGAACAAATGATTTCTTTATGACTAGAATGCCCTGCTTCCCCACAGCCACCCCCAAATCCCTGATGTCCTAGCATTCTTCAAAGCATTTTTCTGGTCTCCTACATGAGGGATTCCTGACCTTTCTCTAGTTTTTATCATGCTTTGTGCCTTGAAATATACTTGTCTTACTTTGTATTTACTTACTTGTATACATAATGTATCTTCCCAGGAGAATGTATGCTCCTTGAAGGCAGGGACTATTACAATTTTGTTGTATAATGCCTATTGTAGAATCAACAAATATTTGTTGAAGTATAAGGCATTTGTTAGACAAACACATGTATGTGTGTATAAACATGTTTATGTATATACTTATGTAGATGTGCATATATATAAACACAGTCATATATATGTTTGTATTTGCAAATATAAGTACATGCAAACATATATAAACATGTTTTATATACATATAGAGATAAACATATATGCAAATATATAATATATACATGTTTGTTTATATATGTGTATGTATGTGTGGTTTGTATAATGCCATTATAGTGGTGGAAGTGATAGATGCCAAGTTTCCATTATATGCATTATTATTCATTCCATAAATATGAATTTTATATGAACTGTGCATAAGGGACTAGGATGGTCATTGGGAATGACACCAGGTTGTATTTAACATGGTCTCTGTTCAAAATTGGGAGACCTAATATTTCATTTTTACTTGAACAAAATAAGTATACACCAGAGACAGAAATTCCTCTCAGATAAATGGAACATTATCTTTAGGATTTGTAGCTCTCAGCTTACCTATAACTTATATTATCAGTGAGGTATCTGAGGCTCAGAGGGATAAAATGATTTTCCCAAAGGCACACAGCAAGTCAATGGATGAGCTAGGATTTAAATCCAGGGGAACCTTACTCTAATTCTAGCACTTGGTAGATTACTGCCTTGACCCTCCAGACTCTCTAAGTGTGGCATATATGAGTATATCAAAATTTATTCTTTACAAACAGTTAATAATAGCCATTATGTTATTGTTTTATGATGGAGGAGGACTTTTCAAATCCCCAGGGATTTTTTTTTCCTTTTCAGTCACTTCTCACTTATTTTTATTTTAAGAGATCTAAAAAAGTGAAAAAATTTACTTTAAAATGAAGGGGAAGTTGTTGAATATGAACTGTGTCACATTGTAACAACAATGAAATATTCACAATGCCTACAGTAACTATAAATATGCTGATATGGTTATTAATCACAAAATATACAGGCTTTCTACATGGGGGACAAAGCTAGAACATTTATTCAAATACCAGAAAACTGAGTCCCAAAACCAGAAAGTCAAAGCCATTACAGTAGCTATAGAGTTGGCACATGTAGTTAATGTAGTAAACACCCGTATTCTCAAGCCTTCAAAACAGAACAGGCTATCTCAGGCAAAGATCCTCATCTCCTCAAGGCAACTGATCAATGTCCACACAGCTTGCTCCCAGCAGCTCTGGTTCCCCACAGTTCCCATCCCCAGCAGTCCTTAGCAGGAGTACTTAGCAGGAATTCTGGCTGGCTCAAAAAAAGGAGTTTGTGCTGCTGCTGCCACTGTTGCTGTCGCCAACTTTCAGTCACCTCACTGACTCTAGCTTGCCTCTGGCTTCCTCTTGCCCCACCCATTCTTGCTATTTCAGCAAGTTCAAGGGGCATGGAAGACCTTCAAATCCCATAACCATTACACACATATTTATAGGGAATGGTAGGTTTTTTTCTTTGCATCCATTCATGAGTCCCTATACTCCCCCCAAAATAGTTTTGAGTAAGGATTAGGTCTTGAGTTGTAGACAATCACTCTAAATTCAGGACAGACTTTAGGTCCCTTTATTTTTATTAAATTCAATGGCATACACCTGGTTTATTTTTTGTTACAGTTATGTTCCAATAATAAATTTCTTCATGAAAAATGAATATGGAAAAGGCTAAAATATTTTCCTTTAGAAATAAATTGAATTTCTGGATTTAATTTCATATAATATGGTGCTTACTTCTCAGACTTCTAGTTTTGTTCTCAGAATGGTTCTATAACTACAAAATATTAGTTGTGTGTGGAAAACAATTTCTTGGCAAGTAGATGCCACACTGTGAGAGATTTATAGTCAGTTCTTACATTACAAAAGAAAAAGCTTTCTTGAAGGAGGAATGGTTTTTAAGTGGCTATTAGAAAATAAGTCTGACTCTCTATCCTCTATTGTTATTGGCTTGAATAGGACTGCTGAAGAATATTGTTCTGCAAATAAAAACTCAGGGAGACATTTATGAGAAAATGGGGATTCTTCTACTGAGAGCTGATTGGTTGTTTAGCCAATAGTCCAGAGCATTCTGCAAATAAAGGCACCTTTCCAATTTGTTCCAGTGGATGATTTCTTCAGCCTTGTGGACTAGCCAAAGAAATGCCCAAATTCTCCCCACAATTATAAATTTGTAGCCAGTTAAGAGAAAAGGCTAGACTGTAAAAATGAAACAACTTTCTCCCCAGTTCCCTTTTCTCTTCTTCATCTACTGTTCCTGTGTTCTACAGATTTCCTGCTCAGGTAAGACTCACTCATTGATTAATAGGAGCATATCAATGTTCCCGTACCTTGTACCCTCTGGGAGGGGGGTGTGTGGGTAAGCATGCCTGCATGCATGCTGCAGTGCAGGGACAACAGATAGACTTTTACTGTCTTATGCTCATCCTTTGCTCACTTCCCTGAGTTCTGCCTCAAGCTGTTCTATCTTTTCATTACTCTGAGGCATTTGAGAAAAGGATGGAAAGACCACAGCTCTTACAGGTTCTTTTTGTAATAGGATTGTCTGTGAACTTCCCCCCTCAGAGACGTCTAAAGAAAAGTGGTGAATGATATTACAGAGAGTTCTACCTTCCTTTCTTAGAATAATGAAACATGAGAAGTTTGGGGGGGAGGGTTTAGTATTTTTAAAGCTGAGATAGACTTTCAGAAACTTTAAAAAGGCAGAAGAGTGTTATAAAATTTACTTCTTGGACACACACCTTAAACACTCCTGCATAGGAATAGAAGCTGACACACATTTTGCAACAGTAGCCTTTAAAAACATTTGTGTGACTGTCATTTTTATAAAAGACACCATGTTCAGATATTGTCTCTGGGATCAGAGGTGGAAAGGGAGAAAAGGAAGAGGTTTCAGAATGTAAGAATGAAGAACCACTGAATAGCATGGAAGAAGAGAGAGCCTGTTCTCAAGTTCTCAAGCAGTCCCCATGGAGCTGTCCAGGGTGCTTAGGGGAAAGCTTTGAAATCTATTAGATAAGCAAAGCTGTTTCTTCTTGAGGAAGAAGAATGCAAGACATACACACAATCAATCAATAAAAGTCTTCCTATATTTTTCAGATAACTCTTTCAGGTGGGAAAATGTGAGAGAGAATAATGTATCAATGTTTAATGCTGATGGGGCTTTTGTTACAGATAAAATAAGTCTCTGCAGAACCCAGAGAATGAATGGAAAGTAGAAGATATCCAAAATATATAATCACAGAACTGCATGGTTTTAAGAAACCTTAGTAAGGACCTAGTCCAATCACTAGATCAACTAAAACTGAGAAGTAGGTGCTTAGTCAGTCTCTTATCTCCACTAATAGTAACACTATCCTTTGAGGTATGCTATCCACTCTAGTTTTTTAGACAGTTTTAATTATTAGGAAGCATTTCCTTATATAAACCCCAACTCTCCCTATATTTTTCAACCCATTTTTTCTACTTCCTTCAGGGACCCTTCAGAGAAAGGTATGATCTCTCTTCTCCAGGAAAACTTTAAAAATATTTGATAGCTATGTCTATCCATTCCAATTGTTATCTTATTCATGATCGATCTTTCCGATCCCTCCAGTCAGTCTCCCAACCTCTGGGTCATGGATGCACTCCACTATATCAATGTTCCTTCTGTACAACCCAGAAAAGGACACAATACTCCAAATGTACTAGTATTTTGACCTAAATAGAGTATGCTAGGACTCTTGTCTCACTCTGGGCACTATACTTAATACAATTTGCTATAATCAGCTTTTTTGGATGTTACATAATACTGATAACTTGTAATGAACTGGGAATACAATGAAACACCAAGATCATTTTCATTTGGACTACTTTATAGTCAATCCTCCTTCATCTATGTTTCTGCAGTTGATTTTTAAAAATGTATTTAGTATTTAATTTTCCCCCAGTAACATAATAAAAAGAATTTTAAACATTCATTTTTAAACCTTTGAGTTCCAAATTCTCTCCTTTCCACTCTCCCCACCTTACCCCTCATCGAGAAGGCAAGCAATTTGATATAGGTTATACATGTGTAGTCACGCAAAACATTTCCATATTAGTCATGTTGTAAAGGAAAACATAGATAATAAACCCCCCCAAAAAATAAAGTAAAAAAAGTATGTTTCAGTCTGTATTCAGACACAATCAGTTCTTTCTCTAGGGATGGGTAGTATTTTTAGTCCTCCAGAGTTATTTTGGGTCATTGTATTGCTGAGAATAACTAAATTATTTATAGCTGATCATCTTATAGTATTGCTGTTACTTTATACCCATTACATGTCACTTTGCATCAGCTCATGTAAGTCTTTCCAGGTTATTCTGAGTGCATCTTGCTCATAAATTTCTTATAGTAAAGTAGTATTCCATCATAATCACATCCGACACTTTGTTCAGCCATGCCCCAATTGATGGGCATCCCCTCAATTTCCAATTCTTTGCTACTAGAAAAGAACTGCTATAAATATTTTTGTACATGTAGGTCTTTTTCCTTTTTGTTTTTATCTCTTTTGGGATACAGACCTAGTAGTGGTGTTGCTAGATGGAAGGGTATGCATGGTTTATAGCCCTTTTGGCATAGTTCCAAATTGCTCTGCAGAATGGTTGCATCAGTTCACAACTCCACCAACAGGGCATTAATGTCTCATTTTTCTCATATCCCCTCCAACATTTGTCATTTTCCATTTTTTTGTCCTATTAGTCAATCTAATAGGTATGATATAGTATCTCAGAATTGTTTTTAATTTTTATTTCTCCAATTAATAGTAAGTTAGAGTATTTTTTTTCATATGGTGATAGTTTTGATTATTTAATTTGAAAACTGTTTATATCTTTTGATCATTTATCAATTGTGGAATGGCTCTTATTTTTATAAAATTGACTCAGTTCTCTATGTTTTGAGAAATGAGGCCTTTATTAGAAAAATTTGCTTCAAATTTTTTTCATAGTTACTATTGCTAACTGTATTTCCCTCCATCCTATTTTCTCCATCCCATTTATTCTATTCTCTCTCTCCTTTCACCCTGTCCATCCTCAAAAATATTTTGCTTCTGACTACTCCTTTCCTCAATCTGTCGTCCCTTCTATCACACTGTCTATCCACTTATTCCCTTTCCCTCCTACATTCTTGTAGGGTAAGGTAGATTTCTATGCCCAAATGAGTGAGTATATAATTCCCTCTTTGAACCAATTCTGATGAGAGTACTGTTCATCTACTCCTCCTCTCCTCCCCCCTTCCATGGTAAAACATATTTCTTGCCAATTTTATATGAGATAATTTACCCCATTCTACCTCTCCCTTCCTCCTTTCCCCAGTACATTCCTCTCTCGTCATTTAATTTAATTTTTCTGGATATCATCCCTTCATATTCAACTCATACCTGTGCCCTTTGTCTATATATATTTCTTCTAACTGTCCTAATAATGAGAAAGTTCTTATCAGTTACAAGTATCATCTTCCCATGTAGAAATGTGAACAGTTTAATTCCCTTATGATTTCACTTTCCTGTTTACCTTTTTATGCTTCTCTTGAGTCTTATATTTGAAAGTCAATTTTTCTATTCAGCTCTGGTCTTTTCGTTAAGAATGCTTGAAAGTCATCTATTTTACTGACTGTCCATTTTCCCCTGAAGGCATATACTCAGTTTTGCTGAGTACATGATTCTTGATTGTAATCCTAGCTTTTCCCCTCCAGAATATCATATTCCAAGCCCACAAATCATTTAATGTAGAAGCTACTAAATCTTGTGTTATCCTGATTGTGTTTCCACAATACTTACATTGTTTCTTTCTAGCTACTAGCAATATTTTCTCCATGACCTGGGAGCTCTGGGATTTGGCTATAATATTCCTAAGAGTTTTCATCCTGGGATTTCTTTCAAGAAGTGATCAGTTAATTTTTTCAATTTCTATTTTGCCCTCTGGTTCTAGAATATCAGGGCAGTTTTCCTCAATAATTTGTTGAAAGATGATGTCTAGGTTCCCTTTTTGATTATAGCTTTCAGGTAGTCCAATAATTTTAAAATTATCTCTCTTGGATCTGTTTTCTAGGTCAGTTGTTTTTCCAATGAGATATTTCACATTGTCTTCTATTTTTCATTCTTTTGGCTTTATTTTATTGTTTCTTGATTTCTCAAAAAGTCATTAGCTTCTGCTTGCTCAGTCCTAATTTTTAAGGAATTATTTTCTCCAGTGAGCTATTGTACTTCCTTTTCCATTTGACCAATTCTGCTTTTTAAGGTATTCTCACTGGCTGTTTGTACCTCTTTTGTACTATTTTATCTTGTTTGTTTTTTTAAAGTGTCACTTTCTTTAGTATTTTTTGTCTCCTTTATCAAGCTGCTGACAGATTTTTTTCATGATTTTCTTGTATCACTTTCATTTTTCTTCTCAATTTTTCCTCTACCTCCCTTACTTGATTTTCAAAATCCTTTTTAAGCTCTTCCAGGGTCTGAGACCAATTATCATCTTTCTTTGAGGCTTTTCATGTAGTTGCTTTGATCTCATTGTCTTCTTCTGAGTTTTTGTTTTGATTTTCCCTGTTACCATAGTAAATTTCTATGGTCAAATTTTTTTCTGTTTGCTCATTTTTTTCAGTCTATTTCTTGACTTTTAATCCTTTTTTCAAGTAGGGCTCTGCTTCAAGAATATAGGGCACACTGTCCAAATTTCAGGGGCTTTGTACAACTGTTTTCAGAGATTCTTCTAGGGACATGTAAGTTTTCAGTTCTTCCAAAGTGGTATGATCTAAGGAGAGGTGTGTTTACTACTCTCCTGGCCTGTGCTCTGCTCTTAGTGACCACAAACACTCTTTTTTTTGCTTTTTGGAGGGGGGAAAGTAGGGAAATTTGGGTTAAGAGACTTGCCCAAGGTCACATGGCTAGCAAGAATTAAGTATCTGAGGCTAGAGTTGAACTCAAGTCCTCAGGAACCGACTTCAGGGCTGGTGCTCTATTCACTGCACCACCTACCTGCCCTGACCACAAGCACTCTTTTCTGCCCTGGAACTGAGATGAGGATCCTTGTTCCACTGCAGCCCACAAGCTCTGTTGTGCTAGTGCTTTTCCTTGCCCTGGGACTGCCACAAAGGATGGCCACCCTGATCAGAATATGGGTAAAGAAACAGCATCCTGCTTCAGTGCTAGCAAAGAGACCCCTGTAATCTCCTTCTGACTAGTAATTTGACCCCCTGTGGACTGAGAGCTCCAGAAGCAGCCATTGCTGCTGATGATTCAATGGTCTCCAAGGCCTGCTCCTGTTTTGCTGGGGCCCAGTCTGTGCTGGTGAGGCCTGTGCTAGACAGTATTCTACTCTCACCTTAGTGTGACATGCCTTACCTGCCTATCTTCCAAGTCAGAACCAAGGACAGATTATGATGTGTACCTAAATTTTAAATGCGAAATCTCTGATTTTTTTTCCTGTTAAAATAATTGTTGTGATCTCATTTCTGATGGATATTTATTTATGGTTTATTACAATAGAATTTCCTAAGCCTTTGTCTCATTCTCCAGCTGGTTTGGACATTGGGCAGCTTGAGGTATGTTCCTTTTCCTTACACATAATTAAAAATTTTTTAATGTTTTATCTTTCAGATTATTTATAATAAACCTATTATTATTTATAATAAACCTTTCAGATTATTTATAAACCTATTATTTATAATAAACCTTATCTGTTTATAAACAGATTCATTCATCATTAATTCAATTAATCAATCCTAAGAATCCTGAAAAAAAGTCACTGTTCAGTATGTGAGAACATAACACAAATGTTCTTGAGTTGATTATTTTTAGAATTATAAATGTGTTATATTAAAATATTGCTAACTAAAGAAAACCAACTGTGTGCATGACTATTCTTGCTCCTCATACAATATGTTTTCTTTTTTAATAGAGCCTGGAATTTTGTTTAAATCACTGGATAGATGTGTCTAAACAACCCCAGGTAAAAAAAAGAATTAAAAAATTTTATTTTCAGTTCTTTTAGAGATATTCATTTATTTATTGCCTTTGTCTGTCATAATTCTTTAACTAGTCAACATTTAATACATGGGAGGAATGTGTTTTTTCCTCTTTTTTCTCTGTGATTAGTTACTTTGTTAGTGTATGCACACACCCTTCATCCTTGCAGAGGTTGTAACCCTTTGTTATTCTTGTTCATGTTTTCCCATTACACTGACCTCCCACCCCCCACCAAAGAAAACTGATGTCCTATGCATGAAAATTTATTCTTATCCCTTTTGTACCTTGGCTATTCATCAGTTGACTCGCATATTTACTACATGACTAGCTCATACCAAGTATAGCCACATTATAGCCAAATATAATCATAAGTTATCATCAAAATATGTGCAAATCATCAGGAATTTGGATAGTACTCTTTCCTGTTATATAATCTCATTTCAATTATCTGATAAAGCAGCCTGGAATGCACTGATGGAGGTAAAATAAATCAGGGCAGGTTTCCTGATGATCAGGCAGTGAAGTCAAAATATATTTCTATCAGTCAAGAGTTCGAGAGCAGAGACAACCTCATTTCTGGATCAATGTTATATTTACAGCTTGAAGCTGTAAAAGATATTTAAGATCTATTTCTTCTGTGTGACTCTAGCCAAAATACACATTTGAAAGCAACTATGATTCACATGACATGAGCAAAGAGTATAGATTGATAAGAGAGATCTTGAGAGATCTTTTAGCCCAGATGGCATTCTATTCATTTTAAAACCCAGAGAAGAAGAATCCTCATTATTTGCACTGCAAAATTGGCTGTTCTCACTGGCAAGAAACTTCCAGTTAGCCAAGATATTCCATGCTTTCTTTTCCTAACTTCACTATTTTTCATATGTGTGAAGAATATTTTATGTCACTTCTCATTCTTGGAAGTAGCCATTACTAACATGGCACCCAAATGAAAAGATTGGGATCAGATGTCATAATGATCCAACACCCACCCACTATCACCCATAGCTTGCATTGGAGTAGCATCTGGAAGGCACCTTGTTCCTCTTGACATTCTCCCTGGGAATATGAGCATAGGGATGAAGGCTGGTGCTGCACAGGTAACATAAGGCAGGAGTATTCTCATGCTCTCAGTGGTATGATGTCCTATGGCAGGTCTTACATGAAATATGGGGCTTAGAATAATGATCCTTCCTTTCTTCCTTCCTCCTTTCCTTCCCTCCCCCTCTCTGTCTCTCCCTCCCTCCATCTCTTTCTTTTTCTTCCCTTTTTCCTTCCTTCCTTCCTTCCTTCCTTCCTTCCTTCCTTCCTTCCTTCCTTCCTTCCTTCCTTCCTTCCTTCCTCTCTCTCTCTCTCTCTCTCTCTCTGTTTCTCTCTCTCTCTCTGTCTCTCTCTCTCTCTCCATCCTGTTTGGATGTACATGAACTCAGTAGAAAAAAATTCATCAATATAGTATGATAGTTTAGGAGCAGATGTAACTAAGTGGATTTCACATTTTAAAAAGTGAGAAAGCAATAAGATACCTTTACACAGGTGTGCTGGAGCCAGATAGAATAGGCTCATGAGGGTCAATTGTTAAATTTTCAATGTGAACATTTATACCTTGGAAACTAAAAAAAGCTACAAATCAGGACTTGACTTATAATTTTGTTAATCATTTTGCCTTGAGATAATGATGGAGAAAAGACCGATAATGCAGATTAAACTTAAAAGTTTGTAGAGCATACTTTTTTTTTGAGAGACAGTTGTTAAACACTAACCAGCACACCCCTGTATAGTCAGTGATGACTTCTGGAAAAAACAAACAAACAGACACTGTACTTCTCAGAGTAAAAGTAACCCATTTTCTTCCTACATCTGCCTCCTCAGATTAACACATGAAACCAGGAGAAATTTTGTCAGATAATGATGCTATTCTGGGGGGCAGCTAAGTTGCAGAGTGGAAATAAAATTCATACAAATAACTGTGTGTATATGTATATACATATATATCAGCTATAAAACTCATAAATATATGTATATATAAAATTTTATGATATATTTATATATAAATACATACGTGTGTGAGTGTGTGTGTGTGTGTGTGTGTGTGTGTGTGTGTGTGTGTGTGTGTGTGTATGTATACAGCTAGCTGCCATAGTGGATAGAGCTCTGGGCCTGGAGTCAGGAAGACCTGAGTTCAAATTTGAACTCAGACACTTAATAGCTGTGTGACTCTGGGCAAGTCACTTAATCAGTTTCCTTATCAATAAAATGAGCTGGAGAAGGAAATGGCAAACCACTCCAGTATCTCTGCCAAGAAAACCCTCCAAAAGGGCTCACAAAGAGTTGTACATGACTGAAATGTCTAAAACAACAACAGTGAAGCTGCCCATCTATTGCCTCCCATGCTCATTACATACTTAGCTTTTACAAAGTGTTAATTTCATGTTAAGGATGTCTTCATATTTATTATCAACCTTAGTACAGGAAAAATAACAGCAAGGACAGCATTATTTCTTGTATATGTTAATGTGGCAGAAAAGACTGCTTTGTGACCACCAAGCATACACACATGTAGATCCACACATTTACCCTTCCCAACATACAAACAGTGCAATGATGCTGACAAGAGAAGGGACTGCTGTAATAAGAAGTTCTCTCTTCTGGGTTAGAAAGACTGATTAAAAGAATCACAACATTTAGAAATATTCATCCATTTTACAGGTAGAGAAACTGAGACTAAGCAACCTGCTCAAGGTTAACAGTTTTCTGTCATTTCATAAGTCTTCTAACATCAACTCAGAGTATAAAAAACAATAATATTGACAAATACTTACCATTAATACCAACAAATTGTAATGTGCACATATGTGTTTGTAAGCACGGGTACACAATTCAGTTTAATTCAGTTCAACTTTAAAAGCATTTATTTCTACCTCTACCATTACACAGGGTTGAGAACCTCTCTAAAAGTGAACAGGATCCAAAATCATTTGAAGATAAAATTGTATTTGCCGTGGAACATGAGAAAGTCCTATTAGTTACTTTAATTTCTGTTTTGATTGAAGCTTGAAATAATTGGAGAATGTATAAATGTAAATGAGAAGCAATTAGAAACATTAGCAGATAAACATATTTAAAAGATTGTTCAAAATCATTCTCTGGCAATTAGTTTTATGAGGCAAGAATATGACAAAAGCTAAGGCACAGGAACTGAAAAACAGTTTTGTAGGATAATTTACAAGATGGATACTTCAAAAATTCATTTCACTATTTAATAGACATTTACATGATAAGGGAGCAAGGTTCACTAGTACTTTGGGAAGTAGAAATCCAGAACGCTTTCATGTAGAAAATAGTCCGTGGGCTCAGTCTTGAAGAAAGTGAGGGATTTTATGAGACAGAGGGAGTGCATTTCAGGCATGGGGGATGGACCCTGCAAAGGCATGGTGATGGGAAATTTTCCAGGCATGAAGCATAGACAGAAGGACACTTTGGTTGGACCAGTTGTTAAGGGAGAAAGATCTTATGTATTTCATCACATCAATGTTTATTTCTTTTAATGTGATGTGCATATATTTAAAAGCCAACTAGTTCTACAAATACATGCAGCATACTGCTTAATTCAAATGTTCTTGGAAGGTCTTGTTATAGATTTTTTTAAAGCATAGTTTCTTGAGAAAATAGTGACATTTCATGTGAGAAAGATTCCAAAAGCAAAAAGTTTCAGCCACTAATCATGATCAAACCTAACAAAATTAAATACTAGGGTACTCCAAATTTCAAATACAAAATTTCATTTAAATGCTAATTTATTTTTACCTAGTCAAGTGAATGTCAGTAGAAAGATCTATTAAGCTATAAATAGTATGAACAAAGTAAATGTTTTCCCACCAAAGACTGAGAAGACATAATAAGATCTTATTTGCAAAATCAACATCTGAATGAAAGGCAGTTCTGGTTGATGTCCAGAGCAAGGGACAGGAAGACTGAAAACCTGAAATTTGAATCTAGGCTTTGCCACTTCCTAGGTCATGTTGTCTTGAACAAATCTTTTCTAAGCTTTGGTTCCTTTACTTGTAAACTTGTTATAATAGTTGTGCCAGGTTACTTCAAAGGATCAATCAATTAATAAACATTTATTAAGTTCCTACTATGTGCTGGCATACAAAAAGGCAAACGACAGGCCCTGTCCTCACAGAGCTTACAATCTAATGGAGGAGACATCATGTAAACAAGTATATACAAAGCAAACTCTCTGCAGAATAAATAGGAGATAATTAGCAGAGGGAAAGTGCTGGAATTAAGGCTTCCTGGAGAAGGTGGGGTTTTAGTTGAGATTTAAAGGAAGCCAAGGAGGTCAGCAGTTAGAAAAGAGGAGGGAGGGGTGGCTAGGTGGTGCAGTGAGTAGAGCTCTGGCCCTGGAGTCAGAAGGACCTGAGTTCGGATTCGGCCTCAGACACTTAACGCACACACAAACAAAAACCTAGCCGTGTGACCTTGGGCAAGTTACTTAACCCCAACTGCCCACCAAAAAAAAAAAAAAAGGCAAAACAACAACAACAACAAAAAAAAACTAAAGAAGTTTTAGGGCGGCTAGGTGGCACAGTGAGTAAGAGCCCGGCCTCGGAGTTGCGATGACCCAGGATCGAAACCGGCCTCAGAAAATGAGCACCCACACATAAATCATGACTAGCCGTGTAACCTTGAGCAAGTTACTTAACCCCAATTGCTTTAAAATAAAAAATAATAATAATAATTTAAAAAATTTAAAAAAAAGGAAAGAGGAGGGAGAACATTCTAGGAGCAGGGGACAGCTAAAGATCATGTGAAGAATGTCCTCTGTAAATTATTCAGTGGTATAGAAATGTGCACTGCTACTATTCTGCTTTCACCTCTTTCTCTGCAGCACCACACACCAATTATATAGCCTTTGTGCCTGTGCAGGCTGTGCTGAGCATGGTTTTCCATTCTCACTCACTTTCCTGACTTGCTTATACCAACAAATCTGTTTGCCATTTAGGTCGCAGACTTAGTTATGGAGGTCTGTACCAGCATATTTCAAAATATGCAAGCAAATAAGGTAAGGTCTATTGTTTTTCTTATACTCAACAACTCTATACTTTTACCCCCCTACTCCATTGAAATTATCAACTAACCTCTTCCTTATCTTTCCTAGGCTAACCAAGATATATACAAAAGGGTAAGGAATTTCTTTTTTTCTTTTTCTTTTTTTGCTTTTTGGAGGGCAATTGGGGTTGTGACTTGCCCAAGGTCACATAGCTATTTTTTGTGTTAAGTGTCTGAGGCTGGATCCAACCCAGGTCATCCTGACTCCAGGGCCGGTGCTCTATCCACTGCACCACCTAGATGCCCCAGGAATTTCTAATATTAATATATGTAACATATCTTCTTATTTTAGTATTAGTGAAGCTTAATACTAAACTTGTTTATTCCGTTTTTATTTGACTAGTGCAGAGCTCAGGAAGAAACATTTCCAGTTAAATCTGGGGTCAGTATTTTAATAATCATATTCTTTTTCATTTAATTTCTAATTTTTTTCTGCTTCCCTCAATTTATATTCAGTATTTATCCACTCAGATTATGCCTTTTATCAGAAAAAATATTATCAGTTATAGAGTACTTGAAAAAAAGTTTTGGGTGAGAACTATTTAAGGTATTCAGAATGAAATAAGAGATGTGGGCATATTAGAATAATATCACAGAATTTCATACTTAGAACTGGAAGATGGCTTAGGGGTCATCCAATCCAGCCCCTTCGTTTTACTTTATTGAGAACCTGAGGAATGGGAAGGGATATCTCTTCTCTTCATCTCCAAGTTATATTACCCACAAATATTTATAGGTTAATTGCAAGCAGGTCTGTCCCACAGGAACAAAGCAGGCTGTAATCTGTAGTTAAGCATGTAGAAAAAAATTATAAAAGATATTCCCTTTTAAAGCCAGTCTGTCTGAGACCTGGTCTGTCCAGAAACACAAGTTAATTTGATCAAGAATATATAATTTCAGGGTGGCTAGGTGGCAGGGAGTAAAAGCGCCAGCCCCGGAGTTGGGATGATCCGGGATTGGTCCCAGCCTCAGAAAATGAGCACCCACGCATAAATAATGACTAGCCGTGTAACCTTGAGCAAGTTACTTAACCCCAATTGCTTTTTAAAAAAATAATACATGATTTCCTGGGGTAGCTAGGTGGCACAAAGAATAGAGTACCTGCCCTGGAGTCAAGAGGACCTGGATTCAAAAGTGATCTCAGACACTTGACACTTAATTAGCTGTGTGACCTTGGGCAAGTCACTTAACCCCAAATGCTACATTACTCCCTTACAAGTAAGTCTGATAAATATAACCTATGACCTTTTACCCAGATATCATTCCCCTTTCCTCCTCCGCCTCAACATTTTTAGATCCTATAAATGTTCTTCAAACCTCTAATGTGTTCTGTGGCTAAATTATTCTGGGCAACTGACTGCGGCACAATGGATGGAGACAGAGTACTAGACCTGGGGTCAGAAGATTCATCTTGCTGAGTTCAAATCCGGCCTTCAACACTTATTAGCTGTGTGACCCTGGGCAAGTCATTTAACCCTCTTTGGCTCGGTTTCTTCATCTGTCAAATGAGCTGGAGAAGGAAATGGCAAACCATGGAAAACCCCAAAGGGGCTCGTGAAGAGCTGGACACAACTGAACAACAATGAAATATGGGTGTAGAGTGATGCTGCTCAGGATCCCAGAATTTAGAGCTGAAAGGGGTCATGGAGATCATTTAGCTCAGTGTTCTCATTTTATTGATGAGGAAACTAAGGTCCAGAGAAGTTTAAATCTTATTCAACGTGACTTAATTGTTGTTATTATTTATATTTTTTAAAATAAGTTTTTATTGCCTCAGACACTTAACACTTACTAGCTGTGTGACCTTGGGCAAGTCATTTAACCCCAATTGCCCTGCCTTCCCCTCTCCAAAAAGCAAACAAATAAACAAACAAAACCCAACAAAAAGAAATGTTTTGTTAGGTATATTTTGGTTTTCTATCCATATAGTTTTCCCAAGTATCCCATCTCCCACCCTTCCCAGAGAACTACCTCATATAGCAAATCTCTTCCATATAACAGCATTTTTAAGACAAAAAAAGGGAAGGGAAAAATCAACATAATTGGTCAATACATTAAAAAGAAGTTTGAAAATATGTGCAGTGTGCCACACTTGGTAACTTCTCATGTGTTCAAGGGAGGGTGAGACTGTTTGCTCACGCCTCTTCTTTCTGGCCATGCTCGTTTTGTATGAGTTTGCACCATTCACTGTTGAGGTTGTCATTTTGGATATTTTTCTTGGTTCTGCTTCCTTTACTTTGAATTGTTTGCTGTAGAACTTTCCATATTTTGTGTATTCATCACATTCTTACAGCACAGTAACATTCCATTGTATTTATGTCCCAAAATTTGTCTAGCCATTTCCAGTGGATCTATGTGCTTTGTTTCTAATTCTTTGATATAACAAAAAGTGTTGCTGGAACGATTTTGGTGTACATAGAGTCTTTCTTCTTATCAATGGCATTCTTTTTTTCCTCTTTTCTGGAGGGGAGAAAGTAGGGCAATTGGGAGTAAGTGACTTGCCCAAAGTCACATGGCCAGTAAGTGTTAAGTGTCTAAGGCCAGATTTGAACTCAGGTCCTCCTGACTCCAGGGCCAGTACTCCATTCACTGTGCCACCTAGCTGCCCCTATCAATGGCTAGGATATAAGTCTGGCAATAGAATCTCTGGATCAAAAGGTATGGACATTTCAGCCACCTTATTGGCATAATTCTAAATTTCTCTCCAAATGGTTGAACTGACTTACAATTCTATCAACAATGCATTATGTGTACCTATCTTCCAACAATGATCATTGCCATCTTTTGTGATGGGGGCAGCTAGGTGGCTGGATAGAGTAGATAGAATGCTAGGCCTAGAATCAGGAAGGCCTCAGTTCAAATTCAGTCTCAGAAACTCAGTGGCTGTCTGACCCTGGGCAAATCACTTTACCCCTTTTTGCCTCAGTTTCCTTATCTATGAGATGAGCTAGAGAAAGAAATGTCAAACCACTCCAGTATCTTTGTCAAGAAAACCCAAAATGGGATCACAAAGAGTGGAAATGCCTAATCAACACCCATCTTTTGTGGAGATTTAGAGAACGTGAGTTGAAATCTCAGGCTTGCTTTCATTTGATTTCTCTTATCATTAGTGATTTGGAGCAGCCTTTAATTTTGTTGTTATTGGTTCGCAATTCTTTTGAGAACTGTTTGTGCACATCCTTTGACCACGTAGCTACTGGGGAATGGCAGAGCTTATGATGTACTAATCCAAATATTCTGACTCTCAATCTGTGCTCTCTCCACTGCAACACAGCGCTCATTCAGAAAGGCTCAGGCTCTGTCACAGGCAGAACAGGCAAATGGTCTAATCATTTGATTTCAGAAGCAAACAGGAGAAAACTCTTCTTTCCCTCTCTTTAATCCTCCATTCCCATAGTCTCTGAAGCCTAAACGCCTTCAGCAGGGTATAGCATAATCCTCACTGCAATTAAAAATTAACCTGAAAATACAGGTTCCCCTGTGAGAAGTTACATGTGTCTTCAGATTAATTTACATTAAAGTGTAAATGATCAAAACTAATTCTTTCTTAAGATCAAGGAGAGGAGAGGATGCAAGGGCACTACAGTACAAGGAGATAGCTTGGGGAGGATGTGGAATTGGGAAGCCAGAAATACCACAGGACAGTTTTGCAGACTTCACAATTATTTGTCCTAACACCAGCCTGGCAGAAAGCCACACAAGGGCCTGGCTTGGTAGCTCTGGTGCCTATTGCCTGTTTAACTCTGGACAAACACTTCGACTTTCCTGCCCTTCACTTATCTTATCTTTTATAAGAGAGTTGGATTAGACCCAGGGAGGGAGAACCTGTGGCCTTGAGGACACACATGGCCTTCTAGGTCTTTGGGTGTGGCCTTCTGCCTGAATCCAAGTTTTATGGAACAAATTCTTTTTTGGGGGTGGATGTTTGTTTTTTGCAGGGGGAAGGTAGGGCAATTGGGGTTAAGAGACTTACCCAAGGTCACACAGCAAGTTTTGTATTTTAATGTCTGATGCCAGATTTGAACTCAGGTCCTCCTGACTCAAGGGCCAGTGCTCTATCCACTGTGGCACCTAGCCACCCGACAAATCCTTATTTTTAAAGGGGATTTGTTCTGTGAAGTTTCAATTCAGTCAAAAGGCAGCACCTGAGGACCTAGAGGGCCACATATGGCCTTAAGGCTGCAGGTTTCCCACCTCTGGATTAGAAAAATACCAAATTCCCTTCAAGCTCTAAATTCTATCAGCTATAAAAATAAAACATATATATCACATATACACATAATTACACACGTGCATGCGTGCATGCGCGCGCGCGTGCGTGCGTGCGTGCGTGCGTGTGTGTGTGTGCAGCTAGGTAGTACAGTGGCTAGAGTTCTGGGTCTGGAATCAGGAAAACCTGAGTTCAAATCTGGCCTCAGACACTTAGTAGTTGTGTAACTCTGAGCAAGTCACTTCATGCTGCTTGCCTCAATTCTCTCATATGTGAAATGAGCGAGAGAAGAAAATGATAAATCAGTCCAGTGGCTATGCAAGGAAGATACCAAATAGTATCATAAAAAGTCAGATATGACTGAAAACAACAACAACAACAGAAAGGACCCGGGTTCAGGTTCTGGTGGCTATTTTTTAATCTGTGTGTGATCCTCCTAGCCAACCCATCTAACACACTGAACCTTAGTTTCCTCACCTTTAAAATAAAGAAGTTTATTAGATGACCTTTATCAGAGATCCCTTTGAGCACTCAGTCTTAATCCTCTGATCTTGGCCTCTCCTCTATATCCTACAATCCTCTCCCCCCCAATTTCCACCCTGTCCTTGTGCTGGCATTTCCACTATTAGAACGTCATGCCTTTGAGCTTTGAAGATTTTCTGTCTTCAAAGATCCCCAGCTGAAAGGAGATGTCCTAAAAGAAAGTTAACAGTTTCAGTTTCAGCTACAAACCTTGGCTTTCCCAAAAAAAAGATAGTTAAGTGAGCAAGACCCTTCAGGAACAAGACAGAGGGAGTTGGCAATCACTCAAGGTAAAGGGGAGGGAGGGGACAGGCCATGGAATGGGCAGGTGAAAGGAATGCCAAAGATAAGTTCTATTTCTCAATTCTACTAAAGGTCTGCCTTGCTATAAATTAAAGTATGGAGTTCTGAAATTTGCACTGGATGTAAATTTTAAAATGCAAATTAAAAGAAGGCTGAAAGGAAGTCATTGACCACCTACTTGTCACTTAAACAAGCATCATGGGGTAACGGGAAATTTTTCTTGTCGATGAGAAATGTCCTCTACAACCCCACCTTTCCCTCCTCCCATCCCTAAGTGAACCGGATCTTTGGGCATCTGGGATAAATTTGATTTGCTAGGAATGGTGTGTGTTTGAAGGATGCGTTCATTATTTAGTGCAGCAATTTGAAGGAACTGAAACTTCTTGCTGTCCTTGCAAGTGGTGCATGGGGGGAGAAAGGTAAAGTTCACACTCAGCAATAGATTTCTCTCTGAAAATTAAAGCAATTTATATTGTGAAACATGCTAGAGGGAACGTGGATAATGCTGGACTCAAAAAAAGAGCAATTTGTTTGTGTCGATGTTTGGGTATTATACCTGATCATTTGAGGGCAAAGGAGAACTCATGATTTCTCTTTGTTGGAGCTTTAACTGGTGCATCCTTTGGTGCATTGAGCTTCAAAACTCTTAGGGAGAAAAACAAGAAGACCCCTCAACTGAGTATGAGCTTATTTATTCTACCACATGGTAGAATATGTGGTGCTAAAAGTTTATTTTAGCCTTCCTAATACCTTCCATTGTTTGGGTCTTAAATTTCAGACTTTTTCAAGGAGAAACTCAGCTTCTCTTGCACATTGGGAATATTTGCTTTCTTCTCTTAGTTTTCTTCTTTTGTTTTTAATTGTCTTCCCTTACTTCAGCATTCTTATCACAATAATACTATCATTTATGTAGCATTTTAAGATTTGCAAAGCACTTTATAAATATTATCTTTACAACCAACTCTGCAAGGGAGGGGCTATCATCACTTCCATTTTATAGGTGAGAAAACTGAAGCAAGCAGAAGTTAAAATGATTTGCCTAAGGTCTCGGAGGTAGTAAGTGTCTGAGGCTGTAGTTGAACTTGGGTCTTCTGAATCCAGGTGCCAAGACCTATTTGTTGCACTACTTAGATGCTTCTAAATGTAAACATTTTACATTCTTCTTTCTTTCCATATATATTTGCCTTCTATATGTTCTCTCTCCTTTGCATGCGGAACCCTTAGATCCTCACAATGACATCTTTGAAATTTTCTCTTGAATCCTGCTATGTCCTCTGGCAAAGACTCATCTTTGTTGGCTGTCCCTGATTGAACCAGGCTGCCATTTCAATAAGGCAGAGAATCAGCAGGCAGGGAGGTGTAATGGAGATAGAGCAGGGCTTGGAGCCAAGAAGACTTCGGTTCAAATCCTGCTCTGACACACACTGATTGGGTGACTCTAGGCAGGCGAATTAACCTCTTAGTAGCCCTCCCCTGTCCCTCACCTTCCCCCTCCCCACCTCTCCCCAAGTAACTCTGCAAGACTCTAAGTTGAAAAGAAGGCACTGACTTACATTGGTGGAAGAGAAATTTCCATACAAGGGAAATCACAGATCCAGTCCTCATTCCTGGTAATTTGGAACAATCATTGGGCAACTTAAAACTTGAACTATTAATGGAGGGGGTGGGGCTTAACACAAGCGTTTCAAGTCTAATCAAGAGAACACTGTGGCTTGTGTCCACATGGAGACAAACTGCACTCCCTTCAACATCACGAATGTATGACTGAAGCAAAGTCATAGAAAATTTAGCTATTTCATTCATTTAAAAATCATATTATGCCTCAGAATCCAGTTCCTTTGAATTAGGTCTGATTTTGCACACACACACACACACACACACACACACACACACACACACACACACATTTGTCTGTAATAAAACAGAATGGAATCTCTAGCTAATTGGAATAGTCAGGGAGCTCCTAGAGAGTGTGTGGTACAGTGGAAATAGTGTTAAACATAAATTGAGGATGTGTGTTCAAAACTCCACACTACAATATATGATCTGTGTGACCCTGGACAAGTCACTAACTTTCACTGGTCTTGAGTTTCTTCACATTTAAAATGATGAGGTCTGAATCAATGACCACTGAGGTTTTTCCCAGTTCTCAATTTATGCTCATATGACACCATACTTCACTGGAAAGTTGTGTCTGTTGAACCAATCTGTATTATTATCAGCTTCTAGCAAGCATGGCAGCTGTGTGGTGCAGTAGGTGGAGTGCTGAGCCTGGAGTCAGGAAGACTCATCTTCCTGAACTCAATCTGGCCTCAGACACTTACTAGCTGTGTGACCCTGAGGAAGTCACTTAACCCTGTTGGCCTCAGCTTCTCATCTGCAAAATGAAACTGGAGAAGGAAATGGCAAATCACTCTAGTATCTTTGCCTCGAAAACCCTACAAGGGGTCACAAAGAGCTGGACTCAACAACAGCAAAAGCAAACATTGGCCACCAAGGCTGTCTGCAAATTAGGGGTGTAAACAATATTTGCTATAATTCAACAAAACATTGTTAAACGGCACTGGGTGCTGTGGATATAAAGAAAAAATTAGATGATCTTTGCCTCCCAAAGGACTTACGTTCAATTAAGCAAATATTTATTAAGTGCCTACTACATACAAGTCACTGTGTTAGGTGCTTGTGATATAGAAAAGGAAAGAAGGAAGGAAGGAAGGAAGGAAGGAAGGAAGGAAGGAAGGAAGGAAGGAAGGAAGGAAGGAAGGAAGGAAGGAAGGAGAGGAAGGAGGGAGGGAGGGAGGAAGGGAGGGAAGAAGGGAGGGAAGAAGGAAGGAAGGAAGGAAGCAAGGAAGGAAGGAAAGAAGGGAGGAAGCAAGGATCTTTGCCTTTATACATTCCACTGAAGCAATAAAATGCGCACAGATAGGTAATCACAGTTGTTGTTAACAAGATCCTTTGATTTCATTGGTATGAGAAATTCCTGAAGAGGAAACTCCCTCTAAGATGCCAATCTAAGCTCCTTGGGAGACTGAGAATTGCATGTGGCACAATTAGATGACTTGACCATGGTTGCTGTATAACTAGTCTATAGCAGAGGCAGAGCTCAAACTCAGGTCTTTCTACCTCTAATGATAGCCTGCTATCCACTATGCCTTGTTATGCTGCCTTTTTAAATATGTAAAATGTATAAAAAGTAAAATAAAATAATTTCCGGAGGAGTAGGGAAAGCACTAACAATATTTGTCAAATTTGTTTTGTATTTTTAAACCTTTGCAAAATGATTTTCTACATGTAAATTGATTAGTGATATCTTTAGGTATTTATCCTAAAGGTAATAAGCTTAAAGTTACTCAAATTAAGCTCTAAAGAGAACCCGGATTTAACTTTGACCATCCACTTTTTAAGGATACTCTCGGGGGTAGCATCATGTCAGTCATGTCCAACTCTGTGTGTCCCCATTTGCGGTTTTCTTGGCAAACAGTGGTTTGCCACTTCATTCTCCAGCTCATTTTACAGAGGAGGAAATTGAGGCAAAGAGGATCAAGTGACTTGCCCAGGGCCACACAGCTATTTAAAGTCTAAGGCTGGATTTGAACTCAGATTTTCCTGATTCCAGGCCTGGTCCTCTATCCACTGAGCCACCTAACTGCTCAGCATCTATTACACTGTTCTAAAGGTCTTACCTGGAACTTAATTCATTTTATGAAACACTCACTGTCAGAACATCTCTTTTGACTATTAGAAAACTCAAGAATTGATGGGAGATGTCTAAATAGATTCTAGGATGTATGATTACATTTAGCATATGTTTATTATGTAAGAGCAAGGAATTGGTTTAAGTCTGGCCTCTGGCATTTGAGCGACCCTGGGCAAGTCATCTAACATGGGGCAACAAAGTGGTATAGTAGATAGAATGCCAGACCTGGAATCAAGAAGACTTATCTTCCTGAGCTCAAATCCAGCCTCAGACATTTGCTAGCTGTGTGACCCTAAGCAAGTCACTTCACCCTGCTTGCTTCAGTTTCCTCCTCTATAAGATGAGCTGGAGAAGGAAATGGAAAACCACTCCAGGATCTTTGCCAAAAAAAACCCATATGGGGTCATAAAGAATCAGACATGACTGAAAACAACTGAAGGACAAGGACTTTGGGCAACTAAATTTATAAATTGCAAAGAATGTGCTAATTTGCATTGGTAAAAGGAGTGTTCTCATTTGAGAGTTCCCCCTACAATGAAATCTCCTTATCCCCTATTATCCATATTCATTGTATAGCAATTACCAACAAAAGGAAAAGTATTAAGGGAAGGGAGTGCTTGTTGCTAGTCACCTTCCAGCAGACCTCAGACTGTTTCTGGGAAGGAAGGAATTGATCTGCACTAATGTGGTCTTGAAAGTATTTTCTAAAGCTTGAGGCTTGAGTGCATTTAATTACGATTTTCTGGTGCATAGGGATCATTCATTGCACTATTAATATTTCATTTTAAGTCCAGATAATGAGGCATTGGGGGCCATTGGCCTTTAGTAATTTGCTTCTGTCAGGAAAGAGGGCAAGTCATCAGTATACAGATGTGAAGAGAGTTATTGGAAATAGCCCCAGGCCCTATCTGAAGTTTTGAAGGATTCTATTTTAACCAATCTACATAATGTTTGTGTTTTCATTTTGCAGGGTAATGCTGGTACCTTGGGACGGCCTTTTTTCCTTTTCAGGGTATAGTGTATTTCCTCTTCTCTGTCTTCAAACCCTAAAACAACCCTGCCATGCCATTGATGGAACTACTCCAGAGGCAGAATGGAGCTCATACAGACATTGATTGGCATGTTACTAATGAGGAGCTAATTCTGGGAATCATTTACCCATTTACCTAGGAGATGATTTTGGACCAATGTCTTCTGCTACTAATTTAAGATTCGAAAAGTAAAATGTCCTATAAATAAGGAGAACAATGAGTTTTAGATACTATAGAATGCTAAGCATTGAACCTTTTTAACCTAAAATCATTCAGTAAATCCTCAGGAGGTTTCTACTCTTTCTTGGGTCTTTATCAACTTGGATTAAAAATAGACTAGAAGGGAAACTCTACTCATAAGTAGAAATCATAGTGAACTAGAATTTAAACTCATGTTCCTCCTCCCATGCTTGGCATTATGGCAGACACAGAGATGAGATACAACACAATCCTTATCCTCATGTCTGTATCTTAGAAAGCTTCTTACAACAGGGAGAACACTAGGGGTTCACAGGTGAAGCATCTCACCAAGCAGGGACCATCATGCAAACCAATGGCTCACAGTAGGGTTGCTAACACTCAAGGTAGATAAATCATGATCCAATGGGAGACCAAATTTTTAAATATCCATAGAGTATTAATGTATTTCTATTATTGTGTATGCAAAATTTTTATGTTATTGGTTTTTTTTTTTCAGCCTAGAAATGGAAGGAATATTGAAAATAATGGCCATTACAACAATCAAAAGGTGAATGGACTATTGTTATTAACATGTAAAGAAAATGATATAAAGAGTTGAACTGTTCTTCCCTTTTAGGGAAATAAGACAAAGGTAAAAAGCATCATGAACTCCAATTTAATCTAATTTATTTCAATAACTGATTAAGTATTTACTGCATGTAAGATACTGTCTTAGGTACTGGGAATAGAAAGATGAAGTGAACTACTGTCCTAGACCTTAAGTAACAAATAATTCCCTTGGGCAAGTATGACAGTTATACAAATAGCTATGAGATACAACAGAATGTGATCCCTGCAAAAAAGAGATTCTGTAGGTTTGTCTTGCTAGGAGAAATGTGAGGAGGGAGATGTCACTTTTGGCTGGGTGGGAGAGCACCTAAGGAAAGGCTCCACTAAAGATGTAGAACCCGAGATGGACCATAAAAGAAAGGAATAATATCGAGACATGGACATTATCCCCCTCAAAGTCACAGAGATGAAAGTAACTAGGATAAGAATAGGGAGCAATAAGGAAATGGTGTGTGATGGGGAATGGTATGAAACGAGGCTGGAAAGTCACGTCAAAGACAGACTGTGAAGGGCTTTGAATGGCAGAACCACAAAGTTACCCCTCTTCTAGAGAAGGAAGGTGACCAGAATGGGGGCATGAAGAAGATAAGGTGAAAGCGAAGGATGATTTAAAAGGGGGAAAGCTGAGAGGCAGGAAGATCAATGTACTAGGAGGAAGGCTACTAAAATGGCTTAGGCAAGAGACCAAGTTCCCGCACAGACAGCAATGCAAATGCATATTTCTGTGAAAGGGCCCCCGGGTTCCCCAGGATCAGACTGGAGGTATGGCCCGCATGGGCTGATGACATTGCATTGTGCTCAAAAAGGCATAAATGATGGAGTATCAAGGAAGGGAAGCACTGCAGTAAAGTGAACAGAGGCCAGGAGTTATGGGTAAAGAACATGGTTTAAATCCTAGCTCTCTTCTCACTGTCCTTGGTAGGTTGGGAAAATCACTTAATCTGAGTCTCAGGGCTCTCTTATGAAAAAGCCAGATGAGTGAACTAAGGTCCCTTCCAGCCCTTTCCCTGCCGGAGAATCTGTGGAAGTTTGTCTGAGGTAGAAAGGAGAAGGGACGAGGAACTAAGAGCTACTGCAAAGAAAACATGTTTCTTTGAATGAGACAACACAGTGGGTAGAATACCTAGAGTCAGGAAGAACTGAGATCAGATACGGCTTCTGGCTTCTGTTAGCTTCGTGACCCTGGACAAGTCACTTAACCTCTCCACCTAAGTTTCCTCATCTCTAAAATGGGGATAATTAACACCTACCTTCCAGGGTTGTTGTGAGGATAAAATGAGTTAATAGTTGTAAAGCATAAGGCACCACAGGAATGCTGGCTATTCCCTTCCTCCTCTTTCATCTTCTTCATCATCATTATCATTATATTCTTTTTCTCCTTTCTTCTCCTTCTCCATCATTGTCTTCTTTATCATCATCTTCATCATTGTTGTCTTCTCTCTCCTCCTCCTCCTCTTCCTTCTCCTCCTCCTCTTTCTTCTCCAATATAATGCCAGAAATATTGAACCAGAAAGAGATGCGATGCAGGGGGAATATCCCACTAGCAGGTGGAGAAACTCTGGATATTTACATCACATCACATTTTAAAACTTGTTCACACTATCATGTAATATTGTCTGCTTTCTTGAGCTGACTCATTTCTGAGAGTTATGACCCAAATTTCATGTTTTTCTCTTTTCAGAATTTCATGGCAAGGAAAAGCATGAACTGACAGACCAGTTTAATGATTGGGCAGAGCTACTGTTGAACTACTTTATATGAATCTTGCTAAGAACCTTTAACTTCCAGTGAGACAGCTTAGAATATCTGGCATTGTATAATAAAATAAAATTGTAATGATTAAAGCTTTGAATTATTTTTTTCCTTCTCCAATTCATTAAAGAAGGAAGTGAGGCCATGTCCAAAGGGATAGGAGTTATATAGTGAGGAGGGCTAATGCCTACTAATCAGGAAGTTGCAGAAGAGAAGGAAGGAGGAGGGAGGCAGCAGTGATGCCAGCCTGAAGTCAGGGAGGGCAGTCACCCTACATGGGGCAACTTGCAGAGAGTGGATATTCCACATATTCTGAATATTTAATTGTTAAGCAGGCTCATGCCTTTCTCCTGTCTCTGTTGGACTGGGCATGAAAAGATGGCTTTTTCTTTTAAACAAAATAAAAATTTCTTTTCATAGTTCTGGCATGCAAACATTAAAAAAAGAGGCTCTAAGGTCCTGTGGGCCCTTACGCTCTGTAAGCCATTGATGTTGAGTTCTCTGGTATGATGGTCCTGGATATGAATGGTGAAATTGCAACCCCAGAAGCTAATCCAAGGACTAGTAACCAGAGACCAAAGTTTTTGCTTTAGCTTTGCAACAAACTGATTTATGACTATAGAGGAGACCCCTGAGCCTTAATTACCTAATCTATCAAATGAAGAAAACTAGAGGACTTCTAAGGCCTCTTCTATACCTGAAACACTGTGATGCTCTGTTTTCTCTTTTAGAAAAAGGAGATATGTCTTAACTATTCCACAGTATTGTCATAAGGATGATAGGAGAGACCAGAGCCCTTTTGAGAAGTATAAGGAACTACATAAAGGCAAAATATCTATTACTTGAGGAGATCATATATTATCATACAGTATCTTCATTTGGTGAACAAAAATATATCTGTACTTTCCCTTGCTGAAGTCTCAAGTTTCTCCATTGAAATCTTCTACTTTTAATGCTGGCTTGTAATATTTTTGGATAGGGCAGCTAGGTGGTACAGTAGATAGAGTGCCAGGCCTGCAGTCAAGAAGACTCCTTTTCATGAGTTCAAATCTCATCTCAGATACTTACTAGCTGTGTGACCCTGGAGAAGTCACTTCACCCTGTTTGCCTCAGTTTCCTCATCTGTAAAATGAGCTGGAGAAGGAAATGGCAAACTGGCCCAGTATCTTTGCCAAGGAAACTCAAATGGTATCATGAAGAGTCAGATACAACTCAACAACAATAATATTATTCAATAGGGATGGGTTCCAGATATGTGATTTCATTAGTAAGGGAACTCCAAGGTACCAGTCAAGGTTGAGACCTTCTCTACAGCTTGTAGTCTTAGAGAGCTGTCTAGAGAAGAGATGTCAAACTCATTTGCCTCTGAAAAACTCCTGTGGCCAGAACCAGATTAAAATGTAAATGGGGAATTTTATCAAAATAATGAAAAACACCATATAACATAGGGAATGTAAATTTGTGGGTTGGACTTTTTTTTGTGGGTTTGGGTTTTTTTTTGAGGCAATCAGGATTAAGTGACTATAATGGTAAAGGAATTTGAACCCCACAATGGGATGGATTTGTTGACATGAAGAGAGAGGGCTAAACTGGGAGGAGCTGGTGCCATGGATAGAAAGAGGCTCAAGTAGAGAGAGGCCAGAAGAACTTCTGGGAGCCAGCATCGGGAGGCTGCTTCTACTGCTGGAGAGAGAAATGAGAACTGAGGACTGAACTTCGAGGAAGCATGACTGTGGTGCTGCTATTTGGTCTGTCTGTTTTCATGTTACTTTGTCAGATTCGTCTGCTGATGGAGGACATTGATGTTGTTACGGAAGTCCTGGGACCTTGCTGTTGGTTCAGAAGCCCTGAAAGAGGATTTTCTTGTTATATGTTTACAGAAATCCTTACTGATGTTTTCAGGGGTCCCAGGACTGTACTGATGATTTGTGCTGATTCCTCAGACCTTGTTGTTGGGTCTAGGTTGATTTTGCAAGCATAGAGTGAATTGATGAGGATGCTGGCAATGAGTATCTATGTTGTGTCTTTGTTAAGCCTTTTCTTCCCAGGAACAGAACCTGCTGAGAACTTGCCTTGGGTCAAGATGAAGAAAAGACCTCTCCTTGGGCATTGAATGCTTTGAAGATATTATAACCTAGTTGTGACCTAAGGGTGGATGGCCTTTGTGCTCTCTACTGCCCCTTGAGAGGATGGTTGGTGGTGTCTGATGATATTGTAATTCAGTTGTGATCCAGGGGTGGAAAACTTTTGACCTTTGTACTTTGTGACTGACCAAATGAATGTACTTTGTTTATGACTAGAAACTAATCTCCCGTTGAATAGAGAGAATATTTTGTGATTGACTAAATGAATGTACTACTTGGGGTGGAGTACTTAGACCTTAGTACTTTGTGATTGAACTGAGGACTTACTAAATATTGAGTTACACATGGTGAATACTGTATTTGATTTTTCTGTGAATGTTTTGTCTTAATCTGTCACTGAATAAATGGAGAGTTACTATGCTGGTATTTCAAACCTTGAAAGTTGGTGTTACAATGACTTGCCCAAGTTAGTATCTGAGGTTAGATTTGAACTCAGGTCCTCCTGCCTCCAGGGTTGGTACTTGATATCCACTGTGCCACCTAGCTGCCCCTAATTTGTGGTTTCCCAAGTCCATATGTGGCAGCAGAAATCATTTTTTTTTCTTTTCAGAAATCAGTTTCTATTTGAATTTGACACTACTAGACTAAAGTACTAAGAATTTAAGGGAGCCAGTATGTGTCAATAACAGCAACAACAAGAATAGTGATTGAGGATGATGACGATAGCTAGTGTTTATACAGCGTTTGATGGTTTGCAAAGCACTTCGGGTGTTGTCGTTTGATTTGGTCTTCATGACAACCCTGTGGGTTGGTGCTATTATTGTTCCCATTCTATAGTTGGATGGAATGAGGCAAAGGGAGGGTGAGAGACTTGCTCAGAGTCAGGTTTCTAGGGAGCGTCTGAAGCCCAATTTGGGTTTAGGCTTCCTGGCTTCAGGTGCAGCCATCTGTCCTCTTGTCCTGCCTAGCTGCCTGAGGCGGGATGTGACCCGGTCCTCTCAGGCAGGGAGCAGCTTTCTTACTACTGGGCTATGTTGCCTTTCCACATAGCTATATTGTATGGATAATCATGAGCCATAGAATAATGTCATGGATAGGAAGTTGAACTCCAGCAGGAATGCTTGGGAAGCATAAGCTGGCTGTGTGATGTGTGTGTGTGATAGGCATCTCCCTTAATGCCTCAGTGCCCCACGTAAGCCTCTTCACGCTGCAAGACAGGGGACAATCTTACTTGATACAGGAGATTTTCTCACTAGAGATGTTCTTTATGCTTATGAAATCACAAGTCTGGTAAAAAAAATAATGTGTCTTCTTGACAAAAAAAATTCCTTTCTGTTCGTTCAAGCATGGTGCTCTGAATCAGCACATTCCTTGCATGAATCACTCTTTGCAGCATCTTGGGAAGGTTGGCAGACCTTGTTTTCTACTGTAATTTTGCTGATGGAAAATCTGAGTCAAAGAAAGGGCCCTGTCCTTTAATAGGTTCCTAGTATGAGTGCTCCAGGATTTTGAACTGGTCCCAGGGATGTTTGCAAATGAGCTAGCATCATGTCAAGTAAAGTCAAAGAAAGGCAAAAAATCCCCAGCCCTGGCTGTCAAGGAGTTAGTGGGGTGCAGTGGTCAGAGCTCTGGGCTGAGAGCTTCCTATTTTAACTAATTATTCTTGCAGATTTGGTGCTAGGTAAGCTGGCATGGCAAATTCAGGGATTCGATGAGATGGGGGTGGGGGTGGGGACTAATCATCTTCCGTCACCTGCCTCTTTCCACAACAATCAGCAACCCTGTGTTCATGAGGGTATAACCCTGGGCACTGGCCCTCCTTCTTGTTGCTTGACCCAGGCAGAGAGTGGTAAAGGACAAGAACCAGTGAGGTCTTAGACCTGGCTCAAACTGTCTTAGAGAGGCTGATTGCTAAATTTTCATTGCATTTACACCTCAGAGATTGCCAAATGCTACTAATCAGTGATTAACTTATCTAGACTTAAGAAAGTTATGGGGAAAATGTTAATAATAAATATTAAACTTAACAGTATGTACAGCATACTTTTTATACCCAGAAAGCTGGTTGTTAATCATTTACCAGCATACCACTGAAAGAATGCTCTGCTCCAAGCAAAAGGAGCAGGAGTGAGAGCTTACCTAGATTTCAACCATGGTCTCACCTCTACTGTTTTGTAGGTTTGGGTATGTTTGTGTAGGGGGAGGAGGGGTGGCAGAAATAAACACTTATTCAAGGACTTTGGACTAGGTATTGACCCATCCCACCTCTTCCTCTTTCCCACCTTGCACATGACCCTTGGCATTTGCTTCCCCCTCTCTTCTTCCATTCTTCTTGAGGTCTTGCTTATAGATAGAAAGGGCTAGGACACTTCTGAAGTGGAGGGAGGGTTGGATCTTTAGCTATAGCATCTCCAATACCAATAGGATGTCTTTCCTTCTCTATACACAGCTGTCAGGAACTCAGGTACCCGTTCCTCTGACTCTGGGCCATTCTCTTTGGAGCCTCCTTTTGGGGCAGGAGGAGAGACCCAATGCCAGGGAGGTACCAGATGGCTGCAGTCTCACTGAAGCCTGCAGTCAGCAGCATGGAAGGCCTCTGTTTTGTATCCAATATTTTTTTGGCAGAAATGTAAAAATTGAAGCCTGCCATTACCATTTTCACTTTTGACTCTCAATAATAGTTTGAGTAAGAGTTATCCAGAATATTGAGGTCCCAATAGGTCTTTAAAAAGAAAGGAAAGTCACATTTATAGGAGAAAGTGGGAGTATTGGTGGTCTGTCCCTTCCATCATTATTCTTCCATGCCTAGACACTTAACTGGGGGCCTGCTCACTCCTCAGCCATTTGGAAAGGAATTTGTCAATGCCAAAGTGGCATTCTTTAAAGTCAGTGGCTCCTGGGACAAAGCCATGCAAAGCCTGCCCTAGTTATACTCATGCTAATGGATACACTCCATTAGCATATACTCCTTGAAAGGGAGATACAACTAAGAGTTCAGCAGAGGAACACAAAGAAATATTTGCTTTTTGGATAGAGGAGCTATCTTCAAAACACATAAGGTACTGGTCCTTCCTGGGAATAAATCCTTCTGTCCAGGAGTCTTTACTGGGGAAGGGTTACATACCAACCCCAAAGTCTCATGGCTTTCAAAAAGTCTAACAAGCATAAAAGTTTTCCATTTGCTGAGCCAGCCTCTTCTGCAAAAGGTGGAGACATCCTGACAACCAAGACATCACCTCATTATTTTTTCCCAGTAAGATGCCCAACAGTGGTGACTGAAGGCCAAACCACTACTGTCAATAAAACCAAAGCAACAACCTAACTACCATTTACACATCCTTGGCATAAGAATTATTTCTTATGTATATGGCATGTAATTTCAAATTTAGACTAGTTTTCTATAGAAAGAAGACCTGTGAAATCCCTCGTCTAAGTGTCTCTTTGAATATACTTGATCTCAAGGTCTGATTTCATTCAAACAGACAGAGACATTCTGCCCTAGATAACACAGGTCCTGCTGCTTCTGTAACCATGACCCAACTGGCTGGAGAGGCAGAGAAGGTCTTTGAAGGCTGTGGCCTTTTGATTGAGAGAGGCTGATTTGCTGCCTACAGCTCAGCAAAACCATCCCATTTGATAATCCCATTCAAGGGCAGCCCTCAGAACAAATGTGGAGTAGAATTTTTTCCTTTCAGAGCCTTTTTACCCCACCTCTTCCTGACATTGCCTCTATTTTGGTTCTCCTCTCTGGTGTCTCTCTCATTCCCTGGCTGCCAGTGGCTCCTCACTCTGTCATTTTTATGCCCTTCCCTGGAAGACGTCTGTGGTTATCATTGATCCTTTTCCTCTTCCAAATAACTGCTTTGTTCCATTCCCTCTGGTCCTTGTGCTTTGCCATGCAAACTGAATCCAAATCTAAACCCAAACAACATCTGTTCTGTGACATGTAGATTCAGTGAAAGGCCCCACACTTGAGGACCTAAAGAGCCACGTGTGACCTGAAGGCCATAGGTTCCCCATCCCTGGTCTAGGGGAACCAAAGACAACCGAGGTGCATCAGATCCACATAACTTTTGTGACTATTTAACTAATTCCCCCTTCCCCTATATATTTTTTGAAAGTCTAGGATGTCTAGAAAAGAATTAAACAAGAGTCACAAGAATCTCTAAATCATACATTTTGTCTGGCACAATGGTTTCAGCCACAGATATAGTAGGTTCAAAGTCAAATTAAATGCCTGTGGGTACCATGTAGCCATTTTGTGTGCTGAAAGAGCTTGGCCCCTGGAGGCAAAGACTTACTCCTGGAGAGCAACGCTGACCATAGCTGAGATTCTAAGAAGACTCTAAGGTAAATCTCTCCTTCTTTATTGGAAGAAAAGCAGCTGAGATTTTTTTCCTTACTCTGATACTGGTTGTATTAAGGATCTGCCTTTTTAAAAGAGTTAAAGCTTAATCCTCTGGGCTATAAGATGGTGGGAGGAGGGAGAGAAAGGGAGAGAGAGACACACAGAGAAAGAGACAGACAGACAGAGACAGACAGACAGAGACAGAGAGAAAAAGACAGAGAGACAGAGACAGAGAGAGATAAACTTCTCTTATAGAGAAGAGGTAATCACTTTAGAAGACGACTCCAGCAGATATCGGAATCTGAAACAGAGAAGTTACATAACTATGAACCAAGTGGAATCATGCCTAGCAGTGTGAATGAGACCAGGAAAATTACTTGGCAGCAAACATGAGACCAATGGATTATCACTCAGAAGCAACTATGAGACAAGAAGAACACCACTAGAGGGAGATTTCATGTTGCATGAACTCAGTAGATGGTGGTCCCTTTGGGAGCTATGTGATCCTATCACCATGACACTGGGTGCGCCCTGTCAAATGGAAAGTGTGAGCCAATGCTCCATGGGTGTCACGTGGCCCTAGACGTTCTGTTTACTTGTGCTCCTCCACATGTGTCCTCTAGGCAGGCCCACTCTTTCTTCTGATGGTATGTGTGCTTGTGAGAGAATGTGCTTCCTGTTTATGGGAGGAATGTTATATTTCTCTTTACTATACTGATTTAACTGCTTGTGTTTGAACTGATGGTGTTCTCTGATTGACTGGTAAAAGTAAACACATTCCTGGGAGGTTTTGAGCTCTATTTTCTGGAGTATATTTGGATCCATAGAGTACCTTCAACTTGGAGTACTTTGTCTGAAGGTCCTACAGATAGAGTTGGGGGTGCGCCCAGTTGTATTGATAAACTAATTTCAATTATGCTTCTAAGAGCTAATAGAAGCTTAATATATGATCTCTTCCAAGTGTTCTTAGCATCATAGACTCTTAGTCTTTGAAGGGACCAGAGTATGGGAGAGGCAATGTGGTGAAATGAAAAAAAAATCCCAGGACCAGGAGATAGGAGACATGATTTTTAGTCCCCCTGATTTTGGACAGGTCATTTTATTTCTTTGAGCTTTAATTTCTTTATTTATCAAAGAAGGATTAGATTAGATGATTCCTAGGATCTTATCCAGTTCTAAAATTCTAACTTTCCTATTAGGTCAATTTGTTTACCTCTAGACCCGTGTAAGAGTCCCCTTTACCACATTCTTGATAGCAAATACATTTCTATAGTGCTTTAAGGTTGACAAAGTATTTTCCTAATGATAATTCTATGGTGTAAGGAGTTAAAGTATTTTTATCACATTTTATCCCATTTATTCCCATTTTACATGGGAAGAAACTGAGGTTCAAAAAACTCAAGTGACTTGTGCAAGGTCATAGTAGGAGAGACAAGGCCTTAAAGAACATTTGCTGTTGTTCAGTCATTTCAGCCAGGTGCAACTCTCTGTGACCCTATTTGGAGTTCTTGGCAGAGCTACTGGAATTATTTGCCACTTCCTTCTCCAGCTCATTTTATAGATGAGGAATGGAGGCAAACAGGGTTAAGTGACTTGCCCAGGATCACACAGCTAGTAAGTGTCTGGGGCCAGATTTGAATTCATGAAGATGAGTCTTCCTGACTCCAGCCCTGGTACTTTATCTACTGCATAATGAATATTGTCTGACTCCAAATCCAGTACTCTCTCCATGTTACTATTACTGCTTCGCCATACTTATGCCACATCACCTCCTAAAGTCCCTAAATGACCATTCAACAAGTCAACCCATTCCATTTTTGAATAGTTGGAAAGTAGCTTATAGTAAACCAATAATACTGACTTATAACTTCAATCCAAAAAATGAGTGTGCTCCATCCACATGAGACCTATTTGAATATGGTTAAAATATTTCTCTTCACTTCTTTTTTCCAGACTAAATGCCTCTAGTTCCTTCATTAGTTCCTAAATAACCTAATTCCCAAATCCCCTCACTATTCTAGTTACTTTTTGATTTGTCAATACCTTTCTTAAAAGGTAGCATTCATAACACAATATTCAAGATATATTCTGATTTAAACAAAGTAATATAGGATTATTCATTCTCAAAAGTTGAATGAATGAATAAAACATTTGTTACTAAGTGTAAAACACTGTGCTAAGTTCTGTGGACATAAATAGAAAAAAAAGACAATCCAGGCTCTCAGGGGGTTCACATTCTAGTTGGGGATATAATACATGTGGAAGATGACAGCTGCAAATCAGGTAAAAAGGTCCCATGATGCTTAGGGTGCAGCAGCAAAACAGGTGTTCATATTTCTACCTTAATGTCATTTCCACCAACAAAAATCATATAAATTTCTAATGTTGAACCATTCGGGAGTGCAAAGGACTCTGGGAGCAAGAACATTCTTTCCTTGGTCTTTAGCAGCTGGGGCTGTAGCATCTGTAGGAGCAGTTGTCAGGGTGCCTCTTTTACAGAGGATGCTGCCCCAGGATGAGGGCTGAGGACACGGGGCTAGAAGCATTGCTATTCCCATGGCTCCTGAGTTCAGGGTCCTGGATTGTTTTCTTCATTGAAGAGAGATGTTGGTCAAGGTGGTCGTGGTTTAACTTGTCTGACACATACCTTCCCTTGGGAAAACTGGAGACAATACTTCTATCTGTGAAGTCTTAGGGCATGTTGGCAATGCTATCACACTTATGGTTCATATTGAGTTTATAGACAAGGAAAATTCCTATATCTTTTTATACCAACTATTATTAAGTCAGGTTTTCCCAAAATAAATACCTTTTAAACTTAAATGTTGGTATTGACATTTATACCCATTAAATTTCCTCTTCTTGGCTTTAAATTATATTTCTAGCCTGTCAAAATAATTTTGAATTGAAATTATTTTCACCTATCACATTAACTGTTACTTCTAACTTTGTCTTATCCTCAAATTCAATAAGAATGATATCTATTTCTTAAGTCATTGATAAAAGTGTTGAATAGGACAAAGCTAAATATAGAGCCCTGAGGCACCTGAGTATGGATCCCTTCACAGGCTGACAGGTTTCTATTAATCGGCATTATTTTGATGTGATGTGAATCTACCTATGTACAGCCATTTAGTCCACATGTGTGGGGTACAGAGACCCTAACCCAAAACTGACTACTCGGAGACCTCTCAAAGTGAAGGTAGAAAGTTTTATTAGAATCTTGTGAGAAGCGGGATGTCCTGTCACTGGGAAATCCAGGGAGAGGAGGCTGCTCCACAGAAGCAGAAGCTGGGTTAAATAAGTAAGGGTTACCTGCCCACCCCCAACATTTCCTCTTATGCAAAGCTTTTAGTCTTGATTGGCTCTTGTGGTTGCTTTTCCCTTATATAGCAGGTGGAGTGATGGTAGGCTGACTAAGGATGAAGTAATTATACAGAGGAAGGGGGGCGTCAAGAGCCACATGATTTCTAGGAAATCGAAACTGGCGCCTAAGGCTTCATATACTTTAGCAGATAGTCTCTGAGAAACCACATTATATGCCTTCCACACATTTCCAACATATCTGCAAAGCTACACAGTGAGAGAATTTTCATAGTGTACTTACAGTTGGAACCAAGATACAGTGGGTCTGCAGCATTCTCCTGATATGTTAGCCTAATCCATTTTTTTTTTAAAGAAAAAAGTAATTGTGGTTAGTTTGCAGTGACTTCCTGGATTCTAGTAATGGTTACACGGTTTCTCTAAGTGCTCACAGAAAATCTATTTAAAATCTGTTTTTGTATTTTCATTTTAACTGAATTGTCTTGGAGACACAATGCCTTTGTTAATTCAAAGGAATGAATGTCTAGTACAGTGAATTTAGAGCCTTATGAGGAGATGGTGAGGAAGATATTTGGGGGCTCAGAGGCCTGCAGATGTTCACATCACACTACATAGACTGAACCCAGTAACAGAAATACAGATTATTGATCAATTACCTGCTTAAGGAAAATGTCTCTCAGGTAACTTCTTCCTCTCCTCAGAAGTGATTTTGAAAAGACTAATGTTCTATTCTTTTGAAATAGCACTTGGATTTCATTTACAAGAATCCAATGCAGATTCAGCTCTCTGGGAGCACAATTCAGTTCTCCACTGGAGGGGAGAATGGGCTCTTAGAAGCTATGCCAGGGGCTAGGTCTTCCAGGCTGGACCATAAGAAGCCTGGGATGAAAGCCGCCATCAGTGAGCGCCTTCCGGCTCTGATTGAAGCATCCTCAGCTGGGGAGGGAGAATGAGCTCGGGATCCTCCAGACAGAAGGGGTAGGCTGATCTGAGGCTGTTGCACTAGATAGAGTACTAGGCCTGGAGTCAGGAAGACTCCTTTTCATGAGTTCATACCTGGCCTCAGACACTTAGTAACTGTTTGACTCCGGGCAAGTCACTTTACCCTGTTTTCCTTAGTTTCCTCATCTGTAAAAAGAGCTAGAGAATGGGGTGGCTAGGTGGCACAGTGAATAGAGCACCAGCACCCAACCTCAGACACTTAATACTTACTAGCTGTGTAACCTTGGGCAAGTCACTTAACCCCAATTGCCCTGCCTTCCCCGCTCCAAAAAGAAAAAAAAAAGCTAGAGAAGTAAATGGCAAATCACTAATTACTATAGTATTTTTGCCAAGAAGACCCCAAATGGGGTCATGAAGAGTTGGACACAACTGAAAAAAAATAGTCTGATGTGAGGAACTAGAGTCAGAATGACAAAATCTCACAATAACCTTGGGTCATGACTGAGCATTTACATCAGACTCCTCATTGGTGGAGAGCGTTGTTATTCAACCCTTCTCACCTGAAGGAGGGATGGAGATGGTGGGAGAGTCCAGGAAGGGAGGACTTTTTTAAAATTTAATTTAATTTTTTTTTTTTGCTTTTTGGAGGGCAATTGGGGTTAGGTGATTTGCCTAAGGTCATACAGCTAGTTTTGTGTCCAGTGTTTGAGGCCAGATTTGAACTCAGGTCCTCCTAACTCCAGGGCCGGTGCTCTATTCACTGTGCCACCTAGCCCCCCCCCCTCCCCCACCATCCCCCCCCCCCAAGGGAGGACTTTTTTTTTGGCTTCCCAGTTATTCTAGTCTCTCTTCCAGGAGAGGTTCCTGGAGGGAGAGAAGGATTCTGAGAAGAAGCTCTGCCAAGCCCTTGCCAACTCCGTTCCTCACCAAGACACAGAGGGACGGCCAAGTGATCATTCTTGTCACCAATGGGGAAAGTCTTATGAAAACATCCAGGCTTGATCTCAAGGCCATGTCTGTGCTGGAAGGAAACTCAGTTCTTCTAGTCCAGCTTCTACCTGACTGAGAAGCATGTGCTGCAGACCTTTCTTAGGTTTACGGTACTTGTCTGCTGATACATCTCCTAGATACAAGATATCCTAATGCATGAAACTCTAAAGAAGATCCTGTGAAATTGGTTCTTTACAGCCTTAAACTGTCAATTCTAGGGAGAAGTGGAGGCCTGTGTTTAAGGTCACAAAGCTAGAACCTGATGTATTAAGTAAAGAGAGGCCTCCTCCAAGTAATCTTTTCTTCCTCCTATAGGTTATTAGATCTCTCTTGACATTACAGACCTTATTGCAGTAATAGACCTTTACCTATTTCAATAACTTTCCTTCTGATAAGCACTAGAGGCAGTCAGATATTATGCTTTTTTTCTTTTTTCTCTATTTCACATTAAATTTCCAGTTGTTATCAACAGTTTTCCTATTCTGTAAGATAAATATCTGACAAAGTGGTTATTAGCTGCCTTGGGTCTGAGTCACTCTAACCCAGGGGTGGGGAAGCTACAGCCTCTGGGCCCCATGTAGCCCTTTAGGTCTTCAAGTGCGGCCCTTTGACCGAATCCACATGAAATTTGGGTCTAGAGGGTCACATATGGCTTTGAGGCTGCAGGTTCCCCATCCTGAGCTATAACATCAGATGGATTCCCAGGAGTGAATAAAGAGGCATGATGAATGGTTCAATAGTGTGAAAGAAATGATAGGGAAAATATCCGCAGCATTCTTCTGCAAGGAAATAGTCCCCTCTAAGCAGTGATAAATCATAGACTCTGTGTTTGTCATTAAGAACAAGAGAGCAGCGGGGTGGAGCCAAGATGGCAGAAAAGAAGCAGTAACTTCTCTAAGCTCCTCTGTGAATCCCATCACTAAACCTTAAAAAGTGAATCTGAATGGATTCTGGAGTGACAGAATCCACTGGGAGACAGAGCATGGAAGAATCCAGCCCAGGAAAGTGCCTAGTGGGTCTGGACAGGGGGAGCGCAGAGCACTTAGGGGCTGTACAGCTCAGACCTGACAGCAAACGAGCAGAATACACCAGAGAGAGAAGAAGCCCCAGCCTGCCGATTTACCAATCCCAAAGAGGAATCACAGCCGGCTCACCTATATCTCACCAGGGACAGGAGGAATCATTGGAGCCAGCAGTGTAGTAGCAGAGTACATACTCAAAAATAGACCATGTACTAGGGCATAAAAACCTCACAATTTGTTGCAGAAATATTAAATGCATCCTTCTCAGATCATGATGCAATACAAATTACATGCAATAAAAGGCCATGGAAAGACAGACTAAAAACTAATTGGAAATTAAACAATTTAATCCTAAAGAATGAGTGGTCAAACAAGAAATCATAGAAACAATCAGTAACTTCATTCAAGAGAAAGACAATAATGAGACAACATACCAAAATTTGTGGGATGCATTAAAGGCAGTTCTTAGGGGAAGTTTTATATCCCTGAGTGCATACATGAATAAATTAGAGAAAAGGGAGGTCAATGAATTGGACATGCAATTGAAAAAGCTAGAAAAAGAACAAATCGAAAATCCCCAATTTAGTACTAAATTAGAAATATTGAAAACAAAAGGAGACATTAATAAAATTGAAATTAAGAAAACTATTGAATTAATTAATAAAACTAAAAGCTGGTTTTATGAAAAAACCAATAAAATTGATAGACCATTAGTCAATAAGATAAAAAAAGAAAGAAGAAAACCAAATTATGAGTATCAAAAATGAAAAGGGTGAATCTACCTCCAATGAAGAGGAAATCAAAACAATAATTAGGAATTATTTTTCCCAATTGTATGCACATAAATATGACAATCTTAGTGAAATGGATGAATATTTACAAAAATATAAGTTGTCCAGATTAACTGAAGTGGAAGTAAATTACTTCAATAACCCCATCTCAGAAAAAGAAATCAAACAAGCCATCAGTGAACTCCCTAGGAAAAAATCCCCAGGGCCAGATGGATTTACTAGTGAATTCTATCAAACATTTAAAGAACAATTGATTCCAATACTCTACAAACTATTTGGGAAAATTAGTCAAGAAGTAGTTCTACCAAATTCTTTCTATGACACAAATATGGTACTGATTCCTAAATCAGGAAGAGATAAAACAGAAAAACAAAATTATAGACCAATTTCCCTCATGAATAAGAAGGAAAAATTTTAAATAAAATATTAGCAAAAAGACTACAGCAACTTATCACAAGAATAATACACTTTGATCAGGTAGGATTTATTCCAGGAATGCAAGGATGGTTCCATATTAGTTAAACCATCAGTATAATTGATCATATCAACAACAAAAAAAACTAACAAAAACTACATGATTATCTCAGTAGATGCAGAAAAGGCTTTTGACAAAATACAACATCCATTCCTATTAAAAACACTAGAAAGTATAGGAATAAATGGAGCCTTCCTTAAAATAGTTGATAGCATCTATTTAAAGCCATCAGCAAGTATTATATGTAATGGGGATAAGCTAGAAGCATTTCCAAAAAGATCAGGGGTGAAAGAAGGATGTCCACTATCACCTCTCTTATTCAATCTGGTACTAGAAATGTTAGCAATAGCAATTAGAGAAGAAAAAGAAAACAAAGGAATCAAATTAGGCAAAGAAGAGACCAAGCTACCACTCTTAGCAGATGATATGATGATATACTTAGAGAATCCGAGAGAATCAAGTAAAATCTACTTGAGAGAATAAATAAATTTGGTAAAGTTGCAGGATATAAAATAAACCCACATAAATCCTCAGCATTCCTGTATATCTCTAATGAAATTCAACAGCAAGAGATAGAAAGAGAAATCCCATTTAAAGTCACTGTAGACATTATAAAATATTTGGGAATCTACCTGCCAAAACAAACCCAGGATCTATAAGAACACAACTACAAAACACTTCTCACACAAATAAAGTCAGATCTAATTAATTGGAAAAATATCAATTGCTCGTGGCTGAGTTGAGCTAATATAATAAAAATGACAATTTTACCCAACCTAAATTATATATTTAGTGCCATACCAATCAATTTACCAAAAAACTATTTATAGAGTTAGACAAAATAGTAACAAAATTTATTTGGAGGAACAAACGGTCTAGAATATCAAGGGAATTAATGAAAAGAAAAGCTAGGGAAGGTGGACTAGCTATACCAGATTTTAATCTGTATTATACAGCAGCAGTCATCAAAACTGCTTGGTACTGGCTGAAGAGTAGAGTAGTGGATCAATGGAATAAATTGGGCGCATGAGATCCAGCAGTTAATGAGTATAGTAATCTATTGTTCGATAAACCCAAAGACCCCGGTTGTTGGGATAAGAATGCACTATTTGACAAAAACTGCTAGGAAAACTGGAATATAGTATGGCAGAAACTGGGCATAGACCATTATCTAACACCATATACCAAAATCAAGTCTAAATGGGTGCATGATCTAGGTATAAAGGATGATACTGTAAGCAATCTGGGAAAGCAAGGAATAGTTTACCTGTCAGATTTGTGGAGAGGGGAAGACTTTAGGACCAAACAAGAATTAGAGAGCATTATAGAATGCAAAATGGATAATTTTGATTACATTAAATTGAAAAGCTTTTGTACAAACAAAGCCAATGTCACCAAGATCAAGAGGGAGGTGGGAAATTGGGAAAGAATTTTTATAACCCATGTCTCTGATAAAGGACTCATTTCTAAAATATACAGAGAATTGAGTCAAATCTATGAGGATACAAGTCATTCCCCAATTGATAAATGGTCAAAAGATATGAACAGGCAGTTTTCAGAGACAGAAATTAAAGATATCTATAAGCATATGAAGAAATGCTCTAAATCACTATCGATTAGAGAAATGCAAATCAAAACAACTCTGAGGTACCACGTCTCTCCAGTCAGATTGGCTAAGATGACAAAACAGGAAAATGACGAATGCTGGAGAGGATGTGGGCAAATTGGGACACTAATGCATTGCTGGTGGAGTTGTGAACTGATCCAACCATTCTGGAGAGCAATCTGCAATTATGCCCAAAGGGCTATAAATAATTTCATACTCTTTGACCCAGCAATACCACTTCTAGGGTTATATCCCAAAGAGATCATAGAAGTGGGAGAAGACCCATATGTACAAAAATATTTATAGCAACTCTTTTCGTGGTTGCAAAGAATTGGAAATTAAAGGGGTACCCATCAATTGTGGAATGTCTAAACAAGTTGTGGTATATGCATGTAATGGAATACTATTGTGCTATAAGAAATGAGGAGGAGACGGTTTTCATATTTACCTGGAGAGGCTTATACAAACTGATGCTGAGTGAGAAGAGTAGAAGCAGGAGAAATTTGTATACAATCACAGACACAACATATGTGTGATGACCAACTATGACAGACTGTACTCTTCTCAGCAATGCAGTGATATAAGTCAATCCCAAAAGACTCATGAAGGAGAGAGATGTGACATCCAGAGAAATAACTAGAAAGAACTGAGTTTGAATCCTGATGGAAGCAAACTACTTGATCTTTTTCTTTTCATTGTTTGGTTTTATTTCCTCTTTAACATTTTTTCATCTCACCTAGTACAATACGCCTTTGTAACCTGACTAATATCTAATGTGAAAGTATTTGCAGATCCTATACTGGACTATATGCTGTTGTGGGGGGTGGGGGGGAGAGGGAAGGGAAATTTGAAACTCAAGGAACTATGGAATTAAATTTTGTAAACTAAAAATAAACAAATAAAATTTTAAAAAAAAAGAACAAGAGAGTAATAAAAGAGAAATTAATTGCTTGAAAGTTGGCCAGTAAGTAATGAATTGCGGGGTCACTGAAACTATGAAACTGATACTAAAAAGTAGAGATCTGCATGGGTGAAAGGACTACCCATACTGATGAAAATTGTGGATCATTTGAAATATTAAAGCGATTATAACATAATATGAGTTAGGTACATTTGTAATAATGAAGTCTGGTGGAAAAGCCATCAAAATCATCTCCTGTCATTCTCTCTGATTTTATATATATAGTGACAGGACATGATATATGTGTATATATGCATATATGTATATGTTTATACATGTATGCATGTAAATATATGTGTGTATACATACACACGTTTGTGTGTGTCTGTGTGTGTATCCTTTCCCTTAAAAGTAAAATATAAGGAAACTGCAGCATTTGTTCCTAGTCTTTTTCAGTGGTTGGATGCTCAGTTACTTTGGTTTCTATATAGTATTATAGTATCCTGGTCCTGGCATGAGCAGAGCTGAGTTTGAATCCTGATTCTTTCACTGCCTGTGAAACCTTTAGATAAGCTTATTGTCATCATCTATGTAATGAGAGGGTGGAACTAGACTTTCCCTACGGTCCCTTCCAGCTCCAAATCCTATGATCCTGGGGCAGAAGACATGCTCTTCAGACTGCTCTTTGATTTCTTAACTATGATAGAACTGGGCCATAGGTGAGCAATTAGTAATCTCATCAATCTCCAAACTTTCATTTAAGAAATGAGTTCAGTTCAGACATTTCCTCATTTCTCACAGGGTTGCCCCATCCCCACCCCCTTCTTAGATTGTAAGCTCCTTGAGGGCAGGGACAGTCTTTTTAAAAAAAAAGTTCATTCCAAGACTTTAACAGTGCTGGGTATGTAGTAGGGGCTAAATAAATGCTTATATACTATCGGCTATCAGCAGAATTCAGAGATGCCTGTGGTGTTCTAGAAGACCTAAAGCATATGCAAGGGAAAAGGAAGAAAGTGAGAAAGAAAGAAAAGAATGAAAGGGAAAGTGTTATGTGGGAAAGGAGGAAAGAAGTAAAGGAGAGCGGCATATTTTAAAAATACTAGTCTAAGAGCAACAAAGAATGAGTCTCGGATCTGCTACTTGCTAGCTATGTGAGTTTTGGGAAGTGATTTCATTGCTCTGAGTTTTATTTTCCACACAGGCAAAATGAGCCTAATAATACTGAAGGAAGGAAGGATTAGATAGAAGAGAGAGAAAGGAAAGCTATCTATGTAATAGAGGGCAGTGTCAGAGGGCTGCTATCAGCTAGACCCATAGGTGCTACTCAGATTCCCTAGCAACACTTCAGACAATGCTTGCATTGAACAGGGAAGTAGCTTTTATTCTGAGTTCAGTTTCTTAATAAGCACTAGACTGCTTTTTCAAAGCATAAATGAGAAAAATTTTCCAGCCTGTGTCTCTGAATTGGTGCAATGTTGCACATAAATGCATCTGGTTTCCCTTTCAGCCTGGACCACGTCGAGCTCCGATGGCAATTTGCCATTTTTCAACTGACAGCAAAAATACCCAGCAAGCAGTAACAACAGGATATCAAACCTGATTGCATAATATACAGTCAAATGACAGCAGCCTTTGAGACAACCAAGTCTACTATTCTGGGGCTAGGGTTGCTCCCTGTCTGCTTGGTAATTTTGGTGACGAGAATATAGTGATTCATTAATCTTGACAGTCATGAAATCCTAGAATTGTAGGATTTAAGGGTAGAAGGGGCCTTAGAAGTCTCCTAAACCAACCCCTTCATTTTACAGTTGAGGAGATTAGGGAGGAAACTTTTCTTATAAGTAACTAAATCATAGACCCTTCAGCTTGAATTTCTTTCTTTTTTCTTAAAAGAACTTACTTTTATTACTGTTTTTTGTATTTATATCACAGTCATTACAAACTCTCCTTTGCTGATGCATCCCCCATCATAAAGAAAAAAAATAGCATTTAAATTTTAATATTTAAGTCTACAATATGTTTCTTTTTCTTTTCTTATTGTGTATTTGTTTAAAAAATTTTTAAAAACCTAAAAAAAGAAAAACAAATAAACAAAAACATCTATTAGAGTGACTGCATCTGACTATGTATATGATACACTGCCCAGTCCCTCTGTTTCTCTGCCATGAGGGGAGAGGCATGGTTGGTCATCATTTTTCTAAGGCCTTTGCTGCTTTCCCCATTTACTCAGAGTTCACGTTCCTTTAGGATTTTTGCAGTCATCATGTCTATTATTCTTTTGGTCCTGCTTACTCTGTTCTTTGTGCAAATCTTCCTATGTTTCTCTGAATTCTTTAAATTTATCATTTTTCATAGTATGATGATATTCTATCACATTCAACTATTTTTTCAGCCATTCCACAATGAATGGACACACACTTTGTTTTCAGTTCTTTGTTGTAACAGAGTTATATTACACATATTTTGGTATGTGTTTTGTTATATTAAATGGCTTTTCTGTCTTTGCCTTCTTTGTTGTATATACACATATGTATATGTCATGATATATACATTATATATCTATATCGGTATCTGTGTGTGTATGACTAATACATGTAAGTATTTTCTAGTGTACTAGGGCTAGAGAGACCATAGAATCTTAGAAACTTAGATCTAGGAGGGATCTTAGAGTCCATGTAGTACACTCTGTTCCTGATCAGTAATTCTTCTAAAAGACAGCAGACAAATACTTTACTTGTTATCTTCCAATAAGGAAGAACTTCCTATTTCCACTGCTGGTCCATTTCCTTGAAACAATGGTCATAGCAGTAAACATTTCCTCTTCTGGGGGTCCTCCTTTGTGGATACTTCAGGTTATTATCATCCTTTCTACAATGTTACACCTGAAACTGAGTTCAGTACTACAGATATGATATCAGTAGGGCCAAGTAGGATCTTCAGTTTACACCTAGAAGTTGCATTAGATGCTATCTGTCCTTTCTTTTTACAGATAAATAAAAAAAAAAAAAGCCCCTAAAACCTAAAGCCCAGAGAGATCAAGTGATCCGCCAGTTCCACACGGCTAGTATAAGGGATAGAATTTGAGCTTAAGTCTTCCAGATTCTTGGTTCAATATTCTAGCCATTTCACTAATAGGCCTCTAAATGCAACTATCAACCTTCCTTAGGCCTGGAAACAGTGCCTTTCTTGATGTAGCCTAAAAAGTGCTCACATTTACAGGAAGGTTTCAAGTTTGCAAAGTATTTTACACTTGTTATCTCATGAGATCCTTACAAGAAACCTGTGAGATGGGTGTAATTATTATCGTCATTTCAAAAAAATAAATAGAATCATGTGGAGTTAAATGCACCTTCTAACTTTGTATCATTTGTAGATTTGATAAACATACTATGTATGCCTTTGTCCAAACTATTGATAGGCAGTTTAATAAAACAAAACTGATGTGAGATCCATGGGGCATTTTACTAGGGCTCTTACTCCAAGGCAATATCAATTAATTCATTAATACTCTTGGAGTACAGTCAGTTCCAAATCCAGTGAACTGCATTAGCCCCAAGGTGTCAAACACACTGTACATGGGCTGCATTGCTGCCCATGACATGCTACCATATGGTTCTCTAAGTCAAAATGTGTCAGCAGGGAACCTACTAGCCTTCATTTCTATTTGTGTTTGGCACCACTGATCTAGCCCACTTCTTTCTTTGATCAGACTTTCATTGCTGATATTTTTTTACTCTACAATTTCCCTTTTAATTCTATCTTTCATGATTTTATTCATGTTAAACTTTTTGACTTTATGTACTCAAAGCTGCCTATTTTACTTTTCTGATCTTTGTTCTCCATATAAAATTCTTTTTCTAGCCATAGTTGTGAACAGTGCCTGATCTCATTCTTCTAATTCACGATGCAGCCTTTTATATTCAGGGTGCATACTCAAATTGGGACTATTGCATCACTCTTGTATGAATCCAGTTTCTGACAAGCTGCTGTTTGGTGTCTTATAAAAAGGTGGTCCTCCCTGACCACACCAGTGATTTCTGTTTTGAGATCTTCCTAACACTAAGCTACTGTTGTGGATGATTATCATCACCTTTTTCCTGTTTCTTGCTGAGCTAGTCCACTTTTCTGGGTTGTCTTTCTTTTTCCCCCCACCCCCAACCATTACAAAACAGTTCTGATGACTACTGCTTTATGTAACATAGCTTGAGGTCCGGTAATGCTAGGACTCCTCATTTGTACTTCTCCTCCTCATTATTTCAACTGAACTTTTGGTCTTCCAAAATCATTATTTTGTCTGGGTTCATACTGAATTTCTAGGACTATTTTTCACTTTTACGTTCCCACAGTGACCAGTGATCTCTTTGTTGAATCCCATGGCCTTTTGTCAGTCCTTATTCTTTCTGACCTCTTGGTAACTTTTATATTTTTGCCAACTTCCTCCCACTGGATTTCCTCCTCTATGTGCTTTTCACCCAGTTCTCTCTCCTTGTTTTCTGTCTACCTCTGGCAGTTTTTCCCCCACTAATTTTGCTGGATTGTCACCCACGTCCAAACCTTTAATTATCAGAGCTCCACAAAGCTCTGTTCTTGATCCTCTTCTATTTCTTTACCCTCTCTCAACGATTCCAAAAAGATTCAATGGATTCTATTATGTTCCCTGCAGAAGACTTTCAGAACTATACATAATCATAACTAACATTTGTCAAATCATGTTAAGGTTTGCAAAGCACTTTACTTATATTATCTCATTTGAAACTTCCAACAACCCTATGGGTTAGGGGATCATAGTGTTCCCATTTTACAGATGAGAAAACTGAGGCTGAGAAAGTTGAAGTGACTTGTCTAGAATCACATATCTCATTAAATATCTGAGGCAGGATTTGAACTCAGGGTTTCCTAATTCCAAATCTGATGCTATCCCCTCTATGCTATCTCCAAGATGGGAGCTGACATGTACCAGTTTAGTCAAACTACTTCCACTATCTTCCTCTCAAAGCACAATAGCAACACCCCACGACTCTGGGCCAAGAACCTTGGAGATAACAACACCCATGTCCTCCCCCAAGGCCACTGTCTCTGCTGATAGCCTACATTCCACTGCTATTATTGAAGGAAATAATTACTGCAGGGAATAGGCCCACTTCCCAGCAATTAATACCAACTTCTGATAAATTACTACTAAAGACTCAGTAAACCCAAGATCTCTAGAAGGGGCAGTAAACCCCAGATGACCAGTCCTATTTCCAGCCCACCCTCTGCAGCCACCAGCAAGGGGAAACAATTAATTGATGTAGAGAAGGTGCTAGCCATCCCCACCAACCATGGATCAACTGGCACCCATTGGGTTAGGCATTCCTACCTAGTTAAATCAATAAGGCATGCTGATAAAGAGAGAAAGGGGAAAGCATATGCCAGACAAGACAAGCTACCACTATTACTGTTACTGTTATCTCCCCTCAGACCCCAAGTGAGATATCCCAGGACCCCACAGAGTCTTGGTTGTAGCAGCACCATCCAGACTCTACATTTTCCTTACATCTTTACCCTAACAACCATTATCCTGGAAAAGAGTCCCCATGGAGATGCAGCCTAGTAATCATTGCTCCTGTAGGTACTATACTCACAATGACTGAAGAAATTTTTATCCCCTGAGTCCTTAGCATTGTCAAATGATTCCACACCAGAAACTGATAGGATTTTATCAGTGAAAAAGACATTAAAGAAGATATATTCCCACCTACTTTGCTTTGTATCTTAAGGACTATGAGGCCTTTGCATCTCACTTGTAGCTGACATCTCCTAAATTGTCTCCTTCATGAGAATTTGAGCTCTTTGAGAACAGAGACTATTTTATATTTTCTCTTTGTGTCCACAGCACTTAGCACAGTGCTTTGTACATAGAAAGTGCTTAATAAATGCTTTTTCATTCATTCAACTGTCATAATAATATATATCCAGCCCCAGTTTCTCTCCTGAGTTCCAGTCCTGCCTCATCACCTGAACATAGTAAACACTTAATAAATGCTTCATTTATTTGATCATTAATTCATTCCAAGCTGAATATTCTATAAGCATCTCAAATTCAGTATGTCTCAAACAGAACATCTTCCCTACCTCAAAGAAAAAAAACAAACCCGAACATTCTTCCTAACTTTTCTGTTTTTGCCAAGGTTACCGCCATTGTTCCTGTCACTCATATTCAGGACTTCAGACTTTTTCTTCCCTCTTCCCTCTTCCTGACTCTCCATATCAAAAGAAAGGCCAAATCCTGCAAATTCTATCTCCAGGACCTCTCTTGCTTCTGTCCCCTGCTTTCTACTGACACAACTACTATCCAGTTCAGGCTTCATCATGTGTGTCTCACTTGGACGATCACTATAGACTCTTAACTGGCCTCCCTGCCTTAGTCCTCTCCCCTCACTGACCTATCCTCCATACACCTATCAAAGGGAAATTCCTAAAGTTCAGGTCTGATCATGCCACTCCCTGGTTCATACCAGTGACTCCCTTTTGCCTCTTGGATCAACTATAAACTCCTCTGTTAGGAATTTCAAGCATTTCCCATTTGGATTCAACCTTCCTCTTCAGGCTTTTTTACCCATTACTCCCCTTTATGTACTCCATCGTCTAATCCAGTACTTCTTAAATGGTGGCTTGCACCCCCATATGGGGTTGAGAAAAATTTGGCAACAGTAAAAGATTTCTGAATGCATAATGATCAAAAATTACTTAAAAATCAAACACAAAATGAATCTGAGGTGTTTCCAGTAGCACTTGCCGAGTTGCATCCCACAACTTCACTTCAGCCTTGGTTCTGAACACAGAGCATACGCACTTTGCACTGTGCATGCCCTCACACAATGGCAATGCTGCCAAAATGCAAAAAAGGGTCACAAATGGAAAAAGTTTAAGAAGCCCTGATGTGAAGACGGAAGGGTTAATAAGGAGGGGGGGAGGGTAAGTGGTTCTTCCAGGGATACCTCCCTGGCATCCAGTCTGGAAGGAATTCACCAGGCTCAAGCAAACTTTGAGGCCGAAATTGTAAAGTTTATTGTAACACTGTAGAGAACAGCGGGCTAGATTCTTATGGAACCTGCAAACTCGCAGAGGCCGCAGGCATAGTTTTAAGGGGTCAATTATGCTAACTAGGTGAGTAAGGGTGGGATCAGGGAGGAGTTAAGGAGTGGTCAGTGCTCAAAGGACCAGACACTTTTAATATCAACTGCGCAGGTGTATTGCCCATGATTCACTGGGAAATAGCTCAAGCGAGGCTAGCTGGAGGTGTGGTTTTAGTCCTGACACATCACTAAAGAGTGCCCAGTCTGCCTCCCACCAAGGTCATCAGAGACAGTGTGGGTCTATAATTGACTAAGGAGTTACCCTATAGATAAGGTATTGAAGAATTTATGGTGGGGCTGGCCACTCTAACTAAGGGAGATAACATTTACATAACTTATTGTTTCAAGCAGAGATAAACAGGTCATGAGTTGTTGCTGGGCAGAGTGCTGGAAGGGGGAAGGGGCAGAGTCAATGCTCTGAGGCTGGCGGGGTGGAAATGTGATCTTACAGACTGGTTTACAAATTGATTTTACGGACATAAATCCCAAAGCACCCCATTTACAAACTGATGTTACAGATTGATACTACAGACATATATACATCACAAGGACCCCATCAGATGTAATGGAAGTAAGGTAGATTTTGGTGTAAGTAAGATGGATTTCAGTGTGTGGAAAGTGGATTTTTTGTTATTCTTTCTTAGAATTCAGTTTCCCAGGATGCATAGTCATAATCTCTTGCCCCCAGGTATTAGATATGAGTTCTCATGATCATGGTTCAAAACATCTCCACCATGCTTGCGCAGCATTACATAATGATAAATAATATAAACATTTAAGCTTAAATTGTAAACATCCACTGCAACCACGTGGTGAGATAAAGGGATGCAAACTTGTGAGGCTATTGCTGGCAACATGCCTTCTTTCTTGTCTGTTGTTCTATAAAGCAGGAGGGCACTCAGTGCCTGGAGAAACTTAGGGTTGAATGCACAAGCTGGAATGCTGTGTCCTTTGACTGGCCCCCATCAAGGCCTGGGAGGAATCTGTGTTTGCCTCAACTGGCCCCCATTGAGGCTTGAGGGGATTCAGGGGAAGTGCCTGCTTCAACTGACCCGATCAAGACATAGGAGTAGCTGCCCCCCTTTCTCACCAGCCCCTGCAAGAAAGGTTAATTGATTAGGGAATACTGTAGGAGTTGTGCTCCCATTATCATCAACCCTCCTGAGAAGACTTGAATGGAATAAAGTAAGATTACTAAGTCCTTCAAAGCTGTTTTAGTGTCTTTCCTGTCTGACCAGATCAAGGGTGAACCTGTGCTAGCAGCCCTCCTGTGGGCTGTGTTTTTCTGTCCTACACCTGGTCTGGCCAGACTGGCCTTCTTGGCAATCCGCATCCATGATGTTCCATCTTCAATCTCTGTACATAAAGTTCATCCCTGATGACCTGAATAAACCGTCTCCTTATCTCCACAGCTTCTTTTAAATCTCAACTTAAGTGCCACCTTCTACAAAAGGCTTCCCCTGATTCCTCTAGCTGCATATATATATATATATATATCTCCTCTGCTCAAAATTACATTTATTTCCTCTCTCCTTAGGTGTGTACCTGTTTTTCCCCCTCACATTAATGGGAGCACCTTGAGGACAGGGACAATTAAGTTTTTGGAACTGTATCTACAGCCTTAGCTAATAATAAACATAATCAGTGCTTGTTGATTGGTAGAGTAGACCCAAAGTACAATTTCTTTTTTTTTTTTTTTTTGGAGGGCAGTTGGGGTTAAGTGACTTGCCCAAGGTCACACAGCTAGGTTTTTGTTTGTGTGTGTTAAGTGCCTGAGGCCGAATGACTCCAGGGCCAGCGCTCTATTCACTGCGCCACCTAGTCACCCCTCCAAAGTACAATTTCAAGTGTGTTATTTTAAACAGCATGGTTTTGGACTCTTTGTCCATAGTTTTCTATCACTTTGCCATTTTTAGTACCGTTTCTTTGTTCTGTATCTCCCTTCCCTATATGAGAAGTTCTCCCCCACGGCACCTCTCATTTATTTTCTCCTTAGCACAGAAGTTCTTAATCTGGAGTCCATAGATTTGTTATTTTTAAAATATTGTGAAAATTGTATTTCAGTCTAATTGTAACCCTAGTGTTTTGTTCTTTGCATTTAAAAACATTATTCTGAGAAGGGTCCCTGGGCTTTAGCAGACTGTCAAAGGTGTCTGTGACACAATCAAAGTCCAGAATTCCTGCCTTAGTAAGTGACTACTTGCTTAGAAAGTCCTCTTGCTATGTGGCTACAACTAAAATTCAAACCAACCTACAGAGCAAGCTTCTTCAGATGTCAAAAAAGTCTAGTGTGACTGTCTTGGAACGTCTTATTTAAGGGCCAGCCTTCAACCTAGGCCAAGTACATGTATATAGTTGCTGTTGCTGTTTGTCCTTTGTTCTTGAAGAGGACCATGGAATAAGAGGTGATGCCATGACAAGCAAGTGAATTGGATTTAAATGAGGGAAGACTGTGCAAAATCACCAGCCTCACTTTCTCCTTCTGAGTCATCTAGGTCCAGGGTCCAGATAAGGATCAGGACAACTTCAGATGACAAGCAGGATGCAGTGGTACACCTTGGTGTTTTCCAGCTAAGGTCTTTAACAGGTCTCAGTTTGACTGAGGCAGTGATCATTCAGTGATTAAGGTTTTAATAATGAGGCAAATTATGCCCAAAGGGCTATAAATAATTTCATACCCTTTGACCCAGCAATACCACTTCTGGGGTTATAATCCAAAGAGATCATAGAAGTGGGAGGAAGACCCAAATGTACAAAAATATTTATAGCAGTCCTTTTCGTGGTTGCTAAGAATTGGAAATTAAAGGGGTGCCCATAAATTGGGGAATGGCTAAACAAGCTGTGGTATATTAATGTAATGGAACATTATTGTGTTGTAAGAAACGAGGAGGAGACAGATTTCATATTTACCTGGAGAGACTTATACAAACTGATGCTGAGTGAGAAGAGTAGAATCAGAAGAAATTTGTATACAATCACAGACACATCATATGTGTGATGACCAACTATGACAGCCTGGACTCTTTTCAGCAATGCAGTGATATAAGTCAATCCTGAAAGACTCACAAAGGAGAGAAATGCGACATCCAGAGAAAGAACTAGAAAGAACTGAGCCTGAATCCTGATGGAAGCAAACTACTTGATCTTTTTCTTTTCATTGTTCGGTTTTATTTCTTCTTTATCATTCTCCATCCCACCTAGTACAATACGCCTTTGTAACTGGACTAATGTCTAATATGAATGCATTTGCAGATCCTATACTGGACTATATGTTGTCAGGAGGGAGGTAAAGGAAATTTGAAATTCAAGGAACTATGGAATTGAATCTTGTTAAATAAAACTAAAGTAATAAATTAAACAAAATAATGAGGCAAAAAATGACCTTTTTAGAAATAAAAAATACAACTGGGAGGGGAAGACCCTCAGGGTTTCTGGCCAAAACAGAAAGAATTGTTATTTACATTCATTCTGAACCAATCTGGGCCCAAACAGTATGGCTTGGTCTGGGACCAGAGTGATTTGGGCTCAAGGCTGGTCTTCAAGAGAAAACAAAACAAAACAAAAATTCAGAGATTAAAATTTACATTCCTTTCCCTTTGAGCCAAACAGTGGCAGGTAAGGGTGTGATACACTATGGGGAGAAAGAAGAAAGGAAAGGAAGAAAAGTAAGGAAGAGAGAGAGACAGAGAGAGAGACAGAGAGAGGGAGAGAGAGAGAGAGAGAGAGAAAGAGAGAGAGAGAGAGAGAAAGAGAGAGAGAGAAAGAGAGAGAGAGAGAGAGAGAGAGAAAGAGAGAGAGAGAGAGAGAGAGAGAGAGAGAGAGAGAGAGAATGTTACCAAGCTGGAATTTTGGTCTCTAATGGGCAGCTGCTCCTCTACTCACAGAGGCTGCTTCATTCTTGAAAAAGGACCATGACATCAGGGTGGCTTAGGTAATGCGATTTTAGGAATGACAGGATTATTCTGTCACCTGATACCTCCTCTGCAAAGGGCTGAAATTCTACCACTGGTGATTCATTTCTTTGGATTAAACCTCTCAACCTCTCTCTCTCTCTGTGTCTCTCTCTGTGTGTCTCTCTCTGTGTGTGTCTCTCTCTGTGTTTCTCTCTCTCTGTGTCTCTCTCTCTCTGTGTCTCTCTCTCTGTGTCTCTCTCTGTGTCTCTCTCTGTGTCTCTCTCTCTGTGTCTCTCTCTGTGTCTCTCTCTCTCTGTGTCTCTCTCTCTGTGTTTCTCTCTCTGTGTCTCTCTCTCTCTGTGTTTCTCGCTCTGTGTCTTTCTGTCTTTGTCTCTCTCTCTCATTTTAAAGTACCAACACCTCTGGGAAAGAGTATTTGAATTATCAGCACCTTAGTCTGAATGTTTTATCTTGTTCTTTTAACAGATACTTCACTAGAGTGTAGATTTAAAGCTAGAAATAACCTCGGAGCTATTAGTATGATCTCATTTTATAGATGAGGAAGCTGAGACCCCAGAGAAGTTAAGTGAGGTGCCCAAGGTTACACATTAGGGAGGGATTTAAACCCAGGTATCCATTTATCATTCGGCTGTATCACATCTGACATACAAGGCATTGATTAGTTCAAATAACGAATCCCCTCAAATGGTCTTATTAGTCAAATCCACACGGCATATTTCCACTGGGCTACAACCTACAACCACTGACCATATTTTACATAATTATCACACTAATTGGCATCTAGCTGTATGGCCAGAACTGCATATGTCAGGTACTATCAAGGATTCAAAGAAGTATAATATTCATCCCTTGCACCAAGGAGTTAGCACTATGGCTAAAGTTATAAGACATATACATATGAAAATTTAGTGAGCTGCTGGGGGCCACTTGATGCCATCATCAAGTGTGATCAGAGACTTGAGAAAAACCGGGCCAGGCGGGCACTTCAGGATAGAACTCTATTTATTGATACAATGAGCAAGGTTTGTATAGAGCAATGAGACAAAGAAGGTAACTATTGGTCACTATGTTTCCATTACTGTTTTGTTTCGTTCCCTTATGTCAGGCAGACCTTGAAGGCTATCACGTCCATGCTTTATCTAGTATTCCATTTCACATGGGACAGGCTGTGCACTCCCTTGAACTTAGTTCCCTTTGTGTCACTACTATCAAGGTGAGCAAGAATTCAGAGTGCTCTGTACTTTGCACATCACAGAGAGTGGTGAGCCAGCATCTGATTTTCCTGGAAGCAGCTGCAAGAAGCTGGCTGCTTCTACCTGACTTAACTGAGTTGACCCTCAACAGTGAGCAACACAAGGCAGTATATTATCAGTGCTAAATGAATGCTACAGTAAAAAAATGTTATGGGAATCAAGGAAAACAACAAAGATCACTGTGGACTAAAGTAATAGATTATATATCAGATAAGGTATACAATGCTAGGCCTTCTTTCCAGGTGGTAGGGAATTGAGTTCAACCATGGAAGATAAGATATATGATAGTTCTTAGACCCAATCTACAGAACACTCTCCAGAGTCTCCCTTTATGTTGCCTGGGTTCTGGCTCTGACTGAAAGAGCACAGGACCTAACTGTGGATCTGTAAGTAAGGTGAATTTTAGTATAAGTAAGGTAGATTTTAGTGTGTGTAAAGTGGATTTTTGTTATTATTTCTTTAAGTTCAGTATCTCAAGATTCATAGACATAAACTCTTGTTCCCAGGTATTAGATATGAATTCCCACAGTTATGGTTCAAAACATCCCCACCACACTTGTGCGGCATTATATAATGATAATATAAACATCCACTGCACCTGCGCAATTAGATACAAGGATGGAGTGATGTAAATTTGTAATGCTATTGCTGGCAATATGCCTTCCTTGTCTATTGCCCCGATAAAGAAGGTGGGCATTGATCAGTGAATGGGGAACCTTAGGGATGAATGCATAAGCTGGAATGCTGTGTGCACCTTAACTGGCCCCCACTGAGGCTTGAGGGGATTTAGGAGATTCACAAGTAGTGCCTGTCTTGATTAACCCCATTGGGGTGTAGGGGTAGTTGCCCCCCTCTTTTCACTGGCCCCTGCAAGAAGAATGATTAGGGAATGCTGTAGGAATGTGTCCTCCCATTATCAGCAATCCTTTTCTGAGAAACTAGACTAGAACCAAGTAAGATTATTAACCCCTTCTTAGTGTCTTTCCTGTCGGACCAGATCAAGAGTGAACCTGTGCTAGCAGCCCGCCTGTGGCCTGTGTTTATTTGTCTTACAGGATCGCACACAGATGCACGAGGGAACAAATATATACTCTCCAAGCCCATGTTTGCCTTTTGCAGAGCATCAGTGTCCAGGACTACTAATAACAATGCAGAGGCAAAGCAATAGGGAGCCCCAGACCATCATGGCTAAACCACTTCAAATATCCCAGACCTTCATCTGGCTATTCAGCTTCTATGCTCTCCCACAATTGCACCATGTTCTTCACCAAATACAGCCTAGTTTGACAATTGTAGAGCAGTGTTGATTACATAGGATGAACCTGGATTAAATACTTCCTCTCTTCCACAAGCCAAAGGAAGAGGAGCCCTTGAAACCCCCCAGCAGTGTATGGCCCCAGCTGTTCTCCTTGGCCCCTGCACCTGTCATTAATATAATCTTCTTTGAACAAGGGAGAATGACCCTCACTATATGACCAGTCTTGGGTGGGTGGCCTCCTGGCCTGATGTTTTTTAATCTAAGATTTCTGGAGGCTCTAGCTTCCTTGGACTTGGTAAATACTGCAGTTGTTAATATTGTTGTTTTCAATCCCTGGCAGAGAATGAAGAACAGTGAGTACACAGACCAAGTTCTGTCTGGCCCCTAACCAGCCCCTCCAGGGAGACAGCACAATTCCATTTGCCAGCTATTTTAATTTTGTACAATTCTCCACTTGCTTTGTTGATTCCTAGTGGCTAAGTTAACTATATTAAACAATAACGACAACACAGACACATCTATTTGCCTCAAGAGAATAAAAAACACTCAATAGAAAACCTAAAAGAGGGAAAAAGGTCTTATTTTATTTATGCTTTTATTTCTTTGCCTTCTAGATGTCAATGTTATGGAGAACTGAGAATTGATTTTAATAGAGCAGTATTTCAGAAGAAAATGCTTTTCATTTATGGCAGCTATGAGGATTCTGGGTAGCTATTGTGACAATGTGATAAATCATCTAAATGGATGGTGAGTAGATTAGGTTGTCCTGAAAACCAAAGGTAGCATGGCCACTTGTCACTATTGTATGAAAAAAAGCTCATTAATCTGTGGGGGGCCAAGTCTAACAGATTCTTGAGCTGGTGTCTGAGTCCAGAGACTTGTGACATGCTCTCAGTTCAAGGACTCGATCTACGTTCAAGTCTGAACTTGTTGACTTGTTCACATCCAGGAGGGTGCAAAGTCCCCTCTGGACAAGTGTGCCATATCTTTCCCCAAGAAGAATATTTGGCAATCAGTATCAAGAAATATTGCTGTGTCTCCCACAAGCAATCTGGGCTTGTAGGAAGCCGCTTGGTAGTCAAGGTCTTTTACTGATATCTATGTTTAGCTGAGTGTATCCGTGAGAAACTGGTGATCCTAAGTCCACTTTCCATGCATAAACAAGAAAGTTATATAATAAACCATACTACTCCAATAAACCAGCATTGTTATCCAACTCTGCTTGCCTAGCCTAAGATTCTCTTTAGTTCATTGTCTGACCTGTGCCATCAGTTGCTGGCGTTAATTGATGACGGATAAGTCAAATGGAACAAAGAAAGAGTTGAGGAGGGAGATCCACAAGTGAATCCTATTTAAGTTTGTATTCCTATTAAATTCAGTCATGAAAATGCATATGAAACCAATCCTGCTAACATCAAAGCCTCAGTGACAGAGTTCATGTTCCCCTTATTTACCATCAGGGGGTGAACTCAAGACCAAGTGCCCTCCTGCTAAGCAAGGAATGAAACAAGTTAAGAAATGATGGTGTGAGCCACAATGTGGTTTAGAACTCGGGATGGCGGGGGTGGGAGAAGTGAATCAAGTCAAGCCAGTCCAAATCCAAAGAGTGCTCAAGCATGGAAAGCCATTGAAGTCTCAACTTCTTGTTATAGAAACACTGAATCTGTATAGAGATATTCACTCTTGTCCTTGCTATTTTGCATAAATATAGAAAGAGTTAACTGAAAAATATGTGGGAGGAGAAAGCTGATTTCTTCCGATGAAGAATGCTGTGTTTGACATCACATTATAAATGATACTAAATGTACTTGATGATTAATTTAAGTGAAAGATTGTTGTTCTAGATGCAATTGCTGAGAACACTGAGGAGTTTGCCTGTGGCTGTACCAAGAAAACCACAGAATGATTTCTTAATGCTGAAGGGGATGAAGGGGAGTGGAGGATGAGCCAACAAAGGTATTGGGAATGGAAGAAAATCATCACTGATTTCATCATATCTAAGACGCCCCCCCCCCCAACTGAAAAAAAAAAGTTTTGTAAGCTTTATAAAAGTTTGTTAATTAGATAGCAATATATTTGAAAAGAGCCCTCACAGGAAACAGAATTTGGAGTAAGTGAAAGAGCATTACTGTGCTGGAGCATAGTGACTCATACCTTCTTCCTCTCAGCAGAGAGGGAGGGGAGTATAAGGGCTGAATGTTGTACATAATGATACGTGTAGATACTTTATCAATTGTTTTTCTTCTTTAACAGGGAAAGGTTCAATTCTGCAGGGGAAGGAACAAGAAGGAGGGGGCTATTCATGTAAAAATAATACTTATTTTTAAAGAAAAGCTTGTGTCAGTTGTTTTTTTTTTTTTTGAAATTCAAGGCACACAAATAAAACTTAAAAAAATAATTCAATGTATATTCCTATGGTAACAATGGTTGGTATAAAAGGTAATATCATTGTTGCTGTGTTTGTCCTTCATTTTTGAAGAGGACCATGGCATCAGGGAAATGATGACATGACTTGCAGTTGACTTTGATCTGAGTGAGGGAGGGCAGTGCAAGGTCACGGTCCTCTTCTAAAACAAATAACGCAGCCTGGTAAAATAGAAAGCAGATGGATTTCTAATCAGAAGACCTCGGTTCAGGTTCTAGTTCCTCTGCTTATTATCTGTGGTGCCTTGGGAAAACCCCAGTTGCCTCAACTGTAGGTGGTGCCATAGTGCATAGCGTGGCAGACCAGAGGCAGCAATACTCATCTTAGTGAATTCAGACACTTTCTAGCTGTGTGACCCTGGGCAAGTCACTTTCCACATCTGTAAAATGAGCTGGAGAAGGAAATGGCAAACTGTTCCAGTATCTTTACCGAGAAAATCCCAAATGGGGTCATAGAGTTGAACTCGACTGAAAAAAACCCAAACTAAACAAAACAGGAATAATAATAATTGCACATCCCCTACTCATGTTGTCCATTGTTGCTTCACTACATATGGGGACTATGTGTTCTTGAGGGCAATGCCAGTGGAATGACAGTCCTAGTTGGTTCTGCCACACAATCTATGATGAAATTGATTTAGTTTTATTAACCACTATTGTTTGGGACTGATTGATCAACTAGTTGCAAATACACCTGCCAACACATAGTTCCCATATATAGTGAAGCAACAGAGAGAACATGAGTGGGGATGTGCAATTATTATTCTTCCTGTTTTGTTCATTTGTTTTTCAGCTGTGTTTGACTCTTTGTGACTTTGTTTAATCTTTTTGTGTGTGTCATGGATCCTTTGGGCAGTCTGGTGAAGCATAAAAAGCCCTCAGATCAATGTTTTTAAATAAATAAAATAAAGTACATAAGATTAAAAAGGAAACCAATTATATTGTGATTATGTAATAATTATGTAAATATTTAAAAATCAAGTTCATAGCCCCTAAGTAAAGAAACGTCTGCAGTATTTCTTACTTTAATTTTCCAAAGAATGAAATTAAGAGCAAGACAATTCAAGAATTTCTCAACTACTCTGTTTTTGGCTGAGACCTTCAGTAGACACCCTGATTACTGAAAGTTTTTTCTACTACTTCCAGGACTCATCATCTACTTCCTTTTTTTGTCCTCACCATCTATAATATACTCCTATTACAATATCACTTTCATTGGTCAGGAGCTTTGGAATGCCTGGAGGATTAGGAGAGATGCAGGATATAGGTGTCCTTGTAACTATAGGGAGATTTCCTTCTCATCTCCTGCAAGAAATCATAAGTGGTAGTAATTCCGTGAACTCAAAGATGAGTTAAGATGTTTAAAAGTTAAGATGTTTAAAAGAATGGTCATTTATGTGGCTTAGAGGCTTATTTGGAGCAGAGCACAGTAGAATGGAAGGAGAAGCCATGGTTACACTGATCCTATTATGGGTATATGAATCAAAACTGTTGAATACAGAGATTAAAATTAGCATTGTCTATTTAGGAGTAGGAAGATGGGTGAAGAAAATGAAAGTGGGTGAGAGACCAGATGAGGATCCCTCAGTTGTACAAGGCTTATGTGGGAGCTCCCTTTCCTAAAGTGGCACTGTAGTGTGAACACATGTAGTAGACCAGTGGTGTGGCTCTCAGTCCCTATCCTTACCTTATGCAGGATATACAAGTGAAAAGGGGGAGCAGTGAGGATAGGCTTAAAGATCTGGTTTTATCTATTTTAGTTTATCTGAACTGTGGCTTGATGAGCTGGGTTCCTGGTCTGTGATGAGGGAGAAAAACGCACAAGAAGCCATAGTGGTTTGAGCACTAGATTTGGAGTTAAGAAGTCACTGTTGTTCAGTCGGTTCAGACTCTTCATGATTTCATTTGGAGCGTTCATGCAAGGATACTGGAGTGGTCTGTCATTTCCTTCTTCAACTCATTTTATAGATGAGGAAACTGAGACAAACAGGGTAAAGAGATTTGCCCAGGGTCACACAGCTCTTAAGTGTCTGAAGACAGATTTGAAATCAGGAAAATGAGTCTTCCTGACTTCGGGCCAACTGCCTTTTAAATTTACCAGTATTTGCTGATTTCTAATGTGTAACTGTTCACACTGAAAATCTAACAGTCAGCTCTTTTAGGCTGACTCAGGTACACCCCAGCTTTTAGCTTTCTATGGACAAGGGTACTACTGCTGGACTAACTACATTTTCTCTCCTGGTGCCAGTAAGAACTTCCTCTTGATGAGAAGTGTGTTCTCCATATTGATCTGGATTATGAATGCTTTGTATTATTTCCAACCCCTGCCTCAGTCCTGTCAGATTACATTGCTCTAGGCCCTTGCACTCAGGCTGAATTGTTTTAATTGTCTGGTTCTAGTTGTCTTGAGAAGACCAACAATGGCTATATTTTCACTCTGTCACATCTCCTCATCACATTAGTATCCAGAGGCAAGAACTCATTTTATTTCCAACACTTTAATAAGTCTCTGCTATTCCTAAAATAGGGGCCAGTACAGAGCAACAGGGTTGCAGAATTATAGGCTAAGATAGGGCCTAAAGATGTTTCCACGTTGTGGAGTGTGATGGCTCTATAATCCCTGTTACTGAGGAGGCTGAAGCTGGTGGATTGCTTGAGCTCAGGAGTTCTGAGCAGCAGTAGGACTAAATCTGATCTTGATAATTCCTGTTTCTCAGGGGTGGAGCCAAGATTTCTGTGTAGAAATAGGACTTCCATGTGGCTCCCACTTCCACCTCCTTCAATTCATGTAAAAAATGACTCTAAACAGACTTTGGATCTACAGAACCCACAAAATGACAGAGAGAAGCTAACCTCCCGCTGAAGACAGCCCGGCAGGCAGGCAGGAAAGGGCCAGTGTAGCGCTCTGGGAGCAGAGCCCAGACCCACATGAACCCCAGGTTTTAGCCTCAGGGCAGCCACAACCAGCCAACTGCTGGAGGGACTTCCAATCACCAGCAGCTGTGGCAGTTTCCAGAATTATCAACCCATAGATGCCAAAGACAAAGTGAGAAGTCAGTGTAGACTTTGTGGAACAGAGAGTTCAGGAGTGTGATATGGCCTTTGTGCTGCCAGGACAAGAAGCAGCTGAGGCTCTGAGGCTATGCTGCTTCAGAGCTCCTGACCTGCAAATTGTATGGGGACCAAGAGACCAGTCTGATGGGTAATTGCTCTTGCTTTAACCTGCTTGGATCTGGATTGAGGTCTAGGATGGACGTCCTGGGGTGCATTACAAGTTTGCCAGAGCATGTGGAGGCTTCAGAGAGGGCAGCCAACTAATAGCTATGGCATCTGAGAAAACCCCAGCAATTTGGGGCACAGTTCTACTGTGGCAAAAAGCTCAAAAGTCAAGTAATTGAGTAGCAACATGAGCAAGTAAAGGAAGCAAAGCAAGCTCAGACATTCAAGTATACATTCCTATTTTGGGGACAAAAAGGATCAAAGCATGGAACAGGAGGAAGACAGTGAAGTCAGAACCCCTGCACCAAAACTTCCAAGTTTTCTTGGAGCTGGTTACAGGCCATAGAGGAGCTTAAGGATTTTGAAAACCAAATAATAGAAGTGGAGGAAAAATTGAGAAGAGAAATGAGAATGATACAAGAAAATTATGAAATGAGAGTCAACAACCTGACTGAAGAAAATAACACCTTAAAAATAGACTAATTCAAATGGTAAAAGAGGCTCAAAAAGCCAATGAGGAGAAGGATGCCTTAAAAAGCCAAATTTGCCAGATGGAAAAAGAATCTCAAAAGCTCACTGAAGAGAATCATTCCTTCAGAATTAGATTGCAGCAAATGGAAGCTAGTGACTTTATGAGAAATCAAGATACTATTAAACAGATCCAAACAAATGAAAAATATAAGGCAATGTGAAATATCTCATTGGAAAAACCACTGACCTGGAAAATAGATCCAGGGGGATAATTTAAAAATTATTGGACTACCTGAATTCCATGATCAAAAAAAAAAAGAACCTAGAAATCATCCTTCAAGTAATTCTCAAGGAAAATTGCCCTGATGTTTTAGAACCAGAGGGCAAAATAGAAGTTGAAAGAATCCACCATTACCTCCTGAAAAAGGTCCCAAAAAGAAAACTCCTAGGAATATTATAGCCAGGTTCTGGAGTTCCCAGATCAAGGAGAAAATATTACAAGCAGCCAGGAAGAAACAATTTGAATATTGTGGAAACACAATAAGGATAACACAGGATCTGGCAGCTCCTACATTGAGGGATCAAAGGGCTTGGAATATGATATTCTGGAGGTCAAAGGAGCTGGGATTAATACTAAGAATCACCTACCCAGCAAAACTGAGTATCATGTTTCAGGGGGAAATATGGTCATTCAATGGAATAAAGGACTTTCAAGCATTCTTGATGAAAAAACCAGAGTTGAATAGAAAATTTGACATTCAGATACAAGAAGCAATTGAAGTATGAGAAAGTAAATAGGGAAAAGAAATCATAAGGAAGTTATCAAAGTTGAACTATTTACATTCCTACATGGAAAAATGATCATTGTAACTTATGAAACTTTTCTCAGTATGAGAATAGTTGAAGGGAATAGAAATGTATATATGTGTCTGAGTGTGTGTGCATATATATATATATATATATATATATATATATATATATATATATATATATATATATATGAGGGTATATGGGTGAATGAATACATATGTGAGTTTGTGTATATATGTGTACATGTATACATAGACACAGGGCACAGGACCAATTGAGTAGGAAGGAATGATACTTAAAAGGTGAAATTAAGAGGTGAGAGAGGAATATAATGAGAGGAGATGGGAAGAGATAGGGATAAGATGGAGGGAAATATAGTCAGTCTTTCACAATATATCCACTATGGAAATGTTTTGCATACCTACACATGTACAACCTATATTGAATTGCTTATCTTCCCAGGAAGGATGGGTGATGAGGGAGGAAGGGAAAGAATCTGAAATTCAAAGTTTTAAAAGTCAAATGTTTAAATATGTATATGTATATTATTTTACATGCAACTGGGAAATGAGGTATACAGGCACTGGGGCATAGAGATCCACCATGTTCTATTGGAAAGTCGGAGGGAAATGGGGGAAGATATAGGGGAGAGCAGATTGGGGGAGAGGATATTCAGTGGGATCACTATTTTGGGGTGGTGGCAGGGGGAAAATGGGGAGAAAATTTGTAACTAAAATTCTTGTGGAAATGAATGATGTAAATTAAAAATAAACAATTTAACTAAATTTTTTTTTCTATTTCTCCACACTAAGTCTGGCACTAATATGGTGAGCCCCAGGAAGCCCCTTAGGAAGTTATTTGTATTCCTAAGGATGGATAAACCAAACTAGGTTGGAAGTCTAGAAATATACATGTAAAAAACCAAACAAACAAAGCAGCAGATATGATGAAAAACAGGATTATTTTGGAAGCAAAAAAAAAAAAAATCCTTCAAATTACTCAACTGGAAAAAAAAATATTTGGAAGCCCATCTAGACAAAAGTGTTAGATCTGGAGGATTGCACTTATTTTAATATCTCAAGTCATTCTGGTTCCATCAGGTTTCACTAATACTGATTAAAATTTCTCTAAAACTTGAAATATGGTTTTTGGGTGTTATTGTTACTAAAATTTTTATTTTTATGGTAACAACCTGAGCCAATGGGTATACTATCCTTCAACAAGCCCATACTTACCACATTTCCTACTTCAAAATATTTCTCATAGCTGCCTTGGTATGGCTTTTGAGAACCCAAGTCATAGGATCAAAGAAGGAACCTAAGAGGCTAGTTATTCCATTCTCATTTTACATATGAGGAAACTGAGGGTTTGGGAAGATAAATTACTTGCCCAAATTCACATAGGTAATAATCATCAGAGGTAGCATGTGAATCCCAGTTCTCTCAGAGTCACTCGTATGGCATAAGAAGGCAAACAAATTTGGATTTCAGTGAAATATATGAAAAATCAGGAAAGGCTTTGTATAGAGGATAGTACTTGAGACAGGGAACTTATGAAGTGGAGTCAAAGAGGAAGTGTATTTATAGCATGGGGGAATAACCAGTACAAGGGCACAGAGAAAGAAGATGAAGAATTTTTTTAATTCAATTTTATTTTGTTTTCAGTTCCATATTCTCTCCTCTTTGCCTTTACCCTAATCCCACCTATTGAGAAGTCAAGGAATATAAAACCTATTACAAATATGAAGTCGTGCAAAATAAATTTCTGTATTAGCAATGTTCTCCTCCCCCCCCAAAGAAACAAACAAACAACAACAACAAAAAAAAAGAAATTAAAAAAATATACTTCAATTTGTATTCTGAGTCCATCAGTTCTCCATCTGAAGGTGGATAGCATTTTTCTTTTTAAAAAATCATTCAATCTTGTTTTTTAAGTTACAAATTTTCTCTCCCTCTACCCCCTCTCCCACCCATTGAGTAGACGAGAAATACAATACTCATTATACATGTGAAGTCACAGAAAACATATTTCCACATTATCTATGTTAACCCCCACCCCTCAAAAAAGAAAGAAAAATATGCTTCAATCTATACTTTAAGTCTATCAGTTCTCTATCTGGAGATTTTTCATCATGAGTCTTTCAGAACTGTGGTCATTGTGTTGCTCAGAATTACCAAGTCTTTCATAGTGGATTAACTTTACAATATTGGTGTTACTATATAAATTGTTCTTCTGGTTCTACTCACTTCACTTTGTATCAGTTCATATAAGTCTTCCAAGGTTTTTCTGAAATGATTTCCTTCATTATTTCTTACAGCACTATAGTATTCCATTGCATTCATATACCAATCTTTCCCTACTTGTTGGTTATTCCTTCAGTTTCCAATTTTTTGTCACCACAAGAAGAGTTGCTATAAATATTTTTTGGGGTATAGGCTTTGTAACAATACTTCTGGATCAATGGGTATGCACAATTTAATAACTTCTTAGCTATGGTTCCAAATTGTTTTCCAAAATAGTTGCATTAGTTTGTAGTTCTACCAACAGTACATTAATGTACCTGTTTTCCCACATCGTCTCCAGCATTTGTCATTTTCCTTTTTTATCATCTTAGACTACTTGTCAGGTGTTAGGTGGTATTTCAGAGGTTTTCTAATTTGCATGTCTCTAATTATAAGTGATTTAGAGTAATTTTTTATATGACTATAGTTTTTATTTCCTCTGAAAACTGCCTGTTCATATTACTTGATATGATTATATCAATCAGGGAATGGCTCTTATTCTTGTCAATTTCAATCAATTACCTTTATATTTTACTTTTTTTTTTTTCTCTTTGGAGGGCAATTGGGGTTAAGTAACTTGCCCAAGGTCACACGGCTAGGTTTTTGTTCGTGTGTGCATTAAGTGTCTGAGGCCAGATCCAAACTCAGGTCCTTCTGACTCCAGGGCAGGCGCTCTACTCACTGCGCCACCTAGCCACCCCTATATTTTACTTTTATCAGAGAAATTTGCTGCAAAGATTTTTCTGTTTCCTGTTTTTCTTCTAAATTAAGTTGCATTAGTTTTGCAAAACCTTTACAATTTGATATAATCAAAATGATTCATTTTACATCCTATGAATCTCTCTATCTCTTGTTTGGTTGTGAACTCTTACCTTATTCGTGGATCTGAAGGTGATTTCTTTCATGTTCCCTAAATATGCTTAAGATATCACTTTTTTGGTCTAAACTGTGTACCTATCCTGAGCTTATCTTGGTATACAGTATGAAATATTGGTCTATGCCTAGTTTCTGCCATACTGCTTTCCAGTTTTCCTAGAAATTTTTGTTAAACATTCCATTCTTGCCCCAATAGCTGGATCTTTGGGTTTATGGAATACTAAGTTATTGTGGCTATTTACTTTTGCATATTGTACAATCTATTTCATTGATCAACTGCTCTGCTTCTTATCTTGTACCAGATTGTTTTTAATGATTACTGCTTTGTATTATAGCTTGAGATCTGGTATTTCTAGGTCCCTTTCCTTTGCAATTCTTTTTTCATTGACTCCTTTGATAGTCTTGACTTTTTGTTCCTCCAGATAAATTTTGTTGCTATTTTTTCTAGCACTATAAAGTAATTCTTCGGCATTTTGATTTGTATAGCACCGAATAAGTAAATTGATTTAGGTCTAATTGTTATTTTTATTATATTAGCTCTGCCTACCTGTGAATAATTAATTGATATTTCTTCAATTGTTTAGATCTGACTTTGTGTGCAGTGTTTTGTAATTGTGTTCAAATAATTCCTGTGTGTGACTTGGAAGATAGACTCACAAGTATTTTGTATTTTCTAGTTATTTTTAATGGAATTTCTCTTTCTATTTCTTATTGCTGGGTTTTATTGGTAATATATAAAAATGCTAATAATTTGTATGGGTTTATTTTATATCTTGCAACTTTGCTGAAGTTGTCAATTTTTTTCAACAAAATTTTTAGTTAACCGTCTAGAGTTCATTAAGCAAACTATCATATCATCTGCAAAAAGTGATAGGTTTGTTTCCTCATCGCCTATTTTTATTGAGATGGAGGGTCTTGAGCAAAGGAAAGAGAGAAGGATAATTCAGCTGGATCACAGAGCAAGGGATAATAGAGAATAATGTCCAGTGAGTCTGTAAAGACATATTGGGTTTTGGCTGTGCAGGGTTTAAAAACTAAACAGAGGGATTTACACATGCAGGTGTTTTGAATGTGTGTGATGGACTGTTCTGGTGAAACCTATGGCTCTTAATATAATGCTTCTGAATGCAAAAAATATATATATAGGATTACAAAGGAAATGAATATCATTGAAATACAGTGATCAAAATATATTTTACACACACACATATTCATAGAATCCAAGTTAAGATCTCCTGTGGATGTACTGACAATGGGAAGCCACTAGAGTTGATTGCATAGGGGAGTCACATGGTCACATCAACAATTAAGGAAAATTACTTTGGCTGTAGTGGGAGGATGGACTGGAGTGTCGAGAGACTTGAAACAGGGAGACCATTTAGGAAACTGTTGGAATTAAAATACAGAGAAATATGCAATTTTGGACATTGTCAATATAGGAATTTGTTTTGCTGAACTTACATGATTGTTTTGAGGGGTTTATATTTTGTTTATCTCATTGTTCAGCTGTGGGAGGTGCAGTGGGAGGAATTGCTAAAACATTTTTGTAAAAAATAGAAGGGAATTAAAAAAAAACTCTCTACATTGGCTATATTCATTTCCTCTCCTCTCATTCATTCCTCAACCCTTTGCAATCTGGCTTCCTATCTCATCATTCAACTAAAACTAGTCTCTCCAAAGTTGCCTATGATCTTTAATTGCTAAATCTGATGGCCTTTTCTCAGTCCAAGGCATTTTTCACCTCTTAGTGGCATTTGACACTGTCGACCCCACTCTTGTCCTGGATGTTTGCTCTCTGGGTTTTCACTACTGTCCTTTCTCTTGTTTCTCCTCCTACCTGTCTAGCCAGCCCTCAGTCTCTTTTGCTGGCTTTTCATCCATATCATGGTCCTAAACCGTGGATATTTCTTAAAGTTTTGTCATAGACCTTTGTCTCTTTCTACACTCCCAATACCTCATCATCTCCCTTGGGTTTAACTATCAGTTATAGGCAGATGACATGTATACATACATACACAGACACATACATATACATGTGTATATGTATATGTATGTACACCTACATTATATATATGCTTACTTTTCTATACATATGTATCTGCATGTGTATATATGTTTCTGTCCTGTAAATGCAAAATGGATATCTAGTAGACATACCATATTCAGAATGCTCTATACTGAACTCATTATCTCTCCCTCCTCTTCCAAACTCCCCTTTCTCTGCTGAAGGTACCACCATTATTTCCAGTCTCCTAGGTTCCTAGGTCTGGAGCTGTAGCAGCAAGCACCCCAATATCCCTAGGGTGACTGCCAACACAGGTTCTTAGATCTGCTTTTCAAAAGGAAAGTAACTCAAAATCAGTTAACAAGCACACTTTAATAATACAAACATATACCATTTACCTAGTTCAGGGGAAAAAGGTCAGCACCCCGAACTTCAGAGTTACAGCACTTACAGACAGGCTTCCAAACTGTCCCAACATTACATACATCAATAGCAAATCACAGTTACCAGAGAGGGAAGCATCAACATCTGGGTTTTCAAAGCCAGGGGGCTCTCAACAACGGCTTCCCAGAGTCTCATCTGGTCAAATCACACAACACTTCTCAAAGTGAGCCCCAAAGCAAAGCCTCTCCTAAGGGTTTATATAGCCTTCTCCTGGCTCAGAGAATGTAACAACCTTCTGGACCCACTGCCCAATCACAAAGTATCAAGGTGTGGGCTTTCCTGAAAAACAAGCCTCCCACCACAGGCTCCAGGTGCACTTAAGCTAGGGGCAGGGAAGATCTTTAAATTTGCATTTCCATTACATTTGGCCCCAAGATCTTTCTTGCCCATAGCATACACAATTTACATTTGAATTAGCACTAAAACATCTCTTAGGTCACATTTTCCAGGTACATAATAAAATCACAATATAATCTCAAAATACAATAGTCCAAGTCTTCCACTCATGGGGCAAATGCTGACTCAGTCACTTATCAGTAAAATCAAAAAATAGTCACTCTTATGTTAACTCAATCAGTTACATCAGTTTTCAAAATACAAGTCTTCCACTCATGGGGCAAAGTCTTGATTAACTCAATTAGTCTCTTATCTGTAACAATATCTCAAAGTACAATTAGTCACTTATTCAGTAAAGTCTTACTAAGTATGCCCATAGCATAGACAATTTACATTTCAATTAGCACTAACCATCCCTTAAGTCATATTTTCAAGGTACATCTAAAGTTATCAAAGTGGCCACTGGGTCTTAAACATAGTACATTGCATTTTCACATCAATTCACAAAATACAAAGCATTATCACATAAAGTTCTCTTGGGAGGAGGGGGGGGGGGTGTCCTTCCCGCAACACTGCTCCAGCCCCTGCTTCCAAATCCCGAGAGGGAGCTGGGCAACAAAACCAATGTGGGGTCCTTGAGGTCCATGGAACTTCACCCCACCCACCATAGTCACAAGTCCATCCTCCCCCTGGGTCCCAAACTGTGGGATGCAGCAAGGAAACACATTCAGTGTCCCTGCTTTGCCACACAGTCCTTATCTTGTCCTGTGGCTGAACTCCAAACTCCTGGGTTCCTTCTCCTCCAGCAGAAGGCAGCAGCTCCAGGCTTCTCCACAGGTCTCCATGCAGGCAGCTCACCATTCCTGCTCTCAGCTCAGTGAAGTCAGCATGCAGGTCGTTCTCTCCTGCTCCATGGCTCCACAGAATCACAGCTACCACAACTGGGAAACAAACAATTATCCCAGCCCCCATACTTTCCTTTTACTCAGCAGATCCCATCCTCGTCGCCAAATGTATTAACACTGCAATATTCACTATGCCTATGGCAATTATAAATAGGCTTATGTGGTTATTAATCACAAAATATATCAGTCTCTCTATATGGGGGATAAAGCCAGAGAATTTATTAAAATACCAAATAACCGAGTCCCAAAACCAGAAAGTCAAAGCCATCAGGGTAGTTATGAAATTGGCACAAGTAGTTAACATAGTAAACAACCACATTCTTAAGCCTTCAAAACAGAACAGGCTACTTCAGGCAAAGGTCCTTCTCTCCCCACTCACAGCAACTGCTCAGCGTCCAGGAAGCGTGCTCACAACAGCTCCGGCCCCCTGCAGTTCTGGTCCCTGGCAGTCCCCAGGGTGACTGCCAACACAGGTTCTTAGATCTGCTTTTGTAAAGGAAAGCAACTCAAAATGGGTTAACAAGCTTACTTTAATCAAACAAACACACATTACCTAGTTCAGGGGAAAAAGGTCAGCACCCCGAACTTCAGAGTTACAGAACTTACACATCAAACAGACAGGCTTCCAAACTGTCCCAGCATTACATGCATCAATACCAAATCACAGTTACCAGAGAGGGAAGCATCAACATCTGGGTTTTCAAAGCCAGGGGGCTCTCAACAACGGCTTCCCAGAGTCTCATCTGGTCAAATCACACAACACTTCTCAAAGTGAGCCCCAAAGCAAAGCCTCCCATCAGGGTTTATATAGCCTTCTCCTGGCTCAGAGAATGTAACAACCTCCTTGACCCACTGCCCAATCACAAAGTATCAAGGTGTGGGCTTTCCTGAAAAACAAGCCTCCCACCACAGGCTCCAGGTGCACTTAAGCTAGGGGCAGGGAAGATCTTTAAATTTACATTTCCATTACAGGAGCCCCAAGACTATCTCTGGCTTCTCACTCCCCTTCCCTGGCAGATCTCGGCACTTCTTGATTCCTCTTCACTCACACTGCTACTACTTGAGTTCATTATTTCAGTCATTTGACATCCAGACTGCTACATGAATACGTGTTTCTTCTTCCCCAGTACCCCTGTTGATATCAACAACCTTGAGTATCAAAACAGCCTTATAATTGCTCTTCTTGCCTCAGGTCTCCAGCCACTCCAGACCATCCTACACATTGCTGCCAAAACAATCTTCTTTAATTGTGGATCTGACCCCGTCACTCCCCCATTCAGTCAACTCCAGTGGCTTCCTATTGCCAGTATGGCCACAGAGAACCTCACCTTGGGTTCTGTGAATTTGTTGCAGTTGTTTTTTAGGTATTTTCATAACTATTTCAATGTAATTGGTTTCCTTTGTAATTCTATGTGTTTTATTTAATGAATCCAGAAGCATTATTCTGAGAAGGGGAAGGGGTCACCAGACTATCAAACGAGTCCAATACACACACACACACACACACACACACACACACACACACACACACAGGAGGGAGGGAGGGAGAGAGAGAGAGAGAGAGAGAGAGAGAGAGAGAGAGAGAGAGAGAGAGAGAACGAGCGAAATAGAGCACTGGCCCTGGAGTCAGGAGGACCTGAGTTCAAATCTGACCACCTATCCAAAAGACCAGAAAAGGATCATTTACCATTTAAGAGGAACATCAGCAAAAGAGAAGAAACATATTTCCTTGAGAATCCCTGAAAGGTGGGGCAACTAGGTGGTGCAGTGAATAGAGTAACAGCCCTGGAGTCAGGAGGACCTGAGTTCAAATCTGGCCTCAGACACTTAACACTTACTAGCCGTGTGACCTTGGGCTTAACCCCAATTACTCTGCCCTCCCTCCTGCAAAACGAGAGACAGAGACAGAGAGAGATTCAGAACTCATGCATGTATAAACTCCTTTGTTCAGTTTTTAAACCTTATACAACCGGGATCCAATATATCTTTTCAGTCTTACTCCATATCCCCTGCTCTACACTCCAGTCAAACAACCCTTTCCTTTGTTCCTCACACAGGACACTCCATTTTCCATCTCTGTGCCTTGCCCTGGCTATCCCCCACGTGCATGAATACACTCTCTCCCTATTGTTATCTCCTAGAGTCCTCTTTTTACATTTAAAATGCCATTCAGGCACCATCTTCTATATGAAATTCTTACCTGATCCATACCACTGCTAGTTTTCTACCTTGCAAAATACCTTGTATATAACAGCTCTGAATTTATTCACTATATATTTATGCTGTATAGTATCTATCTATCCATTTCTTTCTTTCTCCATATATATACATATATGTATATGTGTGTATGTGTATATATGTGTGCATATGTATATATGTGTGAGTGTGTGTGTGTGTGTGTGTGTGTGTGTGTGTGTGTGTTGGCAGGAGAACCAGAGTTCAAATCCAGTCTCAGATACTTAAAAACTGTGTGATCTTAGGCAAGTCACTTAACCCAACTGCTTAAAAAAAAAAGCACCATACAAATGTAGTTGTTACTATTGATGCTGTCTTCTCACAGTTAATTTTTATTTTGAACAGGACTTGTGATTTCATTGGTAGGGAGAACACCCAATAAGGAAATTGCCTCTACCCAAAGAAGGTCAGCTCTTGCTCTGTATTTTATAGTTTACTGGGGAAGTAACAGGCTAAGTGACTTATCCAGGGTTACTCAGCTAAAAAGTGAGATTCTAATGCCCTTTCTACCAACCATCCTGCTTATCTATATCATTCTCCAGAAATGAGCTAAAAGGAAAAAAAAGCAAAAACAAACCAAAAAACCCCCCAAAAACGAACGAGTTTCTTTATAGGAGTTGTTCAGTCATTTTACTCAGGTCCAACTCTTTTGCGACCCCACTTGAGATTTTCATGGCAAAGAGACTGGATATTTGCCATTTCCTTCTCCAGCTCATTTTACAAATGAGGAAACTGAGGCAAATAGGGTGAAGTGACTTACCCATGTTCACGCAGGTAGTAAGTATCTGAGGCCAGATCCAGGCCCAGCACTCTATACACTGTACCACCTAGTTGCCCTTTCCTTATAGACAGAAAATGTGTATAAAAATCAAGAACATGTGACATGCATTTGATTTAATTTTGATTGGCAAAATTAAACCAAACACAATGTTTTCAGGCCTTAAGAGTTATGGACTCAAATGTTGCTTAATGACTTAGTGAAGGACTCCCTTCTTTTCCCTCTGCTCTTCTTAAATAAAGCCAAAATCAGCACTGGGAGACTTGGGAGGCTGGCATCTGAAACATGCTAGCTTTCCTTCCATTGAGAAGCTTCTCTCTGCCTACGAATCGTTAATGATGTGTTGAAATTGTGTCTCAAGTCACTCCCTTATGCTTGGCCAAGCATTGGGGCCATTTCATAAAAGAGCTACTAAAGAGGCCTTTGGCTGTGGTTACTCCTCAGCCTTTGGGGACTGGATATTGGATCCCTTTCGAAGACAGGAGCCAAGTTCATGTTACAAATATTGCCTTTGGCTGTACAAATGGCTGCCATCATGGCTTAGTTAGACTTCTAGTTTGGTCTCATTCCCTCTGTAAAGAAAAGGAGTACTTTATGGTCTCAGAGTTGTCATTTAGTGAACTAAGTTTCTTGAGAAAAGAATAGTATTGGTTTAAGGAATGTGATTTTTTAAAAATGGCCAGTCCCACAGAATTGCTACTTTGGAACTTAGAGAAATCATTGCACCTTTTTATTCCTATTAATGGAATGATCCTGGAAGAGCAAAGGCCCTGGAAATTATTTCACCAGTCCGAATCACAATAGACCAGTGACTGCATGGTATTTTGCATTTTATTCCACAGGACAGGGTATTCACAGATTTTGTTAGATAACCTAAAACTGATCATAGTTCAAAGAAACCTGGCAAATTCCAACATTTCTCATCTTTGTGTTGTCATTGCTGAAGTTATTGAATTGTCACTATGGACAAACATTTGACGTCCCTAATTTAATTTGCAACTATAACTATAAAGATGAGAGATGAAACGTAGGGGAAGAAATAAGGTGTAAGCAGGCAATGAAGAGTGAGTTTCCATACACTTTTTTGCTTTGACTCAAATTATTTTGTTAGCTAAACAATGATCTATTAAAAATATAAGAATGCAAGGATATTACATATTTGTTATGATATGTAATAGCATATCTAATATGATATTACATATTAGAAAACAATCAATTGGCTTAGGAAATCATCCTGATCTTTGAAGTCACAAGTGATGTCTCTTTACAAGAGGAAATTCTTAAAACTTTAGCATATCAAATGTCTATGCTTCATCCCTTTAACTTTATACCTTATAACTTTCTTTCCTAGCTATTACTTACAAAAAGGCAGGATAAAAGTGGAACTCATTAGGATATCTTTTGCTTCATAAGTATAGGACTTCAAAATAATAAGTTGAAATGCTATGGATCTTGATGGGGACATTATAATAGGTGTTCAAAAATACACACACCCACACACACACACACACACACAAGAAGAAACTTTTGACTTAAACACTCAATTGAAAAAATTCAATTCACTCTATTTGTGGCTACTTGTCTTGATGTCATTACATGCAACCCAGTTTTGAATGACCATAAGAATTACCTAATACCCAATTATTTTGATATACTTTTACACTTAAAAAGGTAACAACACTAAAATCAATCCCATTCCAACATTGTAAGACCCTAATTTAATAAAGTTAAATGCTTTTTAATAAGGTTAAGTCGTTTTTTATAAAGTTAACATAAGATGACTTTTGTTCAGCATTGAAAATGGTCTCTTTGCCAATGTGTGAACCAGGTTTGTCCCAGATTTGATGAGATGAAATTCATTAGTGCTTATTATAACATCTAATTGTTCCACATTTAGATAAAAAGACAAAGATTAAGATGCCAGGATTATCCTCCATGAGAAAATCTACTTGTCCCCTCACAAAGAGAATTAGTGGGTGGAAACTGAGTATATCACTGAGCTTGCATTCTAAGGTTTGACCCCTTTGACATCTTTTTTCTTCTTCTTCTATAAACATGCTTAGAGAAGCCTACAACTTATATAAGAGAAACAGTTCCTCTGCTTACTTCATCATAGATCATGAAATGTAATGGTCAGTCAATCTCTCTCTCTCCCCCTCTCTCTGTACACACACACACACACACACACACACACACACACACACGCACACACACATGCACACACACACACACATCCTTACAGCTTAGAGACTGCTGGTGGGGGGATTCACTAAGTCATGTACGTAGAACAGGAACAGACTTTTTTATAACTGTGACTAAGGAGTGACCAGTAATCTTTTGGGGGGGAATACACACACGCATGTACATACACATGAGTACTTCTTGGAAAACTGGAAAATAATATGGCAGAAACTGGGTATAGATCACCATCTGACACTATATACCAAAACAAAGTCCAAATGGGCACACAATTTAGATATAAAGTCTGATACTATATACAAATTAGGGGTGGAAGGAATAGTTTATGTGTCAGATTTAGGGAGAACAGAAGAATTTATGACCAAACAAGAGATAGAGAACATTATGAAATGCAAAATGGATAATTTTGATTACAGTAAACTGAAAAATTTTTGAACAAAGTCAATGCAATCAAAATTGGGAGGGAAGCAGAAAACTGGAAAAGAATTTTTATAACTAGTGTCTCTGATAAAGACCTCATTTCTAAAATATATAGAGAAGTAAGTTGAATTTACAAGAATAGGGGTAGCGGCTAGGTGGTGCAGTGAGTAGAGCGCCAGCCCTGGAGTCAGAAGGACCTGATCTGGCCTCAGACACTTAACGCACACAAACAAAAACCTAGCCGTTGTGACCTTGGGCAAGTTACTTAACCCCAATTGCCCTCCAAAAAAAAAAAAAGAAAAAAAAGCAAATTTACAAGAATATGTCATTCCCCAAATTATAAATGGTCAAAGGATATGAACAGTCAGTTTTCAGAGGAAGAAATTAAAGCAGTCTACCATCATACCATCATATGAAAAAAAAATACTCTAAATCACTATTGATTAATGAGATGCAAATCAAAACAACTCTGAGGTACCATATCACACTTATCAAATTGGCTAACCTGACAAAACAGGAAAATGATAAATGTTGGAGAAGATGTGGGAAAGTTGGAAAACTAATTCATTGTTGGTGGATCTTTGAGGTGATCCAACCACTCTGGAGAGCGATTTGGAACTATGCCCAAAGGGCTATAAAAATCTGCACACCCTCTGACCCAAAAATACTGCTTCTAGGACTTTATCCCAAAGAAAATATAAAAATGGGAAAAAGTTATAGCAGCTCTCTTTGTGATGGCCAAGAACTAGAAATTGAGGGGATGTTCATCAGTTGGGGAATGGCTGAACAAGTCGTGGCATATGAATGTAATGGAATAATACTGTGCTATTAAAAATGATAAGCAGGTGGTCTTCAGAAAAACTTGGAAAGACTTATATGAAAAGATACTGAATGAAGCTCACTTCAGAACCAGGAGAACATTATATACAGTAACAACCATAGTCTGAGATAACTGATTTTGATAGACTTCTCAGCAATGCAAGGACCTAAAACATTTCCAAAGGACTCATGATGGAAAATGCCATCCACATCCAGAGAAAGAACTGTGGAATCTGAATGCAGAGTGAAGCAGACTACTTTCTTTTTGTTTAGTTTTTTTCTTTCTCATGGTTTTTCCCATTTTCCCATAATTCTTCTATACAACACGAGAAATGTGAAAATATGTTTAATAGGAATGTATATGTAAAGCCTATATAGGATTGCAAGCCATCTTGGGGACAGAGTGGGGAGGGGGAAATACTTAAAATTTAAAACTAAAAATAAATAAATAAAATTAATCAATTAATTGATTGATTGGTTAATTAAAAAAAGATCTGTCACCATTCCTTCAGGGTCTTTTTGGTTTGCTGAGGAACCAATGTCCTCTTTTCTTGGCAACTGTTAGTTAGCCTTACCAATAAGTTGAATGTGCTCAGAACTTTGTGCCTCAATTTGCCTTAATTTCAATTGTGACAATACTAAAGTCAAGATAGGATGTGAATGTATAATCTAATGACTACATGTTTTCTTGAAAAACATCACATAAAGGGGACAGTTAGGTGGCCCAATGGAGAAAGCATTGACCCTACAGTCAGGTGGACCTGAGTTCAAATTTGGCCTCAGTAACTTAATACTTACTAGTTGTGACCTTGAGCGAGTCAATTAATCCTGATTGCCTTGCCAAAAAAGAAAATCACAAAAAAGGGAAATCTCAATGCCATACTTTGAGAAATGTCACATATTCAAATGAGCTATCTTTTCATAAATTCAGGATTTCCTTCCAATAATGTAGATTACAACACAGTCATGCCTGCCCATCTTGTGTGACTTTTGTCCCTGTCCTCCCAAAAGTTCACCACAGAGGATTCACCCAGCATGCTGAGGCTTTTGTTAATTTCTCCTGATGTCTTAAGCCCTCTGGCTGTCTGACTGTCATCCCTCATTCTTGCTACATGACCAGCCCTTCTTCTCTTTCTTTCATGCAATTCCCTGATGACATCCTTTATGCCTTCCCTTCTTCTGATCTTCTTATTGATTATGTGCTGTATTCTATTCTTATCTATCATAAAAGCTGTGTCATTACCCACTGTGTAATACTCATCTTCAGAGACAATAGTGTTACTAGTCTTGAAACACAGTAACACTGGTAAAATGCTTTTTATTGAAAAGGTGGGTCTTTGCTGTTATAGGAAGATTGGAGTCAATCAAAGAGCTTTGCAATTTCATGAAAACAATACAGACAATTTTTTCTCTTTTTCACCTCTGGGCCAAGTTCGTTCTCTGTCCATATTAGCACCCCAGTTCTTCATCCATTTGGTCTTTTCTGTGTGGATGGACAGGACAAACTCCTTGGAGTATTTATGGATCTCTAAAAGGAAGTCCTATAATATCTTGGACTTGATGCAATCAAAACAAGGCATCTTCACCATACATAAGAAATCCTGCCTGGCCTTTGTGCTCGATCTCCATCACTGTGGTGAACACTTTTGGTGAACATACATCTCATCCCTTTATGCCTCATCTGATGATTATTATCAGAGGTTCATTGCATAGGGTTATTTATTTCTGTTGTTAAATTTTCCAACGAAGCCTTATTGATTATATGGATGGTAGATACCTTGTAAGAGAGCTTGTAAGGTTGCATTTTGTTCTGCCAAGCAGAATATTTTTTCATAATCAGCAACAATAAGCCCAATGAAATATTCTATTTTCTACATCTTTCAGTCAGAAATGAGATAGTAAGGATGTGGTTCATATCTGAATGTCATTTATGAAATCCTGCTTGTTGCCTACTAATGCTCTCATTAAGATGCTGTCACTTTGTGTATAGATAACCCTAATAGATATTTTATATAAGTAGGAGATTAGGTATGCTTGGTTGTTGCTAATGATTTCTCAGTGTTTTGTTGTTGTTGTTGTTTGGAATCAATAAGGTCCAAGATTTTTCCCTATGCTTTAGTTATCTTTTTTTTTAAGAAACCTTGTAAATTAGTTCCTCAAGACTCTCACAATTGTATTACCTCCAACAGAAATCTCCTTGATCTATATTAGATCCAATCAGCTGCTTTCCCTGTCTTTGTTCTCTTTAGTGATATTTCTCCTCCCTTGTAAGCACCTCAGGGACTGTGATAATAGAGTCCAAGTGGATGGTTCCACCTGCCTTGATGGAAAAAAAAATTGTTGTAATAGTTTTGGTTTTCTTTCAAATACATTCCTTTTTTCTTTTATTTACAATCTTTATTCCATTTTTATCTTTGAATGTCCTTAGGATGATCTTGCTTTAGTTAGATATTTTGCTAAGATTTCTTTAGATTAACTTTATGCTCTATCACTTCTGTTTTATGAGGTGAGAATATTATTTCTCTAAAAAAATTTTATGGGGTGGAGCCAAGATGGCGGAGTAGAAACAGCTCATCCAAGCCACTCTGCCCCCAGATTCCCCCCAAACTATGTAAAAGGGGACTCTGAACAACTTCTGGAGCCCCAGCACCCACAGAACAACACAGAGAAGCTAACCTCCCGCTGAGGACAGCCCAGCAGCCCTGCAGGAAGGACCAGCGCAGCAGTCTGGGAGCCGGCAGCATGCAACGCGCAGAGCGCAGGAAGCGGAGCCCAGCGGAGCCCAGGTCCGCGTGAGCCGAGGTTTTAGCCCCAGGGCGGCAGGGCCAGCAGCTGGCTGGAGGAAGCCCAGAACACCAGCAGCTGTGGAGACTCCAGAATTATCAACATAGACATGCCTAGGACAAAGTAAGAGGTTAGTGTCCTATGGACTTTGGGACCAGTATTTGGAGAATGTGTCGGCTCCCTCCCCTGGGGGCTAGAAGCCACTGAGGACACACGCCATTTTGTAGTTTTCAGAGGCAGCTCCAGCTCCTGGCCTGCGAATTGTAGGGAGATCCAGTGATCAGTCTTGGGGGGTAATCGCTCTTGCTTTAACCTCCCTGGATCTGGACTGTGATCTAGGGTGGAAGTCGTGGGTGGGTTTACAGCTTGCCAGAAACGGAAGTTGCCCCCCACACGTTCGGGACGAAAATTCCTCTATCTGGCCTTAAAGCCATAGTGTGGCAACAAGCCCAAAAGTCAAATAATTAAGTGGCAACATGCCAAGGCAAAGGAAACAGAAAAATGCAACCCTAGACTCCTATTTTGGGGGCATAGAGCGGGAAAAGGACTGTGAGGTCAGAAGTCCTGCTCCAAAAGCCCCAGGGGAAAACATGAGCGGGTTGCAGGCCATAGAGGACCTTAAGAAGGACTTTAAAAATCAAATAAGAGAATTGGAGGAAAAATTGGAAAGAGAAATGAGAAGGATGCAGGAAAAGTATGAAATGAGGGTCAACAGCCTGACTGAGGAAAACAACACCTTAAAAAATAGACTGACTCAAATGGCAAAGGAGGCCCAAAAGGGCAATGAGGAGAAGAATGCCTTAAAAAGTCGAATTTGCCAGATGGAAAAAGAATCTCAAAAGTTCACTGAGGAGATTCATTCCTTCAGAGTTAGACTGGAGCAAATGGAAGCTAATGACTTTATGAGAAATCAAGATGCTGTTAAGCAGATCCAAACAAATGAAAGATTAGAAGGCAATGTGAAATATCTCATGGGAAAAACCACTGACCTGAAAAATAGATCCAGGAGGGACAATTTAAAAATTATTGGACTCCCTGAAAGCCATGATCAAAGAAAGAACCTAGAAATCACCCTTCAAGACATTCTCAAGGAAAATTGCCCTGATGTTTTAGATCCAGAGGGCAAAATAGAGGTTGAAAGAATCCACTGATCACCTCCTGAAAAAGATACCAAAAAGAAAACTCCCAGCAATATTATAGCCAGGTTCCAGAATCCCCAGATCAAGGAGAAAATACTACAAGCAGCCAGGAAGAAACAATTTCAATATTGTGGAAACACAATCAGAATAGCCCAGGACCTGGCAGCTTCTACACTGAGGGATTGAAGGGCATGGAATATGATATTCCAGAGGGCAAAAGAACTGAGAATGGACCCAAGGGTCACCTACCCAGCAAAACTGAGTATTTTGTTTCAGGGGAAAATATGGTCATTCAGTGGAATAGAGGATTTTCAAGCATTCTTGAGGAAAGAACCAGAATTGAATAGAAAATTTGACATCCAGACACAAGAAGCAAGAGATACCTGAGAAGGTAATCAGGGAAAAGAAATCAAAAGGAACTTATCAAAGTTGAACTATTTACATTCCTATATGGAACAGCAATAACTGTGACTGATGATATCTTTCTCACTATGAAAATAATGGAAGAAGGGGGTGTGGTCATATGAATACATATGTGAATGTGTGTGTATATGGTTACAGTTATATATGGATAGAGGGCATAGGTTGAATCTGTTGGGAAGGGAGAATACTCAAGGGATGAAATTATGAGGTGAGAGAGGAAAGTGGCAAGAGGAGATGGGGAGAGACAGGGTAGGGTAAACTATCTCATGTAGAAGAAGCAAGGGGAAGTGGCTGCAACGGAGGGGGAGAATAGGAAGGCAAAAAAAGGCAAAACCACATTCTCATTGAATTTGGTTCAGGGAGAGAATGACATACATACTAAATGGGATATCTCAACCTGCAGCAGAATAGGGGGAAGGGGGATGAGAGGAGGGATGATGGATGGGAGGGCATCCTTGGGGGGAGGGGAGGTTGGAAGTACCCACTATAGAAGAGGGACAGGATCATGTAGGGAATGGACCAGGTGGGGGGTGGGATGAGTGGGAGGGAATTATAAGCAGCCTTGTACAATATATCTACTATGATAATGTTTTGCATAGCTAGACATGTACAACATATACTGAATTACTTATCTCCCCAGAGGGAATGGGTGACAAGGGAGGAAGGAAATGGATCTGAAATTCGAGGTCTTAACATTAAATGTTTCAAATATATATAAATACTATTATCAATACTCTTTTGCTTGTAATAGGGAGATAAGATGTGCAGGCATTGGGACACAAAGATTCACCTTCCTCTAATGGAAAAGTCGAAGGGGGTATGGGAGAAGGTATGGGAGAGAGCAGAGTGGAGGAAGCGATATCTTATGGGACTGCTATTCTGGGAGGTTGGGTAGGGGAATAACGGGGGGAAAATGATTGTAACTCAAAATCTGGCAGAAATGAATGATGTAATAAAGCATGCGTTTAAAAAAATAAAAAAAAATAATTTACAGTGGCTTATCTTCCACCCTGCCTTCAGCAGCCATCTTTTTTTTTTCATTTGGAAAGTAAGTCAAATGTTTGCTAAAGCACTTTCTGGGATCTTTTGGACTCCTACTTATAGCAATTCATTTATCTTGATTTAACTTCTAGATGAAATTATTATAGTTCTTTTCAACATAATTTCTATTGTTTATTTCCTATTTTTTACTTTCCATAAAATATTTTAAGAAATTATGCTAAAAATTATCCAGAAATAGGGGAAGGAGATAGTGAATTATAGAACCCCATTTGAGGGGTCCAGCAAAGGCTTTGAGGATGTGACACTTAAGCTGTATCTTTGAAAGGGAAAAAAAGTATTATATGAAATAACCAAAAAGTCAACAAAATTGCATGATTATTTTAATAATGCAGGAAAGGCTTCTGATAAAAACCATTTATAGGGGCGGCTAGGTGGCGCAGTGAGTAGAGCGTCAGCCCTGGAGTCAGAAGGACCTGAGTTCGGATCTGGCCTCAGACACTTAACGCACACACAAACAAAAACCTAGCCGTGTGACCTTGGGCAAGTTACTTAACCCCAATTGCCCTCCAAAAAGCAAAAAAAAAAAAACAAACAAACAAACAAAAAAAACATTTATAATAAAAATTCTTAAAAGAAGAGATAGGGAAATATCCTTCTTTAATATGATCAAAAACATATATTTAAAACCTAGAGCTAGTATTTTTTGCAACTGAGAACTACTAGAAGCTTTTTTAGTATAAAGAAGGTAAAACGAATACAGTCTCCTTCTCCCCTGGTAGCGGACATTTCTATGAATGGTAGCCATAGCAGCAAAAAGAATAGAACTAAAGGTTTTACAAAAAAATAAGCAAAAATGAGAAAAAAGTCTACCATGACATACTCCTGTTTCACCCATCCTTTAAAAAAGTTCACTAGATTCTAGTATCACCTCAATCTGCCTTCCTATAAACACTTCCTGCCTCCATTTCCTCTCCCCTAACTCACTCCTTAACACTTCGAGGTTTGACTTCTGGCCATAGAATTCAACTGAATCTGTTCTTTCTAAAGTTACCAGTGATCTTTTAACTTCCAAATTTGATGGTCTTTAAAAAAAAAAAATCTGATCTTCCTCAGTTTATCTGCAGCATTGACTGGTGACTGCCCTCTTCATGAATATTCTTTCCTCTCTGAATTTTCTTTACACTAGTCTCTCCTGATCCTGCTTCTGGCTACTGCTTCTCAGTTCTCTTTGCTGGTTTAACATTTACATCATGGCTCCAGCTGTGGGTGTTCCTGAAGGCCTCCTTCTCTTCCATTCTACACTCTTGACAACTTCATCAGCTCTTAGGGGGTTAAAAACTATCATTTCCATACAAATGACTCCCGGATATACATTTCTTCCCCTAGTCTGTCCCACAAATTCAGTCCAGTATCACAAATTGCTTATTGGGCACGTCAAACTGGATGTCCCAAAGATATTTTAAACATATGTCTGAAATTCTTGGATCTAAAACTTTTTGTTGAAGGTACCACCATATTTACACTATTTCAGGATTTTAGTCTCAAGTATTATTTTTAATTCCTCCCTATTCCTCCCTCCACATATCTAATCTGTTGAGAAATCTTGTGATTTTTATCTTCACAACATCTCTTACAAGTGACCATTTCTTTCCACTTACACCACTATCACCTCAATTTAAGCCCTCAGTACCTCATGTCTATATTGTTGAAACAAACTCCTAATTAATTTTCCTTCCTTAATTCCTTCCCTTCCTTTTACTATTCCAGTCCATTTTACACCCTGAAGTGCCAAAGTGATTTTTCTTAAGTGCAGCTCTAATCATGACTCCCCTATTCAATTTCAGTGGCTCCCTATTGCCTTTAGAATAAAACATGTTTAGCTATTAAATTTCCACTCATTCTAGCCCCAAATTATCTTTCCAGTCTTATTGAACAAGACTCCCCCTCTTGAACTCTGTGATGCAGAGAATCTAAACTTCACTCTGTTCCTCACTCATGTCACTCCATTTTCATCTGTGTCTTTGTATTAGCTGTTCCCCATGTTTTGAATATACTCCTGCCTTACCCCACCTCATAGTGTCCTTCTTTTCTTTTAAGGCACAGCCAAAGTACCATCTTCTGAATGAAACCTTTGCTGATCCCTCCAAGTACCTGCTTTCTCAAACTATGCTGCATTTGTATGTGTATGTGTATACACATATAATGTATATCCACTTTATATTTATGCTGTATGCATATTCATATGAATTTATTTTTCATTAGAAGTAGAACACAGGCTCTTTGTGAGTAGGCATTATATCATTCTTTGTACTTGTATCCCAGGTGGCTAACACAGTAGGTGCTTAATAAATATTGTAGATGGACTGATCTCAACTTATAGATGACATGATGCTATGCTTAGAAAACCCACAGAATCAGGAAAAAAATGAGATGATAGCTTCATCAAGGTAGTTGTTCAGTTGGTTCAGTCATGTCCAACTCTTTATGACTTCATTTAGGGTTTTCTTGGCAGAGATACTGGAGTGGTTTGCTATTTCCTTCTCCAGCTCATTTTACAGATGAGGAAACTGAAGCAAACAGGGTAAAGTGACTTGCCCAGGGTCACACCTACGAGGTGTCTGAGGTAATCTGAACTCAGGTCCTCCTGACTCCAGGCTCAGAGTTCTATCCACTGTACCAAGGTAGTAGAACATAATAATATAATAGAACATAATAAATCCATGGGAATCATCAGGATTTCTATGCCATGCTAAAAACAACAAGGAAAAATTACAATAAGTGAACTTCCATTCAGAATGATTACAAATGTATAAATGTATAAAATATCTAGAAATTAACCTTCTAGGATGACACATGCAAGATCCATTTTGTACAAGTACAAAATATTCTCATTCTCTCTCTCTCTCTCTCTCTCTCTCTCTCTCTCTCTCTCTCTCTCTCTCTCTCTCTCTCCTTTTTAGAGGACAATTGGGGTTAAGAGACTTACCCAAAGTCACAGAGCTAGTAAGTGTGTCAAATGTCTGAGGACGGATTTGAACTCAGGTCCTCTTGACTTTAGGGCCAGTGCTCTATTCACTGTTCCACCTAGCTGCCCCCAAAATATTCTTTATAGAAATAAAAGAGTGACCCAGAGACTCCTCTGTTGTTCTGTGGCTGCCAGCTGTCATTCCTAATTCTGGCTTAAGAGGTCCTGTCATCCTCCTCCACATACCTGCTGCCTTCATTTCTCACCCTCACCCCTAAACTCCACCTTAGTTCAAGAGTCCTTAGGCACTGATCTAATATTTCAGGGAGCTCATAATTTCCCAGGGGAAAAAGTCTCCCTGCCATCCTTTATTTCCTGATTCTTTCTCTTTTTTCTCCATTCCCCATTCTAGGTGAGTGTTTTGTGCCAATGCATCTTTAGACCACAGCATTCTGGGAAATGGACCCATCACCATGTTCATTGCATCATGAAATAATGAGGAATCTAGAAGTATGTCTGACACATTGAGTGGATCCCTAAAGAGGATTTATATAAAAAACATGGAGAGATTACTCTGGATAAGAAGTCAGGGGTGGATTATAATCCAAATCAAAGGGGCAGCATCCACATGAATCCATTAAAGAATACAAGTCTTTATTGTGATCCTTAGCAACTCATGTAAAGTACTGGTAAAAATTTGCTATTTGCAGAACCTGGTTTCTGCAATCTCCTCCACCCTCAAAATGAAAAAAAAAATTAAAAAGGAAATCAGGGAAGAAAACATAACCTTACACAGCAACCACCAACCTCCTGAAATTCTATTTGTAGAAATGTTAAACTACTTCACGAATAATGTTTGAAGCAATTACTTGTTAGTTCAAGTGCCACCATTCTGAGGGGTTTTCAACAAAGCACAGGCACTGAGTGCCCACACAGTAACTAGGTAGTGATTAGAATTATTTTTGGAGGGGGCGGCTAAGTGGCAGTGAATAGAGCACCGCCCCTGAAATCAGGAGGACCTGAGTTCAAATCTGTCCTCAGACACTTAACACACACACACACACACACACACACACACACACACACACACACACCCCAGCCATGTGACCTTGGGCAAGTCACTTAACCCCAATTGCCCTACCTTTCCCCTCCAAAAATAAAAAAAAGCAAAAGAAAAAAAAAGAATTATTTTTGAAGGGAAGAATTGGGAAAGAGTGCCTCTATTCACATGATATTAGAGAGAAAGAAAAGATACTTCTCTTTATAAGTCAAACACCTCTAAGCTCAGCCATCCTTTCAGTCATATATCTTGGACTCTGGGCGATTTACCATCTGGGTCCCCCTTTTTTGGACATATTATAGTGTCCTTCCTAAAAGGAAGGTTACTCATTCTATCTATAATGCCATAATAAGGTGGTCAAGAGAGTCTGCAAACTATCTTAGTCAATACTTGATCTACCTGTCAGGCAGAGATGTGGCAGGGAAGGGTCACAGAGCTTCAGAATCTGAACCTGTTTGGAAAATCTCCTGAGGAAGAGTGTTTGAGAAGCTGCTTTACCTCATAAAACTGAAAAAGCAATGAAAGGAAAAACCAGTTGCAAACAGAGTTTGGAGAGAGACTCACTTAAGTGAAGCCAACCCAGAGTAAAGTCCTTAAGGATGAAATTGGGAGAAAGAAAACAAACAGAAAAAAAGATGGAAAAGAATCACAGAGATTTTTTAAATAACAAGTTCTTTCCAAAGCCAAACCCTGTGGAGAGGCCATATTTGGATTCCAACATCACAGTCTTGGAAGTGCTTCTTAAGGAAGTCAAAGGGCAGTGAAGAAAACAAAGATGGGGGGAAATAGCTATACTGGACTAAAGGTATGCATAGACAAATACTGGAGGCAACACAGTTTTGAGGATGTCAAAGGACTGGTTGTTAAGAGGACTGAAGGAAGGGAAGACATCAAAAACATGGGGGAAATTATTGGACCTTATCATCACAAAAATTATTGGATCTTATCACAGATGACTGAGAGAACATTAATAACTACCAATTCATATGCCTGCTTTCCCATCAATGAAATTCACCAAAGCCATCATTAATAAAGGTATTAGGAGAAATGGCTAGGTGTTTCCAGGCAATATTCCACAAGACTACATCTTTACAATTGTACGATTGACTGAAAGGCATTCTTAAGCTTATTTCTGTCATAGACTCCTTTGAAGTCTGATAAAACCCATGCCCCACTTCTCTCAATAATGTGTTTAAATCTATGAAATAAAATACAAAGGAAAGTCAGGCACGGTGGTACAAAGCTATAATTCCTGCTACTGTGAAAACTGAGGTTGATGGATAGCTTGAGTTTGGGAGTTCAGGGCTGCAGTAGGGCTAAAGACAATCAGGTATGTTCATACGAAGTACAGCATCAATATGCTAAGCCACACCCTCCCAACCACATCCCTGTTAGGAGTCACCAATCACCGACAGAGGGGCTAAGCCAGCTTAGGTCAAAAATGGAGCTGGTTAAACTTTCTGTTTTTTCTGTTCTGATCACAGGCTTGGGCCTGTGAGGGGCTGCTAAATGGTGAGTTAGGGAGACACAATCTCCAAAACAAACAAACATAACAACAACAAAAAAACTCCAAATGAAACCAATTATATTTAAATAGTTATTAAACTATGAAATAAAAATAAAATGAGTTTATGGACTATAATTTAAGAATACCTGTTATAGAGAATGCAAGATTCACTGTGATCATTGCTCACTGATTAAAAAAATGCAGTGTGTCTCCATGTATATTTCAAAATTATACAAGATTCCTTGAAATATATAACCACAGAGATTACCTTGTTTGATGACCTTATGATCAGTAATATCAAACAAAGTATTCAATATGGAGAAGTGTTTGATAAAACCCTTAGTCACGGACACAGAGGAGATTCCCTATATGATCAAGCCTTCCCAGTGCTCTTCTTTGTGAATGATGTATTGATTCACCAAGCTCTGGAATGCTACAGAGCTTCTTAATGGGATCAATAACTATTCAAAATAACTTGAATTATGCACATAGGAAAAACTAAATGGACAGTGAATTGCTATTGTCCAGATTATGCTAAGTAATTTGATGAACAACTTATAGAGCTGATTCGTCAGTATAGATCTCTTACGGGACACACTCCAACTAGATGATGGGCTGGGCTCAGAATTGAACAGAACAAGGAGAGTGGACTTGGTGGCTTTTGAGAAACAGCAAAATTATGTTATTGACCCCGACCTTCTTCCTGAAACAAACACTCATGTTTTTAATACCAATGTTCTTCTGGTGATGTGTGGCTGTGAGTCGGCAACACTATAACCCCCAAAGAACTGAAATGGAGGATCATCTGAAGGGCAATGGTGAGCCACACAATAGTTAGGAGCAGGCTGCAATACTGTGTATACACAAAGAAATGTCTGGTCAAGAAGGACCATAAGCAGTTACATGACCACAGAGCAGGATAATTGTGTTCCGCTGGTTCCACCCAGCTGCTAGTGCCTCCCCCTTCCACCCCCCATGATCTTGTATTTAATTGTCATGAAATGTAAGCTCCTTAGATGGACTTTATATTTACCTGGAGAGGCTTATACGAACTGATGCTGAGTGAGAAGAGTAGAGCCAGGAGAAATCTGTACACAATCACAGACACAACATATGTGTGATGACCAACTATGACAGACTGGACTCTTCTCAGCAATGCAGTGATATAAGTCAATCCCAAAGACTCATGAAGGAAAGAGATGTCTACATCCAGAGAAAGAACTAGAAAGAACTGAGTTTGAATCCTGACTGAAGCAAACTACTTGATCTTTTTCTTTTTCTTGTTTGGTTTTTTTCCTCTTTCCCATTGTTCATGCCATCTGGTACCATCCTTCTTTATAACCTGACTAATGCCTAATGTGAAAGTATTTGCAGATCCTATACTTGATTGTACGCCACCATGGCTGGGGGAGGATGGGGGAGGGAGAGAAAATTTGAAACTCAAGGAATTGTGGAAATGAATCTTGTAAACTAAAAGTAAACAAATTAATAAAAACCAATTTTTTTTTAAAAGCTAAAAAAAAAAAAAAACCAGAAATGTAAGCTCATTGAGAACAAGGACTATTTATTTATTTATTTATTTTGGTTTTGTTTTCTTGGAGATTAGCACAGTTCCTGGCACATATTAGGGCAAAATGCTTGTTGATTAATTTGAGTTCCCACTCATATTTATTTTATTTTATTTTTTATTTTTTGCTTTTTGGAGGGCAGTTGGGGTTAAGTGACTTGCCCAAGGTCACATGGTTATTTTTTGTCTCAAGTATCTGAGGCTGGATCCAAACCTGGCTCTGGAAAACAGTATTTTGACATCACTTATACTATGCTGCCCTTGAAAGGCAGTTCTGAGATTGTGTGATTCTTGCAGTGACCAAAATTTATAAAATCCTAATATATAATGACAACTTCTACCTTCTTTCCTTTCTCTAACTTCACTTACTACAGTAATTTGTTTTTAAGCTTTTCTAAGTAGCTTGATCCACAGAAGTCAAGAAGCAGACTCTACTTTCTTATTGTACCTACTTCTGACACTTTCTGGAGTGATCACTCCTCTGAGTGCTAAGGATAGTTGGGAAAAACAAAACTGAGTTTTGATTTCCTGACTGTCTCTACTGCCTTGAGGCAGCTTGGTGGAGGGGATACAACACTAGATGTGGAATCAGAAAGTCCTGAGTTCAAATCTGGCCTCAGATACTTACTAGCTGTGTGACCTGCAAGGCATTCAGCCTCTCCCTGCATCAGTTTTTTTCAAATGCATACTGAGGATAATAATAGCACCTACCTCACAAAGCTGTCAAGAGAATCAAGTGAAATAATATTTGCAGGGTACCTGGCACATAGTAGGTATTATATAAATGCTAGCTCTTTTCATTATTATATAATATTTGTAAAGTACTTAGCAAAGGGCTGGGCACATACTGGGTATTTAACAAGTGGTTGTTTCTTTTCTTTGCCACAGGCCTGGACTTTTCATTGGAGATCTTTGAGCAGGGTCAGGATTACCAACTGTTGGTTATATTGAAATAGGGATTCTTAGTCGCAAATGGATAAGCCTGTATGTGTTCTGAGATCCCTCCTTACAAGGATGGCTCACTCTTGCTCTGAAATTTTCTTGCATCAAAGTATTAAGAAATTGATAAAGTAATAATTATCAAGTATTTATCATATACAAGTAACTGCACTATTTTCCTATTGTTTGTAGGATAAAGTTGATATTATTGTGTGTGTGTGTGTGTGTGTGTGTGTCTTTAACTTGGATCACCATGCAAGTTTTCAGAACACTGTGTAGCAAACACAAACCTTATCTGAATTGGACTCCAGGTCTATGCCTGGGCGCAGTGGATATTTCTTCCTGGAGAAGAGACTGGAGTTCTGAGGGGGGAAAAAAAAAAAGAAAAAATGTAGGTCATATAGGAAAAGAAATAGTAATAGAGATGGGGTCTTGAGATTCCTGAGCTGCCAAGGCAGAGAGAGTAGCTGAAACAAAGCCACAGAAGGCTTTTTGGGCAGGCTGCTGGGCTCTGGAGGCCATGAAGGCCTTTTTTCAGCTTGTGGGGGCATCAACCAGAGAGTAGGATGACAAGTAAGGGCTTTAAATGAGAGGTGGTGTTCATGGCTGCCAAGGTCTTAGCTCGATTTCCCTCAGTCTGTGGGAAGGAAATTACACAATAAGGAATAGCTATTACAATGTTTCTATTTTTTTCATTTTTTTTTCTGTATCTAATAAATACCTTTGCTGAGTCTGCTTTATTTTTTTAGCCTAGTTTCTTTCATCTAGACTCATGTCTAGACAGAGATGGGTGGAGGTTTGAACCACATGACGTACAGAAAACACTGCTTTCCTCTCAATAAGAACCCAAGTTCAAATCCACGAGAGTCATGTGTTGTCTGGTTCATAGCACGCACACACACACACACACACACACACACACACACACACACACAACACTATACATACATGGGCAAAATCTGCAAAAGTGTACTTTTGCCTTATATACAGTTTGTATATTGTGTGTGTGTATGAGAGAGAGAGAGAGAGAGAGAGAGAGAGAGAGAGAGAGAGAGAGAGAAAGGAGGAGAGAGGGGGGTGAGGGAGGGGGAGAGAGAGAGAATGTTGTCACTATAATATTAAGACTCTACTGGGAAGTTCTGGATAGAGGAAAATGAGTCATCTATCGCCAGCAGCAGCAAAGTCCACCCTGTGGACTTTCTGTAGTTCTGTGGCTAAAATAAAGTAGCCATCAAAATCAATGGCTAATATCTGAAGGGTGACCAGTTTTGTATCCTGAAAGCTTCCATAGAGGTCATTGACATTTGCACAGCCTGAGGGTACTAAATGCATGTGTGTATGGGCATATACACATAGGTATATGTACACTTATATACACAATACATAGGTTTATGTGTGTGAGCATAAACATCAGTAAACATAGATATAATATATATGTATATATATATGTATATATGTATATATATATATATGAATCCGTATATACATGCACAGACACTTTGGGCATTTGGTATTTATATATGTGTGTATAATACACAATATTATATATAATACATATCATATACAAGCATATACGTATTATATAAGCACACATACATATACATCAGGAAACCAACATTTCATTCATATGGAAATGCTCTAAACCAGCAGTCCCCAAAACCCCTTTGGGGGTATATGAGGTCAAAATTGTTTTCATAATAATACTAATACATTACCTGCCCCTTTTGCCCATTCTCTCTTGATTACAGAACGGAGTTTTCCAGAAGCTACATGACCTGTGAATCAAAGATTTAGCTGCAAACATGAAAATGGAGTTTATTTCTCATGTGTGAAATTGTACTTTTGCCTTCTAAATGGACAAATCTATAGGTGGCCATTCTGGCTGTTTTGCTTATATTTGTCCTGTACGAGCACCAACTGATAATTGAAGGAGACCTTCTTTTATGTGGGTGCTCGGCAACAAACGCAAGTAGAGCTAAAATATTTAGAGTGTTGGATAATTTTTTTGAATCTCATGGTTTATCCTGGAACAACTGTGTCAACACTTGCACAGATGGTCAAAAGCAATGGTGGATAAAATTGTTGGTTTCTTAGCACAAATCAAGGCAGTGACCAAGCTTTACCAGTAGGAGAATTCCTTACTACTATGTACTTGCTGTAAAAAACAAATAAAATCCAATCCAATTTGGGAGAGTGGGGGAGGAAACCACCAGAGGGTCCAGGGGATGGGGGACATTTGTTCTGTGGATGTGAAATCAGGTACAGTAGGTGCAAAGGGAGTGGACTGAGAGTCCAGCTTCTGCCCACTGAAAAGGAAGGTACTAGGACCCTCCAGTCCTCCAATAGAAGGGAAAGGAGGCTGGGGGAGATGCTATTTTCTTTTCTTTTTTTTTTGAGGGGTAAGGCTGGGCAGTTGGGGTTAAGTGACTTGCTCAAGGTCACAGGCTAGTTTTGTGTTAAGCGCCTGAGGTCAAATTTGAACTCAGGTCCTCCTGACTCCAGGGTTGGTGCTCTATTCACTGTGCCACCTAGCTGCCCTGAGAGGTGCCATTTCTTTTTTTTCTTAAGCAATTGGGGTTAAGTAACTTGCTCAAGGTTACATGGCCAGTCATTATTTGTGTGTGGGTGCTCATTTTCTGAAGCTGGATACGATCTCAGGTCATCCCAACTCCGAGGCTGGCGCTCTTACTCACTGCACCACCTAGCTGCCCCTAGAGGTGCCATTTTGACATAAGAATGTACCTGATTAGGGACGGCTAGGTGGCGCAGTGAGTAGAGCACCACCGGCCCCAAAGTTAGGAAGACCTGAGTTCAAATCCAGCCTCAGACACTTAACACAAAAACTAGCCTGTGACCTTGGGCAAGTGACTTAACCCCAATTGCCCTACCTCCAAAAAAAAAAAGAAAGAAAGAAAGAAAAAAAAAAGATGAATGTACCTGATGAAGCAATAAAAATGACTTAATTTTACTAAATCTCAATCCATTTCTCTTTAACATTCCATATGACAACAAAGAAAGCACACAAAGCACTTTTGCTACCTAGTTAAGTATGATGGTTGTCTTGAAGACAAGCACTTGTGCAATTGTTTGAGTTGTGAGTCAAACTAGTTAATTTAATTGAGTATCATTTTTACTTGAAAGAACAACTGACAAACTATGATTATTCAGATCTGGGTATTTGGCAGACATTTTATCAAAAAATAAATAAATAATGTGAGCCTGTCACTTCAAGGAAAACAACTAACAGTGTTTATTGTCAATTATGAAACTTGAGCTTTCAAGCAAAAATTTAGAATTTTGGAAAACTTTTATCTGCTGCCATGAGCTTGACAATTTCCTAAGATTTAAAGACTTTTTTGATAAGACTGGTAGTGATATCAATGCTTACAATTTTTTGATATTACAGAATGATATGTGGAAGATAGGCTTAATTCAGTGAACCAATATTTTCCAAATGATCGATGCAAGACATTAAATGTGCTTGGATGAATGATGCATAAAAAGTGCAAGAAAGATCAATGGATTTTACTATAAAAGATCACAAAGAGGTCATTGCAACTAACCACTAAGAAATTGCCACTTGGGGTGGCTAGGTGGCGCAGTGAGTAGAGCGTTGGTCCTGGAGTCAGAAGGACCTGAGTTCGGATCCGGCCTCAGACACTTAATGCATACACAAATAAAAACCTAGCCCTGTGACCTTGGGCAAGTTACTTAACCCCAAAATGCCCTCCAAAAGGCAAAAAAAAAAAAAAAAAAAGAAATTGCCACTTGTCAAGTTTTTGGTGTGGTATCAAAGAATATCCATGATTATCTGAGAAGGTCATTAAAATAATCTTACTCCTTCCCCCACTACATATCTATTCATGAAGTTGGATTTTCTTCATATACTTCAACAAGTACAACATATTGCAATAAATTAAATGCAAAAGAAATATGAGAATACTATTGTCTTTTATTAAGCCAGATAGTAAAGAGATTTGCAAAATGTAAAACAATTCCATGACTGAGAAGAACCAGATTTTGTTTGGAACATATGGTCTTTTTTTTTCATTAAAAATGTTATTTATACAGTATACAATGGTTTATTGTGATTTTAAATGAATTAATATTTTTAAATTTAATTTTAAATTTCTATAAAGTAGATATTGATACATATACCCTACATAAACACAAGCTTTTTGGAGTTCTCAGAAATTTTCAAGAGTATAAAAAGGTCCGAGGATCAAAAATTTTGACAATTGCCACTCTACAAAGATCCAAATTATATCCCTCTTCATACATTAATAGTCTCATGAGCTGCTGAGGTCAAAAACATTTTCACCTGGTGGCCAATTCCCTGGAGGCAAGCCTCTTCAAATGTAGCATCCTGAGTGATAAATACACAGGCTGCCCCTGGGGTCAATACTAAAAAGCCTTTCAGGTTTCACACCACTTATACCTGGTGGAGCCTTTGAGAACCCAGAGTCACCATCATGCCCCGGCAAGACATCAGAGAAAGGCTTTAGTGGGTTAGATATAGAGCTAGGATGAGCCAGTGATCATCTTCTGGTGGCCTGGAGAATGAGCTGAATGTATGTCAGATGAACTTGGAAGAAAAAAAAGAAAGGAAAAGGGAGGAACAAGAAGGAATCAGAATGAAGAGCTAATTGTGCTTAGCATCCCGAGAGCCTTGTGATATTCCTGAGCTGCCCTGAAATGAACTTTGTTGAAAGATAGCATAAAGAGTATGTGGACTGGCACAGAACCGGTATCCTCAAGTCCAAGAGACTAGTGGAGTTCCAGTGATCAAGGAGCCAAACTGAGAGATTTCCAGATCTCCACAGTGGACGCTGAGAAGGGGGAATGATTGACAGTTTCTTCTTCCTGTCCACTCATATGCTGAAGGACAGCGGTTAGGAAGCCTCCTTAGGAAGTTCCTTGCCCATTCATCATTTTGAGAGATGTAAAGAGCTGAACCTGTGTGTGGAATATGAGGAGGGTGGGGAATGATTTAATATTTAATTCTCTCTTGCTTGTATCGCTTTCTTGTACAAATTAAAGGCTTTTACAATTGAATCAGTGGTCCTTGAATGGTCTTGTAATAGAGTATTTCATTGGTGGGGGCTCAACACAATTTGCATAAGTGATTATGCAAAATAGCCTTAATGAACTTGGTTATACTTGGTACAGGAGAAAAGTTGCTGGATTTGACATCAGAAGATGACCTAGGCTGTCCATCCTTTGCTACTCAACTGCTTATGAATTCTGGGTCAAACTTTTTCATCTCTCTAGGCCTCATTTTCCTCATCTCTAAAATGAGGGGATTGGATTCAACTATAAACTGCCTCTCAGCTCTAATCTCTAATCCTATGATGCTATTTTGTGTAGATATGTATATATGTACACATATATAATATGCATATTATTTGTTATATATCATTATGTATATACCCTACTCTCAAAGCTGCTGCAATTTAGAAGATAAGACATACACACCTTAATTACATAATGACTAGAGTCATTGAAGTAGCCAGATTTGTGGTGCATAGCATACAGAGGAGCTCAGAATCCCGCATAGGTTGAAACAGAATCTTATGTGAATCCTAAAAGAAATGAGAGGATTTCACAATTTTGAGAGCAGGCGGGAACCTCAGCAAGCCTAATGCATACGTGAAAAGAATCCCCACTCTAACATACCCAGCAGATGGTCATCTAGCTTTTCCCAGATGACTTACAAGGAGGAAAAGGTAATTTCACTTTTATACAGTTTTAATAGGCATGTTTTCATGACTTCAAGCTTAAACTTACCACGTTGTGACTTGCACTCCTGTTCCTGGTTCTATCCCCTGCAACCAAAACTATCATTTTTCTTCCACTTGACAGCCTTTCAAATACTTGGAAACATCTCTCATTTCCCCCTCCACCCCTCCTTTCTCCCTTTCCTACAGATTAAACATTCACATTTCTTCCAATCACTACTCATATGATAGGGGTCTTGGATCTTCACATCCTGATTGACCACCTTTGGGAATTTTTCCCCTTATCTCTGTGCTTTTTAAACTCTGGCACCTATGACAAATGAGGTATGATGAGGGCAGAGTTCCATAGCTCTATCACTTCCTCATTTCCAGAAGCTGTAACTCTTTCAGTGCAACCCAACATTGTATTATGGCTTGTAAGGGGCTAGTAAATCATACCACTTATACAAATCAATTGAGCTTGTAATCCACCTAAACCGCAAGATCGTATTTCAGAAGAACTTCTGTCTACCCATGCTTCCCCTAACTTATGCTGATGTTTTTAGCCCAAGTGAAAGACTTGGGCTAACACTGATCCCTGTTGAATTTCATTTTATTAGATTCTGCCCCATGAGTTAAGCTGTAGAAATCTTGTTGGATATTTTCATCCAGTATGTTAGCTCCCTCTCCCTCCTTTGTGACATCTGTCAATGTGATAGCTAGGGAGAAATGACATTTGCAGCAGTGAAGATAGCAAGAACAAAGGCAGGTGAGAGGGAATGGGTCAGATGAGTTTTGAGGACAAGACAATACTGGCTTGGTGTAGAGGATTCACAAGGGGAGAGAAGGGTTAATGGCAGAAAAATCTGGAAAGGTAGTATAGGAAATATTCTAATTCATTAACAGCCCAGTGTGAGTTCAACCCTTTTTGACCAAGAGAGAAGGCCAAACTTTGTATTGCCTAGAAATGTTAATGACTAAATGTGGATTGTGAAAAACAGCAGGACATAAGATTATAGGGCTTGTATCATCAAGATACCACAGCCTACCTTCTTCTGCAAGTGGAAAAACAACAAATAAAAATGAAAAACAACAAAACTGGTCTCTAAGTTCTGCCTACTGTTCTTCTAACCTTCATCAACAGATCCTCTCTTCCTGAAAGCACCTTCTCCATGGGCCACCCCCCTAAAAAAATCAAAATACATAAATAGACACACTTTTGGCAGTCTAGTGAAATTAGAATTAGGGACTGGTGATGAAATTGGAGCCAAAATAAGTTGCACTAATTGCCTGAATCTGAATTAAAGCCAAAGAGTTAAAATATAAATGAACTGAAAACAGCAACCTTTTCCAGAAATGAATACTGAACAAGCATGTTTTCCTGAAAATATTGGATAAGAATTGGCTAGGCCATTTCAAGATCATAATATTCATTTTCAAGAACATTATCTTTCACCATAAGGTTAGTTTCAAAGATGGAAGTGCCCAGAATATAACCATGGATTGGACATCCTTCTATATGCCATACTAATGTATGTTATGTGGACATGGTAAAAAAGTGCGACAGTGTAGTTCAGTGCATAGAAGGCCAAGAAGGCCTGGGTTCAAGCCCTTTCATAATCTGTACTGGTTGTGTGACCTTGATCTCTGAGTGTCCCCACCCAATTCTCTAAAATGAAATGTCACAGAAGAGCTGCCAACTTGCCCAGGGAAATCACACATTCACTTTGAAGAAGAAAGGTTTTCACCACTGCCTACTTTGCCTTGATGAAGTCACAGGTCTGGACCCAAAAATAAACTAACCCTAATCACCCGAAGACCTGTGTGTATCTATCTACCCCTCTGTTGTGGCCTATACTTGAACTCCTAGGCCCAATACAATTCCAACATTAGAACTATTGTATAACTGTGAAATTTAGACACTCAGTAATCATCTCACAAGTTCTATTTGGTCATTTTCTCAATACAACTGGACTGTAATAGGATTATGTTTCCTCTTCTGACTAGCAGGAGTATTTAGGTTATTAAAAAGAACTCACTTGCCTAAATCAGGCCTGTTTCTCCACATGAGTAAATTCCCCTTTAAGTTTCTCTAGGGAAAACAAAGCTTGTACCAACAGAAGAAATAAAATTTCCTTCCTGTTCTAAAATGGAAGACTGAGAAGAAAAGGGAATAGTGTTTTCTTCCCTTTTAAACATACCCAGAGCAACCAGAATCCCTGGTTGATATTTATTCAAAAGCTAAAGGAACGTTTTAGCTTCCACGACAATTCTACAGACCAATTTAAAGCAGCAAATATTTTTATTATAGTGCATTCCTATAAATATGACTCATTAAATAATTAAAAACAAATTATCACCTAATCACTTATCAACCATTCCAAGCAAACTGAATCTACTTTAGAGCAAGCAATACATGTCTGAAGACAAAAGTTCCAAGTTCCCCTCTTCTTTTCTCTGGAAGATAGCTAGGCCTTTTGGATGGAAAAGGGTTTCCCATGTGGTGGATCTTACGGAGTCCTCCGGGAAAGCAGTTGGAAGTGAATGTAGGGCCTCACCCCACCTTGAGGAATCGTTGCAGCAGCCAAGAGCCTGTGAAGTTCCTCATCATCTTGAAGGGCTAGCTGGATATGCCGAGGGGTGATCCGGACTTTTTTGTTTGCCTGAGCAACGTTACCAGACAGCTCCAGTATCTCTGCTGTCAAATATTCCATCACAGCAGCCAGAAAGATGGGGGCTTCAGCACTGATCCTTTCAGCATAGTTTCCAGTCTTTAAATACTTATGGATTCGACCTATTGGGAACTGCAAGCCAGTCCTGTAAGAGTGAGATATCTTGAGAGATGAGTTTTTCTTTGTATTTATTCTGCCTGATATAGACATGTTCATTCAGCTGGGGAAAAATAAAAACCTCACTTATTCTTGTGACATTATAAATGACACTCCAGTATTTCTCTACACAAAGATCAGAGTTTCACAGTATATCATCAGATCATAGGATCACAAGATCACATAACTAGTAGGTACCTTGAGGGCCGCTGAGTCTAATGCTCTCATTTTGCAGATCAGGAAAACTGAGGCACACAGAGGGTAAGTAACTCAATCAGGGTCATTTATCTAGTGTCTGAAATAAGATTTGATCTCAGATCTTCCTGACTTCAACTCCAGTGCCTTATCCACTATATGGTATTTCCTCCCTAGGTCATCTAATCCAACTCATTTCTGAATGAGAACTTTATCATAGTACTCCTGAAAAATGGTCAGACATGTACCCATAGAATAAAGGTCCTTAACCTTCAGTCCATGAAATTTTTTAAAAGTGCAATTTGATAACTATATTTCTTAGTTGTATTTCTTGGTAATCCGATGTGATTTATTTTATGCAATTAAAAACATTATTCGGAGGTGTCCATAAGTTTCACCAGACTTCTAAAGGGGTCCGTGGAACAACAAAAGATTTAGAACTCCTATATTTGAAGATTTTCAAGAAGGAGAACTCACTGCCCTCTTAGGCAGAATATTCTCCTAAAAGGCAACTCTAGTCAGTAGGAGGGTAGTTGGTGCTTCAGCACACAGAGTATGAGCCCCAGAGTCAGGAAGTATCATCTTCAGGAGTTCAAATCTGGCCTCAGACACTTCCTCACTGTGTGACTGTGTTTGCCTCAATTTCCTCATCTGTAAAATGAGCTGAAAAAGGAAATGGCAAACCACTCCAGTATCTTTGCCAAGGAAACTTTAAATGGGTCACGAAGACATGACTGAAAATGACTGAACTAGTCATTAGGAAGCATTTGGAAATCTCTCTACAACTTCCACTCCTTGCTCCTTGTACTGCTTACAACTGGAGGAAACCTAATCCTTTTTATTCAAAACAACCCTTTGTACAATTGAAAGCATTCTGGAAAACCCCTCCTCTCTTCACTTTTAAGTCATCAAAGATACCCAACACCTCATTAGATACTTAGAGGTATCCAATACCTCCAGAAAGAGGTATCAGAGGGGAATGGAGGTATAAGGAGGGCAGAAATAACTTCTGCCTTCAAAATTCTTGCTATTTATTGGGAAGAGATGGAAAAGTCTGTTCTAGAAAGCAATTTGGAATTACACCCCTAGTCACCAAACTCTGCATACCCTTTGATCTAAGGTTTACATGCCAAATAGATCAAAGAAAGAGAAATAGGACCCAATGCACAAAAAATATTTACAGCTGTCCTTTTAATAGTAGCAAAAAAACCCTAGAAATTAAGTGTCTATCAATTACAGGATGGCTACACAGATTATAAGAAAATAATGGAATGCTTGTGTATAATGAGATGAAAAGAACAGTTTTGGAGAAAGTTGGGAAAATGTCTAAGAACTGATGCAAACTGAAGTTAGTAGAATCAGAACATTTTGTGCATCGTAAAGACAAACAACTTTGAAAGATTTAGGAACTATAATCCATATAATGACCAACCATGATACCAGAGGGGCCCATGATGAAGCATGTTACCCACTTCCTAACAGAGAGGTGTTAGACTCAAAATGCAGAATGACACACAAATTTTGGGTCATGATCAATTTGCAAATTTGTTTTGATTGACTATACACATTTATTACAGGGGTTTTGTTTTTCTTCTTCAGTTGTAGGGTAAGGTAAGGAAGAGAGATAAGTTGTTAGTTTCTCCAATAGATTTTTCTGTCTTCTCCAAATACTACATTGTCTATCAGTTACCCTGCCATCACCTTTCCTTAAAGAAATATAACACAGTCACTTAATAAAGGTTTAATAATTGACTGAGACATAAGCACCTCCTCACTGACATACTGTAGCTATAACTCCCGTATTATTAAAAGCTATATAGAATCACCCAAAAGGCTTCATTGCTTTTTCACCCTAAAGTCTTAGTTAGGAAGCTTAACAATCACATTAATTATAGCACAAGTCATTATAGCTCAGGCTTTTGAACCCAAGGGGAGAAAGTATGGCTCTCACAATGACTGATTAATGGTTGATTAAGACTTCTTATTTAGTCCTGATATTCACTTTCCCTATGAAGATAACAAAAGACTTTTCTTTCACAGGATTCTCAAAAGCATTACTTTGGGTGCTTGAAAAATTCTAGTTATCACTGCAATAGAAACACTGTTCATCTAGAAGCTGTATAAACGTTAGCCTAAGTATTTTCAGTGATCCATACACAGGGAAAATTGGCTCTCATACCAACAAAGAAACAGTCCTTACCTGTAATAATCTACTTTGACAACAAAAACAAATAAATTGAGGAATAAATACAACCTCCAATGTAAGAAATCCTGAACCTGTGCCTCATGTTTCCCCCATTTTAATGGCTTTGCTCTAGTGAGGACATGAGGATCACTCTTCTCCTAGGATAAGAATATTGATGACACCTGGGCTATTCAGTGCCACAAAGATTGATCTCAGGCATAAGTAATTGTTTCTGAGCATAAAAATCTAAAAGAAATAAGTGGGATGCTTATTCCAAGATCAATTTTGTTGGCTATCCCAATAAAAAGTATTTTTCCAGGTCAAGATTTGGCAGTTCTGCCTACAAAAATATAGGGGATGGAATATAAATGGAATAGGTCAACCCAAATTTAGTTTCTTGGGTTGCTTCTCTTCCACTCACATTTTCTACCTCTGGACCCCAGACCCTCAGATGTTTATGATTTTCCTTCCCCCTACATTTTCTGTCTTTGGATTCCACCCCCTCAAATACTTAGAGTCCTAACCTTAATAAAGGAATCTTAGTATTTCATTTTAAAGTGTTATCATATTGATTTTTTTTTAAGAAACTCAAAATATTTCACTCTGCTCTTTTGGAATGTGATCTTCTTTCATGGTTTCGTAGGACTAAAAAAAGTTTGCTTTTTTCATTCTTCAATTCAGTCAATAGCTGTACCTACTATCTTTTAGAAAGCAATGGTCAGGAAACCTGCATGCCTTTTCTTAGTTGAGAAAGTTCTTAAAAGGCAGATTTAGAAAGAGTTTACTCTGACTTTAATTTATATTCAGAGGCTGATTAAGTCCTGCTTAGTGAGAAGGGAAACAGGTGGGGTATTCTTCCCTATCCCCTTTCTTCTCTCATGGAGAAAACCAAATATATTTTGGGGTTATCTAGTCACCCTAGACTCCTGGCTTCATTCAGCATTCAGAAAGTGTTAGTGTGTGCCCTCTGTGCTCACTTAGCCTTCTAATACATTTAATGTGATAAACTATTGATTCACATAAATCCAGAATATCAATTTTACACAAGGTTCATGCACATAGATTTTCAAAAAGGGAAAGGAATTGTTTTTTCTCTTTCAGAGATAATACATATAGTTGAGTAAGAGAAGAGAGCTAAACGTGAAAGTTCAGAACTGCACATTTAATAGAAAGCAGAGTTTCCTGGGCTATTGTAATGAGTACCCTGAAAGAGATATAGCCACTTTAGGAAGATTCTGCTGGTAAATGAAAGCTAGTGTAACCCCAGAAGCAAGTGAGCAGAAACAAGGTGCCATTTTTATTCTGCTCTCAGAAGGCAAAATGTACAATATTTGAAGGAAAGTCATAACCCACGAAAGGAGTGAGTTTCTTGGGAAACACTGCCCATGTGAAAGGGGCTGGGGAGGGAGTTCCTCAGACATGGATAGCAATGTCCCCAGACTAAGGGGTGACTGACAGTATAGCCTGCCTTGCCGGGACCTGCTGATTATAGAAAACCTAGATTGACCATGGTTGAAGGAAAAAGCTCATATACCAAAGTGTTTGTAATAGCATTCTTGTGATGTTAAAGAAAAAAAACAAAACCAAATGCCTAGAAACAAAGTGGGAGCAATTTGTTGGGGAAAACAAAAATGATGGAATATTATACTACTATAAGAAACGATGAACATGAGGAATACTGAAAAAACTTGGGAAGAAATATATGAAATAATACAGTAAAACAGGCAGAACCAAGAGAATAACATACAAAATGACCACAATAATGTAAAGGGAAAGAATATCAAAGGATATGAGAACTCAGGGCAATATATTGGTCGTTCTCGATTCCAGAAGACTGATTATGAAATATATTTCTCTAAATTCAGTAGAGAAGTGGTAGACAATAAGGGGAAGTGTTATACTACTCGACACAATTAGTTTATTGGTCTTTTTCGCTTAAATGTACTTCTTTGCTACAAGGGAGAGTTCTATACTGGAAGGCAGCAGTATTGGGGGTGACTGATATTGGGAGGGAAAAGCATCAACAAAAGGTTTTTAGTTTTATTTTAAATATTGACTGTGGCTCCCAATTCTGGAGTTTTAGAAATCCAGAATATTTCTACTATTATCTCACCAGATATCCCAAACAGAATTAAATTCATTAATTTTGTTTTATTTTATTCATTTACTCAGCATTTATTAGATATATATGGTGTGTTATGATGTTTCTTGCACATAATTTCATTAAAGTTTTATTTTCTTTAATCATTCATTCAGAATTTATTAGACAACTCTGGTGTGCCTTAGCACTATTTTGTTATTGTTCAGTTGTTTCAGTCATCTCTGACTCTTCATGACCCCACTTGGGGTTTTCCTGGCAAAGATATTGGACTAGTTTGCCACTTCCTTCTCCAGTTCATTTTATAGATGAGGAAATTGAGGCAAACAAGGTTTAAGTAATTTGCCCAGGGTCACATAGCTAGTAAGTATTTGAAGCTGGATTTGAACTCAGGTCTTCCTGACTCCAAGCCTAGTGCTCTACCCTCTGTGATACTTAGCTGCCCTAGTACTAAAGGGAATAGAAAAAAAAAATGACATAGCTTTGTTCTTTAGTTGGGGGCAACAATAAGCTTGTATACTGAATCATAGCAAGCAAACAATCTAGACATAAAGGCTGATACTGTGAGCAATCTGGGAGAGCAAGGAATAGTTTACCTGTCATATTTATGGAATAGGGAAGAATAAAAGCGATAGAGAGCATTACAAAATGCAAAATGGATAGCTTTGATTACATTAAACTGAAACGTTTTGTACGAATAAAGCCAATGTAACCAGTATTAGGAGAGAAGTGGAAAATCGGGAAAGAATTTTTACAACCAGTATCTCTGATAAAGGACTCGTTTCTAAAATATACGGAGAACTGAGTCAAATTTATAAGGATACAAGTCATTCCCCAATTGATAAATGGTCAAAGAATGTGAAAAGGCAGTTTTCAGAGGAAGAAATTAAAGATATCTATAAGCATATGAAAAGATGCTCTATATCACTATTGATTAGAAAAATTCAAATAAAAACAACTGTGAGGTACCACATCTCACCAGTCAGATTGGCTAAGATGACAAAACAGGAAAATTACAAATGCTGGAGAGGATGTAGAAAAATTGGAACACTAATGCATTGTTGGTGGAGTTGTGAACTGATCCAACCATTCTGGAGAGCAATTTAGAACTATGCCCAAAGGGCTTTTGACCCAGCAATACCACTTCTAGGGCTGTATCCCAAAGAGATCATACAAGTGGGAGAAGAACTCATATGTACAAAAATATTTTTAGCATCTCTTTTTGTGGTGGAAAAGAATTGGAAATCAAAGAGATGCCCATTAATTGGGGAATGGCTAAACAAGTCATGGGATATGAATGTAATGGAATACTACTGTGCTATGAGAAATGAGGAGCAGGTGAACTTCATAATAACCTGGAGAGACTTATATAACCTGGTGCTGAGTGAGGAGAGCAGAACCAAGAGAACTTTGTACACAGTTATAGACACATTATATCTGTGATGACTGTCTTTGATAGACTGGGCTCTTCCCAGTAATGCAAAGTTATAGAACAACTCCAAAAGATTCATGATGGAAAGGGATATCCACGTGAAGAGAAAAGAACTAGAGTCTGAATGCAGATTGAAGAAAACTATTTGCTCTCTCTCTTTTGTGTTTTGTTTTGTTCCTTCTTTCTCATTGTTTAGTTCATTGGTTATAACTCTTCTTTACAACTTAACTAATGTTTAATGTGAAGGTATATGTAGAGCCTATATCAGATAGCATGCCGCCCTGGAGGAGGGAGGGGGGCACAAAGAGAGGAGGAGAAAATTTGAAACTCAAGGGATTGTGGAATTGAATGTTATAAACTAAAAGTAAATAAATTTTTAAAAACACACAAAAATCATAGCAAACAAAGCTATTTTTAATATAGTGATTTTAGCTTTGCAAATCACTTTTATCCTCGTTGACCTTGCTCGTAACTCTGTGAGGTGGATGATGTTACCATGTCCATTTTATTGATGGGGAAACAGGCTCATAGAGGCAGGGGCACACAGACAGCAAACAGGAGAGGCCAGATTCAAATTCAGGTCTCCCTAAACCCCAAGTCTAACACTTCTACTGCAACAGTCTGCTTCTCCTAAATAACTACACTACAGTACAGTAATTTCTTGATTTATTATATTCTCAGGAAACAAAGTTGGGCTTTTTACTAAGTTGGCCCCAGCACTAACAAAGCTGGAGGTTTTTGGTCTCCTTAGCAATGAGTTGACATTGTAGCAATGAGTTGACATTGTATCAATGAGTTGACAATGAGTCCTAGGGTTACATTCCCAGGACTCATATGACCCATTATCCCGGGAGTGAGAGTGATATCCGTGGATATGTGCATGACCATATGAAACTTTTCTGTCACTGGGCAGCAGATTTCAAAGAATGCTTTACAGAAACAATACAGGATCATAGGATCAGGGATCATATGTAGCCAGAAAAGACTTCCATGGTCATTTAGCTTAATTCTTATAGATGGGGAAACTGAGGCCTAGAAGTCACACAGCTAGTAAATGACAGAATATGGATTTGAATGTAGATTCTCTGGTTGCAAATCTCTTTCCTTTGCACATCACTTCCAGTTGCTTGCCATTAGAATCAAAGACTTTTACAATATTAACAATATTACAATAAATCCTCTGCCAACATGGGCTGTGATGGCTGATGAGTAAGACTGCCTCAGCTAGAGAGTCCCTACAGATATATAACAGGGGGTGAATTCACATCTTTTGATGCCTCTTTGGACCTCCTGTATAACTTCTGCTTTTAACAGTCAAGTTTCTAATGACGAGTGTATCAATGGAACGTGTCCTCTGTTAATAGACACACTGTGATAGTAAAGATACTGACAGTTATACAATAGTACTTTGATTGACAAATAACTCTGTATGTAGTTATTCCATTTGATCCTCCCAACACCACCACGAGGTAGATAGAATAGATGTGGGTATTATTTCCCCCATTTCATAGATGGAAACATTGAGGCTCAGAGAAGTCAATGACTTACCAAAGGTTCCCAAACTAATAACAAGTAGAACTGGGATACAAACTCTCCCAACTCTCCTAAATCCAGTTGTAATATCCTTTCTCCTATATCACAGATTTCTCTTAGCACATAAGGAAGTATAAGTGGTCTTTGAAATTTAAAAATTTTGTAGCTAGTTTTAAACATATTAATTTTCATCTGTTTCAATTAATTTGCAGAAATAAAAATAACATGAAGAAAACTGAATTATGAATTCTTCTCAACTATACCTAAACATACAAGTATCAGTGCCAATTTACTGATGAGTATGTGTGTGTATAATGCATATTTTCATAAGTACAGTATATGTGCATACTGGACTCAGTTCTGTTTTTAATATTGTATTACTTCATATAAATTTAGCTTTTCATTTTAAAATATATCTCATTGTTTATAATATGGTATATTATATATTATATGTGTAATATAATATAATAATGTCAATACATTGATATAACATGGTTTTTCAGTTTTTCTCCAGTCAATGGACTTTTAGGTTGTTTCTAGTTTGCTGTTACACAGTGTATTGCTAACAAACACTTTGCATGGACAGTTTTTTTAAAATCTTGAATTATCTTATTGGGAGTCTCTCCTATAAAAAGACCATGTGGTAAGAAGATTAACAATGATAATAATAATATCTAACATTTACATAGCCCCTACCATGTGACTAAGTGCTTTACAAGTTTTATCTCACTGGATTCTTACAACAACCCTGGGAGGTAGGTACAGGTGAAGAAACTGAGGCAGACAGTGACTAAGTGGCACACCCTGCTAGGAAGTGTCACGGATACACTAGGCCAAGCCCTTTCCACCCCAGTCTCCACCTAACTTCCTGGCCTCTGGGCAAGGAAGAAGTACATTGAAGTATCACCTCTCAAACATACAGTGTGAATCAGGATGAATCATTTAACCTCTCAGACAACTCTCTAAGACAATAAATAACTGTACCAAAGATGCTGACCTTCATCAGTGGAGGGAATGTCTCCTCCTGGGAGTTTCTCATACCAAAATATCATGGGTCCAGTTCCTATTCCTACATAGCAAGATTGCTGGATCAAAAGACACGGATATTTTTGTCACTTTTATTGTTCTTGCTAGATTGCTTTCTAGAAATATTGCCTCAATTTTCAGTGTTATCTGCCAAAACATAAATGTTCCTATTTCTCCACAATTTCACTTTTATCATTTTTATTTTTTATTAATTTCACAGATAAAGTGGGATTTCATTGTTGTTTTTAATAGGCATTTATTAATGAGGTTGGGCATCTTTCCCTGTATTCTGCCCATGTTATCCATGGACCATCTTTCAGCCTGAGCTTTGTACTGCCTTGTAGATTTGTACCTGCTCCCTGAAAATACTTAGATCATAAGATTTAGATGTGAGATGACTATAGATAGCATCCAGTTCAAACTCTTTGTTTTACAAAGGGGTTTGCAAAGATGTTTGACACCTCTGAAGCCCAGAGGAGGAAGTGCTATGCCCAAGAGAGACGTCAGACTTCAATATGATATGTTTAGCATGCATGATGAGTCTTTCCCAAGCTCTTTTTCTTTTTCTATTGTCTAGCCTCAAGATCCCACTTGGCTGAGCCTGTAAGGGCTGGGTCACTTGCCCCTCCCTGTTTAATGTGTAGCCATGAGGTTTGGTCTAGATTCAGTTCTAGGGAGTCTGGCCTCTGGTGATAGGGTGCTTCCTTTTCTCATACAATTTTAATTAAGGTAAATTAGATTATGGCTTACAAGTCTTAGAGGTTCCCCCAATGGGAAAAGTAATAGAAAGACTCTCAGTGTACAATATTAAAGGAACATAGGATAGGTAATTTGTTCCTATACCCACAAGAAAAACTAAATATGAAAGTAAAACAAAAACCCTCGCAAGAGCACATTAAAAGCATAGGATTCATTTGTTTAGCAGGATTCAGGAATCACTTATAACTATAGTTACAAACTGCCACCTCGTGCCTCCCCCAGTACATAAAACAGTTTTGTTCATCAGACATTGACATCTATATCAGCACTACACTATCACTGCCCTCCAAATCCAAACCTCTAAACTTCACCTTCAACTATTTCCACTGTCAGCATCTTTATCAGCAACTTCCACAACCAATTGCTCCTTTGGATATTACTACTACCATTCCCACAAATACAGCCTGCTGAATTTGAAGGCTGCCTCCTAGACATGTCTATCTTAAGGTGGTTACCTTGCTTGGTTAGGAGACATCAAAGAAACAGCCCAAACCCAAGCTCAGGCTTCCTTAGGTGGAACATGTGTTCAAGGTGATACACAGGGCCTATGGGAGACAAGTGTTCCTTTCACCAACCTGATTCTCAAGATTCAGCCCTAGACTTGATCCATGTTTCATAACTGGAATGGAAGAGAGAGGAAGAATGGTGATTTAATTCTTTTTGTAAACCCAATGAATCATCAGAGCCTCCAGTTCAGCAACCACTTGGGGAGTTCTTAGTCATGGTAAATGGCAAGCCCTTTAGTACTGATTGAAGCCAGTCCCAAAGCTCCCAAGAAATTGGCCAGAATCGAAAAAGACAATTCTCTAATAAATAATGATTTAGAGCATCTTTTCATATGACTATAAATTGTGTGGACTTCTTTATTTAAAAACTGACTGTTCATATGCTTTGAACGCTTAACAACTGCAGAATGACTCTCAATTTTATATTTTACAAAGTTCTTCACATAGTTGATATATAAGACCTTTATCTGAGAAACTGTCTACAATTTTTTTTTGTTTTCCTTCTGATCTTAGCTATATCTGTACAAAATCTTTTTAATTTAATTGTGATCAAAATGACCGTTTTACACACCATTTGTTCTCTATCTCTTGTTTTTTCTTTTTTTTTAATTAAACAAATGCTTTATTAACTTCTGGTTTACATCATTCATTTCCACCAGATTATGAGTTACATTTTTCCCCCATTTTCCCTACCCACCACCCCATAATAGCAGTCCCACTAGATATCCCCTCATCCAATCTGCTCTCTCCCATATCTTCTCCCATACCCCCTTCAACTTTGCCATTAGGGCAAGGTGAATCTCTGGGCCCCAATGCTTGGACATCTTATGAAACATTTAATTTTAAAACTTCAATTTTCAGATCCATTCCCTTCCTCCCTTGTCACCCACTCCCTCTGAGAAGATAAGCAATTCAGTATGTGTTGTACATGTATAGCTATGCAAAACATTACCATAGTAGATATATTGTAAAAGACTGCTTATATTTCCCTCCCACCCGTCTCACCTCCCACCTGGTCCGTTCCCTACTTTGATTTTGTCCCTCTTTGATAGTGGGTACTTCCAATCTCCCCTCCCCCCAAAATGCCCTCCCCTCCATCATCCCCCCTCTCATCCTCCTTTCCCCTACTCAGGAGAGTGAGTGAGGGTAAGATATTCCATTTAGTATGTATGTGGTTCTCTCCTTGAGCCAACTTCAGTGAGAATATGCTTTTGCCTTTTTGCCTTCCTGTTCTTCCCCTCCCCTGCAACTACTTCCCTTGCCTCTTCTACATGAGATAGTTTGCCCTACCCTGTCTCTCTCCATCTCCTCTTGCCACTTTCCTCTCTCACCTCTTGACTTCACCCCTTAAGAATCATCCCTTCCTTGGGGCGGCTAGGTGGTGCAGCGAGCAGAGCGCTGGGCCTGGAGTCAGAAGGACCCGAGCTTGGATCCGGCCCCAGACACCCAATACACAAACAAAAACCCAGCCGTGTGACCCCAGGCAAGTCACCCAACCCCAATTGCCCTCCAAAAAAAAAAGAATCATCCCTTCCCATCAGATTCAACCTGTGCGCTCTATCCATGTATACCTGTGAACATACGCCATGTACCCTTCTTCAATTATTTTCATAATGAGAGAGGTTTCATCAAACACAGTTATTGTTTTTCCATGTAGGAATGTAAATAGTCCAACTTTGATAAGTTCCTTTTGATTTATTTTCCTTGATTACCTTCTCAAGCATCTCTTGCTTCTTGTGTCTGAATGTCAAATTTTCTATTCAACTCTGGTTTTTTCCTCAAGAATGCTTGAAAGTCCTCTATTCCACTGAATGACCATATTTTCCCCTGAAACAAGATACTCAGTTTTGCTGGGTAGGTGACCCTTGGCTTCAATCCCAGCTCTTTTGCCCTCTGGAATATCATATTCCATGCTCTTCAATCCCTCAGTGTGGAAGCTGCCAGGTCCTGTGCTATTCTGATTGTGTTTCCACAATATTGAAATTGTTTCTTCCTGGCTGCTTAGAGTATTTTCTCCTTGATCTGGGGATTCTGGAACCTGGCTATAATATTCCTGGGAGTTTTCTTTTGGGGATCATTTTCAGGAGGTGATCAGTGGATTCTTTCAACCTCTATTTTGCCCTCTGGATCTAAAACATCAGGGCAATTTTCCTTGAGAATTTCTTGAAGGGTGATTTCTAGGTTCTTTCTTTGATCATGGCTTTCAGGTAGTCCAATAATTTTTAAATTGTCTCTCCTGGATCTATTTTCCAGGTCAGTGGTTTTTCCCATGAGATATTTCACATTGCCTTCTAATCTTTCATTTGTTTTGATCTGCTTAACAGCATCTTGACTTCTCATAAAGTCATTAGCTTCCATTTGCTCCAGTCTAACTCTGAAGGAATGAATCTCCTCAGTGAACTTTTGAGATTCTTTTCCCATCTGGCAAATTCGACTTTTTAAGGCATTCTTCTCCTCATTGCCTTTCTGAGCCTCTTTTGCCATTTGAGTTAGTCTATTTTTTAAGGTGTTATTTTCCTCAGTCAGGCTGTTGACTGTCATTTCATACTTTTCTTGCATCTTTCTCATTTCTCTTCCCAATTTTTCCCCACTTCTCTTATCTGCTTCTTAAGGTCCTCTATGGCCTGTAGCCAGCTTGTATTTTCATTTGGGGCTTTTGGTGCAGGAGTTCTGACCTCACAGTCCTCCTCCATGCTTTGAGCCTCTTTGCCCCTAAAATAGGAGTCCAATGTTGAACTTTTCTGTTTATTTTGTTTCTTTTGCCTAGGCATGTTGCCACTTAATTACTTGATTTTGGGGGCTTGTTGCCACAGTAGGACTCTGCCACCAGATGGGGGAGCTTCCGCCCAAACGTGGGGTCTTCACAACTTCTGCCAGTTGTGTGGCCTCTGTAAAGTCTCCACCCACTCTGGCAAGTTGGATACCCATCCCAAACACCCCCAGACCACAATCCAGATCCAGGCAGTTTAAAGCAAGAGTGATTAACCCCCAGACTGATTGCTGGATCTCCCTACAGTTCGCAGACCAGGAGCTAGAGCCACTACTGACACTGCAAAATGGCTTCTGTGCTACAGTTTCTTCGGCAGCTTTTCGCCCCCAGGGGAGGCAGAAGCGCGTTCCCCAAATACTGGTCCCAAAGTCCATAGGGCACTAACCTCTCACTTTGTCCTAGGCATATCTGTGCTGATAATTCTGGAATCGCCAAAATTGCTGGTGTTCTGGGGTCCCTCCAGTGGGCTGAAGGCCCGGCCACCCTGGGGCTAAAACCGCGGACCTGGGCTCGGCTCTTCGCGCTGTGCTGTTGGTTCCCAGCATGCTGCGCTGTTGGTTCCCAGCATGCTGTACTGCCTGCTCTCAGAGCGCTGCGCTGGCCACTCCCTGCAGGGCTGCTGGGCTGTCCTCTGCAGGAGGTTAGCTTCTCTGTGCCGTTCTGTGGGTGCTGTGGTTCCAGAAGTTGTTTGGAGTCCCCTTTCACATTATTTGAAATTTGTGTGGGGCAGAGCACATTGGAAATGCTGTTTCTACTCCGCCATCTTGGCTCCACTCCCCTATCTCTTGTTTTTTCAAAAATTGTTTGCCTATCATAAGTCTGATAAGTAATATGTTCTGTTTTATTCAGTTTTCTTATAATATCTCTCTTTATGTCTAGATCCCATTTTGACCTTATCTTGGCAAATGGTATAAGATGTTGCCTAATTTCTGCCACACTGATTTCCAGTATTCCCAACAATTTTTACCAAATAACAAATTATTATTCCCAAATTTTAAGACTTTACCACTAGTCAATTCTAATTCCTTCTAACTTTTATGTCTATACATATGCATACGCACATAAATACATATATATATATATATATATATATATATATATATATATATATCACTAATGCAAATGGAGTTTGGTTTAATATGTGATCTAAGTGTGTCTCTAAATCAATTTTGCCCATGTGATTATCTGGCTAACACAACAGCATCTAGTATAAATAAATGAGTCCTTTTCCTTGTGTTAATAGCAAGAGGTTTATTTGTTGTTGTTGTTTTCCATTTTGCGTATATTTGGCTCTATATTTGTTTCTCTAATTGTATGTTTGTTTCCTATTGCTTTTTTGGTGGGTTGGGGTCCGCTAAGTATGGCCTTGATTGAATTTTATGATTAAATCACTGTGATATAATTAATTGGGAAACCTTCCTTTGTTCATATAGTTGACATTGAGGACTTTTCTTTTAAATGGTTTATATGTACCTTGGTGGTTATATTTTATTGTCTTTATCAACCAGATTTTTAATTTGTTTTTTCCTACCTATTTATTACTGGCATATGTGCATGTAAATGACATTTGAAAGTTTATCAACAAATATTAATATATAGTCATGGATATGGTTATAGATATATGTCTAGTAGCACTTTTCTACTGGGAGAGGAAGACTAGGAAGGGGGATATACCTTTGTTTTAAGTAATCACCTAGTCTAAGATCATTCTTTGTGAAATAAAAGAAAAAGAAGAAAACCAAACTATTTCTCTCCTCCAAACATGACCTTTTAATTCCAGAGAACATATACATCAGATACAAACTAGAAAATCCAGAGAAAATAAATTATGATTGGATATTACTCCTTTCTCTCCCCCCACGAAACCTTCTGTTGTTGCCTTCCAACCTTCCAGTCCTCCTGCATGGGGGCCATCTGTAAGCATCAGGAAGAAGCAGCAGTTAAGACTCTTGCTTGTCTTGGACACCAGCTCAGGGAAGGAGGTTAGGTATGACCCCTCCCTCTGTAATGGTGACAGCCGCACTTGGTGTCTTCAGCTCTTCATCTTTGCCCACTGCCATCTGGTTGTGGCTGGGCTTGATCTTAAACACCTTCACATTTTTCCATTTAATTTCAATAGAAGCATTGCCAGTCAGTTCCAGGAGCTCCAAAGTGAAGTACTCTAGCATGTCCCCCAGGTAAATACAAGCCCTTACCCCCATTCTGTCAGCATACAGGCCTCTCTTCAGATATTGATGGAACTTGGACATCTTAAGGGTTTCAGTCCATCTGTTGATTATCTTCCTTGTTAAAATTATCTTTTATTTTAATCCATTTGAAGTAAATGAGAGGAAGAAAAAAGAATCAGTCTAAGTCATATAAAAAGAAATTCAAAAAGTGATTTTAAACAGAAAAAAGGGTCTAGATTTCAGGCTTACCAAGCCATCTTACTCTACTATTACAGAAAATGATATATTACTTATTTGAAATCCCTGATAACCTTTAAAAACCTCAAATACTTCTTAGTGTATGTTTAAATTTTGATTTGCATAGCTTAAATAGAAAGTAGCACAAGTGAGCATTCAGTATCTTTTATTTGTACTGAAGGGCCTAAGGATCTGACCTAAAGCCTCAGAGGACAATCTGTCCTTTTTCCCTAGGGAAGAAAAAGTTGACTGTTGCCATTCAGCTCCCTGAAATCTCTTTGGAAGTAGGAATGCGGTTTTATACTTATTTTTAGGTTACCTACAATGTAAAACAACAGAAAACAACTCAAGTAAGCACTCAATTGGTTGGCAGATTGATCGAAACTATGCCTACAGGGATGGCATTATGAAAAGTAGGCCACAATTAGCTATGTAGATATTGTCTGATTCCAGTCTTAGGAGCACCATATGTGAAAATTCAATATTTCTTCACAGAGACATATGCAAAGAATGATAAAGACTAAGGGAATTTAGAAATGGGGAATTTGTTTAAACTGAAAATAGATACCCAAATCTAACAGTTACTTTAAACTTTTTAGTAAATAGCTGCTTCATTTCTATTGCTCAAGAGAGTCCAGGTTACCTGACCTAGAAAGTTTTCTTCTTAGTAATTGATTAGATATGACTTAATAATTGATACCAGTGTTCAGGACTGCAGAATTCTCCAATGTACTTTTTGCTTCAGATGCCATCACAGCATCATCATACCTACCACTTCTGCTGTTTTATCATTTTAGTAATTTTCTAAGCCTGAAATCGGACTTTGTGCTAGAAAAGTACTCAACGGGTAATTTATTTAGAAGACTACTTAATCTAATCTGAACCTATAGAGGATGGGATACAGTTGGAGGAGAGGAAATGAACACTGGTGTGTGAAAAGTCCATTGGTTTTGGAGTCAAAAAACCTGGTTTCAAATGCTGGCTTTATCATTTAATCCCTGTATGAATTTTACTAAAGTTCCTCATCTATAAAATAAGAAGTTTGGATTAAATTATGTCTGAGGTCCCTTCTAGTTATAAATTTATGCTTTTAAACAACTTAGGCATCATCTGAGAATTATAGATTATATACAATTATATAATTGGGGATCCTTTAAGTATTTACTTAGAATTTAGGCAAACATATAAATTACTTCTACCTTATATGATTTCAACTTAATTGGGCAGTGATGGTAGAGTCCTGGCTTGCAACTCCCTTTTACAATTCTAAGTTAATTCTTCTTAAGACAATGTCTTAAAACCTTTTGCCTTCAAAAATGTCATTCTTGGGCCAGCTGGTTAGGGAATGAATTTGACTGTTTTTACACTGAAGAAGTATACATGGTTCATCAATATTCATACTATGCTTAGGATACTATAGGGCATGGAATACCCACCAACAACACTTTACATAAATGGGTAGTTTCCAATAATTAAACCCCCATGTTACCTTGCTTGGGAAAGTACGCATCAAAAGTAAGGTAGAGTTACAATATCACATCAACTGCTTTAATAAAAATTTTGACAGCTGATTTTAGAGAAGGTATACACATCAGAGCTGCTTTCTATGTGGCCAGCTGCTATAGAATGTTATTGGCAGTGTGCCTAGGCAAAAGTCAAATTTCTATAGCTATTAAGGACAAGATAGAGACAGTGTTCTTGGACTTAACCATAAAAAAGTTTATATTTGAATCTGCATTCAGGTGTTGCTTTATGTTTTATTAAATCAATCTAGCAACAACTTCGGATCATAAATGACTACTCTGGGAAGGTAAGGAGAAAAAAAATAGCAACTCAATAAGAGAGTACTGATGGGGTGTTTAAAGGGTGCCTGTGCTTGAACCCCAGTTCCAAAATCACATTTCTCCCCAACCTCAAATCTCCCTAGCTTTAAAACACTGTCACAGGCACTTTCTCTCCAGCTCAAGGGCAGGATGCCCTAGCAAAATATTTCTCTCTCTTCCTGCTACAGTAGCCAGCTGCACCTATAGAATTTACTACTTTGAACCAGTTGTGTACTGGGTCATAAAGATATTTACTCCTCACTGACCTATCATGTGTATCCTAAATTTAGCCATATGTATGTATACTCCCTTAAGTTTATCTTGTCTAACAAGACATTGATGGGGACAACCTGGGTATTTCTCAATCAGTCCTGATTGTTAGTTGACTTAGTGACCTTTCAGGCCTAAAATCACACTTCCCTGTAGCCTCCTTCTACTCCAGGCTATTTCTCAGTGAACTTTGGATAAAATACCTGCACAGTAGATACTAAAAGTACATGTTCCTTTGAGAATGGACCACTCCTTAACCACTCCCTAATCCTGCCCTGACTCACCTAGTTAGCATATTTAACACACTTTTACTAAAGTTTATCCTATATAAATGTAAAACCAAACATAAGCAGCTTTCCAGAGGACTGCATCTGTGAATAGCTTTCAAGGTTCTGTGTAATCACACAGTATAGTGAACTCTTTATTTATTCAGTAACAAACAAAGACAAAACATTCATAGAAATCAAAGTACAGGATTCACAATGTTATGGCATAACAACTTATCATTAAAATGGCCACATAGTTTTCACCAAAGTGGTCACATAGTTTGAAGCAAAAGATAACATTCATTTAGTAAGAACTTAATCATTTAGTAAGTCCTTAATTCAATCATCCTTAATTGACACAAAGTATTTCAAAGGTCAAGGTTCTCCACCTCTAGGTCACATTGTTTTGGTCTCTTCAATCAAAAAGTCTTTTTTCTTCTTAATTGGAGAAGTCCTTAACTCAATCATCTAAATGTAAAGGTCAGAGTTCTCCACCCCTAGCCCACAGTAAATCATGATCGTCTGTTTGCATTAAATACCCAAGGAGAGGTTTTTTCATCTTGACTTGAGGCAGGCTCTCAGCTTCCATGGTTCCTCTTCCATGGTCCTAGCTCCTGCCTGAATCTACCCAACTATCACCTGAGTTCAAAGGCAGACAGCTCTCAGCTCCTTGTCCAGCTCCTTGTGCAGTTCCTGTTCTATACTGAAGTTCACAGTGTCTAATCCACCTCAAGTCCTTCACATTTTCTGTTCCTGGGAAGACAAAGCTTAACAGAGCCACAATAACATTCATCCAAATTCCCGGCATCCTCATCAATTCACTTCTGTCTGAGAAATCAGCATAGACCCAACAACAAGATCTGAGACAAAGGAACATAAAAACAGACAGACAAAGCACCGGCACCACAGTCATGCTTGCTCCCAGTTCTTGATCCTGGCAGTTCTGGCTGGCTCTCAGAAGTTCTCAGCGCTCTCAGAAGTTCTGCCACCACAAGCTCTGTTCTCAAAATCTTCTCCCTTCTCTCTTCATCTCAATTCTCTTCTTAGTTCTTCCCAGTTCTCAGTTCTCTTCTCAATTCTTAGCTCCTCAGCCTCCACGCTGTTTGCTTCCAGAAGTTCTGGCTCTCTTGCTTGGTCTTTTCTTTGTATAAGTTATTAGCTCCTCCCTGTTCCAGCCCCTTCCTGTTAAATCAGCAAGCCCATCCCACTGTGGAATTCATAAATTTTGGGTCTTAATAATTGACACAATCATGACCTTGGAACAAGGTGCTAAGTACCTGTTTGATTGCAAATACAAGAGGCAGGGAAGATCTTCAAATTCCCATTACCATTACAATAAACTTTAATTGTACCCCTCTAAGGTTGTAGGTTCCTTAAGAACTCTTGCCTGCTGAAAAGCATAACAATAAACTTTTGCCACCCTAACTTAAAGAATACTTGAGTCCAGGAATTCAGTCCAGGTGACCCTGCCCTGAGAACTCTAGTTTCAGGATTCCTGTATCCCTGTGGGTTTTTCTTTCAACATTTTTGGTCCCTCATCAGTACCATCCTAAATCTTCTAGCCTTTGCCACAAACATACTAATTTACCAACTATCAAAGAAGGCTAATTTTGCTGTAGTAACAGCCAGGGGATAAATAGTAACAGTACAAGTCTAGCATAAAGATGTTTTAAGGCTTTGCAAGAAAAAAAATTATGTTAACAAAATATTCTTAGCTTCTCAGAAAAACCACATATTACCATGCTTTCACATAGTTCCACATCATTCACCTTTTATGAAGGTAAATGACTGAAACAGACAGGCAAAGATCTGTTGCTAAATTTCCCAGAGTTAAAAGAATTCATACTTTTTAATTGTATTTTTTTTTTGCTTTTTGGAGGGTAACTGGGGTTAAGTAACTTGCCCAAGGTCACACGGCTAGGTTTTTTTTATTGTTGTTGTTTGTGTGTGTTAAGTTTAATTGTATTCTTGAAGTTTCCTTTTTTGCTGTTGGTTTTTTTGGAATGCTCTTAAAGATGAGTAAATTAAGTTATTTATATCAACATTTAAAAATTTAGATTCTCTGGGTTTTTTCCCTCTTGTGAATATAAAAACCTTGCCAAACTGCTTTCCTTACTGTGATACAGAGTACTGGATTTGAAGTCAGAGGTACTGGGTTCAAATTCTGATTCTACTTAACAGTGGCATGGGGAAAGCATTTTCATTTAAACTCTCTGGTGCTGAGACCTGGGTATGAATCTCACTGCAAAGCCTATTAGGACCATTAGTAAGTCAGCTAACTACTCAGAGGCTCCACGTGTAATCTTTTCCATCTTTAAACTTTTGGTAATATTTTCAGTGCCTTCCTCTGGCGATTGTTGTGAGGGAAGTGCTTGCAAACCTTAAAGCGCCATGGAAAAACGAGCTGTGACCTTCTGATGCCCTTTCCCATTAGATGTCAGTCCCCTAGTAATTTTCTAGATTAAATTCTAGGAAGATCTAGTTTCTCTTAAAATCAGTCCCAAGATGACATATAATGGATCTTTACATAGAAATGAACCATTACAGCACAATTTGGGGTTGCTACCTTTCTTCTTATCCTATCTCTGAAATCCCTTTATACTCAGTCCAGATTCAGTGTGGTGTGTTTTGGGGAGGCACTTATGCAAATCATAGTCTCTACTCACAAATCATGCAGTAGGTACAAATCCTAATGCAAAGCATTCACTGAAGACACAGAATAATTTAAGTGATAAGAGAGAATCAAAAAGTGGGGGATATTTTCTCCCTTCATGCAGTAGTTTATACTTCCTGAAGCTGTATACAAAAAGTATTAAAGAGAGCATTTACAAGGGCATAAGAAAAGTATCCCTCCTGTTCTGGGAGGGAGAGAGTGAGGTAAGTGTTTCCTCTGATCCTTTCAAGCTGACCCTCAGAGCCTGGGCTTAGAGCAGTAACTAGCAGTTATAGTGAATCCTCCTACAAACCATGGGGGATGACAGAAGACGCCAAGATATATCAGGCATGGTACTAATGGGGAAAAGAACATACACACATATTAGATGAAGCAAACCAGTGAGAAATGAGATAGTTCTCACAAACTTATCAATAAAAGATCAGAGAATTACAGATTCAGAGCTGCAAGGGGATATAGTTAAGTTACTTGCCCAAGGTCACACCAGGTAGTAAGTAGAAGTTATTTAGTTAATATAGAAAATAGTAGTTACAAAAAGGAGAGGGTCTGATTGGGGAGAGGGTGGGTCTTTGAAGGTATAGATGCGGCAAATAAATAATTTGTCCTAAGGATCTTGGACTTCCTCATTATGAAGCATTTCTTAGCATTCTTACTTCCTTCTACCTGCCTTTGACCAGGGTTCTGTCAGTATTCACACTGTACAGTGTGGCTGCAAAACCAATCTTGAGTTTCAGTACCCCAATAGAAAGTTCTAAAAGGTGGATTTCCTTATTAAAGGACTCTCCAGGGTCACTCTCACAAAATGTGAAGATTTCTTGATGATTAGGCTGCCTCTATGGACAAAAGTAGATATTGGGAAGGAATTATCAATAGCTAGAGTTATCTTAGCATGTTAGAAGCCAAGGTTTTCTATTCTAGGATCAGAGACCACGTCCCCAGACTAAATAACTGTCATTGCAATCACAGAATTTTATAAGCAAGGGTAATTACACTGTAGATCAAATAGGTAAGACTAAATAAGACCAAATGGGGCATTTCGTATCAGTTAATATGTTATTATATTATTAATAGATAATAAGCATTTATTAAGCTCCTACTGTGTTCCAAGAACTTGCTAGAGACACAAAGGCAAAAAACAAACAAAAGAGAATCCCTAACTTCCTTTAAAGCACAGTTCAGGAGCATCTCTTATATGAAGCCTTTCCTGATCAACCCTCTAATTACCTCCTTTCTGAAATGACTATATATTTCTCGCTTAAAACCATAGTTCAAGAAGACAAAATAAGATAGAACAAAGACTTAGAGAGTAAAGGGGGGCCTCATGCCTTTATACTATGGTAACTTTCTTTGAGAAAGGAGCAGTTAGGTAGTGGGCACGGAGAGCGCTAAACAACACCAAACAAATAAAAAGGATTCTATCGGGACAGAGAAAGACTTGTTATTGAAGTGGAAGTGATTTCTGAACTACAGTCTGTGTAAGGCCAAACTATCAGACTACTGTCAAGGCTAAGACTGGAAATGGTAAAAAAGCAAGAAAGAACGGTAATGAAACAAAGTATATTGTATCAATGGTGAACCATTTAAACAAATCGACAGTCAAAAATAGAAAATGGACAACATATATGACAATTATTATGACTAATTGTAGTATTTTTATAAAGAAGTTTGACTAATATAAATGCATTGCCACACCATGGAGACCAGCACCACAGTCAACAAACATCTGACTTAACTTGCCAGATGGAGAGAGACGGCTGCCAAAGGCAACATCAGGTTAGAAGAGAAACATGTCTGCAAAATCTTACAAAGAAGGATGATGAATGATTATTTGCAGTAAAGCATAGAATGAGAGAAGCATTGGAGGGTACAACCAGTTTAAAGAAAACTTGGCAAGTTTTTCAACTTAGCAAAGCCATCCTAAGGGCTTCTGAGAACAGAAATGTAAGGACTTTAACAAGCAGAAGAAAAATGGAGAAGATTTGTAAAATTTATTATAATCAATTAGTCTTTTTTCCATTAAGGATAATGAACCCACTATATTTAAATCCTAAAACTACAGTCTTAGATGTGTTTGTAGGGGAAATAGAAGTGGCCCTGAAGTGAACAAAGACTGAGAAAGCAGCCATATTGGACCAAATACATATAAAGGACAGCAGTGCTAGAGGGGATACTAGTGTGGGAATAACTGAGGGATTCTCAATATAAAGAATATGAAAGTGGGAAAGATATCAAAAGCATGCCAAAAATAAAAAAAAACCTACTGATCATTATGCCTGCATACATATGCATGTGTATATAATGTATATAGTATATTATAGACATGTGTATATACATATACATATATACACACATAGACACATACACAGACACACATAGGCATATATATATATGTATATAAACACACACACATATATACAAGATACACAAATTAAAGGTATCCATGTTGATGGTATTGGTAAAGAACAAATAAGTTTTTACAAGTTATGTTCAACAATGGACCACTTTATCACTTTACAATTTACTGAAAGATGTAGAGAATATATGATCTCACTGTATTGATAGATGGCTGATTATGAAAGCTATTTGATTTAGTAGATCAAAATGTTACATTAAAGGCTCTTCTCCCATAAGATACCAGCAGCTAGAGATGGCTCAATAGCACTAAGCCTGGAGCCAGAAAGACCTAAATTCAAATCCAGCTCAGACACTCACTAGCTGTGTGATCCTGGGCATATCACTTAACTTCTGTTAGCCTTAATCCACTGGAGAAGGAAATGTCAAACTACTTCTGTATCTTTACCAAGAAAACCTCATTCCATCTCTACCCTTTCTTGGGTCATGGTGCTAAATATTTTTTAATTATTTATTTTAAATTATGGAATAAAACAAGTATTTTCATAACAGCATAATAAAAAGATGATTTCATATGAAACTGCAAATCTATTATGTACAACTTGCTATTCCTTTTTAATATATAATAAAGTTATGAAAATTTCTTTTTTTCCTTTTTTTCTTCCCTCCCACCCAAGATGGCTACCATTAGACACAAATATATATATATATGTATGTATATATGTAAACACACATATACACACATACATATATTCATACACATATGTAAAATCATTCTATAAATACTTCTATATTTATCAGCTCTTTCTCTAGATGCAGAGTGTCTTCCTTCATATGTCCTTTGTAGTTAATTTGGGTTTTTATAAGTCAAACTGACTTTAAATACTTCTCTTCTTCAATACTTTTCTTCTTAGAAATAGCATTAAAAAAATCTAACTGATTGAAAGATCAGCATGAAATCTGATGGTGAAGGTAAGATAAGCTACATTCATTTCAATTGTTATTGCAGTGTTTAACACTAATGGTTTTGAAATCAATGGTTTCCATCGTAAATGTTAGCATGTAGAATTGTATATAGGGCTGGTTTATTAACTAAGCACTTTTAAACTGAGACTGTTGATCTTAGCCTATTTTTTACAGATTTATAAGCTGAAATTTCCTGTATATATTTTAATCGTACAGGGTTGTTTAATTGTTTTGTCTCCCCGACTAGGGTGTAAGCTCCTTAAAGGCAGGGATTATTTTTTCACTTTCTTTTTCTATCCCTAGCATTTAGCACATTGTCTGACACATAGAGGAATCTTAGATACTTGTTGACTGATTGACAACATACATTAGGATGGACAAACTAGAGAGTTTTTTCATCATATGTCTATTTAGGACAAAGTCCACAAATTTACAATGAGTCAGACCCAGAATTGAACAGCAGAAGATCATGTTAGATTGCCTTCAAGAAATTTCAAAACTCCTTTACTTACTCCAAGATTTCCATGAATGCAAAGGCCATCTTTTTAATATTAATATTCTACTAGTGCGGCTGTATGGCCGTAAACATGGAACATAATAATCCCTGAAGAACCAGAGATGAGTATCACCTAGAGGGCAGCGGAAAGGTATGGGAAATGGGAAATAAGAATAGAACTTAGTGTGTAGGGCTGTTAAGATTAAATGAGGTACTTGTAAAGCACTTAAAACACTACACAAAAGCTGGCGAAGATAACTACTGACCCCACGCCATCATAAAAAGCGGGTGATGGTATTATCTCTCCATTTGTACTTTATTCTTTACCAGTACCCAATGGCCACCTTTCCCTCTAACCTTCCCCACTTCTCTGAATCGCACATCTGCACATGACGTGCTATTACACAGGACCTCGCTTTATGACCTGCAAGCCTCGCACTCCAAACAGCCTGAAAGTGACAGACTGAGGGCGGACTGTCAATTTCATTCGCGTCCACAGCACAAGAGCGCCTGGCTACATGTTTCTTTGAGTCCCTAGAGCACACAGGGTTTAAAGCTCGCAAGGACCCTAGAGTGCCGGACAGCCCCTTCATTTTATGCACGAAAACCACAACTTAAAGAAAGCAAAAGATTGGTTTTAGTCAAAAGGTCTGCCTTTGAACTCGGGTCATCTAACTCCAAATCCAGCGCTTTTCCCAGCAGGATTCATTTCACAGAGGTTTACAGAGCACCGGGCAGGTACAAGTCAGGATGACAGTGTCGCTGCCCTCAGGGAGTTTATAATTTAGTAGAGAAACGTGCGTAAATAGCGCTCCCTGGTGGAGTGTCAAAGTAATGGCGCGATCCTTAGGGATCCTGATTATATATACTGATTTGTTCTCCCTCCACCGAAACCCGGCACAACTGACTGGGTGAGGAGGGAAAAGAGCAAAAGCGACTCCCCGCCTACTCAGGTGACCCCGGGGCTCTTTGGAGGGGCGCTTCAGCCCTTATAAGGAAATCCCGCAGCTTGGGGGCAGGGCAAGATCTAAGCGGAAGCAGGGGCGTAGTGCGCATAACCTAAAAGCGAAACCACGCCCTTCCGGAATTCTGCGCATGAGCCAAATGCTGACGACACGTACCGGATGTTCTGCGCTTGATCTTAAAAAAAACAAAAACAAAAAACCACCTCCCGGCGCACTGTGCGCATGCTCCCAAGATGCTTCTTCTACTAGCCAAACGGAGGCTGTCTTCATCCGGGATGGCTGGTTAAGGAGCGCAGCTGCTGGGGGCGTGGTGTTAGTCCGAGATGGGATGGGTTGGCCTTGCGCCTGCGCAGTCACAACTGAGGGCTGAGGGCAAAGTGGGATTGAGGAACAGACTGCCCTGGCCTACCTGAGGGTTTTGGCGACAAGATGCAGGTGAGGGGAAGGCGGGAGGAAGAGAAGCAGACCTGCCCGACCCCGGATCCCCCTGGGGCCGAGGTGTGACCCGGATGCCCACGGGGCACGCGGCTGTGGGTGCGGCTTGGAGGCCCCGAGGGGCGGGGCGCAGGCGCACTGCGGGCGTGTGTGGCCACTGCTATTGCTGGCAGCTCTGTGGTTTTAATATCATTATTCTCCTTATGATTTGCTGCTGCTTTCTAGGGGTGGCTAGGTGGCGCATTGCGTAGACCGCTAGGCCTCCAGGCAGCAACACGCGAGTTTTAATCCAGCCTCCAGTACTTATTGTGTGTGTGACCCTGGGTAAGTCACTTCACTCTGTAAAGTGGGGGAAACCCCCCCCCATCCAGAGAATGATTGTGACGCTGAGCTTTACCGGGATATGGAAGTGTTTGCTAGCTGTCAGGTATTTGGGATCAGAACAGCTCCAGACCTTCCTCTGTGTGACCCTGGCCGAGTCATTTGACCTTTAAGGCTAGTTCTCTATTTGAGGTCCTAGAAGTTAAGAATGTTTTTTAAATAATTATTTCAGTATAATTGGTTTCATTTGAAATCCTGTTATCTTTAACATTTTATTTCAAAAGAATTAGTTTCATTTGTATTCCTTTGACTTTTATTTTAAAATATTATTCCGAGAAGGTGCGCCATACTGTTCAAAAGGGCCATTACACACAAAAAGGCGAAAAACCTCTTGTCTAAAACTCCCCCCCTTTTTTTTTTGGAGGGGAGAAGGCAAGGGGTTAAGGGACTTGCCCAAGGTCACACAGCTAGTAAGTGAACTCGGGTCCTCTGGACTCCAGGGCTTAGCTGCCCCTGAGAAGGTGCTGACTTAATTTTCTCCCTTTGAACTCACAGAGCCAAATTGACATTTGGGTTGAAAAACTTATCCCTAAAACCAGAGCTGGGGAACCTGAAGCCTCCAAGCCACACGTGGCCCTCTAGGTCCTCAAGTGCGGCCCTTGGACTGAATCCAAACCTCACAGGACAAACCCCCTTAATAAAAGGATCTGTTCTGTAAAGCCCAGACTCAGTAAAAAAGCCCCACCCGAGGCCCTAGAAGGCCACATGTTCCCACCCCTGCCTGAGATGTCGGAAATTTTATTAGCTGCGCCCCATTTGGAGAATCTGTGTAATGCTGTCAACTACGCGCAAATTGAAACTTGGAAACAGTTCATGACAAAAAAGCAGTTAATGATTAGTGAGAACAGCAGCTGGCATCCTCGATCATCGCAAACCACCTCAGTTCTAGTGGAGATTACTCAAACAATAGGAAGCAAAAAGCCAGTCACTGGGGCCACCTCTTGTAAGAAATAGCCCCTCAGCGGTGTTTGGAGGTTTTCGAAGCACTTCACAAATCCTTCATTTTATCCTCACAGCAACCCTGGCAGATGGGTTCTATTAATATCTCCATTTTATAGATGAGGAGTTGAGGCAGGCAGGGGTTAAGTGACTTACTGCTAGTGCCTGAGCCCCGCTCTGTTACACGCTTAACTGTATATAACTTAATGTGATAAACGTATGTAACTCATACTTAACTGTATAAATTTTGAGTACCAACTCTGAATTTAGGGGTTTGTTTTTATGGGAATGAGAACTTAAAATTCCTGATTGCCCCCCCCAAAAAAAGAAAGAAAAAAGAAAAAAACAGTGAAATGTTACAGGGGGAGCAGAGAGAAGTTTAGAATGTTTGTCCACTTCCAGGGACATTTCTGGCTAAATTTCTACAGAAATTCAACGCTATTAAAATGTGCCCTATAAATTGAGACTATTTTACATGATCTTCCTGAAGATGCGGCCTTATAAGCATTCTTACACAGAGCATAAAGCTGGATTGTAAATCAGTCCCTGTCCTAGGACACCTTCGACATACCTTGCCCTGAGACCCTCTGGACTTCCAGAGACAATCATTGCCGTTTGCATCTCAGATTTGGGGATTTCTTTAAAACCTAGATTTTCTACCTGTTTTTACATCTTTACTCTCATCTCATTTCTAGGCTTCCATGCTTCGCGTATAACATGTGTATGCGCTTGAATTAAAATTCTGATTCTTTAATCTTAAGCTGAAGATCAGGTTTGAGTTACAGTCACGAGGTGATTCTTCTACAGTCCACCAGACTAGACCACGCCCTTCCAGCCATGGCTCTCTGCTACTTACCATTCACTAAGTAATGTTAGAGCAATAGTAAAACAGGAGAAGGAATGGAAGCCAGAGCCCTGAGGCATCCCAGACTCATCTGGGACCATGAGGAGTAGAAAAAGACCTAACCAAGAAAAACCAGCTATCGGTCTGCTGTCCCCTATTGTAAGCCATTTCTGCCTCCTGGTCTCTGGGCTTTTGTTGAACTTGATTTCCCTAAAGTCAGCCTTGATCTTACTCTTAGGACCCCAATGCAGATACGGAGTGGAATGACATCCTTCGCAAGAAGGGCATATTGCCCCCAAAGGAAAGCTTGGACGACCTGGAAAAGAAGAGGGAAGAAGAACACATCCTTCAGCAATCAATAGGTGGGTCCAATTCTTCTTCTTCTTGTTTTTGCTTTTTGGAGGGCAGTTGGGGTTAAGTAACTTGCCCAAGGTCACACGGCTAGGTTTTTGTTTGTGTGCGTTAAGTGTCTGAGGCGGCTCCGAACTCAGGTCTTTCTGACTCCAGGGCCGGCGCTCTACTCACTGCGCCACCTAGCCGCCCCCAATTCATCTTCTTGATTGTTCTTTATTTATCTAAGTTGGTGGACTTAATTTTTTTTTTTTGATTCAAGCATTTGTTACAGTGGGAAAAGTCTTAGATTAAAATAAATGTGACGCTTTGGTTATAGTACTGGTTTTGCCTCAAATCACCTACATGGCCATGAATAGTTCATGTTGATCACTCTGGTTCTTGGTTTGCTCATTTGTCAACTTGGAATGGGAATTGCTTACACTAAATAATCTCTAATATCCCTTACATTAAAAAAAAATTATTATTATGAACTTGACAAACATTTCTGTATACCAAGAAGGACAAAAAAAAGATTCTGTGTGGAACTATGAATTTTTTTTATAAATGACATGTATATTTTTAAAGTCTATAATAAATTATTGTAAATTGTCTTGTCTCATTTTGAGCGTCTTTTTCTTCTTCTTCTTTTTTTTTTTTAAAGCAATTGGGGTTAAGTAACTTGCTCAAGGTTACACGGCTAGTCATTTGATTTATGCGTGGGTGCTCATTTTCTGAGGCCAGATCTGATCTCGGGTCATCCAAACTCCAAGGCCAACGCTCTTACTCACTGCGCCACCTAGCCGCCCCTTTAGGGCAATTGGGGTTAAGTAACTTGCCCAAAGTCACACGGCTAGGTTTTTGTTTGTGCGGATTAAGTGTCGGAGGCCGGCTCCGAACTCGGATCCTTCTGATTCCAGGGCTGGCGCTCTATTCACTGCGCCACCTAGCCACCCCGCGTCTTTTTCTTCTGTGCACTTAAAAAACACATCAGTGACATTCTTCTTCTTCTGTTTTGTATTTTGACCTCACTAACACTAGCTCAATTTAAAAACAGTGATAAAAATACCCCCTCCCTCATACAGATAAGCCACAGTCGAGAAAAAACATCACCTTCTGGCCTTGTCTAGAGAGGTACGTCCCATTCTGCACCTTAGTCCGTCTTTAGTCCTCCTTTCAGCAGTGAGCATCACCACTCCTTTGGAATCAGAATGGATCATTAACATTGGTGAGAGTGTAGGGGTTTTTCAGACTTGTTATTATTATCCTGATGCAGCCTGTTTCTCTCTTTACTGTTTCACAAAAGGGCCCCTGGCTTCCTACAGTTTTTAAGCCATTTCCCAGTGGATGGGCACCCACTTTGTTTCCAGTTCTTGTTGTAACCAAAGGTGCTGCTAAGAATCTTTTTCACACGTGGGAATCCTTTTCCTCTTTCTTTTTTCTCTTTTGGGGTTAGGCCTGGTAAAAAGAGTAGTGAGTGGATAGACTGCTGCCTTGGGCTCAGGAAGACCTGGGTTTAAATGCAGTCTCAGACCTTAACTAGCTGCATCATCCTAGACAAGTCATTTGAGCTCTGCCTGCCTCAGTTTCTTCATCTATAAAATGCAGATAGTATCACTTATTGCCCAGGGTTATTTATTAAGACAAAATCAGATAATGTTTGTGAGTACTTTCCAAAGCTTGGTGAACTGTATAAATGCTAGTTACTATTGTACAACTATTTCTGGGCTTAAGAATGTACCATAGAGTGAATTCTCAAGCGCAGTTTCAGATTGCTTTCTGGAGTGGTTGGACCAGTTCAGCATCCCGCCAACAATACGCTAGGGTGCCGTCTTTCCACACACCGTTGCTCCCCCACATCTTTGATTCTGTGTCTCCTTTTGCAGATGAACATGTTGATGGAGCTTATGAGTTTAGATGATGATTTTTAAAAAAAAGTCCATCTGAGTCTGTTTGCTTTTGGTTAGTTTTTCATTGGCATTTTTTTGTGGAAGAACTTCTAATGCATTTGCTTGTGGTATGTATAAGCCATTTGATTGATTGGTTGATTAGTTGGTTAAAACCCAGAAAGATAAGTGACATGAACAGGCTCACAAAGCTGGTCAGGATCACATTCAAGAATGAAACCCGAGTTCAAACCCTCTGACCACTATGGCATGCTTGCTCTTTTAAGATGACTGTATTTTTAAAAATTGATTGCCCATTCTTATGTAAGTCACCAGGTGATTTCTTGGACTCCTTATAGATCTGTAACTTTTAAATTTGAGACTCCTTATTCCTAGATTTTTTTTGAGTTGAATCAGGAAGACTAAATTTCATTCTGGGCACTCCTTACCAATATCTTCCTTTATTAAGTCTAATTCGCCAAATATAGTGTGTCTTATGTTCAAGGCACTGGGGATTGAAAAGCAAACATCTACACAAGTAAGTAAATACAAAGTAATTTCAGAAGGAAGACAGGTCTCATAACTGGAGGGATTTGGGGGGTGGAGGGGCCTGGTGTAAGAGAAGGAACCTGAGCTGTATTTGAAGGAAGCCAGGATTCTATCGAGTATAATTGACAAAAGTTTGCATTCCCAATGTGGGGGGCCTAGTCAAGGGAGGTCAGATAGAATTCATGTGCAGGGTATATCTAGCAGATCAGTTTGATCTGAATAGAGCACCTGAGTGGGAAGGTGAAATATGATTAGAAAAGTAGATGGAGGGAGGGAGGGGTTTAAGTATCAGACTCAGGATTTGATCCTTTATTCTAGAAGCTGTAGGGGGCCACTAAAGAGTTTAATAGTGAACAATCATAATGACCCATCGGGGCCCCAGAGAAAGGACGAAAAAATACTTCCCTCCTTTCTGTGGAGAGGTGGGTGCATGATCGGATGCAGAGTGGGACTTACCTGTCTGACAGGGTCACTGCCATCTGGTTTTGCTTGGCTGTTTTTCTTTGTTAGGAGGGAAGGCTCATTTGATGATAGTGGGGGTGGGTGGGTGATGAGGGATATATCCATAAATGACAGCAGTGTAAAAAATGTAGGTTATTTAAGCAGGGAGCCATTGAAGATGCTTGGGGTGGGGCATAGCATGGTCAAGTCTGTGTTTTAGGAATATCCGTTTGGCAGCTATGTGGAGGACATGTTATAGAAGGGAGAAACTGGAGACATGGAGATGAGGCAGAAAACTTTTGCAGTAGTCCAGCCAAATACAACTAGGTCCTGACCTGAACTCTAGTAGATGCTGCATAAGGGGAGAAGGGGTGTGGGTAGATACAGGAGATGAAGTGGAGTATTGGAAAGAACCAGCAGCTCTTTGGTTATGGGGGTTGAGGGAGAAGGAGGAGTCAAAGATACCTTTAAGTTTGTAAACCTGTCTTCAACAGAAATGGGAAGTTTGTGTCAGGGAGGTGGAGTGAGATGATTTCTGTTTTGAGACATTCAGGATGTCTGTGGAGGATCCGGGGGGAGTTCCATGTTCTGCAAGCATTTCATACGGTGGGATCATCAGTACTTATGGGAATAAATCATTTCAACTCTACTCAGTCTTTTCAGGTTCAAAATTAATTATTTAGTTTAATTCTGGGCTTTTTAGGGGAGAAGGGGAATAGTCAGAGGTATTGATAAAAGTGAGTGAGTACCTTGCTTTGAGGAAGAAGGGGAGAATAAAATATATATTGCAAAGTAGCATTGGTTTTCTATTCTTGCTGCAGATAATTTTATCTATTGCTAATATGATTCATTTCAGTGAAAACATATGAAGACATGACTTTGGAAGAACTAGAAGAAAATGAAGATGAATTTAATGAGGAAGATGAGCGTGCTATTGAAATGTACAGGTTAGATCTGTGGGACTTGTTTGGTCTTTTGTATAGTAATGAAGTATATGTCCTTTGAGAAAGTAATTTGCTGGATGAGATAACATTTGGAAGGAATTATAATTAAATTACTCTACACTTTGCTTTCTTTCTTGTGAGACAAGTAAAACCAGACTCCTTGGACATACTTAATGAAAATTTATGTATAAAACCAGTTCTAATGTAAGATTACTTTATCAGCTATACAGTAGAGTCACATTTTACATGGAGGCTAGGTCTAAAATGGGTGGGAAACCTGTGGCCCTCTATGTTCTCAAGTGTCGCCTTTTGTCTGAATCCAAACTTAATTAAAGAATTTGTTCTGTGAAGTTTGGATTCAGCCAAAGAGCTGCACTTGAGGACCTAGAGGACCACATATGACCTCGAGCCCACAAGTCAAGAAGTTACTAGTGGTGAAATTTTTGTGTAGTCAAAATACCCTGAGCATAAAATCCCTTAAATTGACCATGAAGTACAATAGCTGAGGGAAGTTGGCGTTCTGGAGCCATGTGTTCATGATAAGAATTGCAGGAGGGCTGGGTTAAAGTGAGCTGGGCCTGAGGCAGGGCTGGACTGGATTTGGGTGCTTTTGTTCTCCCCCTGCCCTGGGAGTGGTAGAGAGGGACAGTGGGCTCCACTGAAGGGTCTTGACTTTGGAGAGAGTCATGTCTCCCATCTTAGTCACGGTGTAATGCCTGCTCATCGAGGGGAGTGGGGGATCCTCTGCCCTATTTAAGGTAAACTCTTACCACCTTGGGTGCTTACTTGTACTGTTTAAATGATTGGGGTTGCTTTGTTTGTTTTTTACTGAACATATATAAATGAATTTGAGTAAGTTAAATTTGAGTATGGTGAACTTCACGTGTTTTTGTCTTCCCTCTTCTATGTTACAGGCAACAAAGGCTTGCAGAATGGAAAGCAACTCAACTAAAGAACAAATTTGGAGAAGTTTTGGAGATATCAGGGAAAGATTATGTTGAAGAAGTTACCAGAGCTGGCAAAGGCTTGTGGGTAATCTTGCACCTTTACAAACAAGGGTAAGTCAGTCTCATGCTTTTTTAAAGGTATTTCTTTGCTTTTGAGGCTTTGAGTAGGCATTTTAGATTTCATTGATAAGTAGCTTAGCTAAGATTTTTTTTGTTAATCTTGAGATTTTAACGCTTTATTATGTGTTAACCCTGGCCGGCACAACCTGTGCCACACGGGCTACTTGTGGCACGCCAAAGGATTTTGGGTGACCCATGAAAAAAGCAGAGGATATTTTAGCACAGGTTGTGCAGGCCTGTGCTAGCCTATTCACTCTTGCTCTATGAACCATATGAATTTTGTAAACCTTTAGGTTATGAAAAATATGAAGTTCTTTTTGAGGTACATGTTAATTTAAAAATGGGTTTCAGGGGCAGTTAGGTAGCACACTGGAGGGGCTGAGTTCAAATCTGAACCTGAGATTTGAACCTGAGTTCAAATGTGGCCTCAGACACTTAACACAACTTTCCATGTGACCTTGGGCAAGTCACTTAATCCCAATTACCCTCCAAAAAACAAACAAACAAAAAAAATTAAAAATGGGTTTCCTATTTCTTATGTTTATGACCTAGCAATTTTTCTCCTACTGGCTAAAATTGAGAACTTTTCTTTTATTGAAAAATTTGATTCCTCATTTGTTTGCTTGTATTGAGAAACTGAGGAATCCAATAGATTCTAAGAATCAACTCATTAGTTATTGTAAATGCCTTGGTTGCCTACTATTTTTATATAGTAATCGACATAGTAATTCTGACCTGTTTCTGCCATTTTCAGTACCTCCACACGGTGTTCCATGTACAGTAGATTTTCTTCCAGAAGTAATCATGAAATCGTATTAATAGCAGAAAATATTTGCTCGCGCACCACATAACTTCTAGATTCTGAATGTTTTACCAGGTTTCATTTAAAAAGGAAAGGAATAAGTACCTTTTTCATTAAAATTATGTTAATTTACCCACGTTATTTATCACATAAAATAAAATCTGATCCTGTGTATAAACTGCTTTCCTAGTTTACTGTTTCAGTCTGTAGGTTTGGTTTTTGTGAAAGCTTCATTTTATTTTTCTATATTGATCTATTAAATCTGCTTCCTAGAAAACATGTGGTAAGAGAAGCAGTCTTAAAAATTGAATTGTGAGAAGTAAAATAATCTTAAATTGGCCTTAGCCAAGCACAGAGCTCAGGCTCGGGTTGGGAGAATGACAAGACTTTATCTGCTTTGTTCAGGTTGTAGCGTTGACTTCTCTTGTTGATTCTCTATTTCACAGAATCCCTCTGTGTACGCTTATAAACCAGCACTTTAGTGGACTTGCAAGAAAATTTCCTGATGTGAAATTTATCAAGTCTGTTTCAACAACTTGCATACCCAACTATCCTGATCGGAATCTGCCCACAATATTTGTCTACCTTGAGGGTGATATCAAGGCCCAGTTTATTGGTCCTCTAGTATTTGGTGGCATGAACTTGACAAGGGATGGTAAGTAGTTATAATCTGAAAGGAGAGAAATCCCATGCAAAACCTGTAAGACTTTGGGCCCCACAGTTAGGATACAATAGTAGCTCAGTTTATATTTGTTTTAACAAATTTTTGAGAGGCAAGAAACACATGTATTTTGATCAATTATCAGAAAAAAAATACTTGCCCCTTAACGGTTGATGTATTTTATTTGTCTTTGGTCAGCCATTAACCTAGGGTGGTTGTGATTTTTTAAAGGCTGCATTGCTAAAAAATCAGCTGCCATCAAACCCTTGATTTTTTTTTGTTTGTTTACATAAGAATTTTTAGTGGTAGATAATCAAGAAGAATTTATTAAGGACCTGCTGAGCTAAGCACTGTTGGTAGAGGGACTTCACAGGTGAGGAAACTGTCTGCCATTGCAGGTTGAACCTTATCTGCAACTTGAAGATCTTAGAAAAATACTAGATATAGAGACAAAGGGAAACTATTCCTGCCTTCAAGGAGCTTATGTTCTATCAGGGGAGACAACATGCATATAAATAAATAAACATAAAACACAAAGAGATACAACATAATCTTGGAGAAGTAGAGACCATACACAGGGAGAATCAGGACAGGCCTTGTATACAGGAGGGACTTGAGCTTGTCAGATTTGAAGGAAATAGGGAATTCTAAGAGAAGGGCAGGCATTCTAGGCATGGAGATGGGAGATGCAGTGTCTTGTGTGAAGGATGGCAAGGAGACTCGTGTGCTTTAGCTTTAATTGTGAAAGAGAGGAATCTATATTAGATCCTCCAGGCAATAGGAAGGCAGCGAAGTTGCTTGATCAGGGAATGACATGACTCGGACCTTGGCTTTAGAAAAATCACTTTGGTGGCTGTCTGGAGAATGGGATATAGTGTGGAGAGGGTTGAGGCAAGGAGACCAGTTAGGCTGGAAGCATTGAGTGCCTACTTATGCTAAGGTGTGAATGGAAAGAAGGGAATATATAAGAAAGAGGTTATGGAATTAGAAGTGAGATTTGGCCACTGATAAGCTGAGTGGGGTGAGTGACTAGAAGAACGGTGGTTCCTTTAATAGAAATAGAGAAGTTGAGAAGAGGATTGGGGAAGGGCATGAGGGAAGATGAGTTCTGGTTTGGACATGTTGAGTTTGACGTGCCAATAGGACAACTGATTTCAGAGGTCCAGTAGGAAGTCGGCTACACAACTGTGGCTCAGGAGAGGCTAGGGCTGGATATATCAGTGTGGGTGTCACATGTATAGATCAGGGGTGGGGAACCTGCAGCCTCAAGGCTGAACATGGCCCTCTAGGTCCTCAAGTGTGGCCTTTTGAATCCAAACTATGAAGTTTCAGTCAGATGACTGAGGATCTAGAGAGCCGTGTGTGGCTTTGAGGCAGCAGGTTCCCCTCCCTTGGCATAGATGATAAACTCACTTTTGGGGGAGACCAAAGTGAGAAAAACTAGGGGGTGGGGGTTGAGAGAGAAGTGAGGAGAGACAGAGACAAGAACACTAGACTTTTGTCACATTCTAATTCTGACAGAATCCTGCCAGATGTTATTCTTAATGCTCACAGTCATACATGAACTTTCTCTGAACACATACTTATATTTTTATATACATAAGGCCCGAGGTAGGTATTGGCACAGAGAATGCCTCAGGGAGGAAGACTCCCTCTGCCCCCACTGCAGATTGGCTTCTCTGCGACTTAGATTCTTAGAGAGCTGCCTAGAATACTGAAAGTCTGAGTGACTTGCTCCAGGCCAGAAAGACAGAGTATACCAGAGGCAGGGCTGGACCCCAGACCTCCTGGCTTTGAAGTAAGGTTTAATCCACTGTGGCAGGCGGCCTTTTTATAGCCTGCATTATTTATTTAATAGCACCAGGACTATAAAGATTGAAGACTACATATGCATTTTATTTTTCCTAAGTTTTTAGCACGAAGAAGAATAGAATTGTGATAGTATTAAAGGTCTTAATTTCAAATGTGGTCGAATTTGGGGGTTGCTAAATTTTTGTAGGTGAGATTTCTTGAATAGGATTAATGTCTTATAGACATGGTTAATCTTTCATACTGCTATTTCTAATTAAAATAGGTATGAATGTAGCAAGGCATCTATTCTGTCAAAAAACTGTTGAGTCCAGTACAAATCTTTTAGCTATACATGAATTAATAGCTGTAGCAGCCTTTTATGAAATCTTTCATAAAAACCAATGGGTAAAGAATCACAGATTTTAAATGAAGATTTGTGTAGTGTGACATAGTTTTATTCTAAGAGATCTGATTTGAACTCCCATAATCACCTAGATACCTAGAACTGAACTATAGAGATTAAAATATGAGTTTAGTTATATAGTGTCAGACTTTATTAATAGTACTTTATTAGTGCATCACCATATTAATTCAGTTTAAAGACTAACTAAACCAAAATCCAAACTATTTTGTTCCAGTTGTGTGTGTAGAAACATAGAATAGATTCTGCCTGGATTTTTCCCTCTACAGTAGAAAAATAAATCCTTTAGTTTTGTTTCAGGAAGGCCTACCACCACATGTAGAGCTCAATCTAATTATAAATCTCAGCAAAAAAAAAAAGATAGTAGCTGTAGCTTCAACAACCAATTTCTCCCATTTTTTAATTGAGTTTTTTAGTAACCAGGGCACATGTATTGATTCAAGCTGGTAATCATGGAATTTAGTCATCTTGATGACAGATTTTTATTTTTCCCCTTGATGCTTAGTTCAGTGAATTGCTTAAAATCAAGAAAATAGGAAGCTCGATAAATTTTTTTTTTTAAGCAATTGGGGTTAAGTAACCTGCTCAGGGTTACGCAGCCAGTTATTTATGTGTGGGTGCTAAGTAACTGAGGCTGGAACCAATCCCGGGTCATTCCAACTCCAGGGCTGGTGCTCTTACTCACTGAGCCACCTAGCCGCCCTGGTAATTTTTTTCTAACTGGAATTAGATTTAAAGATTGCCAGCAAGATTGAGGAAACTAATTCTATTGTTGTATAGAATTTCTGGGTTTTTCTCCTCCTGAGAAGTTGTTCAATCTAAGAAATTATTGAGCCCAGAGAAAAATAATTTTATTTTGTCTTCTCATTTCCATGTAGATTGAAATTGGAATTATTATTTTTTCCTTATTAAAAGTTGTGATTTTTTTTCTGCTACTGGATATATACTCAAAAAAAGGGCAAAGATGAAAGGGAAAGGTGCCAGATATACACCAAAATATTCATAGCAACATTGTGGTGGCAAAAACCTGAAAAGCAAAATAGGTTGGGAAATAGGATAAATTACACTATATGAACGTGAGCACTTCACAGAAACTTTGCAAGACTTAGTAAGGGTGAAGAAGGAAGAATGTAATGCAAAGACTTCCTTAATGTAAACAAAGGAACATTAAATATGAATGAACTCAGGTTGACAATAATGACCAGGTTTGGACCTGGAGTACAGCGGGTGAGACACAGTTCCCTTTTTTGGAGAGTGCTGTAATATTATGAATGTGGAATGTTTTATACATAACTGATAGATGTGGTGGTTTTCTCAGTCAGTTTTTCTTCTTTGTTTTTCTTTGACAGAAGGAATGGTTCAGTGTTTGGGGGATGCATATTAAGAAATTACTATAATATAAAAAAAATCAATAAAACTTTTTAAAAGAAAAAAAAAGTTGTGATTTTTAAAAATATGTGCCTTTAAGCTTAGGCTAGCTGTGGTTTCCGTGTGAGAAACTTTTTATAAATTTGAATGAACTATCTCAGGAAGAAAATAAATTCATTTGCTTCTTCTCTCCCTACCCCTAACCCCTCTTTATCTTACAGAACTGGAGTGGAAACTTTCTGAATCTGGAGCAATCAAAACTGATCTAGAGGAAAATCCTAAGAAACAGATTGAAGATAAATTAATGTCCTCAGTCAGGTGCTCTCTCCCAACAAAGCAAGAAAGTGATTCAGAGGATGACTAATTTCCTTATTTTTTTATTCCTTTCCTGAACTTTCTTAGAATGGTGAATATATCTAGAATTTTTTAAACTTAAAAAAAACAGAAATAAAATCTTTTTATTAGAAAAAAATGTTTTTTTAACCTTTCAAAAATTAAACTCAAAATTTATCATGGTTCAGAAATAATGGATGCTGGTTGTCTTATTACATCTTTAAGAACAATGACACATAGTACCTGAGGTTTTTAAAAATAAATGACAAATTAATATATTGTGGAAAATAGTTTCAATTTGTTGGTCACTTACATTTTATAGCAAATATAACTAAGTATGCATTTATTTCCATGTAAGTATGCTATAAAATGAATTTGGGGTATTTTTTTTCACTTTGGGAATAAATTACACAGAACATTTTATACAATGGACTTTGTGAACACACTGAGTTAATTCATTTTTTTTTATTGTTTGTAACAAGTTACCCTAAAAATTTGACCTATATAAGAATATATGATCCTTTCTTCCAGACTGAGGTAATATTTACCGTTTATTGTGGAAGTTTTGTTGCCAGATATGTTGGTAAATACGGTTTTTTACCTTTATGGCTATCCATACTCTTGCTTATACGTTCTCAGAATGATATTGTTGGGATTTTTTTTTTATCTCTAGACATTCACCGAATTAATGCTCTTCTCAGCATTTAACAGATTTAATTGGAAACAAGAAATTGAACAAGGAGGCTTCTTCAGTGTATGATTATGATAACTAAAGATTAGAAAAACAATCCTTTTTCATTCAAGCCCTTATAAGTATAATTATTATTACTAGTTTGAACCTTAAAATATTAATGAAATCAGGTAATGGATTTGGAGTTTTTTCCTGTTTATATCAGAAAGTTCATTTTATTCACTTGAATGAGAAATATTTCTTTAGAAGATGTACAAGCAGTTATGACGTTTTCTTTGTAAAACTGTAGGTAAGAGAAGCCTTTGTATGTTTTTTATATAAACAAGTACACATTTCATGAATGTGTATTTTTATAGCATAACTGGTTCAAAACTGGAAGATGCCAATCCTCCCCACCTTCCAGCCTATCCCCTTTTTTACAGATAACACAGGTACAGAGAGGGGAAGGTCACCCCACAGGTGGTGGGTGGCAGAGCCAAGATTCAAGCCCAAGTCACCTGATTTTAAAACTAGACCTGGTTCTTCTGTATCACTATATTTTTGGGTAAGGACACATTGGCAGCTAAGAATTGTGCAATAGAAGTCAGGGATGTTAGCAGAGAATATACAGAAAAGAAATTAGGTCAGTTTGTGTGGTGACAGAGAATCAGTGGACAGTCGACTTGCTCCTTTTCTCTGTGTAATGTCAGCTGAATTGGAGGAGAAGCCTTGGATATTGAGTAGACTGGAAAATTTCTGGGAGGATGTGGACAAGACAAAGCATGGATGGAGTTGTGATCATCATCTTTGAAGAGAGTAGCGACCTATCCAAGGATCAGAGAGTCCTTGAAGTATGGAAGAAGTACCTTTTAAAGGCTTTTTAGAAAAATAAGATCTTAATCGTAGATTAAAACGAACATTGTATTATTTCTTGTATGCCTGGCTTATCAGTTGAGAGAAAGGGTTTCTTTTTTTGGTTTGTCTTTTAGTAGATGACATTTAAAAGGAACGCTGTGGGAAGAAGGAAGGTGAAAAGTTTGAATCCTATTTTTCTTGAGTGCTATAATTAAATTTTACTTCAAAGAAAAGAGTGGGCTGCAGTCTGAAGAGGGAGCGGCATCCACAGGGATAGAAATGATTGGCTGCATTGTGCTCTTGGAACCCACAGAGTATAATTCTTACTGCTTGCTATGCTACTTAGAATTTAGATAAGTGTGAAAACTGCATCTCAGTCTCCCCTCTGTTGCCTTTCTTGCCAATTACCCTGCACATCTGAGGGCTCTAGTAAAAATCAGGTCCCAATAGATCTTTGATCAGTAAGATCAGTTTGACAAAATTTAAGCTCAAAATTTATCATGCACCAGAAATAATAGATGCTCGATATTTTATTGCTTCTTTAAGAATAATTTTACATAGTACCTGAGGTTTTTAAGATTAAATGACAAATTAATATATTGTGGCAAATAATTTCAATTTATTTCTCACTTATGTTTTATAGCAAATATAACTACATATGCATTTATTCATGCAGTGTTCCATTAAGGGGGATTGAACTTGAGTAATTTAGCCATTTACTAATACTACTTTTAAACTAGCTCATTCAGATGTCATCTTTCTGTCTTAAAAAAAAATACATGTTTTAGATCACTTCCTATAGCTTCATTCTCCACCAGGAGCATTGCTCTTTAACATTCTTTACCATTTACGTTATCTGTGTTTAACATAGCATATGATACTTTCACGATGTTCAGAGTATTGGTTCCTACCCATCTAACTAAACAGATGCCTTTTAGAAATTATTTTGAGATGTACAACACATACTGAATTGCTTATCTTCTCAGAGGGAGTGGGTGACAAGGGAGGAAGGGAATGGATCTGAAAATCGAAGTTTTAAAATTAAATGTTTCATAAGATGTCCAGGCATTGGGGCTTAGAGATTCACCTTGCCCTAATGGCTAAGTCAAAGGGGGTATGGGAGAAGATATGGGAGAGAGCAGATTAGATGAGGGGATATCTAGTGGGACTGCTATTCTGGGGTGGTGGGTAGGGAAAAAATGGGGGAAAATTGTAACTCAAAATTTGGTGGAAATGAATCATGTAAAACAGAAGTTAATAAAGCATTTGTTTAAAAAAATAAAATTAAATAAAGAAAACAAAAAAACCCCATTTCTATTACTAATAAAAAAAAACAAAAACAAAAAACAAATTGTTGAAACATTTAATTTTAAGACCTCGAATTTCAGATCCATTCCCTTCCTCCCTTGTCACCCATTCCCTCTGGGAAGATAAGTAATTCAGTATATGTTGTACATGTCTAGCTATGCAAAACATTACCATAGTAGATATATTGTACAAGGCTGCTATAATTCCCTCCCACTCATCCCACCCCCCACCTGGTCCATTCCCTACATGATCCTGTCCCTCTTGTATAGTGGGTACTTCCAACCTCCCCTCCCCCCAAGGATGCCCTCCCATCCATCATCCCCCCTCTCATCCCCCTTCCCCCTATTCTGCTGCAGGTTGAGATATCCCATTTAGTATGTATGTCATTCTCTCCCTGAACCAAATTCAATGAGAATGTGGTTTTGCCTTTTTTTGCCTTCCTATTCTCCCCCTCCGTTGCAGGCACTTCCCCTTGCTTCTTCTACATGAGATAGTTTACCCTACCATGTCTCTCCCCATCTCCTCTTGCCACTTTCCTCTCTCACCTCATAATTTCATCCCTTGAGTATCCTCCCTTCCCAACAAATTCAACCTATGCCCTCTATCCATATATAACTGTAAGCATATACACACACATTCACATATGTATTCATATGACCACACACCCTTCCATTATTTTCATACTGAGAAAGATTTCATCAGTCACAATTATTGTTTTTCCATTAGGAATGTAAATAGTTCAACTTTGATAAGTTCCTTTTAATTTCTTTTCCCTGATTACCTTCTCAGGCATCTCTTGCTTCTTGTGTCTGGATGTCAAATTTTCTATTCAACTCTGGTTTTTTCCTCAAGAATGCTTGAAAGTCCTCTATTCCACTGAATGACCATATTTTCCCCTGAAACAAAATACTCAGTTTTGCTGGGTAGGTGACCCTTGGTTTCATTCCCAGCTCTTTTGCCTTCTGGAATATCATATTCCATGCCCTTCAATCCCTCAGTGTAGAAGCTGCAAGGTCCTGGGCTATTCTGATTGTGTTTCCACAATATTGAAATTGTTTCTTCCTGGCTGCTTGTAGTATTTTCTCCTTGATCTGGGGATTATGGAACCTGGCTATAATATTTCTGGGAGTTTTCTTTTTGGGATCTTTTTCAGGAGGTGCTTGGTGGATTCTTTCAACCTCTATTTTGCCCTCTGGATCTAAAACATCAGGGCAGTTTTCCTTGCGAATTTCTTGAAGGGTGATTTCTAGGTTCTTTCTTTGATCATGGCTTTCAGGTAGTCCAATAATTTTTAAATTTGTCTCTCCTGGATCTATTTTCCAGGTCAGTGGTTTTTCCCATGAGATATTTCACATTGCCTTCTAATCTTTCATTTGTTTGGATCTGCTAAACAGCATCTTGATTTCTCATAAAGTCATTAGCTTCCATTTGCTCCAGTCTAACTCTGAAGGAATGAATCTCCTCAGTGAACTTTTGAGATTCTTTTTCCATCTGGCAAATTCGACTTTTTTAAGGCATTCTTCTCCTCATTGCCCTTTTGGGCCTCCTTTGCCATTTGAGTTAGTCTATTTTTTAAGGTGTTGTTTTCCTCAGTCAGGCTGTTGACTCTCATTTCATACTTTTCCTGCATCCTTCTCATTTCTCTTCCCAATTTTTCTTCCACTTCTCTTATTTGATTTTTAAAGTCCTTCTTAAGGTCCTCTATGGCCTGCAACCCGCTCATGTTATCCCCCCTGGGGCTTTTGGAGCAGGACTTCTGACCTCACAGTCCTCTTCCCCTATGCTTCGACCCTCTTTGCCCCCAAAGTAGGAGTCTAAGGTTGCATTTTTCTGTTTAATTTGTTTCCTTTGCCTTGGCATGTTGCCACTTAATTACTTGACTTTTGGGCTTGTTGCCACACTATGGCTCTGCCGCCAGATAGGGGAATTTTCCTCCCGAACGTGTGGGGGACAACTTCTGTTTCTGGCAAGCTGGAAACACACCCATGACCTCCACCCCAGATCACAATCCAGATCCAGGGAGGTTAAAGCAAGAGCGATTACCCCGCAAGACTGATCGCTGGATCTCCCTACAATTGATTGCAGGCCAGGAGCTGGAGCTGCCTCTGAAAACTACAAAATGGCGTGTCTCCTCAGTGGCTTCTAGCCCCCAGGGGAGGAAGCTGACGCATTCCCCAAATACTGGTCCCAAAGTCCATAGGGCACTAACCTCTTACTTTGTCCTAGGCATGTCTATGTTGATAATTCTGGAATCGCCACAGTTGCTGGTGTTCTGGGGTCTCTCCAGCCGGTTGCTGGCCCTGCCACCCTCGGGCTAAAACCACTCACGCAGACCTGGGCTTGGTTCTCTGTGCGCTGTGGGCTGCGCTGCGGGCTCCCAGAGTGCTGCCTGCTCGAGAGTGCTGTGCTGGTCCTTCCTGCAGGGGTGCTGGGCTGTCCTCTGCCGGAGGTTAGCTTCTCTGTGTTGTTCTGTGGGTGCTGGGGCTCCATAAGTTGTTCAGAGTCCCCTTTTACATATTTTGGAGGTGATCTGGGGGGAGAGTGGCTTGGATGAGCTGTTTCTACTCCGCCATCTTCAAAGCATTTGTTTAATAATTTAAAAAAAAAGTCTTGAACTAGGGTGCTCATTGCTAAAATTCTAAAGGTAAAGTGAGTAATGTCACAAAGTGAGAAGTCTAATGAAGCATGGAAACAGGGCCAGAATGAGACCCAAGTCCAGGCTTCCGCACTTGCCATTTGTGTGGCCTGAGGCAGCTGAGACTCAGTTTCCACATCTGCCAAATATAACAATAATGCTTATACAGTGCTGTCTGGAAAATAAAATGAAACATGCTGAGAGTTCATTGCTAGGAGACTGAATTAAAAAGATCATATATTAAGGCACACCAGAAATTTCAAAATATAAAAAAAAAAAATTATTTTGAGGTGACAGAGAAACACATAGTAACATTCAGTATTACTTTTAGACTGTCTTCTGGTGGTCTGTGGAAAGGGTTTAATGGAAAAGGTGAAGGAAATGATTATAAAGGTAGCCGGAAAGGTTGGTTCAAACCTTTGGGACTGGAGATAAGTGGGAAAGATTTTAAATCTTTTTATACTTGAAAATTACTTTCATCCTGAATTTCTTATAACAACCCTATGAGACTCAGTTTTAACTTTATTTTCTAGAGGAGCCATAAAAAAGTTTCTAAATTCCAGCTGAGTTGCAACTAAATTAGAAGTCACTATGTCCAAATCCTAGTTCCTCTACTAGCCACAGAGAATGCAGTTCCGACAGGACTATCCCAACAGGAAGAATTTTAGGACAGTATTCCTAGACGTAAAAGGTCATGGGAAAAGTAATGAAGGGTTACTTCTAAAAAGCCACATTTTAAAAAGTGGTTAAACTTATAATTTAGCTACTTTAACATTTAGTTCATTCATTACAGATAGAGAACTGGCAGCAGAACCAGAAATACCCAAGTTCAAGGTCTGCTTCTGACATACTGGCAGTGTGGCCCTGGGCAAATCACTTAGCCTCTAAGCAATCAAGGTAGTTTTCTTTAAGACTACAAAAGTTGTAGAGAAGGTGTCAGCCTACATAGAGTGAGTTTCCTCCTGATGAAACTAATCTCTACCTGTGAAATCACAGTGCCAGTGTCTATCTCTAATTCACTTACATAATCTCATTAAAAAAGAAAGTACTTTGTAAGTATGCTAGACTAATTATATTTGAACTGTAGGCCTTACTTTGAAAATATTTTTCTTGCAAAGTAATTTTGGACTGCACAGAAAAGTAATGACCTTTCTGACCATCAACATGAGTTCTTGTTTATATTCTATGGTAGAAAAATTTGCCTTTCAAGCACATATTCTAGTGGAGGTGGTTTTAAGACATGTCTAATCATATATTTTGTTCTTTTAAAAGATCAAAAATTATTTCCTCAGTGAAACTTTATTGCACTTTCCACTATGCAATGAAATTTAGTAAAATGAGTGAAAAAGATCAAAGAGAGCTTTATTACCAAAGCATCAAAAGGACCACCTGTTGAAGCAAATAGTGCCAGATGGGGGACCCTGAAATGTGTATTAGGAGCTTTTAGCATATAGCATATGACTGAAATTGTGGATATACCAAAACTGATTTCATCTATAGATAGCTGCTTGAGGACTGAGAGGTTGTGCCATACCTAGGGTCACACAGCCAGTATGGGTCAGAGGCAGGACAATCTTCTCCCCAGGACTGGTCCCCCATCCCATATTTCATGTTGATCTTCACTTTGGTGTAGTACGTTTTTATTCTGTTGATACTGCCCTTACTCAGAAGAGTTTAAGAATTATTCTGTGGACATTGTTTTTGGGCTCTGTAGTGCATCATTTTGAATATTCTGAATGGTGGAAAATCTTTGTCCTTTCAGGATGGATTTGATTTTTGGAAACAACTTGAAGTCCTCAGGTATGGTGAACAAGATTGGGTGATAAAGCTGAATAATTCCATTTTTATAAAAAACAAGATGTATATTAAGGAATAAGATGATTTTTATGAAAACTCATTAACTGGGTCCAAAGACAGATCTAGTTCTAGAGCTAGTTCTGTAGATGTTTTGAACAATACTAGCACTTAAATATGTGGTACCCAATGTTACTATGGACCTACAGCCATATAAGGTTGCCTCTGCCTCCATTTCTTCAACAGTGAAATGGGGATAATAATAGCATCTCCTTCCCAGGATTTTTTATGAAGATCAAATGAGATAATGTATGTAAAGCACTTAGCAGAGTACCTGGCCTAGCATATAGGAGGAGCTTAATAAATGTTCCCCCTCTTTCATGAAGTATTTCATTTAAACCATACTGTTCTCTGAAGTTGGGGTTCCTTTTATGACATCCTTAAACTAGTCACCAGAGAATAGTACTATCAGTTCTGGTGCCTAGTTCGTGAGGCTTCGTACTTCACTTAGGGGGTTGCATATTATTGATATAAAGCATTATATAAACAAGTCTTTCAAAAATCATTCCTATAATGAAAACATATATATATATACATATATATAAAACATAAAATAATATAATATAAAGGAGCCTTAACAAGAGTCCTAAAAATACAAAGCACCTTCTTATTCCAGGAAAGAAGATGGCTCCACATCACCTCCCTGGGCCCAGTTGGGCATATTTGAACATGAGGCCGTTAGACATCCCATTTCCTCGTGGGCAGGAGATGAGAAGACATCTGACGCCCCTGCTTCTTGTGGAGGGGTACATTCTGTTTTTCTCTCTGTCTCTCTCTCCTTCTCCCTCTCTCTTTCCCTCTCCCTCTCCTCACATATATTATATATGTATATATATGATATGTATATATCATATATATATATTAACGAGAGAAGGAAACAAACATTTATTATTTATCTCATTTAATCTTTGCAACAGTTCTGTGAAGTAGGTTTTATTATCCTTATATTGTGGGTAAGGAAACTGAAGTAGACAAAGATTAGGTGACATGACCAAGGTCACATAGCTATTGTCAGATGCTGGATTTTAACTCAGGTCTTCCTGATTCCAGTTCCATTGTATCAACCTAGCTGCCTCTGTGTCTACGTATAGGTATAAATATATATTTATAAAAGCAATCCAATGACACCTGTCAGTTCTTCCCCTCCACTCCCCCACACCCTTGGCAATATTATAGTTGATAACTGGTACTTTCTATCTACTCGATGGAAAGGAGGCAATAGAATACTCACTTTTCAAAATGATTCTGTCAGTGTCAGAGCTTAGAATGTATTTTTTTTGCCCTGGTCTTGGAAGCTGAGGATGACTTTGGACACTAATAGGAAGACATGGGACCTGCAATTATGTGACTTGATATAATTGGAAGGTGCAGGTCCGGGGCATCTAGCTCCCATGTTTTCTGGAACTTTTGTGCCTTTGCTTGTACTCTTTTCTGGCTGGCAATGAAAAAGCCATAATCTCTTGGCCCTATTTTTTTACTGGTCCTCTTCAGGGCAGTCACAAAGGAGTCACAAGGCCCATTTTGTTTTCTGCCATGGCTTTGCTCAGTTAAGGTGTGGAGGTTTTGCTTTTCAGACTTTTTTTTTCCTTTTCTTCCTATGAGGAGATTAAAGTTCAGCAACCTCACCGTCAAAGTATGCCCAACAGTTCATAGGAGAGGTAATTTGGTAACATCTAATTTATCTTCTAATTAAGGCTCCTGTTTTCATTATAGGGATAATTTTTGATAGATTAATATGTTTATTACTGAGTTATTCTTTTCTCTGAGAGTACATGTGATTTTAGTCACTAATAAACACCTGCCTAGAGCAAAAGCATGTCTTTGTCTTGGGAGGGTGAAAAAGGGTTGGCTTTCAAGTATTCTATGTCCAGGGCCTAAATATCCCAAGAGTCCTGGAAACGCACCCTGTGCCCCAACAGATTGGGAATGTAGCAGGCTCATTAACAGCTGGTTTGAGAAGTTAGCTCCACTTGTTTTAGCAGGCTCATTGACAACAGCCTATTTATAGCTGACCCAGAGAACTAATTGCTCCATGAAGCAACTTCTTAGATACAAAGGAGAACAGAATAGAAAAACAAACAAATAACAAAAGCTTTGAGGCTTCTAAAAACTTGCTGTCTCATTTTTCTAAGCCTAATGTTATTGTCATGTCGGTTGCTTTACTTGTTCTTAAAAATGGATCAGTCATCTGACTCCTGAACCCCTAAGCTCCAAATATACCCTGCCTTTTCCACACATCTAACTAGAATTCAGTGCTTTTCTGTTATTCTGTTCCTATATTTTCCTTCAGCTCTGTACAGTAAACTGGCTGAGTTCTCCCCCAGGTTTTGTTTGTACAAATCCTTTTAAATTTTACATAATCAAAATTGTCTATTTTATCTCCTCTGATACTCTCTGTTCCTTGTTTGGTTACAAACTCCTTTCCTATCCATAAACCATAAAGGTCATTTCTTGCTCATCTAATTTACTTATAATGTGACCTTCTATGTCTTGAGTCAGGTAGATAGCATCTTTCCTGTCTGCTGTGCCCTATAATAATATAATATAATGAGTTTGCATTCTCCAAAGAAAACGCCAGATCTTATTGACTCCCCTAGGGAGCCTTCTTTTGAAGAAAATGATTTCGTTTTGGAAGTGGTAGTGAGTTTCCCATTACTGGAGATCTTCAAATGTGGGGAATGTTATAGGGTCTTTTTCCTCAGGGCTTTTTCCTGGATGCACTTTGAGATCCCTTCCAACTCCGTGATTCTGTGACTAGAGAAGTTTTTAATCTGACTGTGGATTTTGTTAGTACTACTGAGTTTCAGCATCCTAATTATGAAAGAATGAATCTCTGGCATTCTGCAATATATTTCCATTTCCAATAAATTGCATGGTGCAAATTCTTGAAACTAGATACAATGGAAGAAAACCTGAACTCAGATCCATTCACTGATATGTGGTACCTGTTTGATTTCAAGCAAGTCACTTATGCCCTTCTGGACCTTAGTTTCTTCATCTTTAAATGAACAGGTAAGACCAGACAACCTCTGGGTGTTCTGTGATCCATTGACCTACCTGGTCCAGAATTGAAAAGGTAAGATTTTGGGAAGTGAATCTTGTCAGATTTTTGGGAAGTGTTGTTTTACTTAAAAAACAACAACACGCAAGAATACTATCTTCAAAATAGCAACAAACAAGAATAACCTAGAAGAATTATGTTGCTAATGAAAACAGAGGAGCAGCATCCTGTTTAGAATTGTCTTTATTATGATTTGATGTGTTTAACATTAAAAGTACTGATATTTGCATTAAAATTATTAAGCTTATTATTATTTTGAATAAGTTCATGAAATTAGGATTTTCACACTAAAATTCTTATGTAGACTTTTTTTCCTTATCCTTTCTTAGTTGCTTCACACTTAAAGACATTAAGAAATATTGCATTTTTCATATGTATAATTGAGATCACATTTCTGCCTACACAGTGGGTGGGGAACTGGTAGGATAGAGGGAGAGCAATTGGAATTCCAAATTTAAAAAAAAATGTTAAAAATGAACGTTTTAGACAAATATTGCATTCTCTAGCTCATTGTTTTGTACTTTATTGGTAACTTATAATTGGAAACCTTTCAAGGAGTCCTACTCGTGGAATGAATATTCTTGTAGATCTGTTGTCAATCTCTTTTCTAACCTCCACAAAAAGTTATGTATAATCTTATATTAAATTCTCCTGATTAATTAAATAATTAATGTTAATTGATGTTCTCATTGTTGCTGAGTCCAGTATTCTACTCACTATTGCACGGAAGCTATATCGGATAGTGGATAATGAGTCAGTCTTGAAACCAGGAAGACATGGGTTGAATGTAACCTGTAACAACTACTAGTGTGTGACCCTGAGTAATTTAACCTTTCAATGAATCCTCTAGGCAATTCTCAGACTTGAGAGTTCCAATTCCAATAAAATCACAGGTCCAATCCCAGTCTCTATCCCCCTAATAATTGCCAGTGTTAATGCTGGATATTCTATGTTCAGTGCTGTAAGATCAGATTTCACTACAAGTCTATTTATTGGTTCAGAATCTAAATTACAAACGAGATTACACGGGGAATGAAGAAAGAAGATGTGCCAACATGGAATAGTGGAGTGGACTGTCTCTAGCAGCAGTGGGAGTTCAAAATAATTTTTTTTAAAGTCTCTTTTTAGAAGACCCAAGGGATGAGATGAAAATATTCGTGTTCAGGAAGAAAACATGCATTATAGTATATGAAACACGTTCTGCTTTTTGTCACATTTGGCTGATCACAAGAGAGAAATATACCATCAGATGGGAAGAGGAAACAAAGTAGATCAAGTCTTCTGAACCTGAGAAAATGGCGCCCTTTTGGATTTCCTTTTTAATATTTTCTTAATTTGTCTCAGCACAGCCTGGTTATAGTCTGCCAAGTTATATTCTTGGCAACTAAAAACCTTATGAGAATGAACTTTCAGAGTTAGTGAATACATTTTTATGTTCTCCAAACAGTAAACAAATGACTCAGGGAAAAATCTGTATTGAAAGCGAATTCTGACTCATGTACAATCTGCCCCTAATGATTTTAGAGCTGTATAGCTTATACCGAACCAACCCAATTCCTCCTACAATTTCCCCGGTATTGGCTTACATTCATCAATTTCCATATTTATGTACTTCCCACTTTTTAATACATACATACATGAACACATACATACATATGTATGTCTATGAATGTACATATTTTAATGGAATTGATAGTGTGACATATAGTTCTGACCATTTACCATTTTCTAGAAAGCTAGTTGAATGGTCATTTCTGGTCCAGATAAGAAGTGAATTTTAAATTATGCTTGTTTCATCTAAGGCCTTTGTTTGTATTGTAATGACAATGGAAAAGATTTGGTTAACACTAAATTGCTTTTAATTCCTTACACAAATTAGTTGGAGATTCTCCATAGGAATTTGCCTAACATAATGGTGCCTGACATATAATTAGTTTGGGGTTTTTTAGGGGATTGTTTCACTTTTCAGAGAGACCAAACATAAAGAGGAAGTTTGTTGAAGATAAGCTTGTAATATTGTTATTAATTTTAGTCATGTCTGACTCTTCATAACCGGAATTTGGGGTCTACTTGGAAAAGATTCTGGAGTTGTTTGCCATTTCCTTCCCCAACTCATTTTACAGATGAAGAAACTGAGGCAAACAGGGTTAAGTCACTTGCCCAGGGTCACATGCTAAGAAGTATCAGAGGCTGGATTTGAACTCAAGTCTCCAGGCCCAGTGCTCTATTCATTGCATTATCTTTCTACAAAATCAGTTTTTAGACCAGGGTTTGTTGGTAGAAGCTTGTGTGTGTGTGTGTGTGTGTGTATGTGTGTGTGTGTGTGTGTGTGTTTCATGCTTACATATTGTATTTAGAGACACCAACTAAAGCTATGAAGGGGAATCAGGTATTTTTAGGTCCTTTCTTGTCCTAATACAGCATAGTTATATTAACTATGTTAAACACAATAGACCAACTAAATAAGTCTATAGAAAACTCAGTGTGTACCTAAAATAGACATCTAATATATAAGAATTTATAATTGGCAATGTGATATGCATGGAAAGAACATTAGCGTAAGAGTCAGGAGACTTGGGTTTAAATTCTGGTTCTATTGTTAACATATTGTGTGACCTTGGCAAGTCATTTATCTGGGATACAACTTGTATAAAAATGGGATATTGGACTAAATGTTTTCCAAGTTCCCTTCCTGTTCTAATGACCTACAACTATTGTTTGATGTTTTATGAGTATTATCACCTAACGAGGTCCTGACAGAAACCAGGCTAGAGCTAGAGAAAATCATGCAATGACCTAAAATGCATCAATATTGTTGTTTTTCAGCTGTTCAGTCGTCTCTGACTCTTTGTGACCCCATTTGGGGTTTTCTTGGCAGAGATACTAGAATGGTTTGCCCTTTTCTTCTCCAGACAGACGACATACTTGTTACTGGATGAAGGCAGAAGTTGTAGTCAAATGGAAAAATGGCTCAGAGAGGCAAATAAAGAAGTACATGGAGTTGGTTTTATTTGTGCTAGAAGGAAACATCATTTCATGGGACACTTAGTCATCTTGTCTTGCAGTATTTAAAATGAATGACCACCATAAAAATACTTGGAATCTGAGCCAATATCTGCCCAGGGATGAATCAGTAGAGTGACTACATAAATCTTGACAAAATCTTGTAAACCAGAGACTCAACCTTTTTTTGTGTGTGTGTGTCACAGATTTCTTTGGCAATAGGATAAAGCCTATGGAGCTTCTCTCAGAATAATGTTTTTAATTTTAAAGGAAAGGCTAAGTTTCAGTTAGAGGTATTTTTCCCCATCTGTGAGCCCTTGAAATCTATTTGTAGACCCTAGGTTAAGAACTGTTGGTCTAAGCCAAGCCAAACATATACCTTTATGCTTGGTTACTTACTGAGATGAGTACAGGGTAAGATAATGCAAAATGTTTTGGAAAATATTTATGATTAGGAAATGAGTTGAAGTTTGTACATGACTCAGAAGGCTGAATCTGTATGTCATGACTATTTTCTAAAAGTAAGTTAGAAAGTGTTGAATGAGACCAGTACCAACCAATATCACAGAAATTAAATTAGCTATATTTTGAGGCATGAAATAATTGGTAATAAATGTTGGAATCATGAATTGGCTATGTGCATTTAAAACACTTGGTTAGAGGAAGGGTCAAAATGTACAACAAATTAGAAGAAAAAGATAAGAAAATGTTGCATTCAGTTGCAATAGTTCTAACCTAGTCAATTAAAACAGGCTAATTCTGAAAATGGGAAATGAATAAAATTAAAGATTTTGAATCTAATTGTAATTTCTTGAATAAATTTGACCTGTGTAAAAAGCAAAAGCACAAAACTGGTGATCAGTAGGCATTAATGAGCACCAACTATGTGTAAGACATGATGATAGTAGGGAAGTGGGGGAAGTATGGGTAAAGAGTGGTTTGATCAGACAAGGAAAGATGTAGGAAGAAGATAAAGCTGGAATCATATCATGACAGAAGAGTTTAGACTTGACGCAGCAGACAATGGACAGCTAATTAAGAGACATGAATAGAAATGTTTTAGGAACATTTTGAGTTATAAAGCTCTTAGGATAAACCAGAAGTGGAGAGAGATGGGAGTCAAAGAAACTAATCTGGAAAGTACCATAGTACTGCATATGTGATATGATAGAGGCATAGACTGAAGTACTAGAAATGCTAATAGTGAGGAAGTAACAACATGAGATTCATTTTGAAGTGTTAGTTGAGTGTTGTGATAATGGGTAAGGGGGAACCAAAATGGGTTCCAAGGCATTGAGCCTGGGTGATTAGGAGAATGATGACAAATGGCAAATTTGTAAGAAGGAACAGATTTTATAGGCTAATATATAAATTCAGTTTTGGAAATGCTAAGTTTGAGCTAATAGTGACAAAGTTAAATATAAATGGGTTGGATGCATCAAGAAATGAATTAGGGTCAAGTAATTTTGTGTAGTCTTGCAGCTTGACATTTTTATGCACAAAAATGACCTCAGCCAGAAAAAGACCCTTGATCTCCTTACCAAATTAAAAATTTTTAGCAGTCTTATTACTTACTTTTTCTTCTCTTATTGCTATTGCTAGAATTTCTAATACACTATTGAATAATATTGGTGGCAGTGGGCATCCTTGTTTCACACCTGATCTTACTGGGAAGGTTTCTAGTTTATCCCCATTATAAATAATGCTTGCTGATGGTTTTAGATAAATGCTTTTTATTAATTTAAGGAAAAAACCCAATTATACTAATACCTTTTTAAAAATAGAAATGAGTATTGCACTTTATAAGTAAAGCTTTTTCTGCATCTAGTGATATAATAATATAATTTTTTAAACTTTTAGTATTGATGTAGTCAATTATGTTAATAGTTTTGGTATAAATCCCACTTGATCATAATGTATAGTTTTTGTAATATTTTGTAGTAATCTTTTAGTTAGTATTTCATTAAGGATTTTCCCATCCATATTCAGTAATGAAATTGGTCAATTTTCTTTCTCTGTTTTTACTCTTTCTGGTTTAGGTATCAGCATCATATTTGTTTCATAAAAGGAGTTTGTTAGGTTTCTTTTCTTACCTATTATTCCAAATAATTTATCTAATATTGGAGTTAGTGGATCTTTAAATGTTTGATAGAATTACCTTGTAAATCCATCCGGTTCTATTGCTTTTTTCTTAGGAAGCTCATTTATGGACTATTCGATTTCTTTTTCTAAAATAGACCTATTTAGATATTCTATTTCTTCTTCTGCTAATCTAGGCAATTAAAAAATTTTGCAAATATTCTTCATTTTACTTAAATTATTAAAGTTATTGGCATATAATTGGGCAAAATAGCTTCTTATAATTGCTTTAATTTCATCTTCTTTAGTCACCCTTTTCTTTTTAAATACTAGTAATTAGTTTTCTTTTTTAAAAATCAAATTAACCAATTGTTTATTTTATGTTTTTTTTCCTAAAACCAACTTCTAGTATTACTTATTTATTCAATTTTTTCTCAATTTTATTAATCTCATCTTTAATTTTTAGGATTTCCAGTTTAGTGTTTAATTGGGAATTTTTAATTTGTTCTCTTTCTAGCTTTTTAAAAATTGCATACTCAATTCATTAGTCTGCTCTTTCTCTATTTTATTGATGTAAGCATTTAGAGATACCATTTTTTCTCTAATCACTGCTTTTGCTGTACCCCATAGGTTTTAATATATTGTCTCCTTATTGTCATTCTCTTTAATGAAATTATTAATTGTTTCTATGATTTGTTCTTTCACCTACTCATTCTTTAAGATTAGGTTGTTTAATCTCCAAATTTTAAAAAAATCTATGTTTCCATGGTTCCTTATTAAATATAATTTTACTGCATTGTGACCTGAAAATGATACTTTTAATATTTCTGCTTTTCTGCTTTCAATTATAAAAATTTTATTTACTAATATATGGTCAGTCTTTGTAAAGGTATCATGAACTGCTGAGAAAAAGGTATATTCATTTCTATTTCCATTCAATTTTCTCCAGATATCTATCATATCTAGTGTATCTAAAAATCTGTTTATTTCCTTAATTTCTTTCTTTCTTTTCATTAGAATTATCTAGTTCTGAGAGGGGAAGATTAAAGTCCCCTACTATTATAGTGCTATTATCTATCTCCATCTGTTATCCATTTAACTTTTTCTTTTAAAGATTTAGACCCTGTAGCATTTGGTGCATATAGGTTCGTATTAATATTGTTTCATTGTCTATGGCACTTCTTAAGAAAATAGTTACCCTGTTAATCTCTTTTAATTAAATCTATTTTAAGCATAGCTGTCTCTGAGATCTTAATTGCTACCCCTGCCTTTTTTGCGTCAGGTGACCATAACAAATTCTACTCCAACCCTCCATTTTAACTCTGTGTATCTCTCATTCTTAAATGTGTTTCTTGTGAATAACATATTGTTTTAAGAAGGAAAAGAGAAAGAAAGAAAGGACAAGAAGGTAAGCAGAAAATTGGGGGGAAATTTTATAAGTAGTTTATCAGGTAAAGGTCTCATATCTAAAGTATGTAAAAAAACTTTGTCAAATCTATATGAATACAAGTCATTCCTCAGTTGGAAAAAAATGGTCAAAGGATTAGCAACAGGCAGTTTTCTTTTTTCTTTTTTTCTTTTTTGCTTTTTGGAGGGCAATTGGGGTTAAGTAACTTGCCCAAGGTCACATGGCTAGGTTTTTGTTTGTGTGTGTTGAGTATCTGAAGTGAGATCCGAACTCAGGTCCTTCTGACTCCAGGGCTGACACTCTACTCACTGAGCCACCTAGCCACCCCTGAAACAGGCAGTTTTCTAATGAAAAAAATCAAAACAATTTATAGTCATGTGAAAAAATGCTTTAAATCATTATTGATTAGAGAAATGCAAATTAAAACAAGTTTGAAATATCAGTTTACACCTACCAGGCTGGCTAAAATGATTGAAGGGAAAAGTGAAAAATGTTGGAGGGGAAATGGAAAAATTGGAACACTAATTCATTGGAATTGTGAACTGATCTAACTATTTTGGAAAGAAATCTGGAATTATACCCAAAGAGTTATTAAACTTTCCCCTTTGACCCAGCAATAGCTCTACTAGGTTTATTTCCAAAGACAATTAGGGAAAAGGGGAAAGAACCTAGATATTCTAAAATATTTATGGCAGCTCTCTTTGTGATATCAAAGAACTGGAAATTGCAGGGATGCCCATCAGTTGGGGAATGGCTGAACAAGTTGTGGTATATGATTGTGATGGAATACTACTATTCTATAAGAAATGATGAGCTCAGGTGATCTCAGAAAAATGTGGATAGACTCACCTGAAATAAATGAATAATGAAATAAGCAGAACCAAGAGAATGTTGTATACAGTGACAACAATATTGTTTTATGAAGGATTTTGAGTGAATAAGATATTTTGACTGTTATAAATATTAAAATTAACGATAAAGGACATATGAAAAAAGACACTTTCTGCATCCAGAAAAAGAACCAATAAGTAGAAGTATGTATAGAATAATTTTACATATATATTCCTATTTGTGTCTAATGGTGGCCATCTCTTGGTGGGGTGGTGGTGGTGGAAGCAAGGTAAAAAAGAAATTTACATGATAACTTTGTTGTATATTTAAAAGGAATACAAGTTATATATAGTGGAGTTGCAGTTTCATGTGCATTCATCTTTTTAATATTATACCATCTTATGGAAATGCCTTTTTATTCCATAAATTAAAAATAAAATAAATTTTTTAAAATGCAGTGATCAAGAGTAATGAGCTCAGAGTACATTTGTCAAATCTCATGACTGAAGATGGTAGAAGATAATGAACAGTGTAATTTCAGAAAATACCCAAAAGCAGCTGAGCAAAAGTAAGCCTGCAGAGAACTTATAGTAAGACCCAACTAAGCCAGTTCATTTCCAAGAACATTAGAGATGAAAGCAGGGCAACAGCCAGACATGACATGGAGTGGATGTGCCAACATTGTTTTTTCAAAGAAAAGCAAAGTTTATTAAAGATTTGCCATAATGGGCAGACTCTTAAGGAGCCTGAGTATCTGTGATTCGAATAATCTGACACAGAGTGAGTCTGTGCTAGATTTAATTCTCGGCCCAACGTTGTTGTTGTTGTTTTTTTTTTTTTAAATACTCTAATCTCATTATTAAAAGAGTCCAAGTGTGTTGATTCTATTATTATTTCAGCAATCAGTATACCAAAAGAGTAAGTGAAAACTGCTACCCCAGAAGATGGGAAGAACAATTGTACCAGATCTAATCCACAATCAGAAGAATTCTGTGTCGGAGATGTCAAATTTATTTGTTTGTTTGTTTATTTATTTACTTTTTTCGAGGGGGGAAGACAGGGCAATCAGGATTAAGTGACTTGCCCAAGATCACACAGCTAGTAAGTGTTAAGTGTCTGAGTGTAGATTTGAACTCAGGTCCTCCTGACTCCAGGGCTGGCACTCTATTCACTGCAACACCTAGCCACCCTGAGATGGCAAATTTAAAGGCTCAAAAGGAAAAAGAAATTCAAAAGAATGGTAAAGATTATGGATGGCATCCCCCCAAAAAGGAAGAAAAGACAACTGAGAAAGTCAATAACTATACATCCAAGTCTTCCATTAGTACTTATTAGATGCACACCACATGCCAGGGGCTGTGCTGAGCTCTGGAGAAAAGGCAAAGGACAATCCTTGCTCTCAAGGAGATCACAGCCTAATGTTTCTACTTTCACATTTCCAACAAAGAAGGTGGATAGGGGGATGATCACATTTATTAAGTGAACAAATGATTGAAATCTTCGAGAGCATATACCGAGGGTGCCCTCGATGAAAACGTGAATAGGAGAGAGGTAGTTACTATTTTCACAGTCATCTTTGTAATCACACAATTAGCTGAGAGAGCACAGAGAATGGTGTTTACTACGAAAGAATTTGACTCAGTAAAGTGGCATGTAGTCGTAAAGGTTCTTCCACATTTCACAAGTATATGTTAAGTTTATGTAAGAAAACTTGATAGTCCCAACTCTAAAATTACATTGTTTTTAATAATCCATTGAAATAGTGTCAAGCAAGGGATAAAATGAAAACATTTGCTCACCAAAAATGTTTACCAGGGTCATGAAGGGTGTCCTGTAGAGGTGATCACCTCCCTGATGTCACGGTCCTTTGTAAGAACGAAGGACAAACAGCAAACAACCTGTACAGAGTTCATATGGAAGAAGGCTTGTGCTAAAGCCTACAGTCTCTTCAATGAAGTTCTGGGTGCCAGGTTTTAGGATCAACATTAACAAGTCAGAACATGACTAGAGTAGGGTGACCAAGATAGAGAGGGAACTTGAGATCATACTATTACAAAAGGATAGAGTGAAGGAACTGAGAATGTTTAGTTTAGAGAAGGATTGAGTAGGGTGGGGTGGAGAGAGGCAGAATGCAAATATAATTGCCTTTAGGTATTTGAAGTTCAATGGATAGAGTGGCAGGCCTGGAGCCAGGAAGACTAATTTTCTTGAGTTCAAATCTGGCCTTAGACACTTACTAGCTGTGTGACCCTGGGTAAGTCACTTAGCCCTGTTTGTCTCAGTTTTCTCATCTGTAAAATAAGCTGGAGAAGGAAATGGCAAACCACGGCCAACAAAACTGCAAATGGGGTCATAAAGAGTGAGACATGATTGAAAACAACTGAACAACATTTGCAGCACTTTCTTACCAAAGAAAGATTAGAATTGCTCTGCTTAGCTTCATAGAACAGATTTATTTAATTTAATTTAATTTAATTTTATTTTATTTTATTTGCTTTTTGGAGGGTGGAGGGCAGGGCAATTGGGGTTAAGTGACTTGCCCAAGATCACCCAGCTAGCAACTGTTAAGTGTTTGAGGCTGGATCTGAACTCAGGTCCTCCTGACTCCAGGGCTGGTGCTATATTTACTGCATCGCCTAGCTGCCCCCATAGAACAGATCTAGAACAATGGACAGAAGTTGTAGAGAGATTTAGTATTGATATAAGGAAAATCATGCATTCTAATAACTGGTGCTTTGCAACATTGGAATGAAAGTCCATGGAGTTTTGGGGGTGACTTTGGGAGGGGGCAGCAGAATGGGTTAATCTTCATCAAAGGATTCAAAGCTGAGTCTAATGATCATTCAGACTTCTTAAAGATGCAGAGGAGACTTTTAAAGATGTTCATGTAAGACTAGATGACTTCTGGGGTGGCTAGGTGGCGCAGTGAGTAGAGCATCGGCCCTGGAGTCAGAAGGACCTGAGTTCAGATCTGGCCTCAGACACTTATCACACACAAACAAAAACCTAGCTGTGTGACATTGGGCAAGTTACTTAACCCAAATTGCCCTCCAAAAAAGCAAAAAAAAAAAAAAAAAAAAGACTAGATGACTTCCAAGGCCTACTCCAATGCTGAGATTGTCTGAAAGTTTGAGATCCACGGCCACTCCAAAGGGACCAGCTTAGCAGTTCACATCAGGAAATCTAAGTGCATGAAGAATGAATTTTACCCAGATTATGATATGGAATGTGGTGAGCAGCCTATTGACTTTGCCTACTCACATGTATCTGAGAGTCAACAGGGATAAGTGAAAGGAGCATCAATTTTAGGAGACTCCAGTTCAAATCTTGGCTCTTCTACTTAATAACTATGTCATCTCGAACAGATCACATACCCACTAGGTGTGTTTTCTAATTTGTAAAGTGAAGAAGCTGCTCTGGATTCTTTATACTGTCTTCCCTTTCTAAATCTTGTGATCACATGATACATGTATCAGATAGCCACAGAAAATAGATGATGAGCAGGACCCCAAATCCAACATACAAATAGCAGGTTGGATTAAATTGGACAAGTCGTGCTACACTTTAGTGATCCTAAGATACTCCCTGATACCCAAGGCCAACATTAACAGTGGTAATGGTACCATTACTGGTATCATGTTACCAATGGTACCATATACCTGGAAATGACAAAATGCCACAATCTCCAAAGAATCAAAATTATGGGGCAATGAAAAGATGCATAATGGGGGGTCTGTATATTACCAGTGAAGACTTACAGACGAGAAGGGGCATCTTGGATATGTATGTTTGGAAAAGGAGTAGGGTCAGTCATGTAGCAAGATTAAGAGATAGCCAAGGGGCAGCTAGGTGGCACAGTGAATAGAGCATCGGCCCTGGAGTCAGGAGGACTTGAATTCAAATCCAGCCTCAGACACTTGACACACTTACTAGCTGTGTGACCTTGGGCAAGTCACTTAACCCCAATTGCCTTGCCTTCCCCCTCCAAAAAAAAAAAGAGTTAACTAAAAAATAATAATAAAGGATACAGATGGACACCCAGAGTGTTTTGCTAGTGTCCATAGCCCAAGCCTCACTTGCTCATTGTTTGGGTTTTGATGGCTCAGAGTGAGTGTAAATGGCAATTGTTTCTGTTCTGGTCAGAAACTCTGAGGGTCTTTCCCTCCCAGATTGATTCTTTTGTGAAGGCAAACTAGGTCATCTTCTTCCCCTTTTCTTACTTAGTCTTACTCACTGAACGGGTGATGCCTCAGATAAACTGAGACCTGAGAAAGACCTTAACTTAAGAAGGCCATCTCCCACTGCCTCCTGAGCCCTTGCCAGTCATTCTGACCTATGTCACCGAAATGCTTCTAGAAGAGATTAGTGAGGCTGATGACTTTGCACAGTCCTGCCTCACTTAAATCCAATTCACTTGCAAGTCAAGACATCGCCTCCCTCATGTCATTGGTCCCCTCTGAGAACAAAGGATGAACAACAAACAACAACAAAAGGATAGAGACCTTCACCACATTAGGGATATCGTACTGGTGTAGCTGTAGAACTGGAAGAGACTTTGGAGACTATCGCATCCAACTTTCATTTTAGAGATGAGGAAACTGGAGGTTTCTCTCATAGAGAGATTAAGTCACTTCCTAATGGTCACACTATTAAGTGTCAGAAGTAGGATCTGAACCCAAATGATCTTCCTGCTTGCAGTTGGACACTTTGAACACTTGGCTGCCACATTTCCTCTCTGTCTTCTTTGGAGATATTTTGGAAATTAATTAATTTAATTAGTTAATCATAGTTGGAAGGGATATCAGTGGCCATCTAGGTCAGTCTGTACCTGAAAGGAATCCTTACTCTAATATAGGTGACAAGGGTTTGTCCAGACTCTATGCAAAGATATACAAGGAGAGGTAATTCACCTCTTCTTTAGCCAGACTGTTCCAGTCTGAGACAGCTCTAACTGTTTAGAAGTTTTTCCTGACATTGAGCCTACCCATTGCTCTAAATTATTTTTAGGGCCAAAGAAAATGAGCCTCGTCCCTCCCCAACATCTCTCCTGAGGCTTCTCTAGACTAAACATGCCCAGGTCTTCAACTGATCTTTATATGACATTGGACCCAAGACCCTCAACATCCCGGTTGCCCCCATTTTATACACTCTCCAGATTTTTAAGCCATAATTTCTTTGTAACAGGGGTGGCTAGGTGGCACATTGAATAGAGCTCTGGCCCCGGAGGACCTGAATTCAAATCCGGCCTCAGACACTTGACATACTTATGAGTCGTGTGACTTTGGGCAAGTCATTTAACCCCAATTGTCCTCTGGGGGAGGGAGAATTTCTTTGTATCTCCAACCCTTCCTGGGCTTAATCTTAGCTTTCCTCTGAATCTTGGGAGATATGCTTTCCCCAGATCTAGGGCACATGTCAGACTATGCCCTGATTTCCCCTGCTCTATCAAAAATTCTGGGATGGAGTGGTCATTTCCATCCCGATGGTCACACAGGGGTTTGAACTTTTGTCTTCCTGACCCTGAGTCCAGCACTTTACCTTCCTCTCTGTAAATGAGAATCAGGTCTAGAGGCAATTTCCCCTTGTGCCTGCTCCACATCTTGAAGGATGAGATGATCACTCCGGCAAATCAGGAAGTTATTAGCTGCTCTGCTTGTGGCAGGGCGAGAAGCCTAGATAATTGGAGCCTCCCATTGCTATTATTACATCTTGCCTCCGTGCCAGTCTCTGTTTTGCAAATTCCTCATTGCTTTTTTTCTTTCCAACCAGGTCATCTGATAGTTTACTCCAATGACCAAATTATTTTAGTTTCTCCTTCCTTATAACATTTATTCAAATATTCTCTGTCATGCTTTCCCTCACTGGTTCTTGTTTTTCATCACATAAGCTTAATGTCTTAATATAGTAGGCTATCCTCCTCCCTCTTTACTAGCTCTGTTTCTTTTGAGTAAAATGTATTCATCCAGAATATCATCATGACCCTTATTCTATTAAGACTCAATGATACTGGGGTGGCTAGGTGGTGCAGTGAGTAGAGCGTCAGCCCTGGAGTCAGAAGGACCTGAGTTCTGATCCGGCCTCAGACACTTAATGCACACACAAATAAAAACCTAGCCGTGTGACCTTGGGCAAGTTACTTAACCCCAACTGCCCTCAAAAAAAAAAAAAAAGACTCAATGATACCTATGAGGTCAAATTGCATTAGGATGTCTAGTTCCTTTTGTTTGTTGCCTAAACTGTGGGCATCTTGTGCATAGGTATTGAAAGTCAAGAGTTTTACTACTGAATCTTTTATATTTTTAAATTATTATTATTTTTTTATTTTTGGAGGCATTTGGGGTTAAGTGACTTGCCCAGGGTCACACAGCTGGTAAGTGTGTCAAGTTGAGGTTGGGCTTGAATTCAGTCCTCCTGACTCCAGGGTCAGTGCTCTATTTACTGTACCACCTAGCTGCCCCCTCTTTTTAATTTTTGACATGAGTTGTACATACAGAATGAGAAGACAGTTTGTGATTTGCTTCAGTAGAGGGTTCAGAGTGTTTTTGCAAAATCCTTGTGAGTTGTTGTAATCAGTATTAGTATTCTAATTTTAGATGAGAAAACTGAATATCAAAGGGTAATTGCCAGACTAATTTCTTTAAGGATGTTTAGAAGCCAGGACTTGAGGCTAGAAGATTTTAGTTTAAGTCCAGTGGTCTTTTCCCTCTACCATACTGACAACAATAAGTTCTATTCACTGTTCCTGATTCCAGTGAGGCTATATGTGCACTAACGTTTTAAGTACAGGCTCTGATTTCAATATATAGGAATGCTCTCTTCATTCTTTCTAGTCTTCATTGTAGGAGAGCCAAGATCCTATCTCACTGTATTACCAGCACCTAGAATAATGCTTTGCATACTGTAAGAGTTTAACAAATACGGATGACATTTGTTACTAATCAATTAGTAAACATTTTAAATTGCCTACTAGGTACTATTTGGCCTTATATGACCTTATATTTTTTCTAATGATTTTGTTTATATTAGTTTGGTCTCAGCTAGATTATGAGTTGCTAGTAAATATCCGTTGAAGACACTCATTGATTCTTCAAGAAAATCTCCCTGGGCGTGGGGAATGGTGAGGGAAGAGAGAAGAGTGGGTTGTCTCAGTAAGTAAAAATCCCCAGCAAAATGACCAGTTCTTGGGGGTTATTAAAGCAGGAGTCTGTTCTACGGATCTGGGCTAACTTCTTTTTTTGAGGTCCATTCTTCCAAGCAGCTATGATTTAGCAGACTTTATATTAAAAACCAGACTTATGGCCTAAAAACTCATCAATGATTTAGAGGACAAATGTTCTTCTACTGGTTAAAAATAGAAGCAATGCAAAAAAATTGACAGAATAAAATGAATGTAATTAAAATGTAATTAAATTTATTTTAAGTATGTGCCTTCAGGCAATCTTATTATAACGTGTTATACCACTATGGTTTGTTTTATGCCTTTAAAGAAATCTTCAATTTATTCTTGCTCTGATTTTAATGAATTTTTATCATAATATATTATTGTCAATTTCCAGTTGTCTTGGAATTTGAAAGTATAGTATCACAAACCCCCCCAACAATATTTGACTTTATGTAAATACCAGCTAAAGATAAGATCCACACAATTCATCTGAAAAGCAGAATTTTAATTCAGTGTTTTTCCATTACTTGGTGATACTCTGATTTATTTGTTTACAAAATTTGGTGATATTTGTATAATCTAGTATGATTGCTTTCAAAATTGTGCTGCCCTCACAAAGCAATGTTAAAGCCAGGAGGAGCTGAAAAGATAGAAAACAAAGAGTCTGTGACTGGCATGGGACCTGTAATTCTTTGTATTTATATTTATGTCCCTCCCTCCCTCTTCTGGAAGCTTTTTAACCTGTCTTCCATCATGTGATAGCTCCTCAGATACTCAGAGATAGACTCCTGTTTCTCCCCAGTGTTCCAATGTAGTCTCAAAATTCATGTTTGTAGCAAAGGAAGCAATTACTTGTTCATCAGTCCTTCCAGAGATAGTATAGTGAGGATTCAGCTTCTCAGGAATTTACTTTAAAACCAAGGACAAAACCTTGACCTGGCCTTTGAATATAGGTATTGATAGTTTTAAAGAAAATAGTCAGGGATTGTGCTAACATGTTTAGTCCACTCTAGTTTAGCCACTAGGTGGTGTAGACAAGTCAAATAAAATCCTTTATTCCAAATAAAAAATCCAAATAAAATTCCTTTCCTTTTCCTTGTCCATGTCCCTTTCCTTCTCTTCCCTTCTGTTCCCTTCCCTTCTCCTTCCCATTTCCCTCCTTTCCTCTAGTCCTTCCTTCTTTCCTTCCTTCCTTCCTTCCTTCCTTCCTTCCTTCCTTCCTTCCTTCCTTCCTTCCTTCCTTCCTTCCTTTCTTCCTTCCTTCCTTCCTTCCTTCCTTCCTTCCTTCCTTCCTTCCTTCCTTCCTTCCTTCCTTCCTTCCTTCCTTCCTTCCATTTCATTATCTTAGGGAGCTGTGGCAAAGTTCTGCTTCTAGGAATTTCCATTAGGGTTTTCTTTTTTAATCTTAGACTTACTATTATTATCACCAGCAAGGAGCCAAATATACTGGTTGAGTTCTACCTCATCTTAGTGACTCAGCTAGAAGCATTAATCAGATAGAGAAAAGGGAGCAGCAAGACAGAGAAAAAACCAGGAGCTTGGATAATTAAACGTATGTTAGTTACTGAATTTTCACAGCAGCCATGAAACTTGACACCGAAGGAAAATTCTGTAAATAGGAAAGTGTTAAATAAAAGAATGCATGCATGCATTAGGCCATTGTCTTTGAAAAGCACTTCTAAGTTTTAATTTAAAAAACCTATAGTTGCCGTCCCAGGTTATTTATTAACCCAGAGGAAATATATGTGGACATAATAAGTGGCTTTGTAAGTTATATTAAATTGGAAGGATGTTTAAAGCTCTATTTAATTATAAATTATAAATACCAATCAAGCAACCTGTGAAATATTTGGTGATTTGTTTTAAAAAAGTAGGAATCAATAGCATATAATATTAATGTTTTGGGGGTAATAAAAATCATTGCTTGTGTAATGATTTAAGATTTGTAAAGTACTTCAAAAGTATTATATCATTTTATTCTCACAAGCCTGGGAAGTAGGTACTATTATTCTTCCCATGTTACAGTTGAGGAAATTGAGGCTGAGTGATTTGTCCAGTGTCACATAGCTAGTTAATGTCTGAGGCAGGATTTGGCCTCAGGTCTTCCTAACTCCAAGGCCAGTGTTCTAGCTGTCTCAATGGTGTGATCCTCAAATCCAATATTCCTCTGTAAGTTCATTCTCTTTGATTTCTATGCAGTGTTCAACGCTATTGAACCCCTCTGACTTCTAAGAGCTGGGTCACTTGGCCCATGTAAAGCTGAACTGTCCAGATTCTTTTCCCTTTTTGACTAATTTTTCATCCTTGTCCCTGTTCCCTCCTTTTTCCTTTTCATATTTCCCAAGGCTCAGTCTTAAGCCTTTGATTACCTTTGTAGTCTACTGAGCATGACAAATTCTGTCAGATCTCTTTTAGTGAACTACACTGGGAAAAAATGAAATAATAGTGAATTTCCTTTCATCCTTCTGGCAGAAAAAAAAATAGTGCTTTTCTGTGCATTGATTGAACTACAAGTCAGTTGACAAGCATTTATTTAGCACATGCTCTCAATAGATGGGTAGCTAAGTGACTCCGTGAATCTCTAGAGTTTCAGGCTTGGAGTCAGGGAAGACCTGAGCTCAAATCTGACCTCAGATTTTTTTTTTTTTTACTATGTCACTTTGGGCAATCTGACCTCAGATTTTTTTTTTTTACTATGTCACTTTTTTTACTATGTCACTTAACTCTGTTTGCCTCAGTTTCCTCATTTGTAAAATAAGCTGGAGAAGGAAATGGCAAACTACTCTAGTATCTTTGCCAAGAAAACCCCAAATGGGGTCAGGAAGAGTTGGACACAACTGAATGGCAAGCCAGGCACTACAATAAGCCCTGGCATTCAAAGAAAGGTGAAAAACAGCTGTTTATGTCTCAGGGGAATTATCAATAACTTATTTTGTACCGTGCTCTTATATGCACAGTCTGTTTTGATCCTTATAATAAATTGCGTTATTCCCATTTCATGGATGAGAAGCTTGGGGGACTTTCCTATGATGACACACGTGGCAGAGCTTGGCCTTGGTCTGTGGCTTTATCTGGCGGTGGGGCATGAGAACCGGCGGGGCCTAGTTTGTTGTAAGGCGTTCTTTTCCCCAAATGTTCCCAACAAAGCTCCTCAAAGACGTTTTGGTTCCTTTCATTCATGCTCATTAATCACACTTGTTGTTGTTCAGCCATGACCCCATGTGGGGTTTTCTTGGCAAAGATTCTGGAGTGTTTTTTTTGCCATTTCCTTCTCCAGCTCATTTTACAGATGAGGAAACGGAGGCCAACAGGGTGAAGTGACTTGTCCAGGGTCACACAGCTAGGAAGTGTCTGAAGCCAGATTTGAGCTTAGGAAGATGAGTCTTCCTGACTCCAGGCCTGGCACTCTATCCACTGTGCCACCTCGCTGCTCAATCACAACTATTAGTAATCACAGCAATAAATAAATGATCCCTTAAGTAGTGTGATAATTTTAAATTTCCTAAGCCTTTTAAAAAGATGTTGTGTATATCTGATAAAATCTTAATTAAGAAATTCAGAATGTTTAAAATCAGTCACTAATAGTGTGATTATTATACAGGCATTCAATAATGTCATTTGGGTTCTTGACAAACTAAGAAACAGGCTGGGTGGGTAGTGTGCCTTTATCTTTTGAAAAATCTTATTATGGGTCCAGTTTCTGCCATGGGAGTGTATTCATGGACGTTTCCTAACAGGACAGTGAAATGTAACTCAGGCATTATCATCTACCTTAATGGTATAGCCTGAGGACCCCTGGGCCTTGGCAACTGGCCCATGTCTTTCCACTGGCCCTACAGCTGAACGTTCTTTTCAGGATTTCTTTTTTGCATCCTCTTCCTCACCAACTTCCTTGTCTCCCTCCCCCTTCCCCACTTCCTTCCACCTCTCCACAAACCTCAGTCCTGATGCTCCTCTCTCTGACTGGTTGCTGCCTTCCCAAATCACAATTTCAGAAGAGGCCTTGTTCTCTCCCTCCTTCTCACCATCACCTTGCCCTCACTTGGGTATCTTTCTTTGTCATCCCCTGTTCCCTCTCTGCTCCCCTTAATGTATTGTCATCTTTCATTATAATTGAAACACCTTGAGGGCTAGGACTTGTCTTATGTCTGTGTCCCCACAGCTTACTATATTACTTAGCATCACATAGTATATGTTTAATGCATGCTAGATCTATCTAGGTCTATGTCTGTCTTTATTTATATCTATAATTTATCTATTTTATCTATATCTATCTATCTAGCTTTCTACCTACCTACCTCTCTTTATCTATCTATCTAATCTGTCTGTCTGTCTATCATGTGTTGATTCCTTCAATTATAGTGTGAAATTTTGAGAGCAAGGACTGTCTTGCTTTTCCTGTTTGTACCCTAGTACTTAATATACTGCTTGGCATATAATGAATGAATTTTAAGGGGCGGTGCCTCAATGAATGGAGCACTGGCCCTAGAGTCAGGAGGACCTGAGTTCAAATCCAGACTCAGACACTTAAAACTTACTAGCTGTATAACCTTGGGCGAGTCACTTAACCCCAATTGCCCTGCCTTCCCCTCTCCAAAAAGAGGAGGAGGAGGAGAAGAAGAAGAAGAAGAAGAAGAAGAAGAAGAAGAAGAAGAAGAAGAAGAAGAAGAAGAAGAAGAAGAAGAAGAAGAAGAAGGAGAAGGAGGAGAAGAAGAAGAAAGAAGAAGATGAAGAAGAAGAAGAAAGAAGAAGAAAAGGAGAAGAAGAAAAGGAGAAGAAGAAGAAGAAAGAAAGAAGAAAAGGAGAAGAAGAAGAAAGAAGAAGAAGAAAAGAAGAAGAAGAAGAAGAAGAAAGAAGAAGAAAAGAAGAAGAAGAAGAAAGAAGAAGAAGATGAAGAAGAAGAATCTCCTTTGGGGCAGCTAGGTGGCACAGTGAATAGAGCACCAGCCCTGGAGTCAGGAGGACCTGAGTTCAAATCCTACCTTAGATACTTGACCAAAAAAAACTAGCTGTGTGAACTTGGGCAAGTCACTTAACCCCAATTACCTTCCTCCCTCCAAAAAGCAAAAATAAAAAAAATTCATTTTAATAAATTCTATTTAATTAATACTTTCTAAAAATTCATTTATTCTAGAGACAAAAACATTTGTTCTTTTTTTTTCATGATAGTAGAGCTAGAAAGTATACCAGATGCTCATTAGTTCTCCTTTGCATATTGAATATATTTGTTGTTGTTTTGTAGTCATTTTCAGTCATATCAGACTCTGCATGACCCCATTTGGGGTTTTCTTGGTAAAGACAGTACAGTGGTTCACCATTTCCTTCTCCAGCTCATTTTACAGATAAGGAAACCGAGGCAAACAGGGTCACACAGCTTGTAATTACCTGAGGCCAGATTTGAACTCAGGAAGATGAGTCTTCCTGGCTTCAGGCCCAGACTTCTTTCCATTATCTTTCAACTCTTTTTTCATTAATTCTTTCATGTCATTTTAGGTAAATTGGCTTCTTACTTTAAATATTACTTAGAAACCTTAAAGGGAATGTGATTGACACAAAATTTGCCATCTTTGCATTTATGGTTGTACAAAAAATATATACTATGCCCCTCCCAAATTTACATAAATGTCTCTAGGTTTAAAGCGCAATAATAATCACAAATACCATAACATCTAGTTTCCTTCCAAAAAACAGAGATGGATTCATTATATTGATGTTTTATAAAGATTGGGCAATTCATCCATGAGTAGAGGTAAGCACTTAAAAAGGAATATGGAAGAAATTTTTAAAAAATTCTCATTTCAGCAATTATTTGTAGCCTCTGTCGTCTTTATGAAAATGCATAAGTTAGAATGGATTGATTTCTATCTCCTTTTCCCCCTTATTTACAGACAGACAGAGGAATAAAAAAAGTTAACCAGCAGTGGGAGGAGGAGAAGTCAAGTATCTAAATAATACACAAATGGGATAATCAGTTCCCTGATGATTGAGAACCAACTGAATTCAGAGAGATTAATTCATGGGATAGCTTAAAATAAGGAGGTGCAGCATGAGACTAAGGATAGGGGAGATGAGAGTCTTGAAATGCTTAACAGGGAAACAGGGGAAATCAGTTCATGTTTATTGAGCTCCTTAAGTGTTAGGCACTGTAAAGAAATTACTTGGTTTTTTTTTTCTCCCAACCTTCCCTTACAACCTTCCCCTTCTCTTTTCTAACCTAGATCCAAATACTTTGAGAGCCAGCTCATGTCCCAGCTTCACTATAAAATCTTCTCTGACCACAAAAGCCCCTATTGATCTCTTCTGAACTAATAGCACTTATAATCTGTCATAAAATCTGTCATAGTTTGACACTTTTTTTTTGGAGGGCAATTGGGATTAAGTAACTTGCCCAAGGTCACACGGCTAGGTTTTTGTATTTTGTGTGTGTTAAGTGTCTGAGGCCGGATCCGAACTCAGGTTCTTCTGACTCCAGGGCTGATGCTCCATTCACTGCACCACCTAGCCGCCCTGAAATTTGACACTTACTAATTTCTTACTTCACTGTTATTCCCTATTTTGAATGTGCTTTTGTCTTGCAAAACCCAACTTCATTGTAAGCTCCCTGAGGGCCAGACTTAACCCATAAACTTCTATACTATGGGCAAACCCCCCACCCCCACCCCCACCTGCCCCACCTTAGCTCAGTGTTTGTTGGTTGATTCATAGGAACTGAATTTTAATGCAATTCTCAATACAGGTATACCTTGATTAATGAATCCCCTGGGATAAGTATCTTTATCTAAAATGTATTGTGAGGTTATTTGTGGAGATCAGACAATCTGCACTTAGTGATGATCTGGGGTTAAAGTGCCAGATTTTTCAGTGGTAAGGTTTTTGTGAACTGGGGTAGAAGTGGGAAAATTAATGGGTTGATACTGAAGATGCACCCTCAGGAACTGAAGGCGTGGTCATAGGAGTAGTGATGGTAGTTAAAGAGGACATCATCTCTTTTTCCAACTGGCTGACTTTTCATAATTTTCTTGGATGGTGTTTATTTTTTCCTTAATTTTTTGTCAATCTCTCTTGTCTGATTTTTTAAAATTTATTTTAAATTTATGGAATAAAACAAGCATGTCCATAACAAAACAATAAAAAGATGATTATACATGAAACTTCAAATTATCATGCAAATCTCCCCCCCCACCCCCCCATGGCTACCATTTAGACAAAAAGAGAGAGAAAGAGAGAGAGAGAGAGAGAGAGAGAGAGAGAGAGAGACATGCACACATATGTACAATTTTTCAATACATACTTTTATTTATCAATTTTTTCTCTAGGAGAATATATTTGAATCTTACTTGGTTTTTTAATTCCTTTTTAAGTTCTTTTAAAAATTCCTTTTTAAGTTCTTCCAAGAACATTTTTTGGGTTTGTGACCATTTGATGTTACTCTTTGGGGTAGGAGTGGCTTTTTTTTTTTTTTTTACTTCAGTATCTTCCTCTGAATTTGAACCCAGATCTTATTTTACATCAGAGTAGCTATCCATAGTCAGGTTCTTTTTACTTGATCATCATCATCATCATAGTCAACATTTATATAGCCCTTTAAGGTTTACAAGTACTTTACAAATACCTCATTATATCCTAACAAAAACTCTGGGTGGCAGGTCCTATTATTACCTCCACCTTACAGATCATGAAAGTAAGACAGACCGAAGTTAAGCATCTTGCCCAGATTTGCAAAGCTAGTAAGTTTCTGAGGCTAAATTTGAACTCAGGTCTTCCTGATTCCAGATTCCAGATTCTGCCCACTGTGCCACATAGCAGAAGAGAAGGAGTCAATGGCTCGCTATGAGTAGGTAGGGATCTCTATTCATACTGGGAATATTCTGGGAATGAAATCTCTGTCCGTGAAACATTATGGAAATAGAGCTGTCTTGCTAGTAGAGATCACAATTTCTTAGGTTGCTGTGTAGAGTAACCAATTTCATATCAGCTTAACGAACTCTTGGGGGCTGGCACAAGAGGGCACTGTTCCCCATGAAAAAAGTCCCCAAGCTACATGTGATCGGGATTTGTTTCCTCTTTGGGGGGAAGAACACAGTACTGAGGTGGTGACAAAGTTCTGTGAGGGCCTCTGACTGATACATCTGACTGATGTATTGACTGACGGATTCCATTGTGACAGAATCGCCTGTAATTTGTGATTTGTAAATTTCTGAGAATGAAGCTGGTGCATCATAAACTAGTAGGAACCTGACTACATTTTGATTCAGGTATGGAAAATTACATGGTGGTTTTGGAAATTTTGGAAATCTCAGAAAAGACTGGGCGATTTTAAGGGCACTAGATAATTGCAAGACCCCGTTACAAACCAGGATTTTCAAATTAAATTCAAACTAAAGCAAGTTGGCTATTCAGGAGCCTATTTAGAAAAGAAAAACAAACCAGAAATCCCCTTAGCCATAAATGAAAGGCACTGTGGACATGGAGTCAGAGAGCCTGCCATTTATTACCTGAGTGGCTTTGGACAAGACACAGAACTTCTTTGGGCCTCAGTTTCCTCATCTATAAAATGGGTTGGGCAGGTAGGTGTTATAGTAGCGAACTGGGCCTGACGTCAGAAAGACCTGAGTTCAAATACAGCTTCAGATACTTCTTAGCTGTGTGATCCGGGGTAAGTGACTTCACCCCGTTTGCCTCAGTCTCCTCATCTGTAAAATGAACTGGAGAAGGAAAATGGCAAACCACTCCAGTGTCTCTGCCAAAAAAACCCCAAATAGGCTCATGAAGAGTCAGACATGACTGAACAATTACAACAACGTACTGGGGTTGGGGGTGGGGAAAGGATTGGATGGCCATTAAGGTCCCTTCCTGCTAGAAGTCTATGAACCCATGAATATAATAAATATATTTTAATTTTGAGAAACACCATTAGCTTCTCTCATGGCAGCAGAGGACTATATTTCAATGTTGCAGGTTTTAAAAAAAAAATCTCCTTAGCATAATAGCAAAACTTCCCTGTATTTGATGAGTTTGGCATTTTGTTGAATCAATAAGCTAGCATTTATTAAGTGCTTACTATGCAGTAGGCATAATAAAAAGGTTTTCAGTAGCTTTGTGTAGTTTACTGTGGGATCAAAAATTAATTGGCTAGTGATGTCAGTGAGATCTTGTTGCTCCTAAGGATTTGTATACATTCCCTTTCTTTACAAATCAAGGAGTCAAGTCAACAAGAATTTATAAAGGGTCTACATGTGCTATACTGTGCCAAGCACTGGGGAGATAAAGGCAAAAATAGTGTTTGCCCTCAAGTAGCTTACACTCTAATGGGGTAGGCAGCACTTCAACCTAAGATAAATTGGAGTTAATTTCAGAGGTCTCAGAAGCATCTTAACATCTCTGTATTCTAATGAGAATCGAGTTAGCAAGTGCCTCTTCCATTTTAGAAAGATAATGAGAGAAAAAGGTGAGATCATATTGTGATATAAAAACCTAGGTTCAGATTCATCCCTGAACATTTACTTAGCAGTGTGGCTCAGGGAAAATCAATTAACTTCTTGGACCCTCGGTTTCTTCATTTTAATTCTCTCAAGCCTGTTTTTTTTTTTCTATAAGTTCAACAGAAAATATCAACACTTATACGTCTAGAGAAGTTAATTGTGGCTTACTCTGCATGCCTGATGTTCTCAGGAGTATTTACAAGGAGACAGAACTTGTACTTTCTGTCTCAAAATCAAGAATAGTTGGCAAGAGGAAGTGATATTTTCCTGAGTCACTGCTTCCTGGGGTAATGGGGTGGGAGGAGGGGAGAGGATAGAGACTGGACCAGAAGTAGGGGCAGCAAAGGAGAAGATTAAAGGGTCTTTTGGGAAATTATTCTGAACCATCACATCAATTGACAAAAGACCTCCATCAGCCACTCTCCTATTTTTCCATGTTCTACCAGGAATTTTATTTTGGTAACTGATACATTTGTGTCTTAATTTAACACTGACTTATGGCAAAATCAGAATCTTGGAGTTGGAAGAGATTTTAAAGGTTATCAAACCCAGCCTCCCACCCAACTTAAGAATCTCTTCAACATTGCTGACAGAAGGGGGAAAAGAGCCTGGAAAATATAGTTCCAGATTGAGAAAGGAAAGAGACTGAAGGCTTTTAGATTACTCAGATGGCCTCATCCCAGTTTCTGCTTGAACATTTGTGGTAGGAAGCTTACTGCTTTTCAATAAATGATTGAAAAAGCATTTGTGAAGTAATTCCTATGGACAAAATACTGTGCTGAGCACTGGGGATACAGGGAACAGCAAGACAGTTCCTACTCTCAAGCAGCTCACGTTCTAATAAAAACAATTTATAAAGAAAAATGCGGCTCAAATTCAGCTGGCAAGGCTTGATGGTTCTTAGGGTGCAGCAGGAAGGCAGGTGGTAATACATCTTTTTTTAAATGTCATTTCCATTAATAAAAACATTTTGGTTTCTGATGTTGATCTGTTTGGCGGTGCCAAGAACTTTAGTGACAAGAGCTTTCTTATTTGGATCTTCATTAACTGTAACTGCTGAAAGGGTAGGAGGTCATTGAAAGACAGGAGTTTGGTCATTGTTTTTCTTTGATTCTTCTTGCTCATGTTGTTTGCCTTTTTTCTGTCTTTTTAATTTGATTTCTTTCTGGGGCCCAGGGGCACTGACCTAGACTTCTTGTGCTGGGGACTAGGAACCTGCTTATTGCTTTTGTGTGCTGGGGCCTTGGGTGCTGGCAGCTGGAGGCTGGTAGTATGCCAATTGTTGAGCTGGAGCCAGAGGTTGGTGGCTAGTGTGTGCCTGGTGTTGGAGCTTGCCTGCTTCTCCATCCTGGTGTTCAGGATCTCTTGCTGGTCTGCTGACGTGGGACTTGCTGGGATACCTCCTGTCATATACTGGTCCCCATCAGCCACAGCGAGAGGGAACTTTCCTGTTAATTCCCCTAGCTTCCCAAGTTAAAAGACTGCTTGTTATATCTGTCTTTCTGCTGGCTCCACTATTGCAAGATTTTTCCTGTGACAATATTCTTTGGGTTTTTCAAAGTCTATAAAGAAAGGTATGAGCAACTTACTGCTTACTCTACCATCTTGACTCCTGGAAGTTTAAATAGGTGACTTTCAAACATTCAGTCCTTGGCTTGATAACCCCAGGAGCAGCTGTTGCCACTGCCACAGACCCTGCACGTGACTGCACTCCTCTCCCAGCCCAGTGCAGCAGACACTTCCTGTCCACCTTCCAGGTTGTCTTGGGCTGGAAGTCTGCCTCACTGTCTCTTTGTGGATTCTGCCTCTCTAGAATTTGTTCTGATTTACTTTTTAGAGGTATTTGAAGGAGTTTGTAGGAGAGCTCAGGTGAGTCGCTGTTTTACTCTGCCATCTTGGCTCCACCCCACCTCAACTCCAATCTCTACAGAAGAAATTTCAAGGTCATAAAGATTGCTTTCCAGGACTATGGATGAGGAGGCCAGGCTAGAAGCAGAAGCAATGGTCTAGAGGACTCTTGGGTGAATGTATTAATCAGTGGCAGTTGGTCAGGAGCTGGCATTGTTCATATAGGTTTGTCCCCAGGATGATAGCAGCAAGGACCCAGATGGAAGCAGGGCCATTAGGTTGTGTGCTCCTTGAGAGCAGGGACTATCTTTTGCCCCTTTTTGAATCTCTAGCACTAAGTCACAATGCCTGGAACATAGTAAACAACTAAGTGGTGCAGTGGGTAGAGTACTCGTCTTGGTATCAGGAAGACTCATCTTCCTGAGTTCAATTGTGACCTCAGACACTTACTAGCTATGTGACCCTGGGCAAGTCCCTTAACCCTGTTTGTCTCCGTTTCTTCATCTGTAAAATGAACTGGAGAGGGAAATGGCAAACCACTCCAGCGTCTTTGCTAAGAAAACCCCAAATGGGGTTATGAAGAGTCAGGCAAGACTGAAAATGATTGAATAATAAAGAATAAGTGTTTATTGATTGAGTGGTGGTCTGCGGAACACTGTTATTTCTGGGGCCCAGGATTCTAAGCCTAGGTCTGTGGAACAATCCATTTCATGGGACAGTTTGAGTAGTTGGGGAGTTCTTCCTTCTATTGATCTGAAAAAGGCATCCTTTTAACTTCTAACCTTTGGTCCTATTTCTGCCTCTAAAGCAAGAGTTCTTAACTTAGGATCTATAGGCCCCTTTTCCAGGAGTCTATGAACCTAGATGGGGAGAAATTTATATATTTTCACTAACCTTTGGTTTCCTTTGTAATCCTATGTATGTTATTATATACATTTAAAATAGTTCTTCTGAGAGATCTTCATCAGATTGCCAAAGTGATCCATTACATAAGGAATATAATGGGTCCCTAATGTAGGTAATAAAGAATGAGTCCACTGACTGCACTGAAAGAGAAGACTGGGAGTCAGGAGGCTCTTCTTCATAAAGATCTGTCCCCTTGATGATACCTGCCAAGGGCCAATAACTGCAAATAACTGAAACTGTTGGCTTCAACCCTTATTAACTGCGTGACTGTGGGCACCAAACAATGTCACTAAAAATGAAGTTGACTGTATCGATGGAGAGTCATGTCAAGGTCACTTGTGTGCAGTCAGATCATTAACTGGTTAAAAGAGAGTTCAAAGTCAACATCAACAGTGATGAGAAGAAACGGTACACAAGTCTCTACCTGAGCTACCGAAACAGACTAATCCTTTAAAATTATGAACTGACCAAAATAAAGATGTTTACTCAGCTTATGGATTTCCTTAGAGAAGTTTAGCTGATATAAATAATCCTCCAAACAAGAGTCTAGAAATTGCCTCAGTGGACAAACTCTTGAACTCCATGCTGAACAGGGACAGGGCAGCCAAGGACAATGCAGGCTTAAGACTCAAGAGCACTTGTTATGGACAAAAAAACCATCAAGAGGATAATCCATTTAAACCCCCAAACACATACACCCACTTTCTCATCTTTATAGACTCTTTAAGAGAATTATTTGGTCTTTGTACATGTTGAGGGTATCCTTGACAAAAACATGAGAGGAAAACAGGCAGTTTTCATAAGATCTTCTCTACCTCAGACTGTAGGGAATATACATTTCTCACCATATTTATTGCTTGCTGGTTATAGTCGTTTATTTGTTGTTCAATCGTTTCAGTCATTAATGACCCTTTGGGGTTATAGTCAGTGCCCAAAGGGATCTGTGACTTCACTGATGTGGATGTTCATCTCTATTAAAGGTGTTTGTCAATTTATAAAAATAAGAGTCATTCCCCAACTGATACATGATTAAAAGATATGAAGTTTTCAAATGATGTAACCAAAGCTCTCTGTAGCCATATGAAGAATGCTCTAACTCACTATTTATTGGGGAAATGCAGATTAAAACAATTCTGAAGTACTAGCTCATACCTATTAGATAGCCTAATAGGTCAGAAAAGGAAAATGACCAATGCTAGAAGGGATGTGGGAAAAGGGAGACATTAATGTCCTGTTGGTGGAGTTGTGAACTGATTCAACCATTTTGTAGAGCAGTTTGGAGCTATGCCCAAAGGGCTATATAATCATGCATACCATTTGGCTTAGTAATACCAGTAACAGGTCTACAAAAACAAAAAGGAAAAGGAGCTCTTTTCTGGTGGCAAAGAATTGGAAATGAAGGTGATGATGCCCATCAATTGGGGAATGGCTGAAGAAATTGTGGTATGTGATTATGACGAAATACTATTGTTCTATAAGAAATGATGAGCAGAATGCTCTCAGAAAAACCTGGAAAGACTTGAATGAGTTGATCCAAAGTGAAATGTACTGTGGACAAAGTAACAATATTGTGTGATGATCAGCTGTGGATGACTTAGCTATCACAAAAATTCAATGATCGGAGACAACTCTGAAGGACTTATGATAGAAAAATGCTATCCATCCCCAGACAAAGAACTTATGGTGTCTGAATACAGACTGAAACATACTTTTTTTTAAACTTTATTTTTCATGAGTTTTGTTTTGTTTATGTTTTTTCACGTGACTAATAGGGAAATGTTTTGCATGACTGCACACATATAACCTGCATCAAATTGCTTGCCTTTTTTTTTTTTACCTCATAAATTTTTATTCTTTTACCAACATAACTGTACTGCCTTTAACAAAGGAGGTTCCTAACTAGGTTACTTAAGATGAAATTACAGTGATGTAGGCTGAAACTCCAATGATTGGTCAGTGTACACTTGAATTTCCCACTGGCGGGGAAACCCTAGGCTGGGTCTCCCACCCACAGATTAATCAAGGGTAAGCAAGGGGTGGGGGTTCTGCCTGTTTACAGATTAAGCAAGGTGGAGTTCTCTGTTTTACAAATCAATTAAGGGAAGGTTGGGCTGCCTGTTTTACAAATCAAGGAAAGGGTGAGTGGATTTGTGTCTGACATTCAGGAAGGGCAAAGTGACAAATCAAAGAGGGAAGGGTAGAGTGGAGCTGGGGAATGATGGGGATTGTGGGGGGCCGCGCAAGGAGGTAAAAGGGGAATCAGGGAGAGGATCGGATAGTCTTAGCTTTAGGGGGTGCTCATGGACTTCTGTTTTCCATTCTGAGGTGACAGCAGGCTTCACTCTGGTGTAATGTTGTTATGTGGGAATAGAGTCCACTTTGACAGCAGTAGGTGTAGTGGGGATCATGACGTGTGGTCCCTTCCACCTCTGCTCCAGACCATGAATTTCTTTTTACCAGCACAGAATCCCCAGGTTGAAACAGGTAAGCTAAGGCAGAACTCCTCGGGATCAGGAGAGCTGAGGGAAGGAGTTGTTTGTTTTTTTTTTGAAGTTACACAGAACTAAAATTTTCTTGTTGCCACACACCCAATCAACTTATCACTAGAAATCAATTACATTCTGGAATCTCACATAGATGGTCAATATGGTGATTCATAAACTTTCAAATTAACATAAATACATCCTTAGATGAAGCAAGCTTAAAAACCACATCCCTATATTTTTCTTTCCTTTTTTTTCAAGTTTCTCATTTGCTCAATAAGAATTCTACAAAATGCCTTTACAATTCACTGTGCATAATTATTCATTTCATCATTAGTAAGGTGGAAACCATAATTTTAAGTCACTGCATATTTCCAGAATAGCCAAAAAGTTAAATGAACAATCAGCTATCACAGTAAATATCAGCAATTACTACTACCTGTTTGTATCCCAAATATAACAGCTTTAAATTGTCAGATCTTATAACATAAAAAAAAATCCAATTCACATGAAATAAACATAAGACAGGATTAGCAGAACTGATAAAGTAACATAACTGATTTTACACAACTTTTTGTCCATCTTTTAGTTTCAACAATTTTCAGATTGAAAACTGCTTTAACAACATTTCTGGCTCACAATGGTCACTCAACCTTTTACAGTATAAGAGGATTTTACAATTTAGAGATACCATAATAACACAATGACATTATGACATTAATTGCATTTCCAATTCATCACATACAAAAATTACTGATAGAAAAATTGGGCTTACCAAGTACAGAGGCTTTTCTTCTCTCCCCACAACTGCAGAGCCGGGTTGAGGACCCAGGCATTTGAAAGGAGAGAGGGTCATCCTCATGCCTGGAGGTGTGGGATTCGGGGTACCCTGGGGTGTTGCCAGGCCCCTCAATATAGCTACAGCTCCCCCTTCTTTTTCAAGTGGGGGAGCTTAACTCAAATTCCCTATATTCTTTAGCACTCTATTTTTTTTTAGAATGAGAAACTTTAATAAATTTTTGTAAAATGTTTTCAGCCGATTTAACTTTTACTCCAATAACCTTTATTTATGTGTCCACTCCTTACAAAAACTTCTTTGGAAGTGATAGCTTTGATCTCTCCAGCAAGTGATATTGGGGGGGTGGGGCGCCTTCCCCCTTTCTCACTACTAGAGAACCCAAAAGAAAATTCACTTTTTCTTATCAAATCTTAGAAAATATTCCAATTTGCCTAAATACCAAATAGTACAATGAATTCTGACTTACCTTTAGCATCAAATTAGGAGTGACACTCTTTACTTCGCATATGAATTTAATTGACTAACAGTTTTATACACAAATTTTTCCTCTTTTAGGTGAGGCAGGAAATAGTAAAATTCTCGTCTGCCTGCCTCTCTTTCTCTCCTTCTCCAGCCTACCTTCAGCATCGGTGAAGGGAGCTTGTCCGGGGTTGTTGACCACCGGGGGTTTCTCTCAGGGGAAATATCTGGTCCCTAGATACTGAACCAGGGCCATAGGGGGTGCCCCCAGGAGTATGTGAGGGACCAGTGAGATCAGAGGTAGAGTCCAGCTGGACCAGGTAGGGAGGTGGAGGAGCAGAGGGGGATAGGGAGATAAAACAGGATATAGGGGAGGTTTGATGTTAGCAAAATCTTTTAACCCTTGTTGGAGCGGGGTCTGGGAGCTAGATGTTGATTGCCCCATTCTTAACTAAATGAGAGACTCTTGCAGTGAAAGTGGTTAAGGGCCCCGCAGGTAGAAGACAGTGGACTGACAAAAAGCAGAACACAGTAACACAGAGCAAAACAGACAGTGACAAGGCAGAAGCAAAGTTCCCCAGGGAGCATTTCAGGAAGAACTGAGAGTAAAAGAAAAGAAATAAACAGGCTCCCACACCCGGCGTCCCGGGGAGGAGCAGTGAAGATGGGTTGTGCCTCGTCAGGCCCCGTACAGTCACACACCAGAAGAGTACTCACCAGAACAGATACAGAACGCTTCAGAGAGAATTTGGCGGGTTCGACGTTCATCAAAAGGCACCGTCAGAGAGGGGGGCCGATATAAGCAAATCGGTGGCCTCCCCCACCCTCTATCAGCGCCTCTGGGTGAAGCCGAAACCCCGGTCATGGCGAGGCTAACAGGTGACTAGTCAACTCAGGACCTCGGTCCGCTCGTCACAGGGACGGCCCCCCAGAGTGTCACTGAGGACTAACATGGCGTCGGTGGACCTCCAAGTGAAATGGACACTCGGACAGAATCACCAGGCCAAGACCATCAGTAATCGAATTCGGGAAGTGTTTATTAGCTGGCCAGCGGCAGTCCTAGGAGAAGTCCAGGAGCTGCCAAATTGCTTGCCTTTTCAATGAGGGGGGTGGGAAGGGAGGATAGAAGTGAATTTGGAACTCAAAGTTTTAAAAATGAATGTTAAAAATTGTTTTTTCATGTAACTAGGGGAAAATAAAATACTAAATAAAACACTACAACTAAAGAGAAAAAGTGTCTTGCTGTTGTTATGGAGGATGGCCTATGCAAAGTCCAAAGTAAATAAGGATAACACATGGTCATGGTGAAATTCTCTAATTGTTCCTGTTTGTAGATATCATTGTCCTTGATTGCATCAAGTAGAGGTTCTTAACTTGGGGTCCACTGACTTTTCTTTTTTGATGCTGTGATAACTATTCCAATGTAATTGGTTTCCCTTATAATACTCTTCATTTTATTTTGTTCATTTAAAAACATCATTCTGAGAAAGCATCTTATAGGTCTGACTAGACTGCCAAAGGAGTGGTCTATGACACACTCAAAAAAGATCACAAACCCATGTTTTAGAATAATATTTTTTGTTGTTATTTAGTCATTTCAGTTATGTCTAACTCTTTGTGACCGAGTTTTGGTATTCTCTTGGCAAAGATACTGGAGTGGCTTGTCATTTTCTTCTCCAGTTCATGTTACAGATGAGGAAACTGAGGCAAACAGCGTTAAGTGACTTGCCCAGGATCACACAGCTAGTAAGTGTCTGAGGTCAGATTTGAATTCAGGGAGATCAATCTTCCTGATTTCAAGCTCAATTCTCTCTCCATTCCACCTCCTAGCTACCTTTAGAACAATATAGGGCCTTCTAAATTAAAACCTTAACTACTCAAGAAACTGGCTTAGCAGACCACATAGGAAAACACAAATAGATTAAGAATGTATATTGTATGATGTGTAATTGGATGGGCAGTCTTTTGATTTAGTCCATTAGTACATATGTCTTGGACAAACATTGCAGTGGTCATGGAAAATGAGCTGGGCCTAGAATTAAATAGGAGGAGAGTGGCCTAGATCATATTTAGGAAATTAAATAGCACTTTAAATGATTGCAAACTGATTGCTTTTGCCAAAGCAGTTTTAAAAGATACTGACATTAACATTCTGGTGATGCTACATGGCTGGGAATCATGGAACACTATAATCAAGATTGCAAATCACTCAAATAGCACTTGAAAGATATATAAGAGCGGTGGCTAGTCAGGAGCAGTGGACAGAGCACTGGTCCTGGAGCCAGGAGGACCTGGGCCCAAACTGGGCCTCAGATACTTACTAGCAGTGTGACCCGGGGCAAGTTACTTAACCCTGATTACCTCTAAAAAAGAAAGACATATGGTGAGTGTAAATAAACATATTGCCAGTGATGTCTTATACCCTAGATTGGGTAAAAGATTTTCAGGCTCTGTATGATAAGAGAGATCATTTATATATTACGGATCTAGAGCAGAAAAGGCCTAAGGGGCTGTCTAATGTATTGACCCCCTACATTTTACAGATGAGAACACTGAGGCCCAAGAAACTTATGTGACTTTCCCAAGGTCATCAGAGGCGGGATTCAAACCCAGGTCCTTTGTCCCCATGGCTGATGCTCTGCCAGAGTGTTGTATTATGAAATATTAGTTTTAACTAAAATATTAATATTAAAATACCCCAGAGAGAGCTTATAATATTATGACTAGGTTCTCTTTGGAAGATAATAAATAATTGAAGTAATATTTTGCCCTTTCCCCTTCTCTAGGTTATATATCCTCAGCAATTTACTATGTGATTCTATTTCCAAACTCCTCAACCACCCGGATATGATCCAATTTGTCAACTTCACATCGTGTCCAGAAGTAGGCATATTATTCTAAAGATGTGATTATTTTGGTATGTAATATAGATTATTACTTCTATTTATCTGGATATTACATTTTTATTAATGGCAGGGAGAGGAAGAGGGATCTAATACAGTTACTTAAAAAGGTAATACAATCTGAGACTATATTATCTCAGGTTTTTTGTAGCTGCCTTTGACCCATATAATTCACTTACCTGGTCATTGTTCCAGGTAATTCTGTAAGACCAGTTGCAGAGTTGGGCCAGTCTGTATTGGTAGAGGCAGTACCTTCAGTGCGAGTTCTAAATACTTACAGAGCCATACCCCACTTTCAAAAAACCTGCGATAATATAGTCTTAGATTGCATTACCTTTTTAAGTAACTGTATTATACTATTGTCTCACACTGAGCCTGTGGTCACTAAGATTTCCAAGTTTCTTTCTTTCCCATGAACTTCTTAGTCATCCACAAAATTAATTGGTTTAAATATATATTTTTATTTTTTGCAAGGGTGTTGGCTTCTCTTCTCACAGCTTCCCTGAAATGAAAGAGTAGATGTTAACCCCCATTTTACAGATGAGAAAACAGAATATAAACAAGTTAAGGTAATTTGACCCCAGTCTTGTAGCATGTTTTGTTTTAGAATCAGGACTAGAATATAGACCTTCTGACTTCACTTATATAAAGAACTGTTTTAACATGTTAAATAGTTCCTCACATTGCTCTCCCTAAGGGAAATGCCTTTGCCTCATTCTTTTGTCTATCTAAATCCTACCTAACCTTTAAGGCTCAGTTTATATCTTGCCACCTCGGGGAAGGCTTCATTAAAGATATTCTCACTTCCCCAGTCCAAGGTGATCTCTCTCTGTTCAGCACTACATGCCCCTTATGCAACGTGCGATCCCTATTCACCATTCACTCTTCACTATTGCTAGATCCTACCGGACAAGGACATGGTGTCTTTACACCTACTTTTTATCCCTAGAGATTCAGTCCAATTGTATGTGATAGACACTCACAAATTGAATGATTGTGTTTGATTAAGTGACATTATTTCCTTTCCTCAAGTCTATGATTCTTTTTATTCTCTTATAGGTAGGCAACAAACCTCAACCAGCTTTCATTAACACTGTAGATTAAATAAATAAGTCTAGGTATAAAGCAAACCATTCTTACATTGTGCTATTTGGACAAAATAATTTTCTCTCTGTGAGTCTCATTCCAGCATTAGCATTAGTCATTTTGCCAGTTTAGAGTCATCTCTGATGGACTGAACCATTTCCACCCTTTACCATGGCAACCTCACTGTGGTGATTGCTAGACATGGAAAGCTTGTTTATCTTGACCAAGATGGAAATATCTCATTAACTGTGCAGAGTAGGAGGTGAATAGAAAGATCATGACTCATATTCATTTACGTCTGTGTTAAGCCTTGCCCTAGGTCAAGGGGTCTTATGACCTTTATGTGTGTGTGTCATGGACCCCTTTGGTTGTCTATGAAGTCTGTGGACCCTTTCTCAGAAAAAAATAAAGTCATAATGAAATGCTAATTTCAGAGTGACAATAAATATCTATTTTTTCAGTCCAAGTTCCAGGATCCCTTGAAATATATTGGGGTCCATGGACCCCAGGTTAAGAACCCCCTGACTTAGATATAATGGAAGCAAATGATTCTCATAACATAGAGATGATAATCAATCCCAAAGGTCTTGGGTGTGTCAGGGGTGGTGAACCCAGGCAGGTAAATTTTGAAATGGAAGGTTTAAGAATACTGCTGGGGAAAATAATGATTACTCATGACCTTGGGCCATGTGCTATATTTAGTAAAGATTGTTGGACTTGGATTCGGGATTCTGCCCTGAGATACTGACTAGTTGTATGACACAAGGAAAGTGACCCAACTTAGTTAAGCCTGTTTTCTCACCTAAATGAAGTTATTAATAGCACCGACTTCAAAGGCTTGTTGTGAAGATAAAGTGATATATAATGCTAGTAAATCGCTTTGTGAACCTTAAAGCACTATGCAAACATTAGAGATTACTAATTTCTGAAGGGACACTTGGAAATGGGGTTTATCTTCTAGAGATACCAGAGATTGTTGACCCCCTCTCAACAGAGGGTCTAGGAAGAAGATAAAAGATTCCATGGGGTTGGGAAGGTAGGGACAGTAGAGGATTATTGTCATCATACAGGAGGATTCTAAGGGCAAAAAAGCATGGTGGGATGTTCTTCCACATGCCAACTTATTGCTTCTATGAGGGCTAGGGTGAGGAAAGAGGATATAGTTTCATGTTACTTTTTTCAGAGAAATGCTCTGCTCTTGACAAAAGCCACTTTACACCTTAGATTTAGCCCAACTCAGAATTTAATTGTTTGAGACACATTCTCCTTTGGACTAGATTGCTAGGTGGGAGTGGAGCCTGAAAAGAAAGAAGATAGTTGTGTGTTTAAGGATAGGAGAGGTGAATTGAGTGGGTAGACAACATATTGCAGTTAGGAAGTGTCCCTGTTACAAATATTTGGTTAAGGTGACTTAGAGGACACAGATTATGGGATATGAGTTTAGAACAGAGGGTCAAAGACAACAATGGACCCCTTGGAGACCCTTTGGAGGCTCTCAGCCTCTTTCTGTCCCACTCCCCATTTTCATTAGCTTCTATCACATTCAAGCACCACATCAATATTTGTTCCTTTCTCAGTTGTCTGAGGAGCAAAGTGACTAGGAACAGGTAACCCCAGGGAGCTTGATTCCAAGTCGTTAAGTTCAGGGTAGAGACAGAAGAGTCTGGGGTGTGTACTCATAGAAACTACAATAAGATACTATCGTAGGAATAACTCTTGGGATGGAAGTTTACTTTTCATGACTAGTTTCCCCAGCTATCAACTCCCAGTGTCCCACTTAACTTAGACTTTTACAGTTAAACCAGTGACAGCCACCCACCCAATACAGGGTCAGATATTTTGTACACAGAGTCACTGTTCTTGCTTTTTCTTGTTAATAGTCACTAGAAAATATAGAACAATGGTTTGTTGGTTGCTGTCTTTCGTTCTCAAAGAGGACCAAAATAATACCATTATGTTAGAGTCAAGTTACAATGCATCCAACTGTGGCTGTTCAGACCAGTCTGAACTAGGGATGCTTGACCACAGGTTGGAAACAAATAGTCCATGTGAACATTTGGGGTGGATTCTTTAAATTTGCATCTCCCATTTTTTGAGCTAGTTCAGTTCTGCTTCACTCATAGAGCACAGAGCCTTCTCTGATGTGGGTCTCCCATATTACACAATCAATTCCAAAGTTCTTGAGAGACTTTGAGAGTGTCCTTGTACTCCTTCTTTTGACCTCCATGTGAGTGCTTGCCCTGTGTGAGTTCTCCAATGGTGAATGCTTACTGGCATACCCAATGGGATAAGTGTAAGAAGCCCATCTGCTTTAGCTATCTCTGACAGCATTACGAATTAGCCAAGCCATTCTTCTAGTCATTTGAAATGGGGAGGCTACCAAATAATTCACCTTTACTAGACTACACTCAGAAAAGTAGGGGCAAATGAATCATGTCGACTGGATTGATTCAGAATACAGTAGACTCAGCAACCCAAAACAGTATGCTAAGTGTTTCATCCTAGTTAGTCTTCTAATGTTTAATTTATTATATAGCCTGGTTTCACTAGTCTGTTCACACAGGATTCATTGGTCCTTCTCCCTCTTCCTTTCTCTCCTCCCACCACCCAGTACAAAGGATCTATTGATAGGTCAAGATACAATAATGCCTGAATTTCAAATGCATATTTCTTCCCTGGGCACATTAAAAATGAAAGACATTTAGATGCTGTGGGTTTTTTGCACTCAGTCTGCTTCCTTTAATCAGTGAAGGCTCCAGGTCCTGGATCAAAGGAATGTTAAAATACCTTTCAAAGAAATACAAACTCTTCCCTGAGAAAGCTCTCACCTTCAGAGATGTCGGAAGGGGAAGAACACAGCAGAAAGCCTGATATTTTTTAACACAGATTCAGAGAAATCAAAGATAGACTTTGAGAAATTTGTGAGACAAACTGATGTAAATCTAAAAACACAAAAACAAGCATGATCAATGAGAGTACCCAGGAGCCATTTGAGCTCATTTATCACATTCTTATAAACTTTCCTACCATTGTGAAAAGTAACTGCCAAAGACATCAACTATCCTGTGGGAAGTTTACTAATGCTTAGCCTAGGAAACAGCTTCAGGTCAACTAATAATTCATTACTATCATGTGCATTTTGAAGATGAGGGAAACAGTATTCAGGGGTGGGGAACCTGTGGCCTCAAGGTCATAGGTGACCTTCTAGGTCCTCAAGTGCATCCCTTTGACGAAAATTTTGATTGATTGGGACACACTTGAGGACCTAGAAAGTCACCCATGACCTTGAAGCCTCAGGTTCCCCACCCTTGTTAAGTCACACAGAGGGTATAAGAGGGTGGCTCAACTCCCACCAAATGGAAGAGGAAAAAATGTAGTGGACTTGAAATCTGGAAGACCTGGGTTTGAATCTTAGCTCAGACAGTGTGATTCTGGGTAATTCATTCGACCTCTCTGGCCAAATTAGGAGGTTGGATGCAATGACTTAAGGTGGTCCATATTAACTCCAAATCTATGTACCTACAAAGAGGAATCCTACCAAGGATTCTGGAATTGACACTAAACTCATAGATCTATAGCAGAAGTTGCAAAGCCACTGTTTCAACTTTTCTGGGGCTGCATACCCGTCAAAAGTTGTCTCCCTTGTATTGATGGGAGTCAACCTAGCGAAGGTATGTGGCACAGTAGATGAAGCACTGGGCTTGGAGTCAGGAAGACTCATCTTTCTGAGTTCAAATCTGGCCTCAGAAACTTAGTAGCTGTTTGACCCTGGGCAAGTCACTTAACCCTGCTTGCCTCAGTTTCTTCATCTGTAAAATGATCTGGAGAAGGAAATGGAAAACCACTCCAATTTCTTTGCCAAGAAAACCCCAAATGGGGTCATGGAGAGTTGAATATAACTCAACAACAACCACCTAGTTAAAATAACACACCTCCAGAGCTCATTTCACTCTGGCAAGACGATCTGGCTGTTTGCTGTGCCTGGTGGGAGTAGATGGGCTTTCATCTGACTCAGCGGCATTATTGAGATGCCCTCCATCATAGTTCAGCTGCGTGGGTTAGTGGGTATTTTGTAATCTGCCCGTTCAGGTCACTCCCTCCAGTCGTTTTCACTGGTCATTCCCCACTAGAACTCTCCCACCTCTTCCTCACTCCCTAGCGTCCCTGACTTGCTTCCCATCTTATGTTAAGTCTCACTTTCTGCAAGAATCCTGAACATTCACACTCCTTCTTGATATTAGTAATTTACCTCTGTTGGTTATTCAGTTGATTCTTTATCCTTGTTTGAATACCGCTTGCATGCTGATTCTCCCATTTGACGTAAGTTTCTTGCAAACAAGGACTATCTTTTGCCTTTCTTTGAATCCTCAGTCCTTGGCATAGTTCTTGGAGCATAGTTGTTATTTAGTAATATAGTTGTATCTAACTTATTCTTTTCGACTCTGGACCATGCTGTTCATGGAGTTTTCTTGGCAAAGATACTGGAGTGATTTGCCATTTTCTTCTCCAGGCAAACAGGTTAAGTGACTTGCCCAGGGTCACATAGCTAGTAAGTGATTGAGACTGGATTTGAAACTCAGATCTTCCTGACTTCAGGCATAGCACTCTATCCACTTAGCCATCTAGGCAATATAATAGACTCTTTATAAATGCTAATTAACTGACTGATGTGGAGAATTGTCTGTATTTCAAGGAAAATGAGAAGTTCTAACCCTACTTCTTATCCCTTGTGGTAGCTAGGTGGCAGAGTGAATGGAGCACCAGCCCCGGAGTCAGGAGGACCAGAGTTCAAATCTGGCCTCAAACACTGGACACACTTACTAGCTATGTGACCTTGGGTAAGTCACTTAACCCTGATTGCCTTGCCTTCCTCCCTAGAATTCCCTGCCTCCAAACCCCAAACCTTAATTCCTAACCCTAACCTTACCTCCATGGGCATCAGGAAGGAACCATGTAGCTGGCTCAGCTGGTCAGACATGGCTCATGAACACTGGCACAACAGGAGGCTGACTCAGCTCTTGTCATCTTTGGGGTTTTTCATGTGCAAGCTGTTGGGCTACACTCTTCATTGATGATGAATCTGATTTAGGAGGCTCTGTGCTTTACCAGGTCTCAATGCAATCACACAAATAGCATCTGTAAACAGGGCATCTGGAGTCTCTCATTGTCTGTGGGAGATCTTCATTTTGTTTGGACTCTGTGCTAGATGTGCCCATGATGGTGTCCAGCACTCCTTGGTTTATGCCTTGTTGGGTGTTAATCAAAGGGCCGCTGAATTGTTAACATCTTCCAAGTCACCCTGTATGACTTCGCAAGTGATTTGGGAGATAGTTGATTGAAGGAGAGTGTTTAAGAAAGCATTTTGTTCTGCCAAATCAAATGCTCTTTAATACATGACAATGACCACAGCAGGATCTTGTGATCTTTGCACCTTCCAGCCTCACCTGGCTACGGAGTCTATTATAGAACATTATTTGTGAAAGCCTGCCCGGTGTCTCTTCACTGCATTGCCAAGGGTGTTCTCAATGTGTGTGAGGTTTGTCCTCATAAAGATTCCGCATAGAAGTCAATCATTCGGATTGTTGCTGGTGTTTTCCCGTCACCTTGGTTTCAGGGAGGTCCATGACTTAAACATCTAAGTAAACGTTTTGGTGATACTCCTTTTCTCTTTTTATATTGCTGTTACTTCCCAGTGGTCCCGTCCCCCGCCCCCCCATCCAAGCAGAAACCTTCTGTATAGCAAAGGACTAAGCAGAAGAAGTCAATGCATTGGACATTTCAGATTAAGGATACCCCATTCCCCATCCATGAGGGGCACCTAGGCGGCACAATGGATAGAGGGCTAGGCCTGGAGTCAGGAACCCTCAGCCATAGTCCCTTCCTCAAAGGAAGGCAGAGCCACACTTCACTGTCAGTCCTGTAGTCCATGAAACTTTACTTCAATTTCTGGCAAATTCTAGAATAGATTATGAAAAAATATAGTTGGTAAAAATCTAAGAAATGAATTGGTAGTTACAAAAAGTCAGCATAGCTTCATCAAGAATAGATTAAGCCTGGCTAAACTTAATTCCTTTTTTTTATAGGGTTACAGACTGGTAGATCATGGAAATACTGTATATATTATTTACTTAGATTTTAGAAAAATTTTTGATAAAGGTTACCATATTAGTATTATGGGGAAAATATGGACTATATGATATTATAATTAGAAAGATTCAGAACTGGATGAATAAACTCAAAGAATAGTTATGAATGTTTGATGTCAACCTTGTGGTGGGAAGTCTCAGTGGAATGCCCAAGGGATCTGAGCTATTTAACATTTTTATCAATGATTTAAGTAAAGCAGAGGAGGCATGCTCATCAAATTTGCAGATGACAAAAATCAGGAAGATATGACACACTAGATGACAGTCAGGACCCAAAAAGATCTTTACAGGCTAGAACATTAAGCTTAATTTAACAAGATAAAATTTAATAGGGATAAATGTAAAGTCTTACACTTGGGTCCAAAAACTCAGGTATAAGTACATGATAGGAGAGGCACTGTTAGAAAGCAGTTTGCATTTAAATGAGCAGCAGGATTTAGCAGAATGCAAGGTCAGTATGAGTCAACGATGTGATCTATTGTTGTTCAGTTGTTTTTCAGTCATGTCTGAGTCTTCATGACCTTTTTGGGGGTTCTCTTGGCAAAGATACTAGAGTGGTTTGCCATTTCCTTCTTTAGCTCATTTTACAGACGAGGAAATTGAGGTAAAACAAGGTTAAGTGACTTGCCCAAGGACACAAAGCTAGTAAGTGTCTGAGGCCAGATTTGAACTCAGGTCTTCCTGATTCCAGGCCTGGCACTCTATTCACTGTGCCATCTACCTGCCCTAACAACATGATATGGCAGCTCATAAACTAATACAACAGTGGCCTGCATTAAGAGATACATAGCTTCTAAAAAATGTGAGAGTCCTACTGTATTTACCCTGGGCTATTGAATTCTAGATACTACAGTTGAGAAAAAGAATTGATAAATTTAAAAATTTCCAGTAGAGAGAAATGAGGATTGTGAAGTACCTGGTATACAAGGTATACAAGGATCAGTTGAAAGAACTAGAAATGTTTGACCTAGAGTAGAATCAGAGGGGACATGATAGCTCTTTTCAAGTACTTTTAGCATGGTCATGCAGGAGCAGCTAGGGGGTGCAGTGGATAGAGTGTGGTGCCTGGAGTCAGCAGGACTCATCCTCCTGAGTGCAAATCTGGCCTCAGACATTTCTTAGCTGTGTGACCCTGGGAAATCACATAACCCTGTTTGCCTCAGTTTCCTCATCTGTAAAATAAGCTGGAGAAGGGAATGGCAAACTTCTTCAGTATTTTTGCCAAGAAAACCCCAAATGGGGTCATGAAGAGTCAGACACAATTGAACGCCATCACCATGTGGAGGAAAGAACAGTTTTGTTCTTTTTAGCCCTGGAGACTAGAACCAGGAGTAATGGGTAGGAACTACAGAGAGGGAAATTTAGGCTTGAGGTCAGGAAAAACTTCCTAACAATTAGACCTATTCAAAAGCGGAATGGATTGCTTTGGGACATAGTGAGTTCCTTTCATTGGAGGATTTCAAGCTTTTTTTCTATGTGAGCTTCTTAAGATCAGATGCTGGGGTTTTTTTTGTTTGTTTTTTTATCCCCAGAACTTAGTATAGTGCCCGGCATTAACCACCTAATAAATGCTTGTTGAGTGACAGAATCAGCAAAAACAAAGATATAAAAGAGGGAATAAACCCTATTATAAAAACCTTAGCATTTAACAAGTTAAAACCAAATGGATGAAGAACAAGCCCAAAATGCTTTTATTCTTCCAGCTCTGCCTCGGGTTCTTCTACCTCTCACGTTCCTTTCCTTTCTCCCACCCTCAAGCATGGTCAGTGCAAACCCAGTCCTGATTTGTTTCACTTTTCAGCATTTCATGTAGGCCATTACACATTTCTTTGTGTACTTCATATTCATCACTTTCCGTGGCTGCTTTTTTGGACATTTTAGATTTTTCTTCCAAGCAGCTCTGTATATATCACCAAGCAAGGTGATAGTGTGCTAAGGTAATAGGTGCTCTTTCTAAAAGCTTATCAAACACTGATTTTTCCAAGCACTACTTCAAAGTATACTCATCTGAGAATGTGTACAGGGCTTCTGCCAGGGGGAGGGGAGGGAACTGAAGAAAAGGAAGACTGGAGTGCTTAGGAAATTGCATCATTCACTGTGGTTTCAAAGAATATTTTCTTCCCTTGGAAATATAATGAATTAGTGTGGTATCCCAAACTGGCTAAACCTTTAACCTCTCAATGACTAGTTCTGTAAATTCAAAGAAATGTCTTTTCCATAGAATATGAAGTAACCTAAAACTACCACCATATTTATTTCCATTGATATTTTCTGTATTGTGTTGAAGGAAGAAAGGGAGTTAATTTTTTTCCCCAGCTAGGGTTCTCAGAATAGTATTTGACAAAGAAGTGTTATTGATAGATACCTCAGACTGAGGGGAATAACACAAATTCCTCAGTGTATTTCTCTCTCCTGCCCAATCTGTGAAGATCATTCTCATTTTTGCCTAGCATTTGTAATATGAAAATAGCCAGGAGCTAGGTCCAGAGTACCTGGAGAATCCTCCATTGATGAAAGATATGTCAAAATTGGTGTGATTGTGGGGATGATCTGAGTGTTCAGCTTGGTTCTTCAATGGATCTAGAAGTCTAGTTTAAATAAGGAACCCATAACTGATCAATCAAGACACATTATTAAACATTTACTATATGCCAAGCACTCTGCTAGGTGCTGAGAATACAAAGACAAAAGTGAAATAGTTAATATCCTCAAGGAGCTTACATTGTAACATGAGAAACAACATGTATAGAGGATACATACAAAATTTATGTAAAGTAGATATGAGGTAACCTTGGGAGAAGGCATTGGATACTGGGAGAATAAGGAAAAGTCTCATTCACAAGAGCTTAATCTCAGAGGAGACAAGAGATGCCAAGAAGTTGAGGTGTAGGGGAAGTGAATTCAGGCATGAGGAGGACAACCTGTGCAAAGCCAAGAGGATGAAGCATTGACACTGTGTACCAGCAGTTGACTGAACTGTGAGTAATAGTAGCTGCCCCACTGGGGATCCAGTTGGCCAGTTCCAGTTGATTAATGCTACTCCTCCCTCCCTCCCTCCCTTCCTTCCTTCCTTCCTTCCTTCCTTCCTTCCTTCCTTCCTTCCTTCCTTCCTTCCTTCCTTCTTTCCTTCCTTCTTTCTTCCTTCCCTCCCTCCCTCCCTCCCTTCCTTCCTTCCTTCCTTCCTTCCTTCCTCCCTCCCTCCCTCCCTTCCTTCCTTCCTTCCTTCCTTCCTTCCTTCCTTCCTTCTTTCCTTCCTTCCTTCCTTCCTTCCTTTCTTCCTTCCTTCTTTCCTTCCTTCCTTCCTTCTTTCCCTTATCTCCCTCCCTTTGTTGGTATGGGAAACCATACCCTTACATGTGGGTATTCTGCCCAAAGAATCACAAATTTTGATTGCCCTAGGCTTTAAGGCCTAGATTTTTTTCCTCTCCTCTACTTATTTATTCTATCATTGTTTTTAACAGAACTAAGACAAGAACTCTTTTGTCTCATATAGTTTCATTTATGATCTCTTAAAATACAGCTCTAGAAAAAGCTGTATTTATAAAGCCTATTGGGATTCAAATGGAGCTACTTGGCTGTGCCTTAAAACCAAATCACTCTGGTTCTCACTGCTTAGCCAATAATAGGTCCCAGCTCAAGTCTCACTTGGTCATTTTTGGGGTTTTGTTGGCTCTGAGTGAGTGTAAATAGTCATTGTTTCTGTTCTGGTCATCTTCTATGTCATGTCTTACCTAGCCTTAAATCACTGAATAGGTGCTGCCTCAGACAAACTGAGACCTGGGAAAGACCTTGGCTTAAGAAGGCCAAGGTCACTCACTGCATCCAGGGCCATCGCCAGTCATCCTGACCTATGTTTTGCCACTGGATTCAGATGATTCTAGAGAAGAGAGTGAGGCTGGCGACTGCTCAGCTCTGTCTCTCTTAAATCCAATTCACTTGCAAGCCCAGACATCCTCCTCCTGGTGTCCTTGGTCCTCTTTGAGAACAAAGGATGAGCAGCAATAGAGTGTAGGAAAGGAAGAGATATGAAATAGGACTGAAAAGGATGATAGGTCAGGTTGTGAAGAGCTTTAAATGCCAGACAGAGCAGCTTCTATTGGATTCTGGACATAATAGAGAATTACTGGACTTAACTGAAGAGGGGAGGCTTGATACGATCAGACCTATGCTACTGTGTGGAGGATGCATTGAAATGAGGAGAGGTTTAAGACAGAGGTAATAATAAAGTAACAATAGTAATTTACATTTGTCTTTTCAGCTAGTTAGTGCAGTCTTCCTGGAGTCAGGAAGACTGCTCTTCCTGATTTCAAATCAGACTTCAGGCACGCTTACTAGCTGTATGACCCTGGGTAAGTCACTTAACCCCATTTACCTCAGTTTCCTCATCTGTAAAATGATCTGCACAAAGAAATGGCAAACCATTCGATTTGTCAGAAAATCCCAAACAGGATCACAAAGGATTGGACACTACTGAAAATGACTCAGCAACAAAAACATTTGTGTAGCATGTTATATGTCAGGCTCTATGCTAAGTGCTTTACAATTATTACTTCATTTCATCCTCATAACAACCCTGGGAGGTAGGTACTATTGCTATCTCTATTTTATAGTTGAGGAAACTGAGTCAAACAGAAATTAAGTGACTTGTCCAGGGTCACACAGCTAGTAAGTGTCTGAGGCCAGATTGAAACCCAGGTCTTTCTGTCTCCAGGCCTGGCACTCTCTACTACTCACCTAGAGCTACAGAAAAGGGAAACTATGAGAGGTATGTTGTGGAGGTAGAATGACAAGATGTAGAAAAGGATTAGTTACATGGAGTGAATGAGAGGGAGAACTGAAGAGTGACTGAGGTGGTGTGCCTCTAGGTGACTGGAAGGATGGTTCCTCTGATAGAAATGGGGATGTCTGGAAGAAGGGGTGGGTTTGGGGGCAAAAGAGAATGAGTTCTGTTTTGGAGGTGGGCTCCCCTTTTCCATTTAGCCTACTGAAAAATGTACTCTGGATCGGCACTGGAAACAAACAAACAAACAAATAAAACCCTGGTAATACTCTGGTATTTAGAATCACCAAGGGTTAGACTGGGAGCTAGACCAGCATCTTGATTGAGGGGAGAGAGCATCATCTGTCGGGGTTTTGACCTTCTAGTATTCAGCATTTTGTGGGATACTACATATTGCCATAAGCAGTTCAACAGAAACTATGCAATTGACTTTAAGGTAGCTAGAGTGCTGGGCTTGGAGTCAAGAAGATTCATCTTCATGAGTTCAAATCTGGCTTCAGACACTTACTAGCTGTGTGATCCTGTGTAAGTCCCTTAACCCTATTTGCCTCAATTTTCTCATCTGTAAATTGAGCTGGAGAAGGAAATGGCAAACCACTACAGTATCTTTGTCAAGAAAACCCCTAATGGGGCAGCTAGGTGGTGCAGTGAATAGAGCACTGGCCTTGGAGTCAGGAGGACCAGAGTTCAAATCTGGCCTTAGACATGTAACACTTACTAGCTGTGTGACCTTGGGCAAGTCGCTTAACCCCAATTGCCCTACCTTCCCCCTCCAAAAAGAAAAAAAAAGAAAAAGAAAAACCCCAAATGGAACCATGAAGAGTTGGATGTAACTGAAACACCTTAATGAGAGTTTCCAGCATTTTCTAGGATACCTCATACTGCTGTAAGCAGTTTAGCAGAAACCATGCAACTGACTTTAGATCAGTCATAAATGTATAGGTCTTCCTTTTCCTTCACAAAGCACACACAGACACATACAGATACACACACACATTCAGATGCACACACAATTAATAATCATATACCTTGCCTTATAAAGATAAACCTTTTCCATAGATACACAGAATAATTTAAGAAAAATGTATCCCGTGGTCAGGAAGATGATGAAATTTTGTGTGGGTGGGTTTTTTTAGGTGTTTGAGGAATGAAATTCATAAATTTGAAAAACTTGTGATGTTGATGGCTCAGAAAATTCTGCATGTATGCACAGACTCAGCTATATTAAGCTAGGTTCCCAGGCAGGTGAGTAGCTATAACCTTTTATCTATATGAGATTGTTAATAATTTGTTTTCCATTTAGCCATCTGAACATTTATTCTCTTATCCTGCTGCAAAATTTATACAAAGAATACATGTATTTTTAGACTATGGGTGACAGAGGTTATACTCAGAAGACAAAATATCATTAGTATTATAATCTGGACACATTTGGATAAAGTCATTCAGTAAAGAAAGTAAAGAGGAGGGGTGGCTAGGTGGCGCAGTGATGGCCCTGGAGTCAGAAGGACCTGAGTTCCGATCCGGACTCAGACACTTAACACACACAAACAAAAACCTAGCCATGTGACCTTGAGCAAGTTACTTAACCCCAACAGCCCTCCAAAAAGCAAAAAAAAAAAAAAAAAAAAAAGTAAAGAGGAAATGTCAAGCCTTATACATGAAGTCAACTCAACTATCAGCATGTACTAAGTGTTGATGAAAACAGTGCCTGTCTCCATGGAACTTGCATTCTTCTGAGGTAAACAAAATGTACACATATTACAAAATGCACACAGAGTGAATAAAAAGTAATTTCAGGTCAATGTGGAGAGTTAACTTTGGGAATAATCAAAAGATTTAATCGTGGCAGCTAGGTAGCATAGTAGAGAGCGTGCTGGTCCTGGAGTCAGGAAGACTCATATTCCTGAGTTCAAATGTGACTTCAGACACTTATGAGCTGTGTGACCCCGGGCAAACCCCTTAACCCTGCTTGCCTCAGTTTCCTTCCTTTTCCTTCACAAAGCACACACAGACACATACAGATACACACACATTCAGATGCACAGCTGGAAAAGGAAATGGCAAACCACTCCAGTATCTTGGCCATGAAAAACCCAAATGGGATCAAGAAGAGTTGGAAATGACTGAAAAGACTGAACAAAAATCAGGAGATGACATATTACTTTTTTTTTGGAGGGGGAGGGCAGGGCAATTGTGGTTAAATGACTTGCCCAAGTTCACACTGCTAGTAAGAGTTAAGTGTCTGAGGCAGGAGATGGCATTTGATCTGAGCCTTTACTCTAGCTAAGAATTCTATGCGGTGTAGGAGAAGGGAGATGATAGCATTAGGGTTGAGGACGGGAATGGACTTTCCAAGTAGGAGGTGGAACGTCATGTATGGAGACTTAAGAAGTAGATGAGTTTGGCTGGCATGTAGAGTGTGTGAGGGGGAGAAAAGGGATATGTCCAGAAAGGCAGGTGGAAGCCGAATGGATGCTACATATGAGTTTGTTTTCTATCCTAGAGGCAAATGGAAACCACTGATGCCTCTTAAGTAGGGGAGTGACCTGGTCATATCTGTGCTATACATCTGTGTTAAACATGGGACATCCTTCACATAGAGTTGTTTCAAAATACATTTTCAATCCTTGATAGGGGCAGCTAAATGGTACAATGAATGGGGAACCAGCTAGGCCTGGAGTTGGGAAGACCTGAGTTCAGATCCAGTCTCAGATATTTACTAGCTATGTGACCCTGGTCAAGTCATTTAACCTCTGTCTGCCTCAGTTTTTTTCATCTGTAAAATTAGGATAAAATAGCACCTAACTCCTAAGGTTGCTATGATGATCAAATGACACCATAAATTGTAAAGTGCTCAGCACAGTGCCCAGCACACAGTAGGCGCTATATAAATGTTAGTTATTCATTCATTCTTTGAGATTTTTCTATCACCTTTGAATGCGCTGACAGCTTGATTTACTGACAGTACATGTAATGCCACTGTCAGAGCCTCACTCCTCATTTGCCACAGAGTTATGTTCTCATTCTTTCCCTGTTTCTCAAATTTTAGCAAAGCAAATTGTTCCAGGGAATGAGCACCAAGCCATGGAATCCGGGTAAAGCCCAGAAGATAAATCCCGTGTGTTTCCCTGTACATCAGAGTTGGTAGATAGAGAGAGGCCTGTTTCCAGCTCTGCCACTTGTATAATGTGACTTTTAGAAAAACAAAACAAAACCCATAGATTATCCCTCCCTGGAGCTCACTCATTTTCTCTTTCTACCAAATAGGGATAATAAAGCCCGCCTCCTCTTAGGGGAGGTTTCTGAAACCCAGAGGTAAGTGAATTGTCTTTGTGAAGGGCTCTGAATGGCAGGTGCTAAGTTAGTGAATGCTAATTATCATTGTTATTATGGGAGGGTGTAGGTTGGAACATGATGGCATCTGCCTGCCTTGCCTCATGATCGTGACATGGGCTCCCTGATTCTGTGCCTCTACTGCACCCATAGATTATGGGGTACAGAGGTATGACACCTGTAGCCTCCTTCCTGTACCGACCCCAAACCCTGACAATGAAATCTTACGACGGAATTATGAGATGAAATTAATGACTGTTTGGAGTTTTCTCAGCACCACATCCTTTCCTTGCCAGCTTCTTAGTTTCTGTTCATGCCAAGCATGTTCCCAATTTCTTGAGAGAGAGAAAAAAAATCAATACTTCTTTTTTTCCCAATGAACTTACTCATGCTCTTTGAACTTCAAGACAGAAAAATCAAAGGCAGAGTCAATATGTCTCTGAGGAGTTCTTGACCTACTTTGTGGCAATCAGTTCTTGTCTCCAGCAGAAATGTGAAAACGGCTTCAGAAACATTCATACAATATGCTCTTGAGGTGAGGTAAGGATTCCCCTCCCCCTTGGAGCAGATTAATAGGATGGATTTGAGGAAGAAGGATCCAGCTGGACTGGGCGCCAGGAGCAGTCATGGGCACCACCTGGGCCTATGTGGAAGACACTTGGTGCAAGGTCAGGCCTCATGTGGGGCAGCTATATGCCGTCCCTAATTAGACTGTGTTCCAAAAACATGTTTATGAGTCGGTTGTTTGGATCTTGGGACACATATTCCCATGGAAACAGCATTACACGTTTGTGGTGAAGGTTAACCCCACAAAAGCCAGTTTAACCCATACTGTGGCTGAAATACTGAATATCTAGGATAGAAAATAGTAGAAACCAAATCTTGCTGCAATTAATTATTAGACGAAACAGGAAAGCAAAATTGAGCGCAGTAGTTTGGGGCTTATCTTTAATGCTGATATTTGAGGAGAAGTGGATTTAATTAGGAGAGAAAAAAAAAGGTAGCTACGTCTATTCAGAGTCTCTGCATTGTACCACTGCAGTGGCCCAATTGGTCCATATAAGTCCAGTCTCTCCTTGTAGAATGTTAGGTTTTTTCAAGTGGAAGAGACCTTAATAGATGGAGTCCAACCCCATCTAACCCCATTTTACAGGCGAAGAAATTGAGGCACAGAGGTGTTTGTTGACTTGTCCAGGGTCACCCAACCAATGTCAGAGCCCAAGTCTTCCTGATGCCTGACTCAATACCCAGTCCATTGTGCCATCTCAAGTCCATCCACCACAGGGCACATAGTAGGCACTGTCTAAATTCTAGCTAACATTATTCCCTCCATTTTGCAGGTGGGGAATCTGAGGTGCAGAGAAGGCAAAAGTGGCTTGCCCAGTCAGCAACAAAAATCAGCATATGGCACGATCTGAGCCTTGACTCAAGGGAAGGATTCTACAAGCTCTAGGAGAAGGGAGAGGGAAGTATTAGGATTGAGGATGGGAATAGAACGTCATGTATGGAGACTAAAAAGTAGATGGATTTGGCTAGAAAGTAGAAAGTGTGTGAGGGGGAGTAAAGGGATATGTCTAGAAAGATAGATGGAAACCAAATCGTGAAAGGCTTTAGATGCTACGTATGAGCATACATACGTGTCACAAGCAACATTTGAGCTCTGCTTATAAATATAAAAATGCACATGAAGAATGTGTCTAGGCGACCCCAACTGGAACACTGACTTTGGAATTAAATAATGCAGAGTCATATCTCTCCTCTGACATGACCTATGTGGCCTTGGCTAAGTCATTAAGTTTGCCTTGCCTCAGTTTCTTCAAATGTAAAAAGAAGATAATATATGTGCTCCCTGTACACAGGACTTTCATGGGATCCTATGACTTCTGACTTTAAATAAGCTGACCATGTCCCAGTCTCTATCCTCATAGTCTCTCTGTTCTGTTTACAACAATAATAATAATTTATCTTTTTATAGTATGTTATATTTAACACAATACTTTCTTCACAGCAATCCTAAGACTATCACCAGAGGGAAAACAAGAAAGCCTAGTGAGAGGCTGTTTATCAGACAGTTTTCCAAGATGGTCACCATGTGGCACCAAGGGACTGGTGCAGCTTAGTTGCTAAATGTTACAAATCCAATACCAGAAATAAATTCAGGAAGCTATGACTTTCTAAAGATAAGCAAATAAGATTATTGCAATTTTCTTTAAAGCTTCTTGATTATTACCAAAATGGGATATAATGGGGAAAAAAGGTGAATCTGGAATCAGAAGATCTGAGTTTTAGATTCTACTCTATTAATTACTACCTGAGTGAACCTTATACCTTGATTACTGCAATAGCACACTAGTAGGTCTCCTCACTCAGATCTCTCCCCATTCAATTCTCCATTCAGCCATTGAAATGATTTTCTTAAGACACCAGACTCATTATATCACAAACATATACCCTACCTACTCAAAAAACTCCAATGGCTTCCTTTTGCCTCCATGAGCAAATATAAAGCTCTCTATTCGGCATTTGTCAACAAAATTTTAAATGCTCAATACTGGACCGGTCTCCAACCTGGAGCTGAAACAGAGCGGGCCAGAGGCAGGTGTCTCAGGAATCAGCTAGGAGTTTAATTAATTTCAGAGTGAGGCAAACACTTGCAAGTGGAAGTTCTCCTGAGTAGGAGGGCTTACCATGTTGGGGTGTAGGCTGTGCTTATATACATACTGGGTTGTACTATGACCTAATCATTTTGAAGTCTTCAGTTACTGTTCTCATGATTGACATTTCTTGGGGCAACACAGGCATTCTTAGGTCCTTTGGGAATAGTTATTGTCTCAAGTCTTGGGGGTTGTGACCACCCTGCAGAGTACAGAATTAGAGTTCTGTGATAGGCATAGGAGTTCAGTACAAGGAACAGGGATTGTGGACATGTGATGAATGGCCCTGGGAAACTGGGGGAGCTAAATCCCTCAGTGAACACCTGGTGCTGGTCCAAGCAACACACTTTGCCAGAGGGTGATACCATCCTGAGTGCAAAAGATTTTTGTTATGCCAAGCTCAGGGCACAGCCTGATTGCTGGGCCTTAGCTCTGGGAAACAGGGTATCTCCAAAATATTTTGACACATTCAAAGCCATTCATAACATAACTCCTTCCTACCTTATGCTTTACTCCCTACCACAGTGGTCTGTCCAGTGACATTGATCTCCTGGCTGTTCCATGAATAAGACACTCTATCTCTGGTTGTCCTCCATGCCTGGAATGCTCTCCCTCCTCCTTTCTGATTACTGATTCCCCCCTCTTTCCTTCAAGTCTCAACTAAAACCCCCACCTTATATAGGAAGCCTTTTTTCCCTCGCTCCTCTTCGTTTCAGTGCTTTCCCTCTTTCAATCATTTCCTATTTATCTTATACGTAGCTTGCTTTGTCTATATTTGTCTGCATGTTGTTTTCCCCATTAGCTTATAAGCTCCCTAAGGGTGGGCATTGCCTTTTCCCTCTTTTTGTATCCCTAGCCCTCAGCACAACACCCAGCACATAGTAAATGTTTAACAAATGTTTATTGAATTGACTAGTTATCTAACCTCTCAGATCCTTGGCTTCTTAATCAGCAAAATGAGAGGGTTGGACTAGATGTTCTTTAAAGTAACTTCTGGCTCTAAACACTATCACCTTCCTTCATAAGGCTGTATGCTTAGAGACCTCAGAAATCGTTCAGTCCAGCTCTCTCCTTTGTAGATGAAAAATTGAGGTCCAGAAGCATTAACCCACCTGAAATCAGGCTGAAAGAAATCTTGTGACATCCATCCCTTTGCTAGTCACCTCCCCCATTCAGTGGCTTTTACTCATTGTTTGCAAAGTAATTTTTCAGTGATTTATTTATCTGTTTCTCTAGGCATAAAAGTTAAGCCAACAGGTTTCTAACTGCTAGGGGTTACCTTTCATCACTCTAAGATCTTCAGTCTCAGTTCTCTTATCTCTACAATGAGAGGATACAGGGAAGAAAACAAACAGACTATCATACTAACCACTAACATTTACATAGCTAAAGTTTGCAAAGAACTTTATCTATGTACACACACCTATATGTATATATACACATATATATGGATATGCGCACACATATATACATATGCACATACATATATTCATACAAATTCTCATTTTATCCTCATAATAATCCTATGAGATAGATGCTATTAATATCCCCATTTTGTAGATTAGGAAACCAAAGCTTAGAGAAGTCATCACTTGCCTAAGGTCACATAGTAAGGGACTAAGGTACGATTTGAATTCAGATCTTCATGACTCTAGGTTCAGCTCCCTAAATACAGTGCCACCTAGAGGTCCTTAATACTACTTGTATTGTTTCACTTTTCTCACATTTAACAAACTGCCACCCTGTCCCATGGAAAAGAAGTCATTTTCACATTTTGTGATTTCCTTGCTAAGAATGAGTATTCACACTGCATGTGATACTAGAGGAAAGGAGAGGTCCAGGAAAGCACATCCTTTTTCAGACACAGATACGGAAAGCATCTTTGCTTCACAGTCGGGGTGGTCCATAGATGAGAATTTGTCTGATTGTGGACTTCAATGCTTCAGGTCTCTGTGATTTCTTTGGGGTGGGTGTTAATTCCTCTTCCCATCAATCCTTAGATGGGATTTCACAAGAGGAAGTAGCAAAATGAATCAGCCATAACCAAGCAGACAACACTGATGCTGAGCCTCTCCAAACTGAGGTTGGCCCAATGGTGGCAGACATGCCATTCATTATCATCTGTTTCATGGTGGTATAAGACCCAACAGAATTTGTGCTCAATACCTTTTAAAGAACGCAAAGACACATCTATACCATGATGGGGCATTAGAGAAAAACTTTAGTGAAAATGAAAAGAAATTATTTTTTACACTTCTGAGGAGTTCAATTGCTGGGCAGAGTTAGAGAAACATTGATCTCTCCTTTCTCATGTAACATTCTGAAAACCAGGTCTCAAAAAAGACAAGAATGTTAGGTTAGGAGAATTCCTGCTTCCAGACACACAAGGTTAAGAATTTGAGAGATGGAAAGGACCACAGTGTCCCTGAATACAGATTCTTTTTAAAGTGGGGGTCCTTAACCCTTTTTATGTCACAAATTCCTTTAGCAACCTGGTGAAGCCCATGGACCCCTTCTCAGAAATATATATGTCCATATATAATGCACGTATACACACATACATACATTTATGTATCTGTCTGTCTATTTACCTGTTTCAGTGTTCAGTTGTTTTCAACTGTGTCCAACTCTTCATGGCCCCATTTGGGGTTTTCTTGACAAAGATACTGGAGTGGTTTGCTATTTCCTTCTCCATTTTACAGCTGAAGAAGCTGAGGCAAACAGGGTTAAATGACTTGCCCAGGGTCACATAGCTAGTGTCTGATATCAGATCTGAACTCAAGAAGAGGAGATTTTCTGACTCTAGGCCCTGCACCCTACCCATTGCCACTTAGTGTGTGTATGCATGTATACATGTGTATGTATGTATAAATGTGTATGTATATACATATATGGACATATACACAGATATTTTTTAATATTTTAATTTATTTTAAGTCTTTAAAAAATTATTTTCAAAATCTCTCCCTCCGTCTCACCCCCTCCTACGCCCACTGAGAAGACAAGCAATATGATATCAATTATACATGTGAAATCATGCAAAACATATTTCCATATTAGCCGTATGGCAAAAAAATGCTAGAAAAATAAAGTGAGAAAATTATACTTCCGTTTGCACTCATCAGTTCTCTCTCTGGAGCTGGATAGTGTTTTCTCATCATGAGTCCTCAGAATTGTCTTGGATTACTGTATTGATCAGATAACCAAGTCTTTCCTAGTTGATCATCATTAAAGAGTTGCTGTTACCGGGTACAATGATCCCTCACTTTTCAATGTTCTTCTCACTTCACCTTGCATCAGTTCATATATGTCTTGCCATGTTTTTCTGAAACCATTCCCCCTCATCATTTACCCCCACAGCAGTACTCCATCACAATTATATGCCACAACTTGTTCAGCCACTCCCAAGTTAATGAGCATCCTCTCAATTTCCAATTCAGAATAATATTTTAAAATGCGTATACATAAGATTTCTAAGGAAACCAATTACATTTAAATACAGCTATCAATATATCTCTATATCTACCCAGCTATCTAATCTATCTATATTTTTAAATAACTGGGCTTTCATGGACCCCAAGTTAAAGCCTTATTAGAATGTGCTCTGGCCTGTTTGCTTGTTTTTGTATCTGATTAAATGAAATGATTAGCACAGTGCCTGACACATTAAAGTGCTTAACAAATATCTTTTCCATTTGTTCATTCATCATTACAGTAATTTTTCTCCCACTCCTTTCTGCTTTAGTTCCCTGATGCTGTCTTCACCTCTTTGAGGGCAGAGATCTTATTTTTGCCTTTCTTTGTATCCGCAGTCCTTAACACAGTGCCTGGCAAATGGTAAGAGCTTAACAAATGCTTATTGACTAACTGAAGTGTCCAAAATGCACTGAGATAATTGAGAAGGGAGAGATCATTTTCAACTTGGGGAAATCAGGGAAGCCTTCCTGGAGGAGGCAATGCCTGATTTGAGGCTTGAAAAAAGGGAGGATAACAAAAGGAGGGGCATTCCATTCGAGCCCTGAGGGACAGACTGTGCAAAGCACAGAGACAGGAAAGAACAGGATGAAATAAGGTAGTAAAAGCCATTCTTAGACTGGGAAGGTAGGATGGATTCAGATTGTGAATGGTCTTGAATATTAAGAGTTCATTCTTAATTTGGTAGGCTATGGGAAGCCTCTAACAGGTGGCTTTGATTTTATAATTCCATTTTGATTTTTTTTCTAACTTTTTCCTCCGGTTTTTATTGTCTGTACCACTACCTTTGGCCCTCAATTATATGCTATATTGTTTAAGTCATCCACTGTAATTACTTTCTGTATTTTTGTCTTGGCCCCCTAGTAATGATGTGAATGTCACTTTTGCATCCTTCCACAATGCACTAAGCATTTAAATTTTGCTGAACCAAATGGTGCTCTCATCACGTGTCATTTATCTGAAAGATTTAAGGGCTAGGGAGCCATTTGATCTCACTCAGGATAATACGGTCTCTTTTAGGGCCACAATACTCATCCCTAGCTTGATAATAACATCTCTGTCCATATCTAATCCAAGGGCTCCTCTCTGGGTATTCTAGACTTATATGTTTCTTAGTTGTCCTGTAGGGTGAATTCATCCCTGGAGTGGAAGGTTTCTATCCTATTAAGGGACTGGAAACTCATAGGAATGAGGAGAGGGTAGAGTCCTCTTGGAAGGGGAAGTGAGCCCAGAAGACCAGACCATAGTTTGTTATGAGTTCATTGTGAGTAGCGATTGATTCCTTCTTCATAGTTGTATACCCAGATAACCAACCCTAGACTAAACAATATAGATAAAAATAATTCTAGCCCAGTACCCCCTCTCTCTGAGGACAGCAAAGTGGGCAAGCTTCTGGTCCCAACCTCCTGCTTGGAATCAAGGTCTCCCTTGGAGAAGGGTAGGGGGAGAAGAGGTTAGAGATGCCTATTTTGTTTTCCTTTGAGCCACAATGATACCCTCATGCTACATGGGGGGAGGGGGAGAGACAGCCTTTGATACACATATTGGTGCTTAATAAATGTGTATTGGTGGATTGACACATAGCCGGAACTTAATAAATGCTTGCAGATTAATTGATTATGCTGGTGAAGGACTAGCTGATTCATGGGAGAAGTTTGGGGGTGGGGTAGGGGTGGAGTTTGACTGCCAGGAAGAGCAAGTTGAGGGAGTTTAGCTGGTGGGGAAGCAGCTCCAGCAGATGGTGCTGTTAGTCCCCCTCTAAATATTTCCTACTTGGAGCAAAGACCCAGTGACCTCCCCCTAATTATGGCTCCAACAGACTAGTTCATTGTAATATCTGTCAAATCCTCACCCCAGTTTTGTGGGTAGGCAAACTAAGGTACTGGCCAAGGTGTGAGGGAGAACTAGAGAGCAGGTCTCTTGGCCTCGGAACCTCGTGGGCTCCATATAACCGCTGCCCCGAGGAGCATTGACTGCCGCTACCTGTTCACCCCACAAACAGAGCTGGAGTCTTGTCTGCGCTTGTCTAAACAAAGAGGTTTGGGGCAACTTCAGCTCTCAGCGGAAGACCTATTGTGCCGCTAAGTCACACTTGGCTTTCTGTTCTCTACCTCTTAACAACCGTAACCAGGTAACCATCAGTGCATTTGCATTCTAGGAGGGGGATGACTAGTGAGTGGGGAGTGCGCTGTGCATGATGGGCAGACAGCACCTGGATTTTCTGGAAATGCTCTTAACCAAGATGATCGTTTGGTAAAAGAAACAGGGAAGAATTGAAAACAAACCCCCAAACACAAACACCCCAAACCCTAGAAGGTGATTTATAAAATGGCCGAACTCTCTATTTTCTTCAGTGTTCATATTTCTAGGCAATGTCCAAAACGGTTACAGGATTGTGGGATCATAGCTTCAGACCCTGAAGGGACCTGAGAGTTCCTCTAGCCCAGCCCTATCCTGTCACTGAGAGGAAAGCTGAGTCCCGAAGAGGTCCAGTGACTTGTACAAACTGTCGTGGAGTCACTAGATTTCTTTGTTACTCACTCTCCTTCTCCTCTGTGCACTAGTCCCAAATCACTCCGCTTTGGAAATTTGGGAATAAAGAGCTCAATTTTAATCAACATAAGAAACATTTCCTCCACCAAAGTCCTTTAAAATACAATCTCCGACAAGTGATCCCAGTTATGAAGATTGATAAACTGGAGCTCTGTTGCCCAAGCACCAGCCTGCCTTAACACGGACCCATCCCTGAAAGACTGGGTAATGAAACTTTCCTGAGGTAAAACGTTCCTTCCAATGACTGCTTGTGCTTTCCCTTAAGGCAAAGGGAAGGACTGAATTCTATGTTCCACATGGAACCTGGCACACATTTTCCCATCCACCGGTCCTTGGCTTCCCCTTCACACAGTCTGGGCAGCACCCTCACCATCCATCTGCTACCAGGTGGTTCCTCTAAAGTCTGTGGCAGAAGTGACAGCAGCTGGGCCCTGCTTTTCACTTAGATGAAGAACAGAGATGCAAATTATTTCAAGACCAGGCAACAGAAACCAAAGGAAACATTTAGGCATGAAAAACAAATAGGTACTGAGGGAGGCACTGGGGTCCAGGGAGAAAAAGGAATGAATTTTTACAGACCAGAAAGGGGAAGGATGTTGTTTGGTCTTCATATAGGGTCAAGGGCCTGGGGTCTAAGGTTCACACAGGGGTTGGCAGTGATGTAATTCTTTACACTTTTGCACATTCTTGGTCAGATGGTAGTCAAATGGATCATACAGGGAAGGCCAGGTACACGCAGTATTGTGATGCTATTTCCCACTGCAACAACTTATGAAGGCCATATACTAAGGTGAAGAGGATTAGGCTTTGCATCAGAAAGAGGGAGTACCCAACCCAGTGAAATTATGGTTTATGAACATATTGAAATAAAGAACATTGTGATTTTTTAAAAATGGAATATTTTAAAGATCTTAGATATCTATAACCAATTTTGGATAATATAAGGTATCCTATGATACCATTTTTATTTGACTCTGGACTATATCATATACCTTATAAGCAGAAACTTTATCTTCCTATTATGATCTGATAAAAATTAATAAATATTCATTCATATACCATCAGAATTAGACTCTGAACAATCTTGTTTTCCAAGTTATTAAGATTATTTATTAAGCTTTTTTAATAAATGTTTTTTACAAAAAATTTTATTTACAGTCGCTCTATATGCCATGAGATATAGCTTAGCAAGAGATAAAAATCAAACACTATTTTTGCTCCCTAAAGACACCCATGAATCTCTATTATATACAGTTAAAAAATAATATATTCTCTATGTTAGGTCCATAGCTGCTTGCTGTCTTCCTCTCTGAACTCCCTTCTGTTAATCTGAATAAATATTTCATTGATGGTCTTTTCTTTTCTACTTTTGTCATCGCTGCTGTTAGCCCTCCTCTGGCATTGCTTCTTTAGATCTGTGAAGTTTGTTTACATTTCTTCTTATCCTGGGTCATTTGGATCAGTGCCAGAACTTTGAGGGGAAGTCTGAAATTAGCCATCCTTGCTCTGTGGTCTGGGTGAAAGGCAGGGCCCAGCTGCCATCCACTGCTGCTGACAAAGACTTTGCAGGACCTACCTGAGGGCAGATGGATGGTGAGGGTGCTCCCCAGACTGTGTGAAGGTGAAGCCAATCACTGGATGGGAAAATGTGTGCAAGGTTCCATCTGAAATGTAGAATTCAGTTCTCCCCTCTACCTTTGAGAAAGGTACAAGCAGTTAACTGGATAAATGTTTTACTTGAGTGTAGATTGTGGGTTTCTTTATTCTTGAGTGTCTGAGTAAGGTCCCTGCTCCTCTGGGATTTCACACTCCTGTAAACTCAAGAGTGAGAAGAAAACAAATACATTTTTATGCTCTCCTGCAACTACTCTGGGTCTCCATGTCCATTGTACTCAGAGCCCTCCAGACTGGGTTTTTATGTGCTCTGGGAAGGCAAAGAAGAGTTAATTGAAATGTTACTTTCCAAAGGAATGGCAGTAAAAAATCCTCCCTTTGACCTCTTACCTCTCTGGTTTTGGAATGACAAGATTTGGACTTTGCTGCTAACTTCTTGTGTGACCTTAAGTAAATATCTGAGACTCAGTTTCCTCAGTTTAACTGGGTTTAATAATTTAATTGGATTTAATAATCTGCTTTATTAGATTAGATAATGTGTGGGTAGGCTTATGATTTTGAACAACTAGGTAGTGAAGTGGATAGAGTGTTGGATCTGGAAACGTGAAGACTCATCTTCTTGAGTTCAAATCTGGTCTTAGGCACTTAGTACTGTGTGGCCTTGGACAAGTTGCTTCACTCTGTTTGCCTCAGTTTCCTCCTCTGGAAAATGAGCTGAAGAAGGAAATGGCAACCCACTCCAGTATCTTTGCCAAGAAAACCCCAAACGGGGGCGGCTAGGTGGCGCAGTGAGTAGAGTGTCGACCCTGGAGTCAGACCTGAGTTCGGATCCGGCCTCAGACACTTAACACACACAAACAAAAACCTAGCCGTGTGACCTCGGGCAATTTACTTAACTCCAATTGCCCTCAAAAAAAAAAAAAAAAAAACAAAACCCAAACGGGGTCATGAAGAGTTGGATAGGACTCAACAACAACAGCAAAAGGCTTGTGATTACAAGGCTGTTTTAAAAATCATATGAGATGTGACATATGTGAAAACACTTTATAAAATGCTATACGACTGGAAATTACTGTTAATGAGAGATTTCTTTGCCTGGGGACTGGCTCTGACATTTAAATGACCAGGCCAAGCAAAATGTCCCTTTTATTAGTCATAAAACAATAGAGAGGGGCCTTCTTTTTACCTAGGATCCCCTCCTGTCTGGGACCCCCTCCCTTATAGTCTAGAACTGTCTTGAGGCAACATGATACAGTGGAAAGGTCCCTGATTCAGTGATCGAACACTTGGGTTCAGATCCTTACTACGGTACGGCTTTGGGTCTCCCTAGCCCTTTCCCTAGTTTCTTCAACTGTAGAATGTGGGGAATGAAATGGGGTGACTTCTTAGTCCTTTTAATGCTAGGTCTATGATATTCATTGTCCAGGGATTGAACCTGTGACTCCATTAGTATAAGGAAACTTTAGACAAAGAAACTTTCTCTCTCTCAATACCTGTACTGTAATTTATAGTTTTAGAGAGTTGCCCAGAACACTGAGAGGTTAAGGGACTTGCCCAGGGTCACACAGCCAGGATGTGCCAGAGGACTTGAACCCAGGTCTTTCTGGTACTAAAGTCAGCTCTCTATAAAATGTAAGCTCCTTAAGAGAAGGAATTGACTTTTGCTTTATTTTTTCTTTTTTTACCCCTGCAGTTTAGCATAGTGCCTGGCATGTTGTTTCCAACTATCCGTTACCCAATTTAGCCTTTTTGTTTGTTTGTTTTTTTGCAAAGATATTGGAGTGGTTTGCCATTTCATTCTCCAGTGTGCCCCCGATTTACAAATGAAGAACTGAGGCAAATAGAACTTAAGTGATTTGTCCAGGTTCATATAGCTAGCAAATGTCTAAGGTCACATTTAACTCAGATCTTCCTGAATCCACCTAGATGCCCCTATGCACCTGGCACATAGTAGATACTAAATGTTTATGGATCAACTACTATGCCATGATACCTTTGTGTCTATTCAAAGCAGAATGAAAAAGCCTGACTATGGAGCTTCCAGCAACTGTAGAGATTGGGTCAGATCTGTTTCTAGAATTCACCCCGTCCCCACTTCTTTCCTCTCTATAGATCATGCTGGCTGCTTTTCTGAATTTTGCCTCTTGTTCTGATCCACCAGCTTGCCTTGCTTAGCTGTCAGCAACTGCCTCCCTCCCCTCCACTTAACACAACCAGGAAAAATTAATTCTGCAATTGGCTGCTGTTTTCTGTGAAGGTATAAATACTATGTGACACTGTGACATTTGTAACTGACTGCCAAATTTATTTGGTTTCATGTGCAATTGTTGTTCTGTCAAGGAGTTTTCTTCCTGGAAAATTCAGACTCCGTTGCATGCACATGGTTTGGGATATTCTGAAGATCTTTTTTTCCCCCTTTGATCCATTTTATCCAGACATCCTAACCCTCTGCCTCTGTGTTCATAGCACACACACACACACACACACACACACACACACACACACACACACACACTTTCATTTTCAGTCTGACTGAGAAACAGCATGAGTGAGAATCTCAGGGTAAATGAACACAATTTGTTTTTCATTTAAATATGAAAGTGGGAGAAGCAACATCTAATAATCATGCATCTGTGTATACAGGACCACTTAAAAAATAAGGAAATAGTCAAATCTATCATGACAAATGAAGCTGGCACAATTAAATAGGGCTAGTCTGGCAGCATCAAACACCTTGGCCCATTATATTTTTATCTGCAGTGCTGTTAACCTCATGTTTCCTGTCACAGAAGCTAAACATTACAAATCCGTGGAGGAGGGGGAGTTTCAAGTTACAAGGATGCTGAGTTATGCCAGGCAGAAGCAGAAAAGTAGGTCAGTGGGTCACTCGTGCAAAGCTAAAGAGAAAGGAAGTTTGTCCGACCTGCTGGAGGGCTTGGGCTCAAAGACTGTAGGCAGTGCCTCCTGGAAACTGTGTGAAGAGCCTAGAAACAAGATCACATCAGTCCCAGGGAGTGGAAAATCACAGGGAATCTGCTCTAGATAAAGAGGGACGGAATCAAAAAGGTAGCTATTCAGCCAAGCAGTAAATGCTGTCAGAAGAGTGAAGGATGTGGCTTGGATATCCCTGCTGAAGAATACAGCTGGAAATATTTATGGCCTGGAAAAAAGGGAACAGGATAGTGTGTGTGTGTGTGTGTGTGTGTGTGTGTGTGTGTGTGTGTGTGTGTGTGTGTGTGTGTGTGTGTTTTCCAGATCTGTGATTTCATTGGTTTAGTGAACTCCCTGTGGGGAAATTCCCCTATGAATGGTATGGTGTCTGACCCTTTGTGACTCTATTGGGGTTTTCTTGGCAGAGAAACTGGAGTGGTTTTGCCATTTCCTTCTCCAGTTCAATGTACAGATGAGGAAAATGAGGCAAACAGGGTGAAGTGACTTGCCCAGGGTCACACAGCTAAGAAGTATCTGAGTCCAGATTTGAACTCAGGTCTTCCTGACTCCAGACCCACTGAATCTCTTAGTCAATTCCAATTGGTGGTTTATGATCTTAGAGAATTGTTGTGGGGAGGAGAAAAAGGGGCATTGGGAAGTTAGATGACTTGCCCAGAGTCCCACAGCCATTGTGTGCCAGAGACAGGGGTTTTACCCAGTTTTTCCTGACTTACCATCCTGCCCTTCTTTACTTTCAGTTTATAGCAAGAAAGTGAATTAATTAGATCAGAGTTAATTTGGAAAAAATCAAAGACATCATGTCATCTGACCCCTCACCCAAATTGAGAAGTCCACCCACATTATCTCTGATAGATGTTCACCTACTCTTCACTTAAAAACCTTTGGGGGGCGGCTAGGTGGCGCAGTGAGTAGAGTGTCGGCCCTGGAGTCAGAAGGACCTGAGTTCGGATCCGGCCTCAGACACACACACACACAAAAAAAACCTAGCCGTGTAATCTTGAGCAGGTTACTTAACCCCAATTGCCCTCCAAAAAAAAAAAAAAACACACACACACAAAAAAAACCTTTGGGGAGTGTCAGTACCCGACTATAAAACCTGGAAGACTTCTGTTCAGTTTCTGCTTTAGACCCAAGCTGTATGGGCATGACACAACTGTCCCAAACCTCAGTTTTCTGGTCTGTAAAGCAGGAAGAAATATCACCATGTGACCTATTTCCCAGAATTGTCAGGAGGCTCAAATGACAAAAAGTCCTGTGTTGAGCTTGGCTTTTCTTGTGTCCTTCAGAGGACTCTTAAATGACTATGATATGTGAATGGGAAGAGAGCTGGTTGGAACAGAGCCAAGGATGCAAGCCCTTTTGTTCTGCTGAATCAAAAAATTTTTTTCTCATTTAAAAAAGAAACAAAACCCAAGCACAATGAGATTTTATATTCTCCATATACAATCATAAATCTTAGAGTTTGAAGGGACATCATGTCACATATTTAATCCAAATCACTTACTTTACAGATGAGGAAACTGAGACCCAGAAAGGGTAAGTGATTTGCCAAAGGCCACATGAGGTACTCAGAATGGAGATCTGATATATTTCAGTCAATTGTGAAATTGTAGAGACCATTGTTGAATACTACTTGCAAAAGCTGCTTGATGACTGTTAATACTCTCATTAGGGATAATTTTGCATATATATGACTAATGCAGCTTCTAAATAAGTAGAAAAAAAGGCAAATAGGTAAGGTGATGTGTTTTCTATTATCTTTTTTTTTTTGTTTGTTTTGTTTCATTTTAATAAGGTCTGAGGTTTTTGTAGCTGGGTGGCACAGTGGTTGAAGAAATGGACTGAGAGTTAGGCAGATTTGAGTTCAGACATCTGTTCCAATACTTCCTAGCTGTCTGAACATGGGTAAATCACTTAGCCTCTGTCTGCCTCAGTTTCTTCATCTATAAAATGGGGGAGTGTATGGTGGAATAAAGATCACCAAGTTGTCACGTCCAGACAAATGATTTATTTAGCAAGGCATGCCATTGCAGAAACAAATTGGGGTCCCAGGCTCTTGGTAGCACCATTGGTTTCTACAATTATTCTATAATAGAAAGGACTGGAAAAATAGGATTATAGGAATTGAGACACTTGGTGTTTTATTGGTGGAGGGGATTGGGAGACACTGAAGTGAGGAGTGGGGGTGATCTTATGACTTTCCTGTCCTGTGACTTACCCTGTGTTCAGGTGACTTAGAAAAAAAGTTAGACCTTAACTTCACAAAATGGTGGATAAAAGCAAAATGGAATTACTCACTTATTTTTAATATAATAATAGTAATAACACCTCTCTCCCAGGGTTGATGTAAAGCTCTTTGCAAACATTAAGTACTATCTACATGCTAAAACCTTTGTCAGATACCTTGCATACTGATCTTTCAGGGTCCTCACAATTGTTCACCTTCAGTGGGGATATAGCTATATTTACTTGGTCTAATACTATTGCTTTTCCTGCCTTCGACATTTCCAGCTTTCTGGGAGGCACATTTACTATTGTGATGTTAGGGTCTAAGTGTGGTGGCTCTATCAGCCTTGACGGTAAAAACAATACATAATGGTGGTGTTTACAAATCTGTTCTTTCTTCTACTTGTCGTCCTCCTTCCATTTCTGTCCTTAAATACTTTGGGATGACAAGGACTTTGCTTACTTGGGTCTCTTGCCAAGCTTTCTTCAAGCTGCTTCTTCTACTGTTTCTCATTGCTTTATGAGACAATACTAATCATAAGTGCCCATCACCTTTTTCATAGGGTTTTACAATTGAGTTTATATTCTAAACTGGCATTACCTTTAGCTTCCTTCTAGACTAAGTTTGGCAAACCACTTCATTTGGCAAGTGAGTTGAATGTTTACTGATTAAAGTGCTGTCTATGCTGTTTCAGTCTTATGTGGTAAAACCTTTATAGAAGTTAAAAGAGGTATAAAATTATTGTAACCAGTCTCAGTGTCTTTTGTTGATATCCAATCCCCACTTCTCATTCCTGATTATTTTTTTAAATAGTTCAGGATTGAGTCATTCCAGTTGTTCAATTCAAATATCTTTTTCTTGTTAAAATTCTTCTTTTTTTTCACTAATTCTAGTTTAAGCACTGATAAATTGATGATCCAGCTGCACACAGACAGTGGATTTAGGGATAACATCAACAATATCTTTTCCTGTCTATAAAAATATAATCTATTTTTGAGATGTTATTTGGTGTTTGCCATATCCATTACGCACCAATCCTTTTCTTGAAGAAAATGTTATGAAATAGAGAAATGAAGTTTCTGTATAAGCATATTTCAGGTCAAGAGGAATGAGAGATGTATTTGAAGCTGGCTATAATGTCTTTCCTATGTTATCTTTCTTCCCTTGCTAAGCTTTTCATATTCTTAACATATCATTTCTAGACCCCTTTCACCATCCCAGTCCTTTGGCCCATTCCTCTCAGAATGTGGCTCCCAGAAGTGGGAATCAAATAATACTCCTATATTCTATCTATTATCTCACTACTTATAGAGTACTCTGGTACCAGGACCTAACTGGTCCAAAATACTATATTTCTGTTTCATAAGAAAAGAAAATTATGGTACATCTGAAGGAGCTTAGGACTCCAGAAGGAAAACTGGACTGGTTCAACATAACCTCAATGACTTTTCAAGAGTGGATAAAGAAAGCAAAAGATTGGCAGTGAGTCACATCTCTAATCCAAGGTATCTCCAAATATAGATTTTTATGGAGGATGGGCAGGCCTGGGAAGCATTATGATGAAGGACTATTCACAATACCCCACTAAAAAATAGCTCTTCATGGTCTGTACATACATACATCTCCAAGATTGGATTTCTGACATTTACACAAATTTAGTGGGAGGGATGGGAAAGAGGCACAGAAACAAAGGAAATAGGCTAACCAAGGAAGATTTAGTTACTTTTTATTAGAACCAGTGCTTATGACTACTAGAGGAAAAAAATAATTTGCATTCAGTATAAGATCAAATTAAAAAGTGTATGTGAGAGGGTCTTCTCTGTATTCAAGAGATGTATAGACACAGTTATTAAAGTAGAATCATTCTGAATAGGCTCTTTAGATCCATAAAGCAGGGCAGGACAGGACCCTAGTCACCAGCTGCTGCCTCCTTCTGTCTCCAAAATGAACTGCACAGAGAGGTAGCTATCTTTCAAAAAGCCTAGAATAGAATTCTAAAATAGGATTTTGTTGCTATGAACTTTATGCACTTGTTTATACATTTCTTAGCTAAGTAATCTTTGTTATCTGTGTCCTTTTGTCCTGTTTTCCATATTAGATTTTATGTTGACTATAGCATATAAGAAGCTGCAAAATTTCTCTTAGGTACTTTGCTTGGAAGAAAGAAAATAAGCATTTATTAAGAGACTATTATCTAGGTATTGTGCTAAGCACTTTACAAATAGTGTTTAATTTGACACAACAACTCTGGAAGGTAGTTGTTACTATTATCTCCGTTTTATAACGGGGAAACTGAGACAATTTAACTGAGGTTAAGTGACTTGCCCAGTGTCACACAGCCAGTAAGTAATTCTAGCTCCAATGCTAGGTCCACCTCTCTCTCTCTCTCTCTCTCTCTCTTTCTCTCCCTCTATTTCTCTCTCATAAATGTTGTATTATATTAAATACTATATATTATTAATATGCTATCACATATATACAGATATGTAAATCATTTTTCTCTTATCTATCTATCTTTGTATTGATCAATCTATATTTTAGAATTAGAATATGTGATTGCCAGTTGAATGGTGGTGCTCTGGTTATGCTTTTATGTTTCAAACAACAAGGTTTATTGAGATATGGTCAACTGAGAAAGAATACCTTGCTTTTCCACTCATTTATCCTTCTTTCACAACAATAGAACTCTTGATTAAAATAGAACATAAGTGAGGTAGCATAGAATGAAGGAGAGAGAATTAGCCTCAGAATTGGACCTGGCTCAAGTCCTTCCTCTTACTCCTACTGGCTTTGTGACCTTGGGGAAGTCACAGAGAGTCCCCGGTAACCATCTTAAAACTAAATTATAGACCACTTGTCCATCTGTATTAGTGAAGGAAGGGTGTTTTCCAAAGCCTGACTATACCTATGAAATCATAGATCTGGACCAAAAAAACCCCAAAAAACAAAAATCCTTCAAACCAACCATCCACAGAACCTAATGAGGATTTTTCAGTGTAGTTATAAACTGGTTTTATCACAGATTTATGATGATTATTCCTTTTATATCTTTTCATAATGATGATAGTTCACATTTTCAAGGAGTTTGAAAAGTTTGCAAAGTGTTTTACATGCATGATTTCATTGGGTAAGACAATGTTTGCATACATTACTGTCGATAAACAAACATTGAGGACAAGAAAAGCTTGCCTACAATGTTGTAGGTCCTGGTATAAGGACAGTCAGAATGGTTGTTGTTGCTGTTTGGTCATGTCTCACTCTTTGTGACCTCATTTGGGGTTTTCTTGGCAAAGATATTGGAGTGGTTTGCCATCTCCTTCTCTGGCTCACTTTACAGGTGAGAAAACTGAAGCAAACAGGGTTAAGTGACTTGCCTAAGGTCACACAGCCAGTAAGTGTCTGAGGCCAGATTTGAACTCAAGCCTTCCTGACTCTAAGACTGGTGCTCTATCTACTGTATCACCTATGACTCCTGGGAAAAGATACCTAGGGCTGAATGACACAATATGTTTGCCTCTTAGAGACATTACTACAGAGAAGATGTGACAACAGAGGTCAGGTACGTGAAAAAAACAAAACATGTCCATAAACTTAAAAGTGTATGCACCGATTCTCAAGTTAAGGGCAACAAGAACGCAGAGAAGCATCATATGAAGATGATTTGGGAGAAGATGGATATCATTCTCTTTTAACAGAACATTCAATAAACAAGGAACCGGCCATCTTGGTGACAGGGAAAGAGCAAAGCTCACCCGTGGTAAATGGGCCCTCTGCACGTAGCTTTGTGAGTCACAGGATCATAGATTTAGACCCTGAAGCTCAAGGGCCAACTCACCCATTTTACAGAGAAGGAAGCTTGGGGTTCTAAGATGTTGTGACTTGACTAAAGTCATTCAGATGGGAAGTGAACCCAGGTTCTCTGACTCCCAGCTCCATGGTCTTTCCATTGTATTATGCTACCTTGATGTGAAGTGTTCAGGCACGGGGTATAGGAAGGGATGTGGAATAATGATCATTCACATGTTTTTAGAGACCATGGCTTAATCAGAGAACATATGATTACTATTTCCTTTATACCTCATAATACTGATGATAATGATAGCTGACATTCCACAGGGCTTGAAAAGCTTTCAAAATGTTTTACATGAATAATTTCATTGGGTGAGATAAAGTTTGGTTTAATCTTGGAGTAAATTCATCTTTTCTTTTCTCCCTACTCCTCATCTTTCCTCTTCCAAAACTGGGTAGCCCAAAAATAGAATGAAGAACAAACACTATCCTCGCTGTTGTTCAGACATTTCAGTCATGTCTGACTCTATGACCCATTTGGGGTTTTCTTGGCAAAGATACTGGGGGGTTTGCCATTTCCTTCTTCAAAAAGATGCATATTATCTGACTTCGAATCCAGGGCTTTTTGGAGGGACTAAGTGATATAGAGTGTGCTAGGCCTAGAGGCAGCAGGATTTGTGGAAAAAAGAGCACTGACTTGGAGTCATAGGACCTGAGTAAGAAATTCTGCCTCTTCCACCACCTAGTAATGGTGTGAGTTTGGGCAAATTGCTTCATCTCTCTGAGCCTCAGCTTCCTCTTCTGTACAATAAAAGAGTTGGTCAGTTGCCTTCTAAGGTCCCCGAGAAGCTCTAGAACTCTAATGGCTCTAGAACTGATACTGTCATTCAGTTGGGCACCCAGCAAGCATCTATGAAATGATGATTATGCATTAGGCACTGTGCTTAGTGCCCAGGAAACAAAAAGGGAATAAAAAACAATAGTCCCTACATTTAAGAAGCTCTTATTCTGTGCTAAGTACTCTATGAGGGAGGTGCCATGCAAATAACTATGTATGTACTGAGGGAGGTGCCATGCAAATAACTATGTATGTATGTGGCTAGGTGGCATAGCGAATAAAGCACCAGCCCTGGAGTCAGGAGGACCTGAGTTCAAATATGTCCTCAGACCCTTAGAAACTTTGTGACCCTGGGCAAGTGACTTAACTTCTGTCTGCCTCAGTTCTTCCATCTATAAAATGGGTATAATAAGAGCCCCTCCACTTTCAGAGTTGTCAGAAACTTAGACTGGACCTATGATTTCATTAATAGAGGGAGTTCCTAGATGAGGAAACGCTTTGGGTCAGGACTTCCTTTGGAACTTGGGAATCTTAGAGTGTTGCCCAAAGGACTGAGAGATTAATTGAGGGTCACATGCCAGTGTATGTCAGGGACTTGAACCCAGAGGACTGGGCCTAGAGTCAGGAGGACCTTAATTCAAATCTAGCCTCAGCCACTTACTAGCTGTGTGATGCTGGGCAAGTCACTTAACCTCTGTCTGCCTCAGTTGCCTTATCTGAAAAATGGGGATAATAATAGTACCTGCCTTCCAGAGTTGTTGTTAGGATCAGATGAAATAATAATCATAGAGTACTTAGCACATGTACTGAGTGCTATGTAAGTGCTAGCTATTGTTATTAGTAATTTAGGTAAAGCACGTAGCAAAGCCTTCAAGTTCTATGTGAATGGTAGCTATTACTATACCTTGCTGCATTCACAAAGCAAAGTAATTACAGTACCATTAGCTATAAAGCATCTTCAAGGACACACGTTTTTCTCTTTAAAAGGAACCTAAAATGTACTCAAAGTGAAGAATTCAGCAGAGTTCCCAGTAACCACTGGGCTCTGCCATTCTTCTTAGAAAGCCCCTCCCCATCTTTTTAGGATTCCAATGGGACAAGTCATTGGAAGGCCTTTTCCTATGGATCACATCAGTTATGGAGCCCCCACCCCCCCCCCCCCAGAGAGTAACAACTCTGGACATCAATTCCCATCCTGCTCCTTAGAAACCTCTCTGGATCCTCCCAAATGTCCCTTTGCATGTACTAGTCTATCATAACCACCCTTGAACCTACAACATAGAATCCCTCCACCAGCAGCCCCTGCCCTGTACCAACTGTGTAACAAGACCCAGTTTCCACAAGCTCATCATACTACTGTCGGAATGGCAAGAAACCCTGGAGTTTATTTTGGCCGATGCTCCGATTTCAGCTCTGCAAATACAACACATTCTGTTTGATGGTTTCAAAGAATTATCTTAAGGCATTACTTCAACTTCAACTAGCACTATCCTGTTTGAAGTCATTATTACTCATTAGGCATATTGTGCTTAAATCAGAACTAGGCCAAGGATGAAAAACCCATCTGAGTAAGAAGCACAAGTATCAGATAAAGCTATTTTCAACTTGTGGGAGATTTTCAAGGGGGGAGGAAGGGAGGGCTGGTGGAGAAAATGTTTTGTGTGGGTTGACTGCTGTCACTGCTGACTTACAAATGAAAGCTAAGCACTGAGAAACTTGCTCAGTCCTTGAGCCTTTCATATGTTAAACACATTATTCATAATGCCATTTCAAAAGAGAATTCTGCAGGTTGGATATACACCACCCAACTGTACAATATAGGTCAATCCAAGAGCCCTTCAGCCAAAAAAACCAAAAGGGAATGGAGAGCCACTGAGAACCCTCTGGGTCCAGCCAAAATAACAGGCTGATGAGCAAGAACGAGAGGTGCAATTTTGACTTGATTATTGCTGGCTCCCTCCTCATGCTCCCTCCCAGACAAAGACTCTGTGCCATAGAGTCTCTGCTGATTTTGCGGCATGTGGTCAGGATGGCATCAGTCTCAGCAGCTCTGAAAGGAGCCCAGTTGAAATTGTTCTAGCATGAGCGACTGTCTGGCATTCAGAGGTTTTTTGGTAATATGAATGTCAATTTCCCCTCTCCAGGTAAGTGGGGATTCTTTGGGAGTATTATTGAATGTGGAGATATTTTTAGTTGCCTCTGATGTCTCATCATGGTATGAAGGTTACCTTGGGCTCTTGAAGGCTTTACCAGCAGGGTACAATACTGGCAGATCCTACCAAGCTGCAGAGGCAGAAAGTACAGGCTATGGCTAGGCCAGCCAAGGCCTAGACTAGCTGTATCTGGAAAGGACCAGCATCAGGAACCAGTTATTGGGTGATGCTCGCACATTTTACCCTACCCTTCTTAGACTCCTCTAGAGTACTTTATTCAGTCCTGGGAGCTACCACGTAACAAGGGCATTAATAAGCTGGGGGGCTTCTAAAAGCGGGCAACTGAGATGAAAAAGATCCTTGAGAACATGTCACATGCAGATGAAGTAAAGGAAACAGGCATGTTTTAGAAGATGACCAGTTCTAGCGAAGAGAAGGTTTGGGGAATGGAGGACTGAAAGAGGGGGTGGGGGAGGGTTGAAGGTGGATACACGATAGCTGTTTTTAAGTATAATAAGACTGTCCTGTGGAAGAAGGATTAGGTTTGATCCATTTAACCTCATGGGGCAGGTCAAGAGCAATGGGTACAAGATGCAAAAAGTCAAATTTAGGCTTAATGTCTAGAAAAACAACAATTAGAGCTGTCCCAAAATAGAATGAGCTGTCTAGAGAGATGGTGGGTTCTCCTTCCCTGGAAATATTCAGGTTGGACTACATGGACACTTCCAATTCTCAGAAGCTATAACATTTTGGTTATTTTTCACTTAATCCTGACCTGCTTCAGTTTTTCTCATCTATAAAGTGAGCTGGAGAAGGAAATGGCAAATCACTGCAGTATCTTTGTCAAGAAAACCCCAAATGGGGTCACAAAGAGTTGGAAAAGACTGAACAACAACAAAAACTAGAAGCATTATTATTTATTATTATTCCCATTCTTTCATTGAAATGTAAGCTTCTTGAGCACAAGGATCATCTTGGCTGCTTGTATTTGTATTCCTAGAACTTATCACAGTTATCTGTGCTAAGTGCTTAACAAATAATTTATCTAATTCTAATTTCAAACTCCCAAAATAGGTTGAAGAAAAAAATTATGGATTAGGAATTATGTTGGCAGTGTGAAGGATAAGCTAAATTCATGAAGGAAGTAAGTCACTTCACCCAGTTTGCCTCAATTTCCTTACTGGTAAAATGAGCTGGAGAAGGAAATGGCAAACCACTGCATTACCTTTGCCAAGAAAACTCCAAGTGGGGCCTCGAAGAGTGAGGCGTGGCTGAACAATTAATGCCAAATTCAGAGCTCTCCACTACAGTTCCTTGTCTCCTAAAGTTTACTCCCTGACAACTAGCCTTTCTTTGTATCACTTCCATTCTCTTCTTCCTAGGTTGCACATTGCTGTTGTTAAAAAATGCAAACAATCCCTTCCTGCAAACAATGTGCTTCATTAGTCTGTCCATTGTTATTACTTGTCCCTCTTAATTCCATACTCCTTCCTTACTAGAAAACTGTGACATGAAGCCTCAGTGGCAACCAATCAGTAGGAAGTTATGGAGAGCCAATTGTATACCTAATTCTCTCGCTGCTGTGAAGAAAGGAAATTGTTCTAGTTTTCCGCATTCTTGGAAACCAGATGCATTGAGTTAGGGGACAAGAGACCTGGAATCTCAGCCCCACATGACAGAGTTGATGATTGAAAAACCTTGGGCAAGTCATGTTGTAAATCTCTGGGATTTAGTTAGTTCAACTCCAAAATGAGGTGTTGACTTCTAAGATTCCAAAGCTCAGAGTGGGAAGGTGTCTCAGAGGGCATATAAGCCTTCTATATCTGAGAAACATGCCTACCATGCCATCAATCAGTCTTTGTTTGAAGACCTAGTGAATAGTCAACCTCACTGCCTTCTAAGGCAGCCTGCTTTGGGCTCCAATTTGTTAGGAAGTTTCTCATACATCATGCCTGTTCTATCCTTTTGCAGCTTCTATCCATTAGTTTTAATTTTGTCCTTAATTAACAAGAAATCAGATTCATATTTCATAAGCCTCAGTTTCTTAATCTATAAAATGGAGATAATAAGAACTTCCCTGTCTTCCTCATTAAAATTGTTGTGATTATCAAATCAGATAAGAGGAATAACAGGAAAGGAATTTTGCAAGTTGCAAAGTTTCACATTTTCCCTCATTTCTCCTAAAACATTATCCCAAGAAGATGCAAATGATGCCTTTTTTTTTCTCTCAATAAATTTATATGTTGCAAGCATAAGCATTCAGAATCATTCTGCGGATAATTCTTTCCAAAAATAACTATTACAACATCTCAGTATTTAAAGACACTCATGCAAAATCATTTATTAAACACCCTTTGTATACCAGACATTGTGCTAAATATTGGGAATACAAATAAAAATTCAAATAAAGAAATTATTCTTTGTAAAGAATAATGACAAATACAAATAAAGAAAAACACAAAAATATGTTGAAACCTGTGCTTTATAAAAATCAATATTAAATATCCAAGAAAAAGAATCCTTCACCTCTAGGAGACTATATTCTTTGGAGGAAAAGTCACAGTGGAGAAAATTATATCCAAAACATATCCAAATTAAGTACAAAGCCAGGGGATTGTGATAAGCTGGCTGGTGGAAGTGCCATTTGAACAGAGCTTTGAAGGAAGCTAAGGACTCTTCAAGGTGAAGGAGAGAAGCGAGAAGGTAAATGGAGAAAACACACACATATGTGTGAGGAAGAGTCATGTGGAAAGTTAATCAGGAGCCAGAGGGGGAAGAGTGTTAAAAGCCAAACAGAAAAGAGTTTGTATTTTATCCTAAAGCAGGGGTTCTTAACCTGGGGTTCATGGATCCATTCAAGGAGGTCGTTGGTAGAGTTTAGAGAGTCCATGAATTTGGATAAGGAAAAAAAATACATTTTCACTAACCTTTACCTAAAATTTAACATTTTCTTCAATTATTTAAAAAATTATCTTGATAAAGGGGTCCATAGACTTCATTAGACTGCCAAGGGTGTCCATGACACAAAAAATCTTTTTTTTTCCTTTTTTTAAATTTATATATATTTGAAACATTTAATCTTAAGACCTTGAATTTCAGATCCATTTCTTTCCTCCCTTGTCACCCATTCCCTCTGGGGAGATAAGTAATTCAGTATATGTTGTACATGTCTAGCTATGCAAAACATTATCATAGTAGATATATTGTACAAGGCTGCTTATAATTCCCTCCCACTCATCCCACCCCCCACCTGGTCCATTCCCTACATGATTCTGTCCCTCTTCTATAGTGGGTACTTCCAACCTCCCCTCCCCCCAAGGATGCCCTCCCATCCATCATCCCTCCTCTCATCTCCCTTCCCCCTATTCTGCTGTAGGTTGAGATATCCCATTTAGTATGTATGTCATTCTCTCCCTGAACCAAATTCAATGAGAATGTGGTTTTGCCTTTTTGCCTTCCTATTCTCCTCCTCCCTTGCAACCACTTCCCCTTGCTTCTTCTACATGAGATAGTTTACCCTACCCTGTCTCTCCCCATCTGCTCTTGCCACTTTCCTCTCTCACCTCATATTTTCACCCCTTGTGTATCCTCCCTTCCCAACAAATTCAACCTATGCCCTCTATCCATATATAACTGTAACCATATACACACACATTCACATATGTATTCATATGACCACACACCCTTCTTCCATTATTCTCATACTAAGAAAGGTTTCCTTAGTCACAGTTATTGTTTTTCCATATAGGAATGTAAATAGTTCAACTCTGATAAGTTCCTTTTGATTTCTTTTCCCTGATTACCTTCTCAGGCATCTCTTGCTTCTTGTGTCTGGATGTCAAATTTTCTATTCAATTCTGGTTTTTTCTTCAAGAATGCTTGAAAGTCCTCTATTCCACTGAATGACCATATTTTCCCCTGAAACAAAATACTCAGTTTTGCTGGGTAGTTGACCCTTGGGTTCATTTCCAGCTCTTTTGTCCTCTGGAATATCATATTCCATGCCCTTTGATCCCTCAGTGTAGAAGCTGCCAGGTCCTGGGCTATTCTGATTGTGTTTCCACAATATTGAAATTGTTTCTTCCTGGCTGCTTGGAGTATTTTCTCCTTGATCTGGGGATTATGGAACCTGGCTATAATATTCCTGGGAGTTTTCTTTTTGGGATCTTTTTCAGGAGGTGATCTGTGGATTCTTTCAACCTCTATTTTGCCCTCTGGATCTAAAACATCAGGGCAATTTTCCTTGAGAATTTCTTGAAGGGTGATTTCTAGGTTCTTTCTTTGATCATGGCTTTCAGGTAGTCCAATAATTTTTAAATTGTCTCTCCTGGATCTATTTTCCAGGTCAGTGGTTTTTCCCATGAGATATTTCACATTGCCTTCTAATCTTTCATTTGTTTGGATCTGCTTAACAGCATCTTGATTTCTCATAAAGTCATTAGCTTCCATTTGCTCCAGTCTAACTCTGAAGGAATGAATCTCCTCAGTGAACTTTTGAGATTCTTTTTCCATCTGGCAAATTCGACTTTTTAAGGCATTCTTCTCCTCATTGCCCTTTTGGGCCTCCTTTGCCATTTGAGTTAGTCTATTTTTTAAGGTGTTGTTTTCCTCAGTCAGGCTGTTGACCCTCATTTCATACTTTTCCTGCATCCTTCTCATTTCTCTTTCCAATTTTTCCTCCACTTCTCTTATTTGATTTTTAAAGTCCTTCTTAAGGTCCTCTATGGCCTGCAACCCGCTCATGTTTTCCCCTGGGGCTTTTGGAGCAGGACTTCTGACCTCACAGTCCTTTTCCCGCTCTATGCCCCCAAAATAGGAGTCTAGGGTTGCATTTTTCTGTTTCCTTTGCCTTGGCATGTTGCCACTTAATTACTTGATTTTTGGGCTTGTTGCCACAGTATGTCTTTGCCGACAGATAGGGGAATTTTCATCCCGAACATGTGGGAGGGCAACTTCCGTTTCTGGCAAGCTGTAAACCCACCCACGACTTCCACCCCAGATCACAATCAAGATCCAGGGAGGTTGTAGCAAGAGCTATTACCCCCCAAGACTGATCCCTGGATCTCCCTATAGGTCGCAGGCCAGGAGCTGGAGCTGCCTCTGAAAACTAGAAAATGGTGTCTCTCCTCAGCGGCTTCTAGCCCCCAGGGGAGGAAGCCAACGCGTTCCCCAAATACTGGTCCCAAAGTCCATAGGGCACTAACCTCTCACTTTGTCCTAGGCATGTCTATGTTGAAAATTCTGGAATCACCACATCTGCTGGTGTTCTGGGGTCTCTCTAGCCGGCTGCTGGCCCTGCCTGTCCTGGGGCTAAAACCTCGGCTCAGGGGGCCTGGGCTCTGCTCCCTGTGCTGCCAGCTCCCAGAGTGCTGTGCTGGTCCTTCCTGCAGGGCTGCTGGGCTGTCCTCAGCGGGAGGTTAGCTTCTCTGTGTCGTTCTATGGGTGCTGGGGCTCCAGAAGTTGTTCAGAATCCTCTTTTACATAGTTTGGAGGGAATCTGGGGGCAGAGTGGCTTGGATGAGCTGTTTCTACTCCACCATCTTCCACAAAAAAATCTTAAGAACTCCTATTCTAGAAGCAAGAGGGAGCTGTGAGAACTTCTTGGGCAGGGCAGTAACATGGTCAGACCTATGCTTTAAGAATATGCATTTGACAACTGTGTGGAGACTGGAGACAGGATGGAGGTAAGGAGACCAATTGGGAGGCTATTGAAATAGTGCAGGTGAGGTGATGAGGGCCTGATGGCTGGGTAAGCATAGAGATGAGGATGAATGTAAGATATTTTGAGGAGGAAGAATTGACAAGACTTGATAAGTAAATGAATATGAGAAGTGAGGAAGAGTCTAAAATTATTCTTAAATTGTAAACTTGAATGACAGGAAGAATGGTGGTAACCTAAACAAAATTAAGCCCTTAGCCTACCTCTCTATAAAGATGGGAGGACCACGAATGTGGTATAATTCATACTTGTTTTTGATGTGTATATATTCTGATTTTTCCTTCTCCTTTCCTTCCTTCCTTCCTTCTTTCCTCTTTATTTCATTTATCCTTTCTCTCCTCTTTCTTTTTCTTTCCTCCCTTCCTTCCTTCCCTCCTTCCTTCCTTCCTTCCCTCCTTCTTTCCTTCCTTCTTTCACTCCCTCCTTCCTTCTTTCCTTCCTTCCTTCCTTCAGTGGGCAATTCGGGGTTAAGTGACTTGCCCAAGGTCACACAGCTAGTTTTTGTGTTAAGTGCTGGAGGCCAGATTTGAACACAGGTCCTCCTGACTCCAGGGCAGTGCTCTGTTCACTGTGCCACCTAGCCACCCCTCTTTCTTTCTTAATAATTTTTTTATGTGACCATTGAAGTGAAGGGGAGGGAAAGGGGAAAGCTACTAGGGGAAATGACGGTAATAAAATACCAAAGTTTCAATGACAAACCAGAATAAAGTTAGAGTGAAAATCTTTGAAAGAAAAACAATGAATTCTGTTTTGAACATATTGAATTTGCATTGATATACCTAGAGAACAAATAGTTGGAGATGTAGAATAGTCAGTTGGTGATATAAAATTAGATTTAAGAGAGAGAAACAGGGTCTAGATATATAGATCTGGAAATCATTTCCATAGAGATTATAATTGAATGCATGCTAGTTTGATGAGATCACTCAGGAAGAGAAGTCAGACAAGATGAGAAGGCAGCCCAGGACAGCCTTTGGGTACAGTAGTTTTTCAATCATGTCTAACTCTTTGTGATGTCATTTGAGTTTTCTTAGCAGAGATACTGGAATGGTTTGCCATCTATTTCTCCAGCTCATTTTTACAGTTAAGGAAACTGAGGTGTACAGGGTTAAGTGACATGCCCAGGGTCACACAGCTAGTAAGTGTCTGAGATCATATTTGAACTCAGAAAGAGGAGTTTTCCTGACTTCAAGCCTGGCACTCTATCCACTGGGTCACTTTAGGGCATACTCAAGGTTACTGATAAAGACCCAACAAAGAAGACTGAGAAGGAGTAGACAGGTAAGAGGAAAACCCAGGGAAAGAGAATGTCTAGGAGACTGAAGTGGTTAAGTGTCAAATACTACAGAGAGGTCATGAAGGATGTAGACTGCATTGTTGGTGGAGTTGTGAACTGATTCAACCATTCTGTAAAGCAATTTGGAAATATGTCCAAAGGGTTATAAAACCATGCATATGCTTTGACCTAGCATGCCACTACTAGGTCTGTATCACAAAAGAGATTAAAAACAAAAAGGAAAAGGAGATATATGTGCAAAAATATTTATAGCAGCTCTTTTTCAGGGGCAACAAATTAGAAATTGAGGGAATTCCCATCATTTGGGAAATGACAGAACAAGTTGTGTTATATGATTATAATGGAATATACTATCATATTATAAGAAATGATGAGGAGGATCTTCAGAAAAACCTAGAAAGACTTGCATGAACTGATTCAAAGTGACACATACTGTGTACAAAGTAACAGCAATTATTGTAAGGATTAGCTATGAATGATTTAGCTGTTCTCAGAAATGCAATGTTCTAAGACAACTCTGAAAGACTTATGATGAAAAATGCTATCCATCCCTAGAGAAAAAAACTGTTTGAATGCAGATTGAAACATACTTATTTTAAAACTTTCTTTACTTCTCTTGAGTTTTCTTCTGTGCTTTCTTTCACAACATGACTATTGCAGAAATGTTTTACATGACTACACATGTATAGTCTATATCAATTTGCTTGCCTTTTCAATGGGGGGTGGGTGGGGAGGGAAGAAGGGAGAGAATTTGGAACTCAAAGTTTTAAAAATGAATGTTAAAATTGTTTTTACATGTAACTAGGGAAAATAAAATACTAAATAATTTTTAAAAGAAGGATATGCACAGAATTCTCTTTAGTAATTTAGTGATCTTTGGTAACCCTAAAGAGGACAGTTTCAGTAAAGTGATGAGGTCTGAAGCCAGATTATCAGTAGCTGAGAAGTGAGTTGGTGGTGAGAAAGTGGAGGCATGGCATGTGGGCAGCTTCCTTTAATTAAGCCCTTGAATTATAAATGTCTGGAAAGCAAGTATGTCTTGAATTAGATCCTAACAACATTCAGCCTAACCTAAGGGGTTATTTATTCATATGGATGGGGAAGAAGAAGAATGATAGTAAGAGTTGACATTTAGTGCTTTGTACCTAGTAGGTTTTAATGTTTTTTTTTAAATTAAGAGGACTTTATAGAACACTTTTTATTTGATCCTCATAATCCTGTGAGGTAGACACTCTAGGCATTATCATAGTAATGTTACAAATGAAGGAAACAAGACACAAAGGTTTAGTGATTGACCCAGGGTCACACAGTCAGGCAGGATTCAGCCTCAGCTCTTTCTAACTTCAAGTTGAGTATTCAAACTCTTATACCACATTGTCTCTCTATGGGAAAGACAAAAAGCATACCTTTTAAAAAGGTTAATCACAGATGATACAGTTTTCAGTGTTCTGCCTCCTAGTTTATATAAACCACCCTTGGGTTCTTCTGAGAACATCACTATGTGGACAGTGATGGAGCCTCAGTGACACAGTGGATAAAGGCAGGGCCTGGAGTCAGGACGACTCCTCTTCCCAAATTCAAATCTGGCCTCAGACACTCACTAGCTGTGTGACTCTGGGCAAGTTACTTAACCCTGTTTGCCTCAGTTTGCCCATCTGTAAAATGAGCTGGAGAAGGAAATGGCAAACTACTCCAGTATCTTTGGCAAGAAAACCCCAAATGGGGTCACAGAGCCAGACACAATTGAAAAATGACTGAACAACATGTGGGCAGTGACTTAGGGAAGTAGCAGAAAAAGAGAAAAAGAGGTTGCCTGTTGTCTACCATTCTGCATGGGGAGGAGGAGGATTTTGATGGTATTGATTAAGTTTCTAACACTAAGGAACCAATGGGTCCTGTACAATGCACCCATGCACCACTTAACGGCTATGTTTTGAGCTCTCCTAGCTCAGAGTGAATGTAAATAATAACTGTTTCTCAAACTCTGAGGGTCTTCCTCTCCCAGTTTGATTTTTTTTAATTAAAGGGGCCATCCTTTGGCTCACTTCTTTAAGAGGCCTATTCACTGAATGGGTGCTGCCTCACTCAAAATGAGAACCTGAAAAGGCCTTAGCCTAAAAGGGCCAGGGTCTCCCATTGCATCCTGGGTCATCTCCAGTCATCCTAATGAATATCAGGTCAATGACACAGATGGTTCTGGAGGAGAAAGTGAGGATAGTGACCCTGCACACCCCTCCCTCCCTCAAATCCAAGTCAATTGCCAGTCATGTCATCATCTCCCTGATGTCATGGGTCCTCTTTGAAAAGGAAGGACAAACACAACAATAAAGTACAAACTAGTGGTCTCCTTCTGGCCAACACTGATCACTCTAATGCTGTGCAGTCCTGTGTATTTGCACTGTTGGCGTCTCTCTCAGCACAATCCTGGTGGAAAGCCAGTTCCAAAAAAGAAGCATCTAAATGCAAGTTGAACTTTGCAGAGAGGTAGCAGGGTGGATAGAATACTTGGAATCAGGAATCATCTTCCTGAGTTCAAATTTGACCTCAGATACTTACTAGCTGTGTGACCCTGGGCAAGTCACTTAACCCTGTCTGCCTCAGTTTTCTCATCTATAAAATGAGCTGAAGAAGGAGTAGCAAACCACTCTAGTATTTTGCCAAGAAAATCCCATCTTGGGTCATGAAGAGTCAGACACAATTAAACAACAACAACAGCAAGAACTTGAACTTAAATTTTCTTTTCTTTTTTTCTTTTTGGAGGGGAAGGCAGGGCAATTGGGGTTAAGTGACTTGCCCAAGGTCACATGGCTAGTTTTGTGTTAAGTGTCTGAGGCTGCATTTGAACTCAGGTTCTCCTGACTCCAGGGCCAGTGCTCTATTCACTGTGCCACCTAGCTACTCCTATACTTAAATTTTCTGAAGTGTGGGCTATCAACTGGGAAGGCCAAGCATCCCTTGAATAAAAGACAAAGGGGCCCAATTATCCTTAAAGGTTTTCTTCCAGGCTTTCCTTTTGCTTTTTCCTTCCTTGAGAGAGGGAATAAAGGACAGACTGTGAGTCACTGAAGGCCTCTAAGCCAAGCAGTCTGTACTATAAGAATGAGGTCACCCCAGTCTGATAGTTGGAGTGGCAGGCAGTCAACAGTCACTTAGCTCAGGAAGATCTGGCCAACACAGAAAAGAAGCAAAACAAGATGTGTTGAAATGCACAAAAGATTGTTAATTCAATATAAACTGAGAGTTCCTTTCCCACCATCACCCTTTTACCCTAAGTGTTCCTATCAGATTGGCCAAGTACTCTGCTTGCTGTCTTTTGTCTTAATCCTCTTTCTAAAAATCTCCATTTTTAATGGGGGAAAGGTGAACCATTCTCGTCATGTTTCCTTGATCAAAGTGTTATAGATCATGAAGAAACTGAGGCCAAGGGAACCCAGTGGCTTACCCCAGGTCATGAAGGGAACAAGCATGAGAAGCAGGATTTCTGTTTTCATCCACTTTCCAGGTGGGAAGCAGGAAAAAAAGAAAAAGAAACTTATTTATAGTATAAGAAAACATTATTTCTGGCGGGAGTTAAATCTTTACATACATACACGTGTGTGTGTGTGTGTGTGTGTGTGTGTGTTATAGATCAGAAATAATTCCTATTTGAATTGGGGGTATTATATTCCTTTTTTTCCAGCAAGGTAAACTATATATCTATATCTATGTAAAAGGAAAAGATCTATATATACAATAATATCTATAGCAGCCCTTTTTGTAGTGACCAAGACTTAGAAATGGAAGAGATGCCCATCCATTGGAGAAAGGCTGAGCAAACTGTGGTGTGTGATTGTAATGGGATACTACTGTGCTATAAGAAATAAACAGGACAAGTTCAGGAAAACCTGGGAAGATTAACAAGAGTGAATGCAAAGTGAAGTAAGCAGAACCGGGAAAATATTATATACAGTAATAGCAAAATTGTAATGATAATCGGTTGTGAGACATAGCTACTCTGTCAAGACAGAGATCCTAGACAATTCCAAAGGACTCATAATGAAGAATGGTGTCTGCCTCCCGAGAGAAGACTGACAAACTCTGAGGGCACCCTGAAGCAGATCGTTTTTCACTTTCTTTACTTTACTTGCTTTTTTTTCCCTCAACATGGCTAATATGGAAATATGTTTTGCATGACAAATATATTGAGGACCCAAAAGAGCTTTTATTTATGTGGATTATATCTATCCATAGTTATCATATTATAAGTTAGAACTGATGAAATTTTAAAGTATTTATGAGTCTTTAAAAAAATAAGCCTGTTCCACGTTAACATAAATAATATTTTAATGAAAATAACTAAATTTCCCAAAATTAAAAAAAATGAGAAATAACGTAATTGGTTTATAGATTTTTGCAAATCTCTTTAATGTCTGACTTAATAAAAGTTGGAGTCTCATAGCTGCTTCTGTATTCAATCTATTGTAATTGTATTGTGTTAGTTGAAGTATATGAATAAAATCTGGCCTCAGACAGATTATGTAGGAAAAAGGAAAAATATTTTAATAGGCAAATGATATATCAGTGCTATTATAAAGTAGTTTTGTAAAATATTATTTCTATGGGAAAATACAATATTTATAATAGTTTTATAAAATACTATTATACAGTAGTTTTATAAAAAAAGGTCTTCAGGACCCCCCTTTGAGAATTTCTGCCCTTGCAATTCAAGGACAAAAGTCAAAGAAAAGAATGAAGCAAGACACATTAAATGTCAAAATCAGTGGCCTCACAATAATTATTGCTATAACTAGTGCTATGGAAGATCAGAGCAGGAAAACATTTGTGTCAGTAGTAGTAGTAGTAGTAGTAGTAGTAGTAGTAGTAGTAGTAGTAGTAGTAGTATGGGAAGACTTCTTAGAGGAAGTAATACTCGAACAGATAAGCTGCAAAGTTGGTGTTCTGAATGCATGTAATTGTAAACTATCACTTTAAGGACAACAACAACATATCTGTGTCTCTCACCTTCTTTAAAGCCTGGCTCCAAATCTGCCTGCTGCTGCACTGAGTCATCTTCCTTGGTAACTTCCACTTTCTCTCCTGCACTGTCTCAGAATGCATTTTCTCATAATGCTTCATAAAAGATGTCTGCCATTGTTTCCTGAGTGGGTGTTCTAACTCCCCAACTAGATTATAAACTCCTGGGGACAAGGGGAGTCTTCCATTTCTTTTGTATCTCAACAATAACCTTAGCACAGGGTCTCTATGCTCATTGATTCATTGAACCATTGTTCCTAAATGATAAATAGCGATCTGCTTATTTGACACGACAGGAATGAAAAAAGCCTAAAGGCTCATAATAAATCCCTCAAGTAAAATGTTGAGAAGCTATGTAGCATTGCCTTTGGCTAATTTCATATTTGGAAAATCACTGGTTTGTTCTGTATGATATATTAACAAATAGAAAACCTTGTAGGCCATGCTCTGTTCAAATTGTATGTATTGTAATTATATATGTTAATTTGTGTTTGTATATATGTATATATATACACACAATTAAATGGAGCATTTCTTTTTTTTTTAAAGCAATTGGGGTTAAGTAACTTGCTCAAGGCTACATGGCCAGTCATTATTTATGTGTGGGTGCTCATTTTCTGAGGCCAGGACTGATACCGGGTGATCCTGACTCCAGGGCTGGTGCTCTTACTAGATACCCCCAAAATGGAGCATTTCTACATAATATAAATCTCTCTCTCCTTCCTTCTCCATATATGTTTATGTGTATATATACATATATACACACACATGTATGTGTATATAGATATACATACATATATGTGTGCATAGATATGCATACATACAGACAGATACAGATTTATCACACAAACAAGTTATCTATGTTACACGGATGAAGTTTTTTTTTTGAGTGGAGTGAGGCAAGGCAATTGGGGTTAATGATTCACCCAACTTTACATAGCTAGTAAGTGTGTCAAGTGTCTGAGGTCAGATTTGAACTCAGGTCCTCCTGACTCCAGGTCTGGTGCTCTATTCACTGTGCCACCTAGCTGCCCCACACAGATGGAATTTATTTATTTATTTTTAATTTTTTGGTCTTTATTAATTTGTTTACTTGTAGTTTACAAGATTCAGTTCCACAATTACCTGAGTTTCAAATTTTCTCTCCCTCCCACCCTCCATGGTGGCATACAATTAAGCAAAGGATCTGCAAATATTTTCACATTAGACATTAGTCAGGTCATGAAGAAGGACTGCATCAGATGGAATGAACGATGGGAAAGAGGAAACAAAACCAAACAAGAAAAAGAAAAAGAGCAGGTAGCTTGCTCCAATCTGGATTCAAACTCAAATTCTTTCTCTGGATGTAGACATCTCTCTCCATCATGAGACTTTTGGGGTTGACTTATAACCTTGAATTGCTGAGAAGAGTCCAATCTATCATAGTTGGTCATCACACATACATTGTGTCTGTAATTGTGTACAAATTTCTCCTGGTTCTATTCTTCTCACTCAGCATCAGTTTGTATAAGCCTCTCCAGGTAAATAAGTCCATCTGCTCCTTGTTTATTATAGAATAATAGTATTCCATTACATGCATATACCACAACTTCTTTAGCCATTCCCCAATTGATGTTCATCTCCTTAATTTCTACTGCTTTGCCACCAGAAAAAGAGCTGCTATAAATATTTTTGTACATATGGGTCTTCCTCCCACTTCTATGATCTCTTTGGGATACAACCCTAAAAGTGGTATTGCTGGGTCAAAGGGTATGAAATTATTTATAGCCCTTTGGGCATAATTCCAGATTGCTCTCTAGAATGGCTGGATAAGTTCACAACTCCACCAGCAATGCATTAGTGTTCCAATTTGTCCACATCCTCTCCAGCATTTGTCATTTTCCTGTTTTGTGATCTTAGCCAATCTGACTGGTGAGATGTGGTACCACAGAGTTGTTTTGATTTGCATTTCTCTAATCAATAGTGATTTAGAGGATTTTTCATATGCTTATAGATATCTTTAATTTCTTCCTCTGAAAACTGCCTGTTCATATTCTTTGACCATTTATTAATTGGGGAATGACTTGTATTCTTATAGATTTGACTCAATTCTCTGTATATTTTAGAAATGAGTCCTTTATGAGAGACATAGGTTGTAAAAATTATTTCCTAATTTTCCACTTCCCTCCTAATCCTGGTTACATTGGCATTGTTTGTACAGAAGCTTTTCAATTTAATGTAATCAAAATTATCCATTTAATGCTCTCTAATTCTTGTTTGGCCATAAAGTCTCCCCCTCTCCACAAATTTGACAGGTAACCTATTCCTTGCTTTCCCAGAGTGCTTACAGTATCAGCCGTTATACCTAGATCATGCACCCATTTAGAATTGATTTTGGTATATGGTGATAGATAATGGTCTATGCCCAGTTTTTGCCATACTATATTCCAGTTTCCCCAGCAATTTTTGTCAAATAGTGAGTTCTTATCCCAAAAGCTGGGGTCTTTGGGTTTATCAAACAGTAAATTACTAGAGTCATTGACTGCTGAGTCTTGTGTGTACCCAATCTATTCCATTGATCCACTACTCTATTCCTCAGCCAGTACCAAGTAGTTTTGAGGAATGCTACTTTATAGTACAGATTAAAATCTGGTATAGGTAGTCCACCATCCCTAGCATTTCTTTTCATTAATTCCCTTGATATTCTGGACCTTTTGTTCTTCTAAATGAGTTTTGTTACAATTTTTTCTAGCTCTATAAAGTAGTTTTTTGATAAATTGATTAGTATGGCACTAAATATATAATTTAATTTAGGTAAAATTGTCCTTTTTATTATATTGCCTCTACCCAGCCATGAGCAATTGATGTCTTTCCAATTAGTTAGATCTGAATTTGTTTATGTGAAAAGTGTTTTGTAGTTGTGTTCATATAGGTCCAGGGTTTGTTTTGGCATGTAGATCCCCAAATATTTTATAATATCTACAGTAACTTTAAATGGGATTTCTCTTTCTATCTCTTGCTGTTGAATTTGATTAGAAATATATAGGAATGCTGAGGATTTATGTGGGTTTATTTTATATCCTGCAACTTTACCAAATTTATTTATTGTCTCAAGTAAATTTTACTTGATTCTCTAGGATTCTCTAAGTATATCATCATGTCATCTGCAAAGAGTGATAGCTTAGTCTCTTCTTTGCCTAATTTGATTCCTTTGATTTCTTTTTCTTCTCTAATTGCTACTGCTAACATTTCTAGTACCAGATTGAATAAGAGGGGTGATAGTGGACATCCTTCTTTCACCCCTGATCTTATTGGAAATGCTTCTAGCTTATCCCCATTACATATAATACTTGCTGATGGCTTTAAATAGATGCTACCTTTTATTTTAAGGAAGGTTCCATTTATTCCTATACTTTCTATTGTTTTTAATAGGAATGGATGTTGTATTTTGTCAAAAGCCCTTTCTGCATCTACTGAGATAATCATGTGGTTTTTGTTAGTTTTTTTGTTGATATGATCAATTATACTGATGGTTTAACTAATATTAAACCATTCTTGCATTCCCGGAATAAACCCTACCTGATAAAAGTGTATTATTCTTGTGATAAATTGCTGTAGTCTTTTTGCTAATATTTTATTTAAAATTTTTGCTTCTTATTCATGAGGGAAATTGGTCTATAATTTTGTTTTTCTGTTTTATCTCTTCCTGATTTAGGTATCAGTACCATATTTGTGTCATAAAAAGAATTTGGTAGGACTCTTTCTTGACTAATTTTCCCAAATAGTTTGTAGAGTATTGGAATCAATTGTTCTTCAAATGTTTGATAGAATTCACTAGTAAATCCATCTGGCCCTGGAGATTTTTTCCTAGGGAATTCACTGATGACTTGTTCAATTTCTTTTTCTGAGATGGGGTTATTTAAATAATTTGCTTCCTCTTCAGTTAATCTGGGAAACTTACATTTTTGTAAATATTCATCCATTTCACTAAGATTGTCAAATTTATGTGCATACAATTGGGAAAAATAATTCCTAATGTTTGTTTTAATTTCCTCTTCATTGGAGGTAGATTCACCCTTTTCATTTTTGATACTCATAATTTGGTTTTCTTCTTTCTTTTTTTTTTAATCATATTGACTAATGGTCTATCAATTTTATTGTTTTTTTTTTCATAAAAACCAGCTCTTAGTTTTATTTACTAATTCAATAGTTTTCTTAATTTCAATTTTATTAATCTCTCCTTTGATTTTCATTATTTCTAATTTAGTATTTAATTGTGGATTTTCAATTTGTTCTTTTTCTAGCATTTTCAATTGCATGCCCAATTCATTGACTTCCCTTTTCTCCAATTGATTTATGTATGCACTCAGGGGTATAAAACTTCTCGTAAGTACTGCCTTTGCTGCATCCCACAGATTTTGGTATGTTGTCTCATTATTGTCATTCTCTTGAATGAAGTTACTGATTGTTTCTATGATTTCTTGTTTGACCCACTCATTTCTTAGGGTTAAATTGTTTAGTTCCCAATTAGTTTTTGGTCTGTCTTTCCATGGCCCTTTATTGCATATAGTATTTATTGCATCATGATCTGAGAATGATGCATTTAATATTTCTGCCTTTCTGCATTGAATTGTGAGGTTTTTATGTCCTAGTACATGGTCGATTTTTGTGTATGTGCCATGTACCACTGAGAAGAAAGTATATTCCTTTTTATCCCCATTCAGTCTTCTCCAGAGATCTATCTTACCTACCCTCTCTAAAGTTCTATTCACCTCCTTTACTTCTTTTTTGTTTATTTTGAAGTTGGATTTATCGAGTTCAGAGAGGGGGAGATTAAGGCCCCCCACTAGTATAGTTTTGCTATCCATTTCTTCCTGTAATTTCCTTTCCTTCTCCTCTAGGAATTTGGATGCTGTACCACTTGGTGCACATATGTTAAGTAGTGATATTGCTTCATTCTCCATGGTGCCTTTTAGCAGGATATAGTTTCCTTCCTTATCTCTTTTAATTAGATCTATTTTTGCTTTTGTTTTATCTGAGATAAGGATTGCTACCCCTGCTTTTTTTACTTTAGCTGAGGCATGGTATATTTTACTCCAGCCTTTTACCTTTACCCTGTGTGTATCCCTCTGTTTCAGACGTGTTTCTTGTAAATAGCATATTGTAGGATTATGGTTTTTAATCCATTCTGCTATCTGCCTCCATTTTATGGTAGAGTTCTTTTCATTCATATTCACAGTTATGATTACTGTCTCTTTCCCTCCATCCTATTCCCTCCCCTCTTTATGCTTATATTTTTCTCCCCTTCTCCCTTTCCCTCCTTAAGAGTTTTGCTTTTGACCACTGCCTCCCTCAGTATTCCCTTCTTATCCGCCCCCCTCCCTTCTCCTCCCCTTCCCTCTTACTTCTTCTATCCCTTCTAATCAGCACCTCCCTTTGTTAGCCCTTCCCCCCTCCTACTGCCTATAGGGTATTTTTATACTTAATGTAGTATGCTATTTCTTCTTTGCACCAAGAGTGACAGGAACAAATCTATGTAAAGCTCCTCTCCCTCCCCTCTTTCCCTCTATTATGATACATTTTGTGTCTCTTCTCCATAGACCCCTATGCTTAACTGGTTGTGTTATTCCCTCCTTGCACCAGAACCAATGAGGGAAAGGTTCATATAATACTCATCTCCCTCCCTTCTTTCCCTCTGCTATATTGTTTTTATCTCTCTTTGTGTGGCATAATTTACCCCTTTTCACTTCATTCTTTCCTCTTCTTCCATTGCAGTCCCTTTGTAGCCCTTTAGTAAGGTTTTGTTTTTAATTGTCATTTTGTGTAATTTATACTCATACCCTCTACTTGTCTATAAACAGTTTGCTTTTATTAAAAAGCAGGGTGTGTGTGTGTGTGTTTTCCTTGTTTATCTTTCTATGTCTCCCTTGCATCTCATAATTGGAGGTTGAATTTCCCAATGAGCTCTGGCTTTTTCATCAGGAAGGTCTGGAAATCTGTTCTATCATTGAATCTCTTTGCCTGGAAGAATATGTTCAGTTTCCCTGGGTAGCTGATCCTTGGTTGTAACCCGAGCTCTTTCACCTTGTGAAAAATTGTATTCCACTCCCTCCAATCTTTCAATGTAGAGGCTGCCAGATACTGTGCAATTCTCACTATGGTTCCTCAATAATTGAATTGTTACTTTCTGGCCACTTGAAGTATTTTCTCTTTTACCTGGTAGTTCTGGAGTTTGGCCACAACATTTCTAGGACTTTTCAATAGGGATCTCTTTCAGGAGGTGAATGGTGGATTCTCTCAATCTCTCTTTTACCCTCTGGTTCTAGTATCTCAGGGCAGTTTTCCTTGATGAGCTCTTGGAGGATGTTTTCCAGGCTCATTTTTTCATCATGATTTTCTGGTAGGCCTATGATTCTCGGATTATGTCTCCTGGATCTGTTTTCCAGGTCAGTTATTTTTCCATTGAGATATTTTACTTCTTTTTCTAATTTTTCATTCTTGATGTTTTGTTTGACTAATTCTTGGTTCCTCGTAGAGTTATTTGCTTCAATTTGGTTGATTCTAGTTTTTAGTGAATTATTTTTCTGGGTTAGTTGGTCAGTTTTTGGAGCTCCTTTTCCATATCACACATTTTTCTTTTTAAGGAGCTCTTTTCTTCCTGGTAATATTTTTCTAATTTTGCGATTTTGATTTTAAAAGAATTATTCATTTTATCTTCTATCTTTCTATTTGGTTTTCAAAGTTGCTTTTGAGCTCATCTAGGAAAGCTTTCTGTGCTAGAGACCAGTTCCCTGTTGAGGCTTTAGCTGTGGGTATGGAGTCAACACTGTCTCCCTTTTTGCATTCTGCTTTATACCCATTTTGAGGCTGGGTCTTAGCCACGCCCTTCCCCTAGGGTTCCCAAGCCTTTACTGTTTAAGATTTTGCCCTGGGGCAGTACTTACTATGCTCTCAGGGTCAGAGGGGGGGATTGGAGCAGCCGGGGTTCACTCTGCCATCCTGGTCCCTGGAGGTCCAGATAGGGGCTTTTTAAATTTCTGCACTATGGATTGGCAGTCCCAGGAGTAGTTGCTGCTCCTGCCAGGGGCCCTGCATTTGATTCTTACCCTGCTCCATCCAGTCCCAGCCCTTTGGTGATAGGCCTGGCAATGGCCCTTGTCGTTGGCCCAACATGTTGCTGCCACGTTGATCAGTCCTTGTCCCAGCCTGCCTGTCTCTGTGCCATGGCGTCCCGGCCTGCCTCTTTCTCCACAGATGAAATTTAAAAGCATTTACTAGGCACTTATTCTGTGCCAGACATTGTGCTAAAGACTGGGCATTATAATTACAAGCAAGCAAGACTATTCCTGCCCTTGAGAGGCTTACTGTCTAACATCTGTGAAGACTGCATTACAATCATGGTCAGGTTAGAAGTTCTAAGCCATAGTTCTCATAGCAACAATGAATTAGTCAAATTACACAGAACAGTTTTTTTTTCCACCAGGACAAAAAGCAAAAGTTGTGCTTGGGGGAGGAACCCCAGGTACAAGGAGACTCAGGGTCAGGCTGGCCTAGGGCTAGGGATGAGCTCACTTGGGTTGGGCAGGGGAGGGTTGACTGGTGGGCCTCCTTAATTAGGCACTGAGTTGGCACAGTAGATAACGTTGGACCTGGAGTCAGGAAGACCTGAGTTCCTAATCCTGATCTAGACACTCCTAGCTTCGTGACTCTGGGTAAGTCACTTAACCTACCTGCCTCAGTTTCCTCATCTGTAAAATTAACATAACAGTACATGCTTCCTAGGGTTTGTTGTGAGGACCAAATGAGATAATATATGTAAATGTACTTTGCAAAACTAGCTATTTTTATTATATTATTATGCTTTAATAAGTGATTATATATTGTTTCATCTCTAAACAAGCCAAATAATGGCACCTAATGAAAAGCAAATTCATGTTCATGATGATATATTACAAATGAACCTTAGATCTTAGTGTTTAAAATACATCTTGAATCTAAAAAAACAAACCAAACCAAATTTTCTTATCTTTAAATGAGCTCTTTTGAGGAGATGGATTTCGGGATCTTTCCAAAGTCTAACATTTGGTCTCTTTTTTTCTGTGCTCCCTACCTGTACCATTCTCGGTCTTAACAAATAACTCATTGACAAGAATAGGCTCAGTGTGGCCTGGGAAAGGGCCTCCAAGGCTCTGGAGACAAGAAGACCTGCCAACTCATTTTACCTCTTAGAGGACTTGATGGCCTCCATATACCTTTTCAGTCCTAAATCCATGATCCTATGAACAGTGTATGCCAAGTAGGTAGATGGCAGACTGGTCCAGATCTTTCATTGATTAATGCCTCTCTATACAATTTGGAGTCAGAGGACCTGGGCTTGATTTGTACTCCTTCTATGCATTATGTAACCTTGGGCAAGTTGCTTCTTTCTGTGACTCAGTTTCTTCATCTGTACAAAAAGAGGATATGACTAAATGACCTCTCTGGTCCCTTACTGCTAGAAGTCTATTATCTAATGAGTCATCTAAGCTCTGCTACATCTGGTTCCAGGATAACAGAGCCCTAGGCTTCAGCGATCTGAAAAATCAATGACAAGTCTAGCATCTGTCTTTTGAGCTCTTTCAAGGATGTATAATACATCCATTCAAACCAAATAAGATGTCATCTCTTCTCTTCCCACTCCCCCCTTTTTTAAAATTTCCTATTTTTCTACTTTTAATTTCTAAGCAGGTGGTTCTCGATGATGTTTTCAGGTCAGTATAACCTTTAATTGTGCTCTCTCCCTGACTGCTACAACTGTATGAGAGGCTGATTCTGAAGGCCTGACATCATTAAAAGTCACCAGGTCTCACTGAGCAACTGAGGGGGGGCAGGGTAGATGGAGAGGGAGGAACTGAGAACTCCCAGGTTTCTACTGGGTGCCTTTCTTCTTATTTGCATAGCAGCAAACCAGAGAACAATTTAAAAAAATAATTGACACATGGGGAAAAAATCACAACTTAAAAAGAGTGAGTCTGATTCTAGGCAAGCTTTCAACTGGGCACTTTCACAATGAGAAAATGTGGATGCTGAGTGGGTTCCTGACTTACTCAGGTTTGAATGTTTCTTTCTTCTCCTTAGAGAAAGGAATGTACATCTCATTAAACAACTCTGAGCCATATCTTCTGGGTTTGACCCAGAATATTATGATGACAGGCATCAGAAAAAGAGGGAGAGAATGAATCATGATTTAAAAAAAATCTACTTGAAAAGGAAGGCTTGGCACCCAAGTAGGCCATATTCCAGACCATTCAGGCAGTGTATTTTCTTTTACTGATTTCGCTAGCCCAGTTATCAACATCTTATCTACCATCTCCCTTGGGTCCTTATTCTACAATCTGAGAAATCTCCTGGAATTTTCCATTATTCACCACTTCCTGTTTCTTTGTGCCTTAGAGGTAGGTCAAAATGCATCCATCCACCTAACCATTTCTCCCCTATTGTTGACTTCACCCTTGGGGAATGTAGGGACTGTCACTCACCACACTACATTCCAATTCAGTGGTTACAGAAATGACTCTTGGCTGGCTCCTGCCAAGTGCATTTTGTTCTTTTTCTCCACCTCTTCATTAGCCTCATCTTGACTCTTTCTTTCTGAATTCTGTCTTACCCATATCATTCTCTTTGCATAAACATGTCCTAGTCCTTTAATAATCACAGAGCAGGAAGGGACCATAGAGGACATCTATGATAAAGATCTGATTTTATAGATGAGGAAATTGAAGTCTAGAGATGCTGAGTGTCTTGCCTCAGGTCACAGAGGTAGCAGATGGAAGACAGGCCTTAAACCCGGATCTATTGCCTCCAAATCTACTTTTATTCCCGCAGAGGGCTTTCACATACATTATCTTGGTTGATCTTTACAACATGATTTTATCAGTTTAACAGATGAGAAAACTGAGACTCAAAGAGGTTAAATTTCTTGTCCTCATCCATGTCCATATAGCTGGCTAGTACCCCCTGGAAGTCACTTCTTGATTTTTAAATGGACCTCAGGAGTGTGGTATTCCCTTCAGTGAATAAATGGTTGTCTAGTTTTTAATTCCTTCAAACTTTGATGAAGAACGTCATATCTTAGAAAACTCAAATAAAGTGTAGATACATTTTATACTTTATTGAAATGTGCTTGGCATATTGTAAGTTCTTAATAATAAGTCCATTCCATTCTATTCTATTCCATTCCAGCACCACTCTCACATAGGTATATTTATTTATAGTGTGAAATATTAAAATATAAGTCAAGGAGTTGTTTAGTTAAGGGTTTGCAAGCCTCTTCAAGAAAATACTTTTCCAGAACATTAATATTCTAAGATAATCCCATAACCAATCTTTACTGTCAGCCTTGGAGGACATGGAAGACTCAAGGTAAATCTATAAAGAAGACAAAATTATTTTTCCAAGTCATTTTACTTCTTTGGGTCTTAGTTTTCTTGCCTATAAAAATGAGGAGATTGATATTTATGGCCTTTAATGTCCTTTCCAACTCTAAATCTAGAATCCCAGATTCTCTAAGATTGGCTTCAGCATCCTTCCCCCTCCACTCAGCCTCCTTTTGTCTTCCTCATGATATTCCCCAATGGTTCTTTCCTTCCTCTCCTCACTATCTTCTTACCACCCCCCAACAACATGACTTTCAGCTAGTTGTCCAATGAGAAATGATTATATAAGTTAATTCACAAGAATTATGTGTGGAATTATATGTATGTAAGAATTATATGTGGGGCAGCTAGGTAGTAGAGCACCAGCCCTGGAGTCAGGAGGACCTGAGTTCAAATCTGGCCTCAGACACTTAACACTTTCTAGCCCTGTGAACCTTGGGCAAGTCACTTAACCCCAATTGCCCTGTCTTCTCTCCTCCACAAGAAAAGCAAAAATAAAAGGATTATATGTATATATGTACCTCCCATCTATATAAAGGGATAAGCTAAGGACTTAATTTTGTATATGGTACCACCATTCTTCCAATCATTCAAGTTTACAACCCAAGAGTCATTTTTAACTCTTCTTTACTCTTCATATTCATTCACTTGCCAAATCTTGTCAATTCTTCCTCCCAAAATATATTACATCCATCCTTTTACCCCACTCCATTAGCTAGGCTTCCCTCCTATATTAGCAATGTAATATTCACAATGCCTATGGCAATTATAAATAGGCTTATGTGGTTATTAATCACAAAATATACCAGGCTCTCTATATGGGGGATAAAGCTAGAACACTTATTAAAATACCAAATAACTGATTCCCAAAACCAGAAAGTCAAAGCCATCAGAGTAGTTATGAAATTGGCACATGTAGTTAACGTAGTAAACAACCACATTCTCAAGCCTTCAAAACAGAACAGGCTAGCTCAGGCAAAGGTCCTTCTCTCCCCATTTACAGCAACTGCTCAGTGTCCAGGAAGCGTCCTCCCAAGAGCTCCACCTCCCCTCCCCTCCGCTGCAGTTCTGGTCCCTGGAAGTCCCCAACAAGAGTCCTTAGCTATGGGAGAGCCAATACAGATTTACCTCAGTGCCCTTGAGAGGTCCCTGGACCCGTGATGGCACTGCCTCCAGGTTTAGGCGATGATGGCAAGGCCTCTCACCCCCATTAACTCCCTAGGCACTTGAGGGACTGCTAGGCCCCCAGCTGACCCCACCTTGTTCTAAGGAGCAACGCACATCCGGGTCCACAAGGAATATCCTTGCTCCAGGTAGAAATAGCGAGATAAGAGTCCCAGGGGTTAAGGTGTGCTTGACCTTAAAAGGCAAAAGGTGTTGTAATTGGCCAAGAGCCAAAATGGAAAGTGCTTTTGTAGGATAGGCTATATATGTAGAAGAGCAGGAAATAAAGTCGGAGTTGCCCCCTGAGTTGCTGTGTAAGTGTGCTTTGTTCTGCTCGGTGCTCCCCGCCATGTGGCTGGTTCAAAAAGGGGTTTGTGCCTCCACCTCTACCTCGGCTGCTACCACTGCCACTGCCACTGCTTCTGCTGCTGCTGTCGCTGCCAGTCACCACTGGAACTCTAGCTTTTCTTCAGCTTCCTCTTGCCCCACCCCTTCCTGCTATGTCAGCTAGTCCAATGGGGCATGGAAGATCTTTAAATCTCATAACCCTTACACCTCCATAAGGGACTAATCCTTTCTGCTTTATACTAACCCTATTTGCTTTATACATGTAAAAGTCTCAGATTATTCATTTGTATATGTTCACATTTTCACATATATGTGCATATTTTCTAAGCATTTCTTCACTTGCATTTTTATCAACAACCATTTTAATATGGTTCAGCTTCACTCAGTTCTGTTACCAGGGAGAACAGGGCTTTGATTTTTGTTAGCAGTTTGCCAGGAAAAAAAACAAAAAACAAAATCAAACCCTAAAAACCAATCAATAAAATAGCACCCCAAACAAATTCTGGAACAGCAGAACCATCAAAAAGATGAGGTAAAATAATCTTTTTGCCCAAGAAGCCTTGGAAGATTGGCAAGAAAGTTCTGTCTCAATCAGGTAAAAGGGGGACAAAGTCCAGGACAGAAAACATCCCAGCAAGTCTGCAGCAAGCTCCACCTCAGCAAACCAACAAGAGACCCTGAGCCCCAGTGCAGTGGAGCAGGCAAACACCAACGCCAAGAGCCCTGTGTCTCAGCATAGCCATGGAAACTGGCCAATTCCACCTCTGAGAACTGCATCGTCCCAGGCAAAGAGGCAATCTCCAGTAGCCAGAACACCACCTGCTTCAGTGTAGCCCCCAAAGGCAGAAATACCCCACCTGGGCTGAGGTCAGACACCAGCACTAGGACCCTGGTTCAGCACCAGGTAAACTGCCAGACCCTCTATGGCCTCCAGTAGCATCAGTCACTCCCCATCCCACCCCCTCAGCACAGCACCAGACACTAGGGTCCCCATGGGTCTCAGGGCACATTAATGTAGCACCAGGTAAACAGCCTGAGCTTTTAATCCCTGGCACAAGAAACCTGAGACATTATCCCTCCACCCCTGGAGCAGAGTTCAAATTTAAATGTAAGAAAAAAGGCAAAAAAAAAAAAAGACTAACAAAAAGATAATCTGACCATACAAAGTTATTATGGTAACAGGGAAGATTAAGACACAAACTCAGAAAAGGACAACTATGTCAAAATATCTATGGGCAAAATGTCAAAGGAAAACAGAAAGTGATCTTAAGCCCAGAAAGAACTCATGGAAAAGCTCAAAAAGGAGCTTAAAAATCATATCAGAGGGGTGGCTAGGTGATGCAGTGAGAAAGAGTGCTGGCCCCAGAGTCGGGAGGACCCAGGATCAGTTCCAGCCTCAGAAAATGAGCACCCACACACAAATAATGACTGGCCATGTAACTTTGAGCAAGTTACTTAACCCCAATTGCTTTAAAATAATCATATCAGAGAGGTAGAAGAAAAATTGGGAAAAGAAATGAGAGGAATGCAAGAGAATTATGAAAAAAGAGTCAGCTGCTTGGAAAAAGAAAACAACTCCTTGAAAAGTAGAATTGGCCAAATGGGAAAGGAAGTACAAAGGTTAACTGAGGAAAACAACTCCTTAAAAGGTAGAATTGAGCGAGTGGAAGCTAGTGAATCTATGTTACATAAAGAATCAATTAAACAGGGCTCAGTAAATAGGGCACTGGGCCTGGAATCAGGGGGCGAACTGGCAGAACAGAGAGTAGACCAGGAGAGGTGGTAGACAGAAGCAAACCATTGTCAAGCAGAAAGGCTGAAAGAAGAAAGAAAACAAACAGGAGGAAAACTAGGATGGAGAGAAATGTGCAGTTAGTATTCATAACTGGGAATGGGAATGGGGTGAACTCTCCCATAAAATAGAAGTGGGTAGCAGAATGGAGAAAAACGCAGAATCCTACAGTATGCTGTTTATAAGAAACACACTTGGAGCAGAGAGACTTACATAGAGTAAAGGTGAGGGACTGGATCAGAATCTAATATGCTCCAGCTGAAGTATAAAAACAGGTGTACCAATCCTGATCTCAGTCAAAGCAAAAGCAAAAGCAAAAATATACTTATTGAATGTGATACGGAAGAAAACTACATCTTGCTTAAAGTTATCATAGACAATGAAGTCATATCAATACTGAATATATATATGCATACATCAAGTGATATAGTATCCAAATTCTTAAAGGAGAAATTAAGTGAATCACAGCTTCATGACCAAATAAAAGATAGAGAGCATTATGAAATGTAAAAAAGATAATTTTGATTATATTAAATTAAAAGGCTTTTGCATGAACAAAACCAGTGCAACCAAGATTAAAAGGAAAAGAGAAAGCTGGGAAACTATCTTTATAGCAGGTGTCTTTTTATCAGGCCTTGTTTCTCAACTAAATAGAGAACTCAGTCAAATTTATAAGAATATAAGCCATTCCCCAACTGACAAATGGTCAAAGGATATGAACAAGCAGTTCATATCTGAAGATGAAGAAATCAAAGTTGTCTATAGGTATATGAAAAAGTGCTAAAAATCAATTTTACTTAGAGAAATGCAAATTAAAACAACTCTGAGGTACCACCTCATACATAACTAATTGACTAATATGACAAAAAAAGGAAAAGTATAAATATTGGAGAGGATGTGGGGAAATTGGGACACTATTGTACTATTAGTGGAGTTATGAACTGATCCAACAATTCTGGAGAGCAGTTTGGAACTATGCCTACCTTTGATCCAGCAATGCTGTATTCCAAAGAGATCATAAAAGGGAAAAGAACCTATATGTGAAAAATATTTATAGCCACCTTTTTCTTGGTGACAAAATATTGGAAATTGATGTTATCCCATCAATTTGGGAATGGCTGAACAAGCTGTAGTATATGAATGTAATGGAATGTTCAATAAGAAATAATGAACCGGCAGATTTCAGAAAAACCTGGAAAATTTGTACAAACTGATACAAAGTGAAATGAATAGAAGAACAATGAAAACATTGTACACAGTATTAGCAACATTGTGTGATGATCAACTTTTAATGACTCCACTCTTCTCAGCAACAAAATGATCTAAGACAAGTATAAAGGACTCGTTGAGGAAATGCTCTCCACATCCAGATAAAGAACTGATGAACTCTGATTGAAGCACACTTTTTTTTTTTACTTACCCTATTCTTTTTTGTGGCTTGATCTGTTTTTTTCCCTTTCTTTTTAAAAATAGTATTTTATTTTTTCCAATTCCTTGTAAAGACAAATTTTAACATTTGTTTAAAAAAATTTTTGAGTTCCAATTTTTCTCCCTCCCATCCTCATTTTCCCCTTCCTAAAATAGTAAGCAATTTGATATAAGTTGTACATGTGCAATCATGTAAATCTGTTTCTCCTTTCACAACTGTGACTAATATGGAAATGTTTAACATGATAACTCATGTATAACCTATATCAAATTGACTACCATTTTTGGAAGAAGGGAGGGAGAAAAAATTGGTACTCAAAATCTTGTAAAAATGAATGCTAAAAATTGTCTTGATATGTGATTGGGAAAGATAAAATACTATTGTTAAAAAGACATTAAAAAAGAAATAAAGACCTTAAATAGCTAGGGGAACATTCAGTGCTTATATGTAGGCCATGCAAATATAAGAAAAATGACAATACTAAATAAAACAAAAAGCAAGATGTATTCTCTAGGGAGTGAGTCAAGATAGGAAATAGTGTGAGTCCTGGCAGTTGAGAAGAGAGCTAGCCATCAAAGAAGAGCTCAGCTTTTAACAGGGAATTGTTTCTTCTCTTTAATGCAGTGAATGCATTTCTCTTTCCTTATCTTCCCTATCAACCATGACACATTGCAAAGGAGCTATTCACCTATAAGAAATATTGTACCTACTAGGAAACAGGTCTGGTTCTGCCTAGAGAATCTTTGTGAGTCAAGAAGCAGCAAGCCTAGACCATCAGAAGTAGAGTTATGGAGAAGACCAAGAAGAACCCCACTGAGTGACTTACCAGAAATGTGTTACTCTAGGAGAGAAGCATGAGGACACCATGATAACAGAAAAGACATTGACCTTTGTAATGCTAGAGGTGTGAGCTATATCAGTGATGTGAATATCCAGTTTGTGTGCTTTTCTGATACTGTACTCTCTGTAGGTCCTCATTCTTTCCCCTGACACTGTGTATATTTTTGAGACCAGGTTTTTATACCAGGTTTATGGGGGGAACATTTTCTTGTTCATGCTATCCCACTCCAAACTAACTGGATGATCTGTTAGCTGACTATTAAAAATGCACCAATGGGGGCTCATGAATTGTCATTTAGAAGTACAGACCTATCAACTATCTTGATCCTGAGGTAGTTGCTCTCTAAGTAACCAAACTAAGGATCTAAATTTGAGGGGCATTACCAAAAGGAGCACAATGTCAAAAAGTTTGGAAGGAGACTAGACTTATTCTGTTCATGACTAGAGGAAAGAACTAGGAATGATATGTAAAAGTTGAAGATTTGAGCTTGAGATAACACAAACTTCTCAATTTTTTCTATAAGTGTCATGGTATGATGGGAATAGGAATTTGAAGATCTTCCCTGCCCCTTAATAGGCTGAATGTAATCACATGGAGCCTGTGGTACGATGAGGTTGCTGAACCAGTGGAGCAGGAAAGGATGGAGAAGGAAATGAATAAGAGCAGTCAGTTTGGAGGGAGAGAGAGGAATGCAGGCGAGGAGACAGTTAGGATTGTGGGTGTTTGTTTGTAGGAAGTCCTGAGCAGGGGGAAGGCTTTGGGATGCTGCTGCTTCCTGCAATGATAATGTATATTAACTTCTTTGTTGCTATGATGGATTCAATTTTCTGGGATTATGATTTGGTTTTCTGGTGTCTGAATAAATGTTTTGCTTCTGTATTCCAGATGGAGAGTCTGTAATATTTTGCAATTCAGAACTGCTGGCATATTAATACTTGCCATTGGTGCTGTGAATATTATCTTGGTGATACACATGGGTTGCTTGGGAAATAGTGGGTTTCTCCTCTCTTTGCAGAAAAAAGTTTTTATTCAGGTATGATTTGGGTTAGATGATATTCCAGCTTCTCCTTTGGATCTTTCGCTCAGACATAGACTCTACAAAGACTATGTCTGCTTGGGATATGCTTGTATATGTGCAATCATGTAAATCTGTTTCTTCTTTCACAACTGTCACTAATATGGAAATATGTTTTACAGGATAGCTCAGGTATAACCTGCATCAAATTGACTACCATTTTAGGAAGAAGGGAGGAGAAAAATTTGGTACTTAGCTGCTGTGGGATAAGCATAGTACTGCCAATCAGGCATCCTTGGGATGGAGGGTGTATACTTTAAGTTAAAGATGAAGTTCCAACCCCTTTGATGTGAAAGGCTGTTTATAGATAGCTCTTCCTGGATCCTATACTTGTCCTATCATATCAGATCTCTTGAGAGCTGGTCAGTGCTGATTCAATGTGAAACCTTGGATTCAGAGTCAGGGGACCTGGGTTGAGATCTTAGTCTTGTTGCTTATATGACTATGTGACTGAGCAAGTCACTTCATTTCTTCAGTTTCCTCACTGACAAAATAAGAGGATTGCACTAAATGACCTCTCAGGACTCCTAGATCTAAACTGATAACTAATCATGATTGGAAGCCTCACCCACATGAGGCTGGGTGATGAGGGAGGCATAGATTCCAGCTTCTGAGGCAAGGCATGTGCTCATTCATGGCTAGAGCCTGGAACACATGTAATAGAAAAGATGAACTGGCTGAAATTTTTAAGAAGTGCCAAACTTATCTGTTGCTAGTTAAATTTTCTGGTATATTAAAAGCCTACGAGTTTTTATGGTCCAACTGGACCATGATGGGATTCTGGGACCCCTCCAAGTGGTGATGCCAAGCCTCAAATTCTGCCTTAACTACTAGCAGCTCTTTCCCTTAGATCACATAATTCCTTTTGGCTACTTATGGCTCCTGGGAAAAATACTCATAGGGATAAACTACCTCAGGGTAGTTCTGGCTTAGAGTAGGCGATTCCCCAAAGACACATTAGAGGTATCTGTCTCTGCCATGAAAAGCTTCCAAGAGTCTGGACCTGTCAGCATTGAGGTAGTGCTAAATTTCTATTTTAATTCCCTAAAAGCAGTTTCTATAGTAGGGGTTGATTAAAATATTTTTGGGTTTCTGAGTAGATGTATGAGAAGTAAATGTGGCATCAAAACAACATAATATAAAGCAGTAGCAGTCAACCAAAGCTCCCAGAAATGACTGTAGGTACTTGGACGTTGAGGGTATCTCCATTGCTATACTGTTTTCAGCTTTTGTAGGCCCCTTCACAATACACTAAGGACTTACATGGATTCTAGGAATCCAAGCTTCTGTTACTCATATTGGCTTAAATTTAGACCCTGTTAAAAGAAGTAGTATGGAATAAGACTAGACAAGGTAGGTCAGAAAAATTGGGTATTTTATTATTGCTAAAAGGGAAAAAGATGAAAACAAGAATAGCAGCAATACCTAAACTATTTCCCCCTCTATATACAGAGTTTATGAGAGTGTGTGTGTTGAGAGAGAAAAAAAGAGAAAGACACAGAGATAGAGAGACAGAGACAGAGAGACAGAAGGGGAGGAGGAGGGAGGGAGGGAGAGAGAGAGGCAGAGAGACAAAGAGAGATAGAGACAGAGACAGAGAGATAAAGAGAGATAGAGACAGAGACAAAGAGACAGAGACAGAGAGAAAGAGAGAGAGGGAAGAGAGAGACAGAGGGACAGAGAGAAGAGAGAGAATACAATATATTATTATACTTATTGTTTGTTGATTATAAGAGAATGTGAGATTTAGTAGAGCAAAGCATTGTCTAAGAGGCTTTCTTCCAACATACAGAAATTGTATGTGATTCTTCAAAAGAGATAACAATAATGGTAAACTTAACCTTGTGATTAATGATTTCAATTGCAGCAATAAGTAGAGAAATTATATTCGGGAAATGTACTTGTCACTTGGTAATGGCAAGGATAGAGGAGTTTTGAGGGCTGAGTTAAGTTGAAGAGGGATTCCAGATGTTCCTGTCTGTACAATTCCTGGTGCTGATTGCATCAACCCACAATCATTGTAAAGTCTCTATGACTGAGCCACAAGATCCATGATTGAGCCATGAGTTCTATGATAGGGTTTGATCTAACTGTCCACATAGGAAGAACCAGGTGAAGGAAGAATACCTATCTTTCTAATCAGCAGTTCTTAAACTTTTGGTTTCTAGATTCCAAAAAGTTTGTGTTTGTATGTGCTATATCTAATAATATTTATCATACTAAAAATGGAAATATTTTAGTATTATTATGAAAATAGTTTTGACCTCAGGGATCTCTTAAAGGAGTCTCAGAGATCCTCAGGGGTCCTTTTGAGAAATACTGGTCCAAACTATCTGATATTGTTGGATATACATGTCGTTGGATGAATAGCCTATAGAACTCTGTATTATATATGTATACATACAGGTATGTGTGTATACACATATGTTTATATTATACATATATGTATGCATATATACTATGCATATGTATGTATATTTTGTATGTATTTGTATATGTATGCACATCTATACATATGTGTGTATATGTGATATATAATGTGAGGTAATATCTAATATATCATTTAATACACCATAATGTATAATACATTAGATATATTTTATATAATATAATGTATAATAATTACTATAAGATAATATAATATATGGTAGAAATTATATAATATTAATCATATTATAGAGAGGGAGAGACAGAGACAGTCAGACATCACAAATCAACAGTGAACTGGTGAACTGGGTCTGGAATTAAAGAGAGATAGAAGATCAGTCGAGTTTGTCCTGGGAAATCAGATTCTTTTAATAAGCCTAGTCTTCTCCTTGAAACAAAGGCCTACCTTTATAGTACTGATATTCTAGTAATATTGTGAAGACATGGAACACTAATTCTTCCCTCTGCAGAAGTGAATTTGAGGATCCCCAAAGGACAGTGGTGAAAAGCCCATGGTGGGTATAAGTATGGTGCGACATATCACCTAGAAGATGCAATGTAGAAAGATAGCATCCAAGAGACATTTCAGAGGAAAATAAGGAGGGGTCTGGGCATATAGAGAGAGCTAGGGCTAACTCATGGACAACTTACTTGTTCTGCTGGCATCCTTATGATATCAAGAGAAGGTGGCCCCTAGCATGCTGGGTGCTCTCCCTATAGGGAAGACATTGTCAAGGGATGCAGAGAATAAGCTGACATGGTTGTGTTGCAATCAGCATTATTGGAAAGAATAAACACGTCAAAGAGAGTCTTAATCCAGTAGAATGCTGGAGTATAAGAAGTACTATAATAGTAGTAATAAAGTAATTGTAGAGTAATAGTAGTAGCAATGATAATAATAATAGTAATAATAATAATAATAATAATAAGGTTTTGAGGTTTTCAAACTGTTTTACAAATGTTATCTTATTTGATCCTCACTACAATTCTGGGAAGTGGGTTATTTTCCCCCATTTGACAGGTGAGAAAATTGAGGTAGACAGAAGTTGTCACACGATAGATTTGAACTCAGATCTTCTTGGCTTTCAGTCTAGCACACTATCCATTAAGAAAAAAAGATTTATTTGCTCTGAAAGTTAACGGGATGAATATGCCCTTAAAAATTTCAGATATCCTCTCCTTAGATCTCTTTGGAGACTGGGATCATAGACAAATTCAGTCTGAACTATCCATTTATTTGACCCTGATGTTTTAACACAGTGTGTTAAGGTCAGAAAAGAAGAGAGAATTGCCTGGGACACAATCAATTGAAGGGAGCATTACTAAGATTTGATGGTCTCATGGTAAGCGCCTCAGCCAGGGGATGCCATGTTCTTTAAATTTTTATTCAACAGTAATCAAAAGAACAGATGAGGAAACATTGCATTTGCCCATTGGACCCAGCATCACTGTTTCGATGACATCCACAATCATTATCATCTGCTTTTATCCAGAGATTTCCTAGCCCCAAAGATATGAATTAATCCAGTTTTAAAAAGAAAAAAAATCCCCAGAGCTATGTGCTTTTGTAAAATAATTTTCAGACTGTGTTCCACAAAGCTGTAGGATCCACGAAGCATCTCGGAGAGCTCTCAGAAAGAAAGTCAGAATGTGTTAGATCATTATTTAATTTGTACCTGCTCTTCCACAACTAGGCCCCACCTCGGGGGCAAAGATAATAAAAGAAGCACTTGGTCTTTGGCACTCTCCCAGCTCCTCTTTCTTTACCCTTTCTAAGCTTTCTGATGCTCCTGTCACCCTATCCCTACCTGCAGGCATCTTCTATCTCTCCAATGCCCTATTCCTTCAGGTTTTTGGATGTTCCTGTCAACTGTACTGAGATACAGGAGGCTTAATGTATTACCCTTCCTTCTCAATTATATTAAAATTTTAATAGGGAAATCACAGAGACAAAAAAATGCCCTTTAAGATCAAAGTAATCTCAATTAGTCAATCACCAAGCATGTTGTGAAGCCCCCCTATGTGCCAGATATTTTTGTATGTCCTGTGAAAAAAGATAAAAATGAAAGAGTCCCTCCTGTCAAAGGCTTTATGACAGAGGTATATTTATCTCAATGGTTGAATTACAGGCAGTGGGGTAGTGTAATGTTAATGGGATATAAGATCTTCCCCAACCATTAATAGACCTCATGGTTGGAGCCTATTAAGGGAAACTTGCTAAGGGGAGGCTTGCTTGTAGGAAGGCTTTCACACCTTCTGCTAATTTCTAATTAGGCACTGAGTCTGAAGGGTTGTGATGCCTTCTGGCTCTGAAAAGTGTATACACACACACACACACACATACACACACTGATTTGGTATTTTACTTTGGGGGCTCATTTATGAGGAGGATCTTTCGATTTCCTGTTTGAGATTCTGAGTGGCTGTATGTTCAGAGCTCCCTGCCTGCTCAGATGTAAAGGCTCTCTCCATCCAGGGATGTATGTAAAGTGTACAGTTGATTCAGACAGTCAGAGCCCTGTCTGTTGGTCTTTATTTATCTGCTTATATTTTCTCTGAAGTTCAGGGTGCTGACTTGCCCCTTGAACTCGTCAATGTAATTTTAAAAGATTGTTGACCCCTTGAACTTTTTCCTAGAAAAGCAGATCTAAGAACCTGTGCTAGCAGCCATCCTGGATATGCCAGAGTGGTTGCCATTGCAGGTAGCATAGCTGTAACTAATGTGGGACACAAACAATAATCATGATAGCTAGCATTTATATCACTTTACAGTTTGCAAAGAAATTTGAAAATGCTACTTCTTTTGATCTTCACAACAACCCTAGGTGTTAGATGCTATTTTTACAGATGGGGAACCTGAGGCAGATGGTGATTGTTACTTGTGTGTATTTAGCTACTGTCTGAGGCCTGATTTGAACTCAGATCTTCCCTAGTCCAGCTCCCTCTCAGGGTTACTAACATGGAATCTAGGGGCCCCATTTCCATTCCTCCCAAACTGCTGTTGCCTCATTTTAGTTCACAAGCCTCTGCCAGTAGATGCCATCATATTGCACAACTATTCCTGGCTACCATGGTGCAGGGTTCTGTCCCTGTCTTTTCCCTCTCCTGGGGCCTGTTATTCCTCACCACCCTAGTAGCAGTAAGGACTAGACTCTTGGGGTCTAGATAGGCTTCTTCCCATGTTGGCACAACTACACTGGCAGCTGGGATATTCCTCTCAATAGACTGCACTCCAACTGCATTGTCCCATGTGCAATAATGCTTATTTATATGCTGTTCCTTAATGGTTTGTTGCTGACTTAAGCCTACTCAGGATTCTAAGAGAAACATTTACTCTGAGAGTTATTTGCCAAAGATGGATTCTGACTCAGAGTTCTGATTCAAGTAAGTTGTTATTGAGCTTGGAATATGATAAGCTGTTATATGCTAAAGAAATTATGGAAACCAGAACTGTCATATGGTTTGGCTACAGATATCATTTATTTGATTACAGGGAGAAGATGCGAATTTTATTATTAATCATATTCTAAGGTGGGTCCTTTGCAGAAAGAACACAGATCTGACTCAGAAAAATAAGTGAGTTTAAAGAGCAGATTTCAGAACTGTATCAATAAATTAAAAACTGGGGCAAAGCCAAGATGGAGACATAGAAGCAGGAAAACTCCCTGCACTCTCCCCATAACCACTTCAAATACCTATAAAAATGACTCTAAACAAACTTTAGGGCTACAGAACCCACAAAGTGACAGAGAGCTACAGAACCCACAAAGTGACAGAGAGAAACAAACCACCCACTTAAGACAGCCTGACAGGAGGAAAGGAAGGGTTCATCCAGTGGGCTGGGAGCCAAGCTCAGCCCTATGGTACTACACAGTTTTAACCTCAGGGTGGCCCGACCAGCCTTGGATAGAGGGACATTGGGAGAGTGGATCACCAGCAGCTGTGGAGGTTTCCAGAGTTATCAACCCACAGATGCCAAAGACAAAGTGAGAGGTCAGTGTGGATTCTGTGGGAACAGGGAGTCTGGGAATGCGGCCTGGCCTTTGCCCCCAGAGGGAGAAGCAGCTGAGGTGAGGTGGCTGCACCCGCATAGCTGCTTCCGAGCTCCTGGCCTACAGATTGTAGGGGTCCAATCAACCAGTCTGAGGGGTAATTGCTCTTGCTTTAACCTGCTTGGATCTGGATTGCTATCTAGGGTGGAGGTCCTGGGGTGTGTGAGCAGGGAGCTAGAGCATGTGGAGGCTTCAGAAAGGGCAGCCAACTAATAGCTCTGGCAGCTGTAAAAACCCCAGTGATTTGGGACAAAGCTCTCCTCTCTGGAAGCAGAGTTCTACTGTGGCAAAAAGCTCAAAAGTCAAGTAATTGAGTGGCAACACGAGTAAGCAATGGAAGCAAAGCAAGCATAGCAATCCAACTTTGGATTCCTTTTTTGGGGACAAAAAGGATCAATGCATGGAATGGGAGGAAGACAACAAAGTCAGAACTTTTGCACCAAATCTTTCAAGAAAAATATGAACTGGTTACAGGCCATAGAGGAGCTTAAGAAGGATTTTGAAAAATAAATAAAGAGAAGTGGAGGAAAAATTGGCAAGAGAAATGAGAATGATGCAAAAAAATCATGAAAAGAGAGTCAATAACCTGACTGAGGAAAATAATACCTTAAAAAACAGACTAACTCAATAATACCTAAAAAATAGACTAACTCAAATGGCAAAAGAGGCTCAAAAAGCCAATGAGGAGAAGAATGCTTTAAAAAGCCAAATTTGCCAGATGGAAAAAGAATCTTAAAAGCTCACTGAAGAGAATAAAGGCAATGTGAAATATCTTATTGTAAAAATCACTGACCTGTAAAATAGATCCAGGAGAGATAATTTAAAAATTATTGGATTATCTGAAAGCCATGATCAAAAAAAGAACCTAGAAATTATCCTTCAAGAAATTCTCAAGGAAAATTGCCCTGGTGTTTTAGAACCTGAGGGCAAAATAGAGGATGAAAGAATCTACCAATCACCTCCTGAAAAAGATCCCAAAAAGAAAACTCCTAGGAATATTATAGCCAGGTTCCAGAATTCCCAGTTCAAGGAGAAAATATTACAAGCAGCCAAGAAGAAACAATTTGAATATTGTGGAAACACAATCAGGATAACACAGGACCCTGGAAGCTTCTACACTGAGGGATCCAAGGGCATGGAATATGATATTCCAAAGGTCAAAAGAGCTGGGATCAAAACCAAGAATCACCTACCCAGCAAAAGTGAGTATCATGTTTCAGGGGAAAATATGGTCATTCAATGAAATAGAAGACTTTCAAGGATTCTTGATGAAAAAAACAGAGTTGAATAGAAAATTTGACATTCAGATACAAGAAGTAAGAGAAGCATGAGAAGGTAAACAGGCAAAAGAAATCATAAGGAACTTATCAAAGTTGAACCATTTATATTCCTACATGGAAAAATGATAATTGTAACTTATGAAACTTTTCTCAGTATAAGAATAGTTGAAGGGAATATAAATGTGTGTGTATATATATATATATATATATACACACACGCATATATATGTATACATGCATATATGTCTATATAGGAGGGTATATGGGAGTATGTATACATAGACAGAGGGCATAGGACCAATTGAATAGGAAAGGATGATACTTAAAAGGTGAAATTGAGAGGTGAGGGAAGAATATAATGAGAGGAGATGGGGAGAGACAGAATGGGGTAAATTATCTCATATAGAAGAGGTAAGGGGGAAGTTGTTACAATGGAGGGGAAGAACAGGAAGGCAAAAGGGAATGGGACAGCCTTACTCTCATTGAATTTGGCTCAGGGAGGGAATGACATACACACTAAATGGGGTATCTTGCCCTACAGGAGAGTAGGGGGGAAGGTGATGAGAGGGGGGGATGATGGAGGGGGGGGCAGGTTGGGAGAGAGGGAAGTTAGAAGCACACACTTTTGAAAAGGAGCAGGGTCAAAGTAGAGAATGGGGCAGTTGTTATAATAGACCTCCTGCCCCATTGTCCTGTCACTAGGCATGTTAAATTGTCTCTCTGGAGACAGTTCAGGAGGACTAGCCCCTGTGATGTGAGGGCTTACTGTGCCCTTTTCAGGGCTGTTCATCCACTTTTGGTGTCCACCTGATTTACCCAACTCTCACCTGTGGCTCCAAGGAGCTGTAATATATGTAATAGCCACATGTTGGTAAAGTGTCTCAGTAGACAGGCTAAACCAGGTTGAACATAACTGGGGGATCTTAAACCCATCAGTGAGTTAGGGGGATGTCTACGCCAAACACATGAAGACTTTCCCTAGTGGAATGGACTGATGAGAACAACTTGTTCCAACAGCCATTGAGATAGCTGAAGCAGGCACTTTGCAGTGCTTAGAGCTTGGTCAGTCATTGAAGATGCCACTGCATTCCTGACCATCACCATTTGCCTTGACTTTTGTCCTGCCACTGGATTTTGATGATCCTGGAGGAGGGAGCGAGGATGATAACTTTGTGCTACTCTCCCTCATTTAATTCCAATTCGTGCACAAGTCAAAACATCACTCATGATGCCATTGGTCCGCCTCAAAAACAAAAGAAAAACAACAATTGTCTGGGGGGAGGGGTGGTGTATGCTCTGTAATCTGTAAGATTAACACATTCTTAAACCTAGACAATCAATAAAACAATAAATCAAGTACTGATATGTAGTGTTTAACAACATCCATAGTGCAAATGCTAACACAAAAAGGGTTCTCACAGAGCCTCTTCCAGTAGATCAAGCACACTTGTCCCTGTAACCATGGAGTTATATTGCCTTGACTGTTTTCTGCAACTTCCAGTCTCTCCACCCTAACTGTGGTCTATTTTTTCTCCTTTTGAAATCTTGATGCTGTACTTAATCAACCACTTCAAATTTATATTGACCTCAAGTCCTGTGGCCCCTTAGCCTTGTCCAGATTGCCTAGATTTCCCCCATCCTTCAAAACACCCCAAACCTTTACTTGACCCTACCATCTCCTCAAGCTAGAATCTTATATCTCTCCTCACTTTTTTAGCCAAACTCCTAGAGAAAGCAATCTATATTCATTGCCTCCCCCTTTTCACCTTACATCACATTCACAAACACCTTATTTCTGACCCCACTGCTGTATGTAAACTGCTCCTTCTAAAGTCATTAATGCTCTCTATACTGACAAATGCAAAGGCTCTTTTCTCAGGATTTCTCCATACTTTCTTCTGGACACTCCCCCCTATTCACCAGTCTGGTTTCTGAGCCCCTAGTGATGTGCTTGTATTTATACAACCAGTAATCTTCAATACTACTACTTTTAATTTCAAACATAATAATTTGCTTGACAATAAAGTAAAACAAACAATACCACAGACACTGATATATTAAAATAAATTCATGAACAATAAATTTCATCAAAATCTACACATAGATCTTGAGGAACGATTAGATAGCTATTCTAATGAATCTTGAGGTACCCAGAGACAGATGGGAAGGAATTACTTTTATTCTCTCTGCCAAAGAAGACATCTTAGCAAATCCCTATCACTTAGCTTAAGGTGGCTAACTTCTATCAGGAAGAATCCTTTTTCCAGTCTGCCAAGGTCAAGCAAGTTTTAGGTTTTTTGTTTGTTTTTTGCAGGTGGGGAAGGCAGGGCAATTGGGGTTAAGTGACTTGCCCAAGGTCACAAAGCTAGTAAGTGTGTCAAGTGTTTGAGGCAGATTTGAACTCAGGTCCTCCTGATTCCAGGACTAGTGTTCTATTCACACCACCACCTCAAGTTTTAGTTTTTGTCCCACTTCTGTATTCTCTCTCAATCCAGAAAGCCCAGGCCCTCCCTCTGTCTGATATCATTATCATCCACTGACAAAATGCAGCTGGAGATAGGAGCCTTTTTTTAATAGAAGCAACTTTTAAAAAAATTTGGTTTTTAACTAGTTGCACAATTAACTTCCTGGCCAGCAAGACAAGCTCTACTTTTCCTTGGGGAGGGTTGTTTTTTAAATTTTTTTTGAGGGAGATGCCAAGGATTTAAATGATTCATGTCTTTGGCTTCACCATCAAGCTCCACTTTCTTTGATCTGTAGAATTCTTCTTAATTCATTTCTCTCTCTTGTATACTTGACCCTATCCCTTGATCTACAGCTTTCCCTCTCCCTGTCCTTGAGAGATCTTGTTCTGTTACTGTGCCCCTGGAACAAGGTCACAGAGCTTAGCAGCTTTTATAAGATGAACTAAAGGTTAGTTTAACACAGGGGGAAGTCAGGCATTTCTCCTAGTTCTTATGGAGTTCCAGCACTTTGGAATGGAGGAGTTTAGAAACAGATAAGAACAATGGACCAGAAATAATCAATTACTTCTGAAAATTTTACCTAATGGAATGGAAGGTTTGTGAAGATTGCCTAGCCCTGGTTAAGGCCATTCCTTCTTAAAATCTTATCCACAAAGATCAGGCTGTTTCTTTTTTTTAATATTTATTTATTTCATTAAATATTTTCCAATTATTTCTTTATAATTTCATGTTCCAAATTCTCTCTCTCCCTCTTACCCGCCATCATTGACCCCTTGAAAAGGCAAGAAATATGATATTGATTATATCTTTGAAGTCATGCAAGACATATTTCCATATTAGCCATGTTGCAAAAGAAAACACATGCAAAAACCCAAGAAAATAAAGAAAATGAAAAAAAAGTATGTTTCACTCTGCACTCAGCATTCATTCATTCTTTCTTTTTCTACAGATGGATAGTATTTTTCATTATGGATCTTTTGGATATCATATTGATCAGAGTAGCTAAGTCTTTCACAGTTGATCATCCTTACAATATTGCTGTAACTGTGTATGGTGATCTGGTTCTGCTTGCTTCATTTTTGCATCAGTTCATATAGACCTCCCAGGTTTTTCTGAAACCATCCTGCTTGTCATTTCTTATAGCACAATAGTATTCCATCACAATTATATGCCATAACTTGTTCAGCAATCTCCCTCTTTCTGGGCATCCCCTCAATTTCTAATTCTTTGCCAAACATAACTAGGGCTACTATAAATATTTTTGTACAAATGGTTCCTTTTTTCCTTTTCTTTGATCTCTCTGGGATATAGACTTAGTATAGTGGTATTGCTGGGTCCAAGAGTATATGCAGTTTTATAGACCTTTGGGTATAGTTCCAAATTGAGAACAGGCAGTTTCTGAAGACCAGACAATATAGACCAAAGAAACTAGAATAAATGTCCATGGGGCCATCAGAGACAAATGAAGATATTGCCCCAGTTGGAGAGATGTCCAGGACATAGAGCTGTGTTTAGGACATAGCTTGAATATTTTCCCCTTCCTCAATTATCTTGCTTTGTGTGAACCTTAGAGTAACTCCTCCTGGCATCTTATTAATTCAAAATTCCTGCATATGACCTTGGAATTGATATTGGAATAATCATTCCAATTTTCTATCTTGGGCTATTGTAAGCCTATAGAAGTGAGTGCTTTATGTTGTCAGAAGACCACTCCCCTACACACACACACTCACACACACACATTCTGTGTTTCTATACTTGTCTAGTCTGTGTGTATATGTTACATTAATTCCTTAATTGATGTTCTTTAAGGAGCAGTTAGGTGGCACAGTGGATAGAGTGGTGGACCTAGAGTCTGACTCTTCCTTAGTCCAAATCTGGCCTCAGGCACTAGCTGTGTGACCCTGGGCAAGTCACTTGATCCTGTTTGCCTCAGTTTCCTCATCTGTAAAGTGAGCTGGAGAAGGAAACGGCACACTACTCAAGTATCTTTGCCAAAAAAAAACAACCCAAATAGGTTCATGAAGATTTGGACATGAGTGAACAACAACTACCACAAAGAATTAAGTCAGCAAGCTCAGAACTACACGTTATAGAGCAACTATTGACCCCAAAAGACTTTCTTTTTACAGAAGTGTCATAGCTCAGACACACTAGTTGTTAAGCCCCAAATTAAAGGTTTTTGTGACATTATAAGTCAAAGTATTTTTCTTTTTTGAAAGTAGTACTTACAGGACAACAAAATAGGATTAGGGAATGATAAATTCTGATCTCCATGACTTTCACAGAGAGTTTAACTAACTGCCTAACATTCTCATTTAATGACATAGTCCTTGTAGGAAAAATTACAGTTCAAATTTTATAGTGCTGAGAGAAGAATATATTGAAAAAATTTTTTCTTTTGGTAATGCAATCAGGGTTAAGTGACTTGCCCAGGATCATAAAGCTATTAAGTTATCAAGTGTCTGAGGCTGGATTTGAATTCCTGACTCCAGGGTTGGTGCTCTATCTCCTGCACTTCTTGGAAAATTTAATTTTTTTTTCAAAAAGACCATGCCTTGGGGAGACAACTTCAAATGACTTGCCCAGGGGCAAGATTTGACCATGGAAACCAATTGCACACTGATATTTATTTTAATACTTATTGAACAAAAAGAGCTACCACTCCTCACTACATTTTCTCCTTTGTGTGCCTTGGCTGGCTTGTACTAATTACTTAGCAATAATATGTCTGATTTTTGCAGATTGGCTCTGTTCAGATGCTGCCAAAAGACATTAAAAAGGAGAGACAAATGTTTTCCTTTTTTCTGAGTATTTTACTTTCAAGATCCATTGGATTGGAGAGAAAAAAATAGGCATATTGCCCTAACTAGGTAGTTGGATGAGCACAAATTCCTCATTAACTTTAAATGTGTCAAGTGGAGAAGGCTATTAGAGAAAGAGGGAGAAATGAGTGGGGTTCCTAGGAACAGACAAAAGCACATACAGGAAATGGGATAGAGAGTCTAGTCGTTTTTTGGAATAAACATATACACCATTACTAGATCTAAGGTGAAAAGACACTCCAGGGGCACATCTTCACAAACAGACTTAGTATCTCTCACTCATACAGCAAGTCCCAAACAGAGATCCTGCAGTTGGCTGGCAATTATATCACAATGATTAGGACTTTTCTCTGATGAAAAGAAGGAAGAGGGTGAAAAACTGGAGGTTTTTAGAACTCGATTATTGTACATGGCCTAAGGGAGGAATGTGTGACACTAACATTCATCAACTGGCACTTAATGTTTTTGTAATATCTTCTATAGACGACTTCCAAAGTGGTTTTAAATGAGTGCATTTGTTTTCTCCCCATACCTGTGAGATAGGCAGGTGTATGAGTACACAATGGTGCAAACAATGCAATGGCAAGAAGCGAGTTAGAGGACCTGGGTTTAAATAATCAATTTTCTCTCCCATTTCCCCTCCTCCCCCTTCTCACTCCCCAACGCGGTGCTATCCCTTGGGGAGCAGCTAGGTGGCGCCATAGTGCACAGAGCGCTAGGCAGGGAGTCAGGAAAACCAGAGTTCAAATTCAACCTCAGACACTTACTAGCTGTGTGAATCACTTAACCTTGCTTGCCTCAGTTCCTCATCTGTAAAATGAGCTGGAGAAGGAAATGGCAAGCCGCTCCAATATTTCTGCCAAAAACTCCAAACGGGGTCACAAAGAGTAAGGCATGACTGAAAAATAACTGAACAACAGCATATTGCGTAGGGTTTTTTTTTGTTTTTGTTTTTGTTTTTGCATCTCATGTCCCCTACTAGAAGGTGAGATCCCTGAGAACAGGGACTTTTTTTTTTCACTTGGTATTTGCAGTGTTTACTAAGGCTTAATAAATACTTGTTGATTGATTATGTGAGCTTAGACCATGTACTAATTTCTCTGGATCTAAGTTTAATGACCTGCAAAATGGGGCTTTAGCACTCAATGACCTCTAAGGCACCTGTAAGGTCTAAATCTCTGTCATTGAAACACTGAGTTCAAATCTTCCCTCTGAGGCTTACTTTTAGATTATTCTGTTGTTTCAGTTGCATCCTGTTCTTCATGACCTCATTTGTTTTTGGTGTGCTTTTTATTTTATTTTATTTTATTTTAGCTCCTTGATAACAGGGAGTGTCTTTTGCCTTTCCTTGTATTCCTTGCTTTAGCACAGTACCTGGGACATAGTAGGTGATGAATCAATGCTTGCTGACTGATTGGTTAAATAAATGGCCCTAACCAGATGATCCCTGAAGTATTCTTGGAGACTAACTTTCTATGATTCCTGGGAGGGTCTTGAAAAGCCTTTGAGTTCCAAAGGGAAAATGATCTCTAGGATGTGGAAGTTCATGCTTATGAGGAAGACATCATCCTCATCATGAATAACTAGCATTTATATATTACTTTAGGCTTACAGTCACCTTATATATCCTCACAATAGTCCGGTGGTAGCCAATATTATTATCCCCATTTTACAGATGAGGAAACTGAAGCTATGAACCATACCTGAACTCTTCAAATCATACTTATTTTCAGCTAACTACTTACATTTTTTCTGCTTGTAAGACTGGCTAAAGCAGCCCCAGCAACATGGTGTTGTACTACTTACTATAAATGAAAGTTATAAATTTCCAACAAGGTGGCAAAGTGAAAGGCTATATCTAAGCCTTAGAGTCACCCTCACCATCTCAAAATAATGTGAAAAATCAGTAAAAATCATATTGATAAATCAGTAAAAGTTACAAGAAGAAAGGAAGAGAGGAAATACTTTTATACAAAGTCATTCCTACTAAAAACCAAAATGACAGTGAACTACAAAGAGAAGTTGGCATTGTTAGCCTATTTCCCTATAATTCTTAGAACATCCTGCTCCCAAAATGACCATCTCAAAAGGTCATTTTGAACGATGGTGCTATTTTCCTGTCTCTTTGAGTTTCCCTTCTAGGAATGATCCGGTATGATCCCCATGTATACCCTTTAATAAAGGGGGAGTATTGAATTTATCAAGCTCTGGTGATAGAAAAAATGGGTAACTATGGATGGTGAGAAGCCCAGCAGTATTAAGCTGGTTATAATACTATCTAATATAGGGGGGGAAGGGAATTCTGTACTAAGAAGGGATTTCTTCTGTAAGTGAAGAGAATGGGTATACATCTAGTTATAGTCACCTCTCTGCCAAGACATTTCATATCACATGGCACAAAATGGGTCCCAACCTTAAAAAAAAGAGGTCATTAAAGTAAATCAGTTAGTCTGAACAGAACAAATGGGAGGCAGTGAATTGAGAAGGGGACCAGTTGAATGGTGCCCAATATAACACTATCTGAAACAGAAGGGAAATGATAGATTGGAAGGAGGATGAAAGATAAAGTCTTGGTATAAATTCAGTCTCTAATCAGAAAAGCCACAGTCATATATAATAAAAAATAGAAAATTTAGAAAAGGACATGTCACAATGAACAAGGACTAAAGGTTAAAGAACATACTATACAAATACACATACACCATTTGGTACACTAAGTAGACTCTCTCCAAATGGTTCTTACAGTTTTTAAAAAGAGAATGTCAACAGATTTGGAACTCAAAAACACAGAACTAGAAGAAAATAGAAAATTTGTCAGGACATACTCATGTTGGAAAAAAAATGTAAGGTCTATATAAGCCAAAGTAACTGACTTTAAAGAGAGTTCACAGAGATAATTTAAGGATCTCAGATCTCCTGTAGCAACCAATATGACTAAAAAACACAATCATACTTTAGAAAATATACAAGAATATTGCCCAGAAATATTGCAAACAAAGGACAATATAAAGATTAATAGAATCTACAGAGGAAAGCCCAAGTTTCATTTACTAAGAAATTCAGTGATTATACTTCTAATGAAAGCATCAAACAACAAAATGTGCAGGAAGCCAAAATAAATTTTATCAAGAAAAGACATTTTAATAGTTCAAGACTACGCCTCGTCTAAAAGAAGACATCAAAATAGCTTATTCTGAAAAACAAAGAGTGTTGGGTTGCAATCCAAGCAACCTATCCTGTAAAATTGCAGTTAGTAAATTTAAAAAGGGTGAACTTTGAGCAAAAGAGAGATGTTCTGAGCTGTTCCCAATTCAATTCAGTTCCCTGTTAAAGTTTGATAGTGGAATTAAATGATATACTTGTAAGTTATTCAACAGTTAACAAAAGGAGAATTACTTAAGCCATACCAAGAAAGAACATTCAACAAAAATATACATCAAGTACATATCCAGTAAATTCAGCTGAGTGGTGCTTCCTTGCTGCTAAGTTGCCTCTGGTGGTCTGCCATCCATGCATTAGAACTCATTTGGAGTGCCTCTTGGCTATTTTGTAGTTGGGCAACCAGGAGTGATGTCAATAGCCTAGTCTTTAGTTCCTTGCTGTTGGTCAGTAGTTTTCAGTCCTTTCTGACTTCATGACCCCATTTGGGGTTTTCTTGGCAAAGATATTGGAGTTCTCTGCCATTTCCTTCTCCAGCTCATTTTACAGAGGAGGAAACTGCCGTGGGCTGCTCAGTGTCCAGCACTTAGCATGATCGGGAGATGTGAATAAGAAATGACCAGGCCATGTGGGTAGTTCAAGGAAGAACGATGAACTCCATTTATTGATACTCAGGGAAAGGTTTTTATAGAGAAAAGAGACAAAGGACGGAAAGGAAGAGATATCATTATCTTAGTCTGTCATATCCTGGAAGTAGCATGGCAGCAAGGCCTTTTGATGCCGAGGTGCCAGAAAGTCTTAGGAAAAGTCAGTCATCTCCTATCACATGCAGTTAGTTATATCTCAAAGGATGCTCTTGAGAGCTGATTTCAAAGCCTAAAGCCAAAGCCGCATCATCAAGTACATCAGCATAGGAACTAACTTCCTGCAAATGTTTTGGACAGCTAAAGTTTTGGGGCAGAGCCTTAGATCTAGGTCTCAGGTACTTGCAGCTGCAGTCATAAACAGATACAATTGAGAGCAAACTTCAAAGCTGAAGCGCAATCTTCAAAAGACATCATGTTTAGAGCTGGCCGCTCAAAGATACCTGAGTGCAGATTCAGATATATCTTGGGACAGAGCCTGTTGGCCTCAGAACTCAAATACCATCTTTATAAGTGTAACCCATATCAAAAGAACTCCGGAGCTGACTTAGTGAAAAGCCGCATCTCAAAGAGGTCTTTGACATTCAGGTCCACTGATATCAAGGTAATTATCTGAAGTCCTGGTTCAGGCCTCTTTGGCTCCCAACAGGAAACTAAGGCAAACAGGGTTAAGTGACTTGCCTAGGGTCACACAGTTAGGAAGTTTCTGAGGCCAGATTTCCTGACTCCAGGCCCAGTGCTCTATCCATCATACCACCTAGCTATCCCTTAATTCTCTGAGTCAAGATTTAAGTATAATAGCAATAGGTTTTAGGTAAAAATAACAGGCTAACTTGCATGGGGATAGTGTTAGGATATTGCTCTTACCATAGGGAAATTTTGATTCATTCTTTTAAAAAAATTAATAGTAAGTGAATATGTTATTTAATTTGCAAACACTTTAGAGAATAAAAACATAAGAAAGGTAAATAAGCAATGGAATCAGTGTTCTCATGCTTTTATGGCAATGAAACCCTATTACTTTAACAAAAGCAACAACAACCTTTCACATTTGTTGAGGATAAAATGGGGGGGAAACGGGAGAGAACAACTGGAATAAAAAAACTAAAAATCTGGATAGGGCTAAAAGGAAAGTAAGGAGAGAAGGTAGAAGAATTTAATTAATATTTCATGTAATAAAATTGACATTTCTTCATGAACAAACTGAATTCTTTTGTTGGGAAGAAAGGAAAATGGGCTGGAAGAGGGGAGAAAAATGACTGGAGAAAGGCAGGGATGGGAATACACTCCTACTTGACTTTCTGAACTCGAGGAGAAAGGGATATGATTTTATCAATCTCTTGCCATACCTTGGGAGTATCAAACAGTAGAGAAAGAGAATCTGAAGGGGAACAAAGTGGGAGAGAGAGAGCTGAGGGAAAGGAAGAGTTTGATCCTACCTAGAGGAGATATCGAGAAGTATTTCTTAAGGTGTGGGGGGATAATAGGATGAGGCTCTTAGAATCAGTTATGTTTAGGATAGTAGGCACTCCAGGAGACCATCTTCTATGATCATATCTCACTCCAGGCTGTCTGGGCCCCTGGGGGTCCCCAGAATGGAGGATAGGCTTAGACACATAGCTACAGAGTTGGGATGTATTGTTCTCATGATGAGCAATTGCAACTGTAAGGGCATGAAGAAGGACCATGAGACACAAAGTGACTTCCAATACACCATGCTATCTTCAGGAACTGGTATTTCTGGTAATTAGGAGCCTTCAAAAATATTTTTCAGGGGCGGCTAGGTGGCGCAGTGAGTAGAGTGCCGGCCCTGGAGTCAGAAGGACCTGAGTTCGGATCCGGCCTCAGACACTTAACCCACACAAACAAAAACCTAGCCGTGTGACCTTGGGCAAGTTACTTAACCCCAATTGCCCTAAAAGGGGCGGCTAGGCAGCACAGTGAGTAAGAGCGCCGGCCTCTGAGTTGGGATGACCCGAGATCAAATCCGGCCTCAGAAAATGAGCACCCACACATAAATAATGACTAGCCATGTAACCTTGAGCAAGTTACTTATCCCCAATTGCTTAAAAAAAAATATTTTTCAAAAGTCAATGTAGGACCAATCTCAGCTATACCCAGGTTTATGGTATGGTTTAACTTATCATCTCCTCATATCCGTAATGCTGAGCCTCCATAAATGTATCTCTTGGCCAAATCATACCACATATCACAAATGCAGAACAAAAGACATGTGAGCAAAGTAAATAACAAGAAGTTAAATCAGGTAGAAAATGTTCTCTGAACTCATACTGAATGATTGCCTCCCATACCTCCAGAAGAGTAAGAGCCCATCTCTTAACATAGTCCCACTATATCCCTAATGAAATGAAAGAAGAGCAATATTAGATAAAATTCATGGCAGTGATGATGAACATGGGAAGCTAAAATTCCTCTTTCTATTAAGTTTCCTCATTTCTCTTGGTCTGATAGGGTAAAAAGCATGGCTGACCTAAGGTCAAACACAATGAGCATACAGACTGGACCATGGGGCTCAGGAATACTTATTGTCAAATCTCTGGGCACTAGTGTTCTTTACATACAGCTTTCATGTCCATCTCTGCTATCATTCCATCTTCCAATCACTCAGCTTTAAGACCATTCAAGCCTCTGACCTTTATGACATTCCCCTCAGCAGTTTTTTTAACCTTCCTGTGCTAGGAATTTCCTTACCCAATACAAGGTGACATCACCATGATACAAACTCACACACACTCTTCTGAGTTATATAGTCCAGATAATTTCCCCCAATGAATAAGATTTTCTTGCTCTCATATCTTCTGGGAAATAGGGCCCAAGAATATATATTCTAGATTTCAAAAAGAAAAGAGATGAAGGAGAGAGTGGTTCAGATATTCAATTTCACTAAATGAAGAAATAGAGAGGGGAGAGCAAGATTTTTGTCTTCCAGATACCCTGCCTTGAACAAAGGACAGAAAAGAATAAAGGGAGAAAAGACAAATATTTTGCCAATAAATGGAATATTAGATTCCATAAAAGCTTGGAGAGAAAAAGAAATAAGGATGGGGATTAATTAAATAACACTTTTTGGGAAGTGTGCCACAAATGCATGTTTTGAAGTTTATGAGTGGTTAGGGGTGTTGGACATGGAGGAAGGGAAGACTTTGAATTTTACTCTTATCTGAGATGAGAAAAGAAAGAAAAGAGAAGAAAGGACAAAAGCAGAAAAAAGAAGAGGAAGAGAGGAGGGGAGGTGAAAGAAGATGGGAAATGAGGGGAGAGGACACAAGAGAAGGAAGGTAAAGAAGGAGGGTGAGAGGAAAAGAAATAATTCAAATGCAAGAGATAATAAATGAATATTGTATATAAATATATGTTGCATGGTGCATAAATACAAGAGAAAAGGGATTCAAAGAGGTGCAAATCCAAGGCCAAGTTAGGCAGCAGAGGAAGCATCTTTTTGGATTCCTCTATCATCCTTGCCATATCCTTTCCCCCTTATCCCTTCAGATCAGGCTGACTACTCAGTATCTGGACTCTGGAATTCTACTCCACCTTTACCTTCTGAGTAATACCCTGTATTCCAGGTCTTTCCCTGTTTATCTTTAACCCATTCATCCCAACTCGTCTCCTGTTCAGGGCTATATGCAGGAATTTTGTAGTTGGGTCAGAGGGAGTAAAGTGTACACCACACAGGTTTCTGAAAACTTTTGTTCTCCAGGATGGTGAGCAAGAATTTTGTACTAATGGAGCACAGAGACATGAGGGAAGACTCCACCTTTTCCCTATTTCCGCCAATGTTACTGGCCAGCTTCACTGTCTATCAGCTTTAGGACCCTAAACAACCATTGTAATTGGTCGTTACTCATGATGGGCTGGCATATTGCTCAGCCAACCAATGACAGAGGAAGCTGAAGCTCTGTTTTCTCCCCTCTCTTCTAATTCAGTGCACATGTGCACACATACCCACACACCCCACCCACACATCCACCCACACCCACAGAGACACACCGATGGACAGACAGACACACACCTCCACCCCCACCCCACCCCCAGGTTGAAGATGCAAAGTTTTCCTTGCTCTCAAACAACAGAGCGATGACAAATTCTCCAGAATCCCCAGGTCTGTTTCATCAGCTCATAAGAAACAAGGGAAAGCAGAGAAGCTCCTAGCCGGGGCTCAGGCATTTCCAAATGGAGCAGTGTCCTCAAATAACCCAGCTCGGTTGCAGTTTTCTTCTTGTCCCACTTCTCCAGAGCCCGAAGTATTTGGCCAGCTAATCTGGAGAAGTAATCTGCGCTAATGAGGTGATGTATGTGAAGTGCTTTGTGAGCATATAAATGTCACCATTAGTAGTAACAACAGACATACCAGCGCTCATTATCACCTATTATAAGAGCCACTTTACAGTTCTGTATGGACTTTGGAAAGAGCCTGCTAATTCGTTGCTGTGCTTCTAGTCCCTCTCCTTTCCCTAATCGATCCTCCACATGGCTGCCAAAAGAGTCTAAAGCACATCCTGACTACTTCTTCTGTGGTTCTGCCTGGCCACTGACATAGAATCGAAACCCTTTTAAAGCCCCTCCTTCACAACTTGGCTCTAGTGTATCTTTCCAGGTTTATTTCACACTATTCCCTCTCACTCTACATTCTAGCCACATGCATTTGCTTGCTTTCCCCCAATCTTCCATCTCACACCTCCATGACTTTACACCGGCTGTCTCCCATTCTCGGACTGCTCACCCCCATTATCCCCATCTCTTTGAATCCCTAGATCTCTTCAAGGTTCAGTTCAAGTGGCTTCTTCCTCCTGAGGTTCCCCTGCCTTCCCTAAATTACTTCGTATTTACTTATCTGTCTGCATGCTTTATTATCCCAATAGAATGTAAGTCTCTTGAGGGTTATTATTGTTGCATTTTTTTCTCTTTGCATCTCTGGAACCAAGAACAGCGATGCATCTCTCTGCTTTGACCATCCTATTTGGGAGTTGGAAAGGTGGGGTTTGACCCCAGGCAGAATTCATTGCCTGGCATGGCCACCATCTCCATAGGGAGCGTGAACTCAACAAGGCAAGATTGTACCTGGCACATGGCAGCTTCTCCCTGCTTTCTATCTGCTTTCATGAGTAGGTATCTGAGCAAGGGTTGAGATGAAAGGGTCCATGAGGTGTCCTTATGAGTTCAAGATGGCCAGACAGTTGTGTGTGTTGCAGAGGTTGTGTCCACAAAAATGGCTCCCACACCTCCTCCACCATTTGCAGTGGCTGGTGGAGACTGGAGTTTCTTGAGAGGGGAGGAGGGCCATCAACAAAAGATTTGGTGCAAGCCTGGACCATTTTACCATTGGACAAGTATTGGTAGTGGTGGGACAATACAGTATTGAGATGAGGTATAATATGCCTAAATGGCAGTCTTGCAAACTATTTCATGGTCTTATGAGTATCAGCCTCTTACATAATTATAACTAAGTTGTTACAAAATTCTGTTTTAAGTTTGTTACTGTTGAGTCATTTGTAAGTCACATCCAACTCTTTGTGACCCCATTTAGGATTTTCTTGGCAGAGATACTGGTAATGGTTTGCCATTTCCTTCTCCAGCTCATTTTATAGATAAGGAAACTGAAGCAAACAGGGTGAAGTGACTTGCCCAGGGTCACACAGCTAGTGTCCAAGGTCAGATTTGAACTCAGGAAATTGAGTTTTCCTGTCTCCAAGGCCCAGCATTGGTGGAAGGAGTACTCATACTAATAATACCTTACAAGTATTAGTAGATTTTATGTTATTTTTTATCTGAAAATGAGGAGATTGAACCAAATGGCCTCTGATAGCCACTCCAATTCTAGGTCTGTGACACTATAGGGTTAAAATTTTGGAGCTGAAAGAAACTGAAGAGTGGTCACTCAACTTGTCCAGGGTCATATAGTTTGTCAATGGTTGAGTCAGGCTCCTGGCTCACAGTTCAGTGCTCAATTAAAGAACTTGTCCCCTTATGTATAGGGGATCTCCTCTATGTGGCTCCTGTCTCCTTTAGAACAGACTGCAACCTACCTGGGCTTTTTCATTCTATGCAGATGCTATTCCTGTCTTCTGGTAAAATTCTCCACAGAGGGTCCACCCAACATGAAAGGGCTCTCCCTCCCTTGAGATCTCTTGACATTGCATGGATACCAGCAGGGAACATGGACTGTCTACATAACTGGTCATTATAGAATACAATTACTTTTAAAATTTAGAGACCTTCTAGAGTCTGCCTATCAAGTCACACCATGCAAAATTAAGGCCACTTCCCACTGGGTCATCTTTGCCCTAGAAAAAGATTACGTTTATTCCTGTGTGGTCATATGTGCTTTAGCTTTTTGATGGACTTCATTGCAGAGAAATTGCTATATAAGTGCCACTCTAGCTAACAATGTTAGTTATATAAGTATCTATCTTGGCCCAAACAAGCTCAAATGTGGGACCTTTTATAAAGAAAGGCACCTCAATAGAATAAGGTTATTTGGTGTGTAACCATGCTGGCAAGCTCTTGCTTGAAGGCTTAATTGATTTTACTGAATGCAAGTCCTTTGGGAGCATGGAGTTTGCATGTATTAAGAATAATATAATATGCTAATGTGGATTATTAGGGTGGTTGGACATCTGATTGATGCTGAGTGAATGAAAAAATGCATTTTCAAGAATGCATTCCCAGGGCTCAATACCAATTTCAGCAAAGGACAGAGGCCATATCAGGAGTTGATGAGTCTCTTTTGGGAAGTTGGGGATACAATGTCATTGGGGGGAAATGTAATTTGTGAAAATTTCCTCAAAGGGCTTGTTAAATATTTCTCAAAAAGACTTTGTGCTGAAATGGAAAGGTAATCATTCTACAAGGCAATATGAAACCACAGATTGTGGCTTCCTCAGGTCTCCCTGAGGGTAGTTCTGATAGCAGCCTTGATGTTGTCAATGGCGGAAAAAGGTGCCTTAAAAGTGTTGACAAAATAGATTCTACACTCTGGCAATATTAAGAAATTACCGTTCTGCTTTCTCAAACTGAAGGTGACAAACTAGTTGAGAGAGTACTGATTCTTTCCCAGTGTCCTTTAAACAGTGTTAGAGATCAGACTGATGAAGGAGATTGAGGGGCAGGTGATTAGAAACATTGTTTTAGACATGGGCTTCCTCTGTAGCTTCCACCCCAGTAATCTGATGATGATGATGATGATGATAGATAGATAGATAGATAGATAGATAGATAGATAGATAGATAGACTATAAGATAACACAGTAACAACAACCAACATTCACATATTTCTTTAAGGTTTTCAAAACACTTTACAAATTATTTTATCCTCCACAACAACCCGGGGACATAGATGTTATAATTATCCACATTTTACTGATGTGGAAATAGAAGCAGGCAGCATAAGTGACTTGTCCTGGGTTAATCAGCTAGTAAGAGTTTTAGCCCACAGCTAAATTCAGGTCTTCCTAATTCCAGGTCCAGCACTCTAACCACCTCTTCACTCAGCTGCTTTTAGCCTGATCAGCCTACCTTGTACCATTCCCCCAATTTACACCTACAGATTTATACAGAGAAGTGACCTTGGGGGGCACACTTTGGAGCAGAAAATCATCTGCAGAGGTTGTGAGCTGCTGACAGGGATGGCTGGGAACTGGAAATCTTGGGGCAGGGAGAGCAATATTCACACCTATTTTATTGTAATTTCACAAATGCTTGAGACAAGACTTGTCTTCCTCAGACCACTGTCTATGGTGCTGACCTAGAGAGAAACACATATTCCCATATGCAAAGAGAGAAAGTGAGATCCTTTAGGGACTGAGTTACTCAGGGCAACAAATCCTAAACAAGTTTTTCTTTGCACATGTTTAGTCTCCATATGACAGGGGAAACATATGGGAGTTTCTGTGCAGTGGAAAAGTCAGGATTTGCATTCAGAATACTTAGTTTCTCATCTCAACTATACTATCCCAAGTATCCCAAGTTACTTAATAGCTTTTGGCTTCAATTTTCTAATCTATGAGATATTTGAGTAGAAAGAGATGACCTCTAAGGTACTTTCTAGCGCTCAGTCTGTAATCAGATCAGCAGGACACCTCTGTTGATTTACATAGCCTCAGTCTCACCAATTGTGGGTAGGGCTGATACAAAACAATAGCATGGTTACAAAAGAATTGAGTGTGAGGCTGATTAAGGCACTTGTTCTTGAGGTGCTTTATCTGGAGTAATAAATCAGCTCCAAAAGTCCTGACCTTCTGATGTGGACTTCTTTGGGGCTGGAACCCTATGTGCTTCTCTGGGGTGGAGGTGGGGACAGTATTCACCATCTATGTTACATAGAGAACAGCTTTTTTCTTTTCCCATATTTGCTTAGTGGGAAAGTAGCTTTCATTACCCTTTCTCTTTTCTCTTCACTATCAGTTGGTTCTTTGAGGGGACAATTTTGACTTTGGCCTTGTATCCCTAGCACCCAACAGTGATCAGAATATAGAGTTAATACTGGACCTGTGATTTCCTTGGTATAGGTAATTACCAGGTAAGGAAATTCCCTCAGAAAGGCAGGTCATCACTTTCTCTGCAACCTACAGTCTTAGTCGTCTAAGAGCTTGGACAGAAATTTAAGATTAAGTGACTTACCCAGAGTCACATAGCCAGTATGTGTCCAAGGCAAGACTCAAACACATTTTCCTGACTTTGACGACAGCTCTCTATCCATTCTACCATATTGTCTTTTTCTTGGTACATAATAGGTACTTGAAAAAAGATTTTTTGCATTGCATTTGTTGAATTGGAACTTCTAGAACAAGCATCTTCATTGTTTCACTGTTGCTCACTCCTTGACCCTTTGAAGTGTAGCTTCTAACCTCATTATTCAACTAAACCCACTGTCTCCCTTGTGATTGTCAAAATCCTGTGGCCACTCCTTAATTCCCAAACTCCTCTACTTCTCTGATACATTTGACATAGTTGATCATCCACTGTTTTGGGAAAATTTTCATACCTTTACCTGTTTTGACACCAAACAATTTTGGTTCTCTTTCTACCTCTTCAAATGTTCTTCTTCAGTTTTTATTATTCCTCTTCATCCTACCACTTCCCTAATACTAAGAGTTATGTTAGGTTCAGATTTTGGTCATCTATTCTTTCTGGATTCTATCTACCTAAGAGAGCTCATGCCTCCTCTATGTAGATGATTTTCAAATCTACAGATCTCCAATCTTAATTTCTCACCTAAATTCTCTCCCTGTGTGGGCAATCATATTGGTTATTTTTGCTTGGATAAATCAATTAGCATTTATTGAGCACCTACTATATGCTAGGCCCTGGCCATGGGTGGGGAACCTGTGGCACCAAGGCCATATGTGGCCCTCTTTAGAACTTCTACAGAACTTCATATACTATTCAAATCACAAATGATTTGTTCTGTGAAGTTTGGATTCAGTCAAAGGTCCTCACTTGAGGACCTAGAGGGTTACATATGGCCTTGAGGCTACAGGTCCCCCCTCCCCCTTGCACTGTAAACTATAAACCTGGTATGTGTCAAACGAAGCTCATCACAAACAGGAACACAGATAGAGCCTGCTTGTTATTGTTTGTCCTTCAATCTTGAAGATGTCCAACGACATCACAGGGTGATGTCCTGACTTGTCAGTGAGTTGGAGTTAAGTGAAGCAGAACTGTGTAAAGGTGCAAAGTCATCAGCCTCACTCCTTCCTCTAGAGTCATCAGAGTCCAATGGCAAGATGGAGGTCAAAACGACAGGGTATGGCTCAGGATGCAGGGGGAGACCTTAGCGGTTTTAAGCTAAGACATTCCCAGGTCTCAGTTTGCCTGGGGCAACACCCATTCAGTGATTAAGGGCTAGGTGAGGATTGAAAAGGTAGATGACCTAGAGTTTAAAAAAGCAGTTTCATAAGTTCATTGAAGGGGAGCCATGCCTATACAACAGTCAATATGAAAAAGAATAAGAGATTTTAGTGGATGGCAATCTCAAAATGAGATTGTTTGAATTAATAAGAGCCATAACAAGAGTAGGATGACTAGGGCTTTTTCCCTAGAGTACTTTTGGAGGGTGGTGACAGCACTGATACTCCTTTAATAACTGCAAACAACTGGTTTTTAGCACATAGGAAGAATATTTATTTATTTATTTGCAAATGTTTTATTTGTGAAAAATACTGAATTGATAATTATACAATAACAAGTGTGAAATTATCTACAATATAAAAAAGAATCTTGGAAAGATAATATGCAAATAGGAATCAACACTATTATTTGGAATATGTCCTATGAACTAGGCAATTCAATAACTAATATAACCAAATCTTTATTTCTATAGCAGTAACTTCTCAAAATTTTTATTTTGCTTTCCAGTAGGAGCATTTTTGTCAAATGATAATGTAAAGCTCTGTATCTTAGAAAAAAAGTAAAATCCAGTTTTTACAGTTTTTTAACTTTAATTTCATGTTATAGTTTTGAAACATAAAATATCTTTTAGACACAATAAAACTCTTTTAGAATCCTTAATTGACATTATCTTAAGAAAAGTGGCCTTAGGGATTCAACGTACCTCTAGCAAGTAAGCCATCTAATTCTTTTTTTTTAAACAAATGCTTTATTAACTTCTTGTTTACATCATTAATTTCAGCCAGATTTTGAGTTACAATTTTTCCCCATTTTTCCCCTACCCACCACCCCAGAATAGCAGTCCCACAAGATATCCCCTCAATAAGAAGATTATTTGGCTCAAATAAAAGGCTATTAGTTGGTATATTTCCTTCTTACCTATATCCACATTCTAAGTGAAAACTTCCTTGACCTAGCCTAGTCCTTTTGCCTTCCCTATAAACAGCCTCCTCAACAATGGCCTCCGAGTTTCCTGAATCTTTCCCTCCACAAGGTCTTATATCCTGAGATCTGAGTTCTATCTCTGAAGTCTTTCAACTATCTTTGTTGTAAAAATTGATTTAAGGGTACATTTTATGATGCCTGTTCTGGCCATATTTTATGGTGCTTACTTTGAGGATCAAAATGACTAGTTATGGCTTCAGCAATAACATATCTCTCTCTCTCTCTCTCTCTCTCTCTCTCTCTCTCTCTCTCAGAGAGAGAGAGAGAGAGAGAGAGAGAGAGAGGTAAAAGTTCCACTTTCTTTTTTCCTAATCATACCGCAATATCATATCTGACATAGCAGGTTCAGCTTTGGGTCTTATTTTTTTTAAGAATATTTACAAACTGGAGAAGAACACAATCAGAATGGTGAGGGAACTGGAAAGTCATTTGAAAGGTTTGAGAATATTTAGACTGGAGAAGAGAGAGAAGGAAGATATTACAGTTGTTTTTAAAGTATTTTAAAGGCTATTACATGGAAAAGGGATTGGATTTGTTCTATCTGTTCCCAGAAGAGAGAACTAGGTACAGTGGGTGTCTTCCAAATTTCAATGCCTGACTTCACATCTTCCAAAGTTCACTTCTTGCCAATACAGCTCTCCTTGTAAAAACAAAAGCTTTTTTTTTTCCTCAAGCAGGGAAAGTTTCTTCTAAAAATTTTAAGAGTTTTCTCCCTTCAGTGTTTCCTCACAAGATAAAATACCAAGGTCATGACAAATAATACTCTGGGAACTTCTTCCTCCCAACTTAGCATGACCAAAAGATCATGGGAAACACTTCAAGGCAGTGTGTTGCATCCAGAAGTCACAGAATATGACAAATAGGCTAATTGGAATGAAGGGAAATGTGACCCTTGATGAGAGCAGCCCTCAGGCACACAGAGCTTAATGTCATTGGGATGAATTGTGTGCCAAGGCATAAGGCTGGGCCGATGTGGTAGCCATCTTTAACTGAAGCTAGACAAGAGAGTGATATGGATTAAATTTGATTAAAGTTTGCCTGCAGAAATCTATCCTTAGAAAATCCCATAGAGCCTCATAAATAACACTCCCCAAGAGGGAAGCATGGGGTGCTCAGCTCAGGAAGAAAAAGGTGGAGACACATTAAATCTGCACTGAGTTATCTTTTAGGACTTAAGGGAACAGATGTATAATCTCTGTGCCCCAGAATATGATCTGACTTCCCTAGCTAAGGTTAGGATTGCACCCTGAAGACAGCTTCACCTTAGGCTACTGCCAAGAGAAGGCTTTTATGCTACTTTTAGGGGCAGCCTAAGTAATAAGATTTCTTCAGTGTCTGTACCATCTCTATTCTAGCAGTACCACATTCCAGTAAAATATAAGCTCCTTGAGGGCAGGAACTCTTTTATGTTTGTCTTGGTATCTTCAACACCTAGCACAATGCTTGGCACATATTCGTTGCTTAATAAATGTTTGTTGAATTGTGGATCTTTACCTATTCAGGTCTGAATTTAGGTGAGCATTTGGGTATATAGTTGTTTTATTAGTGGCTATCTGAATTAAATGATGATGATCATCATAAACAATATTGCAGTTTACATTTGTAGAAGGACCCATGTCTGTATTATAGTAATAATAATATAACAACAGTGTACATTTATATAGCCTTTTAAGGTTTGCATAGAGCTTTATATACATCATCTAATTCGAACCTTACAACATCCTATGAAATTTTTGTTGTTAAGTCATTTTTCAGTCACATTCCATTCTCTGTGACCCCATTTGGAGTTTTCTTGGTGAGGGTATTGGAGTGGTTCACCATTTCCTTCTCCAGCCCATTTTAAATATGAGGAATTGAGGCAAACAGGGTTAAATGACTTGTCCAGGGCCACACAGCTAGCCAGATTTGAACTCATGAAGAAGAGTCTTCCTGATTCCAAGCTCAATATCCACTGCACCACCTAGCTGCCATCCCCATGCTATTATTATTACCCCCATCTAACAAATGGGAAAGCCTAGGCAAGAAGCAGCAAGTACTGTGAAATGCAGAGATAGAAGAAAGCAGAGATAACACCTAGACTTACACAGGAGAGATATTTGCCTGAGACACTTCTGTCACTCTGAGTGTGTGGTAAAAAGCTGGCCTGGCAGCTGTTGGTGACAGTACTTCTGCCTAGGTACCAAGGTGTTTAAGTGAACTAGATAATGAGAAGATGGTGTGGATCTCTTAGGTCAAGCCTGGTATAGCTGGTCATAAGAAAAAGTATGGGGAGTGAGTGGAGCAGGTGCAGGAGCGAAATTATCTGAAGGTGACAGCTTTAACACATAAGCTATTTAGTCCTGAATTTTTCTCTTCCTGAGTCATTGTGATGAGTACAGGTAATAATAGGAATAATGCTAAGATAATAATAGTATTTATGTAGCACTTCAAGATTTGCAAAGTGTTTTATAAATATTATGTCATTTTATCCTCACAGCCATCCTGGAAGCTAGATACCATTATTATGTTCATTGCATACACAACAAAGAAACTAAGGCAGATAGAGGCTAAGTAATCTTTATATGCTACTTCAAGGTTTCCAAAGTGTTGTGTCTCATTTGATGCTCACAGATGTCTGTGTCAGTGAAAGTTCACGGTTCGTGATGTTCCAGAGCTCCTACACAGTGAACACCAGAAGTGCAGCAGATATAGCTTATAGCTACTCATCTGAATTGTCCCTACCCAGAGTACTCCCAATGCTTCATCATCCAGAAACAGTACCTAAGGGCAAAAGAGTAATGTACACAACCCATCAGCTGACCAAGAAACATTTATGCCAAGCAATGGACTAGGTGCTGGAGATAACAAGATAAACATGTGTGAAACAGTCCCTGCCCTCAAGCTCTTTACAATCTAACCAAAGGAGGAAATTTTTATATAGACAAGTACATGCAAATTATATACAAAATAGAGAAAAGGTTATTTTTGGAGGAATACACCAGGAACTGGGGCAGAACAAAAATTGCTTCTTGTAAAAGTTGGAGTTTAACTTGATCCATAAAAGAAACAAGGAGTTTTAAGGTACAAAGACAAGGAGGGAATACATTCTATGAAGGTAGGCAACCAGGGCAAAAGTCCATAGACAGGAGTTACTGTGTATACCATGCCATGTATGAAGAATAATAAGGTCCCTTTGGTGGGAACATAGGGGAATAATGAATATTAAGCATTGAAAAGTGAGTTGTGACCAGGCTATAAAGGATTTTAAATAACAAATAGAGTAGTTCATATTTAATATGATTTTAATTTATGTAATATTTTTGTCATTTTTTGCCTTTTGGAGGGCAATTGGGGTTGTGACTTACCCAAGTTCACATGACTAGTTTTAAACTCAGGTCCTCCTGACTCCAGGGCTGGTGCTCTATTCACTGGTCCACCTAGCCACACCATTTATGTAATATTTATAATCCATTTATATAATATCTGGTAATAGGAAGCTCTTGGAGTTTCCTGAGTAGGGAAGCATAATCAGGCCCATGCTTCAGAAAAATCATTTTGTCAGCTATGTGAAGGATGGCTTGAAGCAGGATGAGAGCTTAACTTGGGTGAATAGTTGAGAAAATGCACTACAGTTATCCCTTCCATATCACAACTTTCCCCATCCCGGGCTTGATATATCACAGTTTGGTGTGAGAAATTAAATGGGAATGTTTTTGGAGTTTTGCAGAAGCCTCAGACAACATGCAAAGGCCAGCAGATGACACAGAAAAAAGCTTAGAAACTCAGAAGTGCATAAAATATATGTACCGTATTGTATAATGTCAACATTTTATCTTTTAATACCATAAAAGTATACATTTTTTTTAAAAGTTAAAATAAGTAAAAAGTTAAAGTTTGTGAAAAGAACAGAAAAGCCAGGAATGTAAGAATATCTTAAAAAGTTTAGTAACTCATAAGTGCATAAAACATATGTACTGTTGTGTGTAACATTACGTGTTCAGTATGTATTTTACTGTTTAATAACATAAATGAACAGTTACACATTTTTTTTCTTAAAATTAAATTTGTAGTAAAAGAACTGCAGGGTACCAACTTGGGGATACCAAGCATGTTTATAGCAATCTCTATTCATGTGACATCTTGCAGTGATCTTTGTATCTTCAGTGTCTTGTGTCATTTAAATTACAAAGAGAGGGCCAGAAAATTATACACTTATTTTCCAGAACTCGGGGGTGGGAGGTGTGGGAGGGGCACCTTGCCCCTAATCTCCGTGATGTGGAAGGTCCATATTTGCCAAGGTGTGTAACATTGTATACATATCCTGTGAGACTCAATTAGTGAGTCAATTTTGCTGAACTGCTCTTTTCTCTTTCTTTTTGTTACAAGAAATGACTGCTGAGCTGGGGAAGGAGAGGAGGAGGTTTGGGAAATGAAGGTAATAAAAAAGAAAAGATATCAATATATAACATTTTAAGTCGAAAAAGGTGCCCAGCAGTCAGTATCATGTTCCGTTTTATACATTTCAAAGTGCTTTCTCATACATTATCCCATTAGATCCTTAGAACAATTCTATGAATTTAGTAGAATGGGTATAACTATCTTCATTTGGCAAATGAGGAAATTGGGCTCAGAGAAAACCACACAGCTAGGTAATGACAGTGCTGGAAGGAAGCTTCAGCTGCTCATTCTTGGTACTGTGACTTCACGATTAGATTACAAATGCCCTTTAGAGTCATTCAGCAAATACTAACCAAGCATATACTATGTGCCCAGCACTTTACTGGGCAAGATGGGGGATTCAAAGGAATAGGAGCCATGGTCCCTGCCCTCAGTGAGGTTTTCATTGATGCCAAAGTGCTATGCAAGGCAGCTAGGTGACAGTGGATGGAGTGTTGGATTTGGAGCTAGGAAGATGAGTTCAGAATCCTGCCTTTGACACTTACTAGCTGTGTGACCCTGGGCAAATCACTACTTTCTCTCTAGCTCAGTTTTCTTATTTGTAAAATAAGGATAATAACACCTACCTCACAGGGTTGGGAGAATCAGTTATGATAACGTGTAAAATGCTTTGCAAACTTGAAAATACTCTATGAATGCTAGCTGTTATTTTTAGATGCTGCATAAGCAACTCGGTAAGTATTTTTTAAATGAACGAGTACTTGTTGAAAGATTCAGGTTATTTTAATATTGGAGGAAATACCTGGTGGTTAACAAAATGACTTTTCTCAAAACTTGTGGAAGAAGCTTCCTTTGCTCTATATTGTTGTTCATCCTTCATTTTGGAAGAGAACCAATGATATCACAAGCAATGTCTTGACTTGTGTGCAAGCTGGATTTAAGTGAGGCAGAGTTGCACAAAATTGTCAGCCTCACTCTCTCTTCCAGAGTCATTGAAGTCCAGTGGCAAGACAAAAGTCGGGATGACTGGCAATGGCCTGGGATGCAGTGTATGACCTTGGCACATTTGAGGTCTGACCAAGTTCTAAGTGCTCCAAGTTGAGGTGTCAGATACAAATAGTGAAAACTCAATTATCCATTCAAAGGAGTTGGGTAGGGAACAATTAGTCTCTCTGGTTTTTTCTCCCACCCTAACACATTTCTTGGTTTAAGTCAAGAAACTCTTTAGAATCATAGAATTTCAGAGCTAGAAGAGACCTTAGTGGTCATTTTATACATGAAGAAACAGACTCAGATAAGCTAAGTGACTTACCCAATGTCACACAGCTAAAGTGATAAGAAAGTTGGCAAATGGACCCAGAAAAAAAGACATAGAGTTGTCCCTTGAGAGGAGAGCTTTGCTGAGTATCAGCATGGCAAGAGAAAAAAAAAAAAACACAGTCTTGGGGCTAGAATGCCTGAGCCTGAAGCAAAGGCTGAGAACTGGTTCTGCCATAGATGAAGGACTATGAGCAAGTTACTATATCTCTGAGGGCCTCAGTTTCCTCATCTATAAAATGGAGATAGTGATACTTGTATTACTTGTCTACCAAGGTTGTTTTAAGAAATGTATTTTTCAAAGCATCTAAGAATATGTTAAGTTTGAAGAATATAGCCAAAACCCATTCCTATTAAAAACACTAGAGATCATAAGAATAAAGAAAATGATTCTTAAAATAAATAATGTAGCCAAGATGCTACTGTTACACATTCAGTGAATGGGCTTGAAGACCAATTCCCTTAGAACCAAGTGGTGCCAAAATCATGAGCATGCATAGTTTCATTTTGGCTAATCTCATAAAGCAGCACATCACAGTTCTAGGTCCCCAGAAGATAAATCTATCACACATACCAGAGTACACACTAAAGCTCAGTTTATACAGATGTCTCCTTCCCAACCAATTCATGACTTTCCAGAAAGTTGTGTTAAAGGAAGACATTTGGAGGGGAAAGGAGAAAAGTTGCCAAGAAGTCAATTGAGGCTCTGTCACATGAAAAAGTTCCTAACTGGGGGCAGCTAGGTAGTGCAGTGAATAGAGCACAGGCCCTGGAGTCAGGAGGACCTAAGTTCAAATCTGGCCTCACACACTTAACACAAAAACTAGCCGTGTGACCTTGGGCAAGTCACTTAACCCCAATTGCCCTCCAAAAAGAAAAAAAAAGTTCCTAACAATTAGAACTATACCAAAATGAAAAGGACTGTTTCCAGGGTGGTGCAGTGATCCCCCTCTTTGGGGGTCTTCAAGAACAGACCAAGTGGTTACTTGTCTGATATATTAAACGGGGCATCCCTTCATGTATAGGTTGGACTTCGTTGTGGTTGTTGTTCAGTCATCTCCAATTATTTGTGACCCTATTTGGTGTTTTCTTGGCAAAGATACATAGAGTTCCTCTATTCATTGATGAAGCAAATATATTTATGAAGCTCTGTCCTGGTCCTTGGCAACTGCTTTTTTGAGATGTAGAGAATTTCACAAAATAAAGCTAAGCAGTAATGCTAAAAATCAATAAGCTTTTCCTTGGGGAGATGGAATAATAATAATAATAATAATAATAATAACAATAACAATAGTACAGTTATGTAGACTGTTTTGGGGTTTGCTGGACATTTTCCATATATCACTTCATGGGACCTCAAAAAGACCGTGTGAGGTAGGTGGGACAAGTATACCCATTTTACACAGGAAGAAACTAAAGCTAAGAACAGGAAGCAATTTGTCCCAGGCGACTCAGTCAGTAAATGTTTGAGGCAAGACTGGTCTTCCTAAATCCTAGTCCAGTATTTGGTTACTCAATCTGTCACTGTTACCTTGAATGAGGGAAGATGCTTAACTTTCGTCTTAGGGGTAGAAGGAGAGGTCTGGCACCTTAAAGAAGAGGTTGAGGAAAGAAAGGACAAAAAACGCATTGGGTATGCAGCAGGAGTGTGCTGGAACTATCTAGAACTGGCTCCCAAGAGCTGATTGCTAGATTTCAAGTATTAGCCTTTACACCTCAGAAATCAGGAAATGCTAGAAATCAAGGACTGATGTATTGTTTTATTTATTATTTAGACATAAGACAGTGGCAGAGAAAATGTTAAGAATACAGATTAAACTTAAAAATAGGTTACTGTAGCAGCAAGCACCCCAATATCCCTGGGGTGACTGCCAACACAGGTTCTTAGATCTGCTTTTCAAAAGGAAAGCATCTCAAAATGGGTTAATAAGCTTACTTTAATCAAACAAACATATATCATTTACCTAGTTCAGGGGAAAAAGGTCAGCACCCCGAACTTCAGAGTATACAAACAGTCGTTTCAAAACAGAGAAACAAACAGATCAAGCAGACAGGCTTCCAAACTGTCCAACCATTACATCAATACCAAATCACAGTTACCAGAGAGGGAAGCATCAACATGTGGGTTTTCAAAGCCGGGGGGCTCTCAACAATGGCTTCCCAGAGTCTCATCTGGTCAAATCACACAACACTTCTCAAAGTGAGCCTCAAAGCAAAGCCTCTTCTCCTGGCTCAGAATGTAACCACCCTCTTGACCCACTGCCCAATCACACAGCATCAAGGTGTGGTCATTCCTGAAAACCAAGCCTCCTACCACAGGCTCCATGTGACCACATTCAGCCTATTAGGAGGCAGGGCATATTTTCAAATCAAGGAAGGTTTTCAGAGTCTCTTAAAGCCAATCAAAGTCTCTTAAGCCAATCAAAGGGTCTAGGGGCAGGGAAGATCCTCAAATCTGGATTTCCATTACAGTTGCACATACATTTCCCTCCCTCCCCCAGAGATCTGGTTGTTAAACATTTAATAGCTTACCCCTGGCTAATCACTACCTCAGAGGCAAAGACACAGATGAGTCTCCAGAGAGGCCAAGAAACAGAATTGTGGGTTTAGCAGTGATCACCAAGCTCAGCAGCTGGAGGAAGGGGATCAATGATCCAGGAGAAAGACACTCTCCTTGCTCTGGCATCTGGCTCCCAGCTGGTGCCAGGCTCTCTGTGATTTCTCTAGGTCTTTGGTGCTGGATAGCTGAGTAGGTAAGCATTATGATGTAAAAGATGAAAGATGGTCAGATGCTTTATGGGAAATGGTGGATTGTTGCCCTCAGGAATATCTCATTGGTTTCTCACACCTCTGCCAACACAGAGAGGGAGGTAATATTCAACAAGGGAAAGGAAGATTCCAAATTTGAGGATCTGTGCTGTCATGCCAGACAAGAAGGGGGTGGATATATGTACAGCAGAGGTAGTCTGTCTGTAGAAGAACAACACCTTAAAAATGGCTTCCACAGGTTCCTACTGTTTTCAGAGGACTGTGCTAGGTGCTGGGGGAAGGGGGAGAGACATACAAAGTTTAGATAAGACAAGGTTTCTGCCCTGAAGGAATTTATAATCTGGAAATGGATGAGGCATAAACACAGAAAAGATTAACCTGGGGAGCTTAAGGTCTGATAGCTGAGTATTAAGTTATTTTCAGTTGTGTCCAACTCTTTGTGACCCCATTTGGGTTTTTTTTTGGCAAAGATACTGGAGTGGTTTATTATTTCCTTCTCCAGTTTATTTTGCTTGCCCAGGATCATGGCTAGTTAAGCATCTGAGGACAGATTTGAACTCAGATCTTCCTAACTCTAGGTCTGGCACTCTAGCCACTGTACCACCTGGATACTATGTAATAATACATTGTAGGTATATTACTAAGATAGGAAACAAATTCTGGAAAGCAATCGGGTTCTCTTCCCTGTCTAAAAAGTGAAAGATGAAAAAAGAACAAAAAGAAGGCTGGACAGAACAACAGACAAAGACAGCTTTAAAAGTTATGTTGAATATATAGTTGGAAGGAAATATATATACATATGGAAGTAAAGGCAAACTCTACTTAATAGAGATTCTTAGTTTCATGTACAATCTTCTCCTGTCTCACAACATATATGGAACACTATTTTGTATGGTGTTTGTTATATTCAAAATAAAAGAAAAAATGGTAAAAAAAATATTGATGGGGAGAAACTTGTGTTAATCATTAGCATACTACTAATGCTTTGGGGCAACTAGGTGTCTCAGTGGATAGCGTGTCAGGCTTAGAGTCAGGAAGATGAGTCTTCCTGAGTTCAAATCTGGCCTTAGGCACTTACTATCTGTGTGACCTTAGACAAGTCACTTAACTTTGCCTCAGTTTCCTCATCTATAAAAATGACCTGGGGAAGGAAATGGCAAACCATTCCAGTATCTTTGCCAAGAAAACCCCAAATGGAGTCACAAAGTGGTGGACTTGATCGAAACTGAGTGAACAGCAACAATGCTTCTTGGTCCAGGAGTACAATCTGGTCCCAGTTGTTGCTACCAGTGCCAATGTGCTTGGCCAAGTGTGATGGGTGATTTAATCTCAACCTTATATTGAAGACCTTCTCCTAATGACTTCTCTTGAAGCTAGAGTCTTCACCCCAAATGATTCAGGATGTTGCCATTCAGTCGAAGCTACTTCAATTTAAAGGAACAAAGAATTTCAGGATCAGGTTAATTCTCAGCTATCTAGTCAAACCCATACAGAGAATCATGGGTTTAGAGCTAGGAAGAACCTTAAAGGTCATGTAATGAATGGGCAAACCCATTCATTTTGAGGAATTTCATTTAAATCCAGGGAGGTAAAATGATTTTTACATGTCCAAAAAGTAATCTGCCTTTTGTCAGAAGACCTCCAGTGAGAGAAACCCTATTATCTCCCAAGGTAGCTCATTCCATTTTGGAAAGTTCTAATTGTTAAGACATCTATCCTTCCATTGATTCCATTTTTGCTTTTCAGTTTTTGCCCATTCATCCCAATTCTGTCTCATAAGGTTAAGCAGAAAAATTCTTCTTGATGGGAGCATTCAGACAAAAAAACAAGCACTTATTAAGTTCTTACCATGTGCTAGATCCAGTGTTAGGTGCTAGGGATACAAAGAAAAACAAAAAAGGGGGGAAGTCCTTGCTCTCAATGAACACACAGTCTAATAAAGGAGACAATGTGCAAAAAACTATGGACAAAAAATATATTTGCAGGATGAATTGCAGATACATGTAGAAGGAAGCCACTAGCATTTAGAGGGATTAGGAAAGGTTCCTGTAGGAAAGAGGACTTGATATGGGACTTGAAGGAAGCCAGGGAAATCAAACAAGGAGTGAGAGAATTCCAGGCATGGGGGCCAGCCAGTGAAAATGCAGAATGGAGATGGAATGTGTTGTGTGAAGATCAGCAAGGAAGCCAGAGTCACTAGTTTGCAGACTACATGGAAGAGAGTGAGGAATAAGAAGACTGAAAGGGTAAGAAGGGGTGAGATAATAAAGGGCTTTGAAAGCCAAACCAAGGATTTTATATTTGATCCTGGAAGAGATAGGAAGCTATCGGAGTTTATTAAATGAGAGGGATTTTAGGATGATCAATTTAACAGCTGAACTGAGGATGGACAGGAGTAGAGAGGGAACTGAGTCAGAGAGATTAATTGGAAGGCTATTGCAGTAATCTAGACATGATCCACCTATGTCTTCTATTCTTTGGGGTGACCATCTCCAACTGCTTCAACTGATCCTCACATGATATGAATTCATTGATCATCATTTATCTTTATTATCATTATAGAATATAATCAACATTATTACTGATTGTCATTTTTGCCTCTTTCTGCAGAGGCATTATGGACCCACATTGTAAAGAAAATGACATGTGTGGGCGGCTAGGTGGCGCAGTGAATAGAGCGCCGGCCCTGGAATCAGAAGGACCTGAGTTCAGATCTGGCCTCAGACACTTAACCCACACAAACAAAAACCTAGCCCTGTGACCTTGGGCAAGTTACTTAACCCCAATTGCCCTAAAAGGGGCGGCTAGGTGGCGCAGTGAGTAAGAGCACCAGCCTCAGAGTTGGGATGACCCGAGATCAAATCCGGCCTCAGAAAATGAGCACCTGGGGGGCAGAGCCAAGATGGCGGAGTAGAAACAGCTCTTCCAAGCCTCTCTGCCCCCAGATTCCCCACAAACTATGTAAAAAAGGACTGTGAACAACTTCTGGAGCCCCAGCACCCACAGAACGACACAGAGAAGCTAACCTCCCGCTGAGGACAGCCCAGCAGCCCTGCAGGAAGGACCAGCGCAGTGGTCTGGGACCTGGCAGCTCGCAGAGCACAGAGCGCAGAGCACAGGAGCCGAGCCCAGGTCCGCGTGAGCCGAGGTTTTAGCCCCAGGGCGACAGGGCCAGCAGCCGGCTAGAGGAACCCCAGAACACCAGGAACCCTGGCGACTCCAGAATTATCAACATAGACATGCCTAGGACAAAGTAAGAGGTTAGTGTCCTATGGGCTTTGGGACCTGTATTTGGGGAATGCGTCAGCTCCCTCCCCTGGGGGCTAGAAGCTGCTGAGGAGACACGCCATTTTGTAGTTTTCAGAGGCAGGTCTGGCTCCCAGCCTACAAATCGTGGGGAGATCCAGCGATCAGTCTTGGGGGTAATCGCTCTTGCTTTAACCTCCCTGGATCTGGATTGTGATCTAGGGTGGAAGTTGTGGGTGGGTTTACAGCTTGCCAGAAACGGAAGTTGCCCCCCACACGTTCGGGACGAAAATTCCTCTAGCTGGCCTTAAAGCCATAGTGTGGCAACAAGCCCAAAAGTCAAGCAATTAAGTGGCAACATGCCAAGGCAAAGGAAACAGAAAAATGCAACCCTAGACTCCTATTTTGGGGGCATAGAGCGGGAAAAGGACTGTGAGGTCAGAAGTCCTGCTCCAAAAGCCCCAGGGGAAAACATGAGCGGGTTGCAGGCCATAGAGGACCTTAAGAAGGACTTTAAAAATCAAATAAGAGAAGTGGAGGAAAAATTGGAAAGAGAAATGAGAAGGATGCAGGAAAAGTATGAAATGAGGGTCAACAGCCTGACTGAGGAAAACAACACCTTAAAAAATAGACTAACTCAAATGGCAAAGGAGGCCCAAAAGGGCAATGAGGAGAAGAATGCCTTAAAAAGTCGAATTTGCCAGATGGAAAAAGAATCTCAAAAGTTCACTGAGGAGATTCATTCCTTCAGAGTTAGATTGGAGCAAATGGAAGCTAGTGACTTTAGGAGAAATCAAGATGCTGTTAAGCAGATCCAAACAAATGAAAGATTAGAAGGCAATGTGAAATATCTCATGGGAAAAACCACTGACCTGGAAAATAGATCCAGGAGAGACAATTTAAAAATTATTGGACTACCTGAAAGCCATGATCAAGGAAAGAACCTAGAAATCACCCTTCAAGAAATTCTCAAGGAAAACTGCCCTGAGGTTTTAGATCCAGAGGGCAAAATAGAGGTTGAAAGAATCCACAGATCACCTCCTGAAAAAGATCCCAAAAAGAAAACTCCCAGAAATATTATAGCCAGGTTCCAGAATCCCAGATCAAGGAGAAAATACTACAAGCAGCCAGGAAGCAACAATTTCTATATTGTGGAAACACAATCAGAATAGCCCAGGACCTGGCAGCTTCTACACTGAGGGATCGAAGGGCATGGAATATGATATTCCAGAGGGCAAAAGAACTGGGAATGAACCCAAGGGTCACCTACCCAGCAAAACTGAGTATTTTGTTTCAGGGGAAAATATGGTCATTCAGTGGAATAGAGGACTTTCAAGCATTCTTGAGGAAAAAACCAGAGTTGAATAGAAAATTTGACATCCAGAGACAAGAAGGAAGAGATGCCTGAGAAGGTAATCAGGGAAAAGAAATCAAAAGGAAGTTATCAAAGTTGAACTATTTACATTCCTATATGGAAAAGCAATAACTGTGACTGATGATATCTTTCTCACTATGAAAATAATGGAAGAAGGGGGTGTGGTAATATGAATACATATGTGAATGTGTGTGTATATGGTTACAGTTATATGGATAGAGGGCATAGGCTGAATTTGTTGGGAAGGGAGAATACTCAAGGGATGAAATTATGAGGTGAGAGAGGAAAGTGGCAAGAGGAGATGGGGAGAGACAGGGTAGGGTAAACTATCCCATGTAGAAGAAGCAAGGGGAAGTGGTTGCAAAGGAGGGGGAGAATAGGAAGGCTAAAAAGGCAAAACCACATTCACATTGAATTTGGTTCAGGGAGAGAATGACATACATACTAAATGGGATATCTCAACCTGCAGCAGGATAGGGGGAAGGGGGATGAGAGGAGGGATGATGGATGGGAGGGCATCCTTGGGGTGAGGGGAGGTTGGAAGTACCCACTATAGAAGAGGGACAGGATTATGTAGGGAATGGACCAGGTGGGGGGTGGGATGAGTGGGAGGGAACTATAAGCAGCCTTGTACAATATATCTACTATGATAATGTTTTGCATAGCTAGACATGTACAACATATACTGAATTACTTATCTCCCAAGAAGGAATGGGTGACGCTTGTAATAGGGAGATAAGATGTACAGGCATTGGGACACAAAGATTCACCTTCCTCTAATGGAAAAGTCGATGGGGGTATGGGAGAAGGTATGGGAGAGAGCAGATTGGAGGAAGCGATATCTTGTGGGACTACTATTCTGAGAGGTTGGGTAGGGGAATAATGGGGGGGAAATGATTGTAACTCAAAATCTGGCGGAAATGAATGATGTAAAACAGAAGTTAATAAAGCAGTTGTTTTAAAAAAAAAAAAGAAAATGAGCACCCACGCATAAATAATGACTAGCCGTATAACCTTGAGCAAGTTGCTTAACCCCAATTGCTTAAAAAAAAAAAAAGAAAAAGAAAATGACGTTAAGATCATTGATTTGATTTATTAATATAATTCATTATTATTTATAACCATTACTACTGTCCTTAGATTAATCCGGGAAATCTGGTTTTAATGAGCACAGTCCTTGACCAACAATATTATTATTGACCATTTTTGATACCTTCTAATTCTATGATTTTTAGGTTGTGATAGGTGGCCAAAAGGTCACCCTCTGAACTGAAGCCAATGTAGAACAAATCCCTAGCTCCTCAAAATATTGAGTGTGCTATTGCTGTTTTAAAAAAAAAAATTATTCAGTTGTTTTTCAGTCATGTCCAAACCTTTGTGACCCCATTTGGAGTTTTCTTGGCAAAGATACTGGAATGGTTTGCCATTTCCTTCTCTAGTTTATTTTATGGATGAGGAAACTGAAGCAAAGGGGTTAAGTGACTTTTCTAGTCACTTAGCTAGTCACATAGCTAGTACCCAGAAGTTAATTGTGGTTGTATTAAGCATACATTAGCAAAGCCAACTCATAGTTACTAATATGAGAAGCCCCCAGTATCTCACTTAAGAAATTTGTTATTGAGAGAATAAGCAAAGTTTGGCTGGGTCTCACATGACATCTGCAAAAACAAGTCTGTGCACAGTCTTTGGGGATCCATCACTTCTTCCGTTCTGGATAGCATGATTCTGAAGACAGCTTGCTTTCCACTCAGGAGCTCCTCCATTTACAAACTGTTTGGTTTCTTGCCTGGAAAGTGATTTTGATATCCCAGATAACACTGAGATTTGGTGATGAGAGAAGGCCTAGGAGTACTGCTGACTAAGCACCTGTGACTGTGTATCAGGAGACCTGACCTCTAACTCTTGATTTATGAGTGAAAAGGCAGCATGCCAGAGTAGACAGAGAGCCATCCTCGAAACCAGAAAGACCTGGGTTCAAGTCCAAATCTCTGGGCCATACTGTCTCTGGAACTCTGGGCAAGATGCTCCATTTCTCTGGTCTCGAGGCTACTCTCTTAGATTATAAATTGCTGAGAAAGTGCTGACCTACATTGAGAGGAGACAATCCATCTAGCAGTTCCTTATCTAATGAAATCACAGACCCAGGCCCTTTTCTACATTGAGTCATAGACTTAGAGCTAGAAGTGATTTTAAGTCATCTAATCCACCTTGTTCATTATACAGATGAGGAAACTGAGGCCCAGGGAATTTAAAGAATTTGGTCAAGGTTACAGATATAACAGGCTTTGAACCTAGGTCCCATGGCTCCAAATTCAGGTGTCTTTTCACAGCATCCAAGCATAGTCCAGTCCATATCCTTATCGCCATTTACTCTGTGGCCACAGGCTGTTGCTTCCTCACCAGTGCCCTACCACTCCTCCTGTGCTTATCAAAATGATACCCACAAATAGTTAATGAAAAAATAAAAATATATTTAAAATAATGAAACATGAGACCCATCTTTCTAAGCCTAATTAAAGCCCACATCCCCCTTGAGGGGGATGCCATCATCTCTTTCTTCCTTGTTCTCTTGTAACATTTATTGTTTCAACCAATTAATGGTCATTTATCATATTCCACCATGTATTTGGGGGGTGAGGGGCAGTTAGGTGGTGCAAGGGAAAGAGCTCTGGGCCTAGAGTCAGGAAGACTTCAAATCTGGCCTCAGACATTTACTAGCTGTGTGACCCTGGGAAAGTCACTTCACCCTGTTTGCCTCAGTTTCCTCACCTGTCAAATGAGTTGGAGATGGAAATGGCAAACCCCTGCAGTCAAGAAAACCCCAAATGGGGCCCCAACTGAAAAAATGTCTTAACTATGTATTTTTATTTATTCTTTCAATGCACACATGTCATTTCTGTCACACATTCCCAGATTGTAAACTTCTTGAAATCAAGGATGCCTCTCTTTTTCCCTTCTCTGCATTTTTCTTAGGTTCAGTACTGCACTGCACATAGTATCTAGTAGGTGTTTGATGGATGAATTAGGCAAATGGGCAAGTCATGGATAGAGTGGATTTGGAACCAGGAGCCCTGAGTTCAAATCCTGACTCTGCTACTCAATCTGGTGACTTTAGGAAAATAATTTGTCTTGGTATCTCGTTTTCTTTGTCCATAAAATGTGGAGGTTCAATCAGATGACCTGTGTGGTCCTCTCTAGCTCTGAATCAATTATCTTACTAGCCTCAGTGAGGCAGGTAAGTGGATAGCTGACCTTGGAGTCAAGAGGAACCAAGTTTAAATCTGGCCTCAGACATTAGTTGTATGACCCTGGACAAGTCACTTAACCCTGTTTGCCTCAATTTCCTCCTCTATAAAATGAATTAGAGATGGAAATAGCAAATGACTCCACTATCTTTACTTTGTCAAATAAATTCTAAATAAGGTCATAAAGAGTCTACAATTGAAAATGACTGAACAACAACAAAACCTCAGTTTTCCATGTTTAAAAAGGCATAGTAACAGTAGAAGACTTTTAATCTCACTGCTACATTACCATAATGAACATTATAAAGTTCAATTATGAGCTTGCACTCCTTGTAAGAATGACATTACATAAACGTCAAATCTAACTCAACTTGCTAGCTGCTGAAGCCATGATGGAAAGGTCCAAGGTCACAGTCATCTGAAAAGTCAGTCAGCTATCTTGGCCCTGTTCAGTGGTCACAAAGCATATTGATTACCCAGCAATCCTTTGTCTCAATAAGTCATTCTGGAGATCTTGTCCCCCCAGGGGAATCAATCACAGAATCAATCTTAGACTGGAGAAGCTTCATCTTTTCCAACTTGTGCCTGACCAGGAAGCCCCTCCACAATGTACTTGCTGTTAGGCAGGACCCTATTGGAGAGTCATCGAATGTTAGGGCTAAAAAAGACTTTCAAAAGCAACTAATTATAGGATTGTAAGATTGAAAATGAATTTGCTACACACAGGAAAGAAGTAGTGACCTTTCTAAAGACTGGTTCTTACCATGTCACTCCTGTCCTGCACCCAATACACTCCAGTGGTTCCCAATCACCTTCAAAATCAAATATAGGTAATCTAATTATAATAATATATATGTAACATTATATATGTATATATAATCCTCTTTGGGGATTTTGAAAAGTGCTCTTCACAAACTAATCCCTTCCTATACTTGTGATCTTCGTGTACTTTACTCCCTCCATCTACTCTATAGCCCTTCCTTGCACATGTCCCTCCATTTCCTAACTCTGGGACTTTTCTTTCTCAGTTCCCGATGTCTGGAACCTCACCCCCACCTCTTGACTTTCCTGGCTTCTTTAGTATTTGGTAAATAGTAAGTGCTTAATAAATACTTGTTGACTAACTGGCTGAGATTAAAATACAGATTAATGAGATACCATATTGAGAGATTAGCTCCAGAGCTAGATGGTACCTGAAAAGCCATGTAGTTCAAACTGCTCATTTTATATATAAGGGAACTAAGGCCTAGGGAGGTTAAATGACTTGTTCAAGGTGATGCAGTGGCTAAATGGTTCAACTTCATTTCTTTATTTGGTTTCTTCCCTTAATGGATTATCTGCCTGCAGAAATAGGGTGGAGATGGTTCAAATATCACAATAGTGGCAGGGCATCAATTCTCATTGCCATTCTGGTTTAGTAGAGATGTTGATAAACTGATGCCAGGGGAGAATGACACAAATCAGGAGGTTGCTTGCATTGATACCATATGAGAAACCATTGAAATAATTTCAGATCTTTAGTCTGCTGAAGAGAAAACATGGGGGTTGGCGGTGGGAGGAACAAAACTTTGAAATGTTTTAAGCTTTGTCATGTGGAAGACAGATTAGTCTTAAAGTGAGTAGTTACAGAGAACAAATTAAGACAAGAAGGTGAAAGTTGAGGAGGAATATTTCAGCTGAAAATAAGGAACAGGTTTGAAATAATGAGACCTGTCTGAAAACGGAATGGATTGTTTTGGGAGGTAGTGAATTCATCCATCAGTGTTCATACAGAAGGCTATAGAGAATTAGGGAAATCACAGAGATTTCCATACCAAGAAACGGAATGGCAAATGAGAAAGAATGCTGGATTTAGAGGGAGCTGGACTGGGTTCAGATCCTGGTTCTTCCACTCATTATGTATGTCACTGTACCCTAATCACTGCATCCCTCTGTGCCTCAGTTTCCCTGTCTATAAAACAGAGGAATGGAATAGATGGATTCCAAGTTCCCTTTCAGCTCTAAATCTGTTTTCCTATGTTCTTTTGCATTATGTAGATAAATGGGTAAGTAGAGGCAGCTAGATAGTTCAGTCCATAGAGCACTTAGCCTGGAGTCAGGAAGACTTAAGTTCAGATCTGGCCTCAGGTACTTACTTGCTGTGTAATCCTGGGCAAATTGCTTGAGCTCTTTTTGCCTCAGTACACTGGATAAGGAAATGGCAAACCACTCTAATGTCTTTTCCGAGAAAACCCCTTGAACAGTATTGATGTGCTGTGGTCATGACAGGTCAGACACTACTGAACAACAACATTGAATTAAATGACCTCTAAAGTTCCTTCCAAGACTACAGTTCTATAATATTTATCTAGAGTTTGAATCTTTCAAAGGAAGTTACCCCTCTTCACAAATCTCTGTTCCTTGGTTCTAATGAGGGAATATTATAGTCCCCCTTAGTCACTTAGTCTCCCTCAGTATCAATTTCTTCATCTGTAAAATGAGGGGGATGGACTATGTGGCCTCTGAGCTCCCTTTTTCTGCAGCACTGAATCTATGGTTCTATTATCCCTTAAACATTTCATCTACTTTGGCATGCATGTAACAAACTAATTCCTTTCAAAAGTTTCACCCTCTTTTAGCAAGTTGTGTTATAAAATCAGAGACATTATTACACTTAGTTTCACATTCAGCAAAGCCTTTAATGTAGCGTAAATGTCCAAGATTTCCTCAAACGAGAAAATGAGAGGGTTTATTTGATGATCCTTCTTCCCTTCCAGGTGTTTCCCACCCCCTTGGGTCCTTTGTCCCTAGGAATAACTGTGCTTCTAATTTATTACAAGATGATTCTTACCCACAACTTTGTTATATAGAGGGCTTTTTAGAGAGGAGTGCCAATGGACAGAGCATAATTGTTTTTGATACACAGGACTAGAATGAGGAACAATTATTAGAAACTTGGCTCTATGCTTTGGAGTCTGTCTCAAATTTGCTTCTCAATCAAGGGCCCAGACCCGTACAGATAGAGGCACTGTCTCAAATGGTAACTCTCTGGGGAATCTGAGTCCAACTCAAGCTTGCATTTAGAGACATCTCTTATGGGGCCCCTTCTTCCTGCCTAGACATTAGACTAGTTTACTTCTTCATGGAGAAAATAGTATTATTTTTCACTTTTGTTCCATGGCTAGATTTAAGTCCTTTTAAATGTTAGTTGGTGCCATTGCTTGCTAATCTATTTTCCTCCTGCTGGCTTACGAGCAATTTCTGAAGTCTGTGTGGAAATCATTGTTAGTCATACCTATATTTAGGACTTGAGCTAAATTGATTTGATGCCTTCAAAGCAAAAAATAAAGAATTAAGAAGAGGGGGCAAGCTTGATAGGAATGTACTTTCTCTGCATTTGTACTCTTTAAAATGGAAACTTTTATTCTGTGGGTGGATTTTTTAAAAATAACAGACACAAAGGAAAGGATTATAGCACATGTATGTGTAATAGACTGCAAGAAAGACATCTTTCCTTTACAAGTTTTCCTAGAATTACCAATGAGACTCTTTTTTTCTGCAGAAAAGTGGTTATAAGAAAAAAGGATATGGTCAAGTTTAGCCAGTGCCTTAACCTTAATTTTCACCTTAAGAGCCTAAGTTTATTCATTTATTAAGTATTTACTGAGCACCTACTGCAAGCTTAGTGCTATAGTAGGTGCTAATGAGAGGAACCAAAATGAAGCTTCAGAAGTGAACCCTGATCTCCAGGTGCTTATAATCTAATTGGGCAGAAAAGAATCCTGCACATGTGTGTAATGGAAATGCAGATTTGAAGATCTTCTCTGCCCCTGGGCCCTTTGATTGTCTTAAGCGACTCTGAGAACCTTCTTTAATTTGAAAGTATATTCTGCCTCCTAATAGGCTGAATGTGGTCACATGGTGCCTGTGGTAGGAGGCTTGGTTTTCAGGAATGACCACACCTTGATGCTGTGTGATTGGGCAGTGGGTCAAGAGGGTGGTTACATTCTGAGCCAGGAGAAGAGGCTTTGCTTTGGGGCTCACTTTGAGAAGTGTTGTGTGATTTGACCAGATGAGACTCTGGGAAGCCGTTGTTGAGAGCCCCCCGGCTTTGAAAACCCAGATGTTGATGCTTCCCTCTCTGGTAACTGTGATTTTGATATTGATAATGGTTGGACAGTTTGGAAGCCTGTCTGTTTGATCTGTGTTCTGTAACTCTGAAGTTTGGGGTGCTGACTTTTTTCCCCTGAACTAGGTAATATATGTTTGTTTGATTAAAGTAAGCTTGTTAACTGATTTTGAGTTGCTTTCCTTTTGAAAAGCAGATTTAAGAACCTGTGTTGGCATCCACCCTGGGGATGCTGGGGTGCTTGCTGCTACAATGTGAAAAAGTTAAATAACAGTATGAGGTGAGAATAGATGGTAGGAGCCTGAGTGAATAGAGCTGATAATAAGTATGTTAGCAGTCCAGAGAAGGAGGGAACCAGTGTCACTTGTAGCAAGGAGGGCCCATTAATTTTGGTAAGGCTCCAAATTTTGTTATATCAAGAGGCTTATTAAATTATTTAAGGGACATTCTGACTTTCTGGATGTTACATTGTTCCCAGGAAAGGGAAGACCTCTTTGGTTTGTTGTTCTAAAAGATTTGCTGGTTTATGTCACAAGTGAAATTTAACAAATGGGTAAATTGAGGCAATTCTCCATGCAAGATATCATTTATTAACAGGGGAGTGAAATGCAATAGTAAAGGATAGTGTCTCAATTGAACTTCTGGGAGATAAAATTCTGAGCACAAAATTAGGTTAGCAGTAACCAATAAATTGGGTCATTGGCACCTCTTAATGACCAAAGACCCCAAGCAAGAGTTGACAGGGTCTTTTATAACAATTAGCAAGATGACAGAGCAACATAGGTGTGTCTTCTGATTGACTATTGATGACATATTCAAGATTGAGGTTACATCATTTGGACCTCCCCTGGCAAAGGCAAGGAAATCCCAATTGGTAGACATTTTAATGAGGGGGTGGGTTAAGAGTTCTCAGTTCCTAACTCTTACTTCATTGGTGTTTGGTTGTCCTTCATTCTCAAAGTGGACCAAAATGAAATCACTATGCTAGAGTCAAGTTTCAGTGTCTCAGACTGTGCCTGATCAGACCAGAACAAGCTCAGAATGCTCTACCATAGGTTGGGCATGAATAGGCCCTGTGAACATTTGGGGCAGATTCTCTAAATTTGCTCATTCTGAATTTCCTTTGAGCTGTTTTGGTTCTGTTTTTCTCATAGAGCACAGCACCTTCTCTGATGTGGGCATACCAGGCTGGGTGGTCCTGTGCCAGGGTCTCCCATGTCACATGATCAATTCCCAAGTTCTTAAGAGAGACCTTGAGAGTGTCCTTGTATCGCTTCTTCTGATCACCATGTGAACACTTGCCCTGTGTGAGTTCTCCATAAAATAGTCTTTTTGGCAACGGTACATTCGGCATTTGAACAATGTGGCCAGCTCATTGGAATTGTGCTCTCTGAGGCAGAGTTGGATGTTTGGCAGTTTAGTTCGAATAAGGACTTCAGTATCTGGTCCCTTATCCTGCCAGGAGATCTTCAGGATCTTCCTAAAACAATTCAAATGGAAGCAATTCAGTTTCTTGGCATGGCCCTGGTAGACTGTCCAGGTTTCACAGGCATACAACAATTGTTGCAAGAGAACTCAGCAGGTATCACATCCAAATAGTTACTTCCTTATGGAGTGTTGGGGAGAGAAAGAACTAATCTTCAGGTGAAAGGATAAATCTAAAGCTAGAGAAAGTGGGCTGGCCTTGGCTGATAATACCCCTTTCTGACCCTTAAGGAATGGTAGTTGCTTTATGAGACCCAGCTGCCTCTAGTAATCTTGGCTAGAAAAACATAAGCCATCTCAAACAGGTTCTCTCTGGCTTGGTTCCACCTCCTCCCTTCCCCATGTGGGCTAGGTAACCCTTCACTTTGATTAGGAAAAGCAAGGACACAAGAGTCATCCTCTAGGGAAGGCCAAGCTCCAACTGGCTTCTGTTCTTATGGGTAAACAGAAAGCAGGGCTCCACTTGGGAGGGGCCCAACCCAAGATGGTTAAAAAACTGATGCCTTGAGGCTGGGAGTGATCATCTTTCTGGATCAAGGTCACACCCTTTGGGAGGATGGGGGAGAGATCCTTGGACTGGGTAGGCTAAGTAATCTGATAACAAGGTGGCCATAAGTAGAGGAGGGAGAGGAAATAAGAGATAAGCACAAACATAAAAAAAAAAAAGATTAGGAGTGGATTTTGTTAGTGAAAGTATATATGTGTGTGTATGTGTGTGTGTGTATGTATATCTGTATTTATATAGTATCTATATTTATATAGTAATATAGCCTTACTTACTGTAGCGGGGGCAAGGGAGAAGGAAGGCAAAAAAGAACAAAAGAAAAAGTGCACAGCTAAGAACGAGAGAAAACTTAGTAGGAAGCAAAGACAAGAAGGACAGCTCTCAACACAATGTGTAGTATTTATCACACAGACTTTTTTTAAATGAAAATTTATTGTTACATATTTTGAATCCTCTCTTATGTTATGCTATGCATATGACATGTTTTTCCCTTTTCTTACTTTGTATTAAGTTCCAATATTTAAGTTTATGATTTTTTTCTTTTCTCTATTCTGTATTTGTGTTCTGATGTTTGAGTCTAAAATAAAATTTCTAAAAATTTAAAGTAAAAGATCACACCCTTCAGAAACTGTCTGCTCTTCAGAAATGGGGTCTGTCCAAATGAGAAAAAAAGATGGATCACAGAGAAATATTAGTTATTAGATAATATAGCACAATTTCAATTTCCTCATTTGGAAAACTTTTCTCAAGGGCAGTCTCAGGAAGGGTGCCTAGTGCAGTGTGAAGAGGCCTGGGTTTACTAGACGGTCAGCACTGTGTTTTGGAGGTCTGGCTCTGCTATTTATCAGCTGTGTAGATGGAGGGTGTCATTTCACTTTTCTGAAATTCCTCATTTTGCACATCTATAAAATGGCAACACAAATGCATGAACTACTTAGCTCTAAAGACTGTTGTGAGAAAACCACTTTATAAACTAGGGGTGTGATGTAATATATATCACATTAAATAATCATCAGAAATATGAGCTATTACACAGGTGTGTACATCTATGCAGATAGAGAAGGTGGATAGATAGAGACAGATGGGTAGATAGGGATTGGATCTGTAATATCATTGGTAGAGGGAACTCCCAGATAATGAAAATTACCAATGTGGGTTAGCACCTTCTTTGAAATTATGCCCTTGGGGCAGCTAGGGGGCGAAGTGAATAGAACACCAGCCCTGGATTCAGGAGGATCTGAGTTCAAATTTGGGCCTCAGACACTTGACACACTTACTAGCAGTGTGACCTTGGGCAAGTCACTTAACCCAAATTGCCCTCCCCCAAAAAAAGCAAAAAAGAATTTATGCCCTTACAGAGCTGCTCAGCACATATAACTTGCCCACAGTCGCACATGTGTCAAAGGTAGCACTTGAATCCAGATCTTCCTGACTGAGAGGCCAACTCTTTATCTGCTATACTATACTACCTCTCATTCAAATATTTTCCTTTTTTGTGTATATGTAGTTTTGTCTCCTGTTCCCCAAAGAATATAAGCTTCTTGACAGCAAAGAATATTTCTTTTTTGTGTTTATACCCTCTTTTCTTGGCACACGTTGTTTAGTCATTCGGTCATGCCTGACTCTTCATAACCTTGTGGACCATAGCATGCCTCTTGTGTCTTGCTTTGTCATTTCCTTCTCCAGTGGATTAAGGCAAACAGAGGTTAAGAGACTTGTCACAAGGCTTGTAAGAGTCAGAGGCTGGATTTGAATTGAGGAGGAGCATTCTATTCACTGAGCTAACAGAAAATGCTATTTTTGTTTGTCCTTCGTTCTTGAAGAGGACCATGGCATCAAGAAGATGATGCCATGATTTGCAAGTGAATTGGATTTAAGTGAGGCAGGGCTGTACAAATTCACCGGCCTCACTTTCTCCTCCAGAGATATTTGGGTCCAGTGGCAAGATATAGATCAAGACAACTAGAAATGCCCCCCCAGCAGACATTTAATGAATGCTTGTTGAATGAAAAAAAATTAGTACCAGTATACCAACCCTCCTAATCCTGTCTTGTTATTTTCCACAAGAAAGCTGGTTTCTTTGCAGTTTGTTCCTTATCAAGATCAATCTCTGGAGTCTTTAGCTGCCACCCCTATCCACAAGGCATTTCCATAGAGGAATCCTTGATGGGTCCACATGGATGTTGAACTATTCAGTAGGGTCCTGCCCATTTTTGCAGAGGATCCTTTTAGGAGGTAGTGAACCAGAGGGGTTTCCTTTGTGTTTCCTTTGGGAGGCCCCAGGGAAGTCTCCCAACTCAAACACTAAATATTGCTATGAAGTGGTTAAAACTATAGAATGGGGACTTTCACTAGATAAATAAACTTTCTCTAGGAAATCAATACACATATACATACATGCATACATATATACATACATATACACATAATACTAACAAATAAACAAAATATAGATGTATTATATTAAAATATAACCCTAACCCTAGCCCTAACCCTAAATTAGTGGATGCTTGTTGGATGGAAAAAAATATTACCAGTATACTTTTCCAACCCTCCTAATCCTGTCTTGTTATTTGCCATATGTCTGTCTACCTTATGTAGACATATTATATTAGAATATAATGTACATTACATGAAACAACTATGTATATACATATATATATGTATATATATACATATATATATATATATATATATGGTATTAAACAAAATCTGGGGATGGGGTAGGAAGGATAAAAGAGAAACAAGGCAAGGCATCAGCTCATCTGAATTAGAATCTCAATTCTGTCTCTTACTGCAGGTATAACATTGAACACGTCTCTGAGCAAATCTCTCTAAAAAAAATGTGTTGGGTCTTGCCTACATGATCTCTGAGGTTCATTCTACATAGAACTGAATGGTAGATCATCCCTGAAACCACATCAGGATCTCTCTAAACCTCCCCCAAAAGGCAATAATTACATCTGAAAAACATCCATCATGCAAACATTCTGAGCATAATAAGGAGCAGGAATAATAAGGAGCAGGAATGTACAACTTACCAAGCCACACTCTTGTCCCAAATGACCCCATACAAGTTCCCAGTGGGTCAGATATCTTTGTTAGCCTGGTGCTCCATGCTGACATTTAACAAAAGCACAGCTTTATCATTTCCTTACTACTCTACACGTAACCTCTTGGGCCTTGCTAATTAGCAAATGTTACATTTGCTGATCCCAGGGCAAAAAATGATTCACTAAATTTAGTGCTCATTTTCCTCCAGTCCTTAAGGGCTCGGAACGAAGGCATATTAAGAGGGCCTCGATGGAAGAACATTTCAAAATGGACAAGCCTACAAACTGTATAATAGTGGGGATATGGGGATGGAGCTATAGGAAGTCATTGGTGAAAATCTGTCTGTTTGCTTCTCCTGTATTTATTATCAAGGAGGCCCTCAATAAATGTATAGGTCATCTTCCTAAAGATTTTATACAAAAGAGAAAGTTCACATGAGGATCAATAGTTATTGTGTTCATTTGATTACCATCTATGAATTTTTAAATTGAGATATATATATATATATATATATATATATATATATTGCATTATAGTTACAAAGGTTTTGTTTTTCCTTTCTCTTTGCAATAGAGGGGAATGTTGGAGAAAGAAAGAAAAAATGTTATTAATTTAGAAATTAAAAATTAAAAAAATTAAATAAACATGGTAAAGAACTTTGAAAAATATTTTTGAAATTGTGTCATCTCTAGCATGGATTTCTTTTGTGTCTACTTAGTCTTTCCCCAGGCAGTTAAGTGGCATAATGGATAGAGAGTCAGGCCTGAAGTCAGGAAGACTCATCTTCCTAAGTTCAAATTGGGCCACAGAAATTAGCTGTATGACCCCGGACAAGTCACTTAACTCATTGCCTCAGTTTCCCCATCTGTAAATGACCTGGAGAGGGAAATGGCAAACCTCTTCAGTATCTTCACCAAGAAAACCCCATATGGACTCGTGAAGAGTTGGGCACAACTGAACTACAACAGTCTTTTCCCAACTTCATTTTCTTTTCTTTTTTTTAAACAAATGCTTTATTAACTTCTGTTTTACATCATTCATTTCCGCCAGATTTTGAGTTACAATCATTTTCCCCTCATTATTCCCCTACCCAACCTCCCAGAATAGCAGTCCCACAAGATATCACTTCCTCCACTCTGCTGTCTCCCATACCTTCTCCCATACCCGCTTCGACTTTTCCATTAGAGAAAGGTGAATCTTTGTGTCCCAATGCCTGCACATCTTATCTCCCAATTATAAGCAAAAGAGTATTAATAATAGTATTTATATATATTTGAAACATTTAATGTTAAGACCTCGAATTTCAGATCCATTTCCTTCCTCCTTTGTCACCCATTCCCTCTGGGGAGATAAGTAATTCAGTATATGTTGTACATGTCTAGCTATGCAAAACATTATCATAGTAGATATATTGTACAAGGCTGTTTATAATTCCCTCCCACTCATCCCACCCCCCACCTGGTCTATTCCCTACATGATCCTGTCCCTCTTCTATAGTGGGTACTTCCAACCTCCCCTCACCCCAAGGATGCCCTCCCATCCATCATCCCTCCTCTCATACCCCTTCCCCCTATTCTGCTGCAGGTTGAGATATCCCATTTAGTATGTATGTCATTCTCTCCCTGAACCAAATTCAATGAGAATGTGGTTTTGCCTTTTTTGCCTTCCTATTCTCCTCCTCCTTTGCAACCACTTCCCCTTGCTTCTTCTACATGAGATAGTTTACCCTACCCTGTATCTCCCCATCTCCTCTTGCCACTTTCCTCTCTCACCTCATAATTTCATCCCTTGAGTATTCTCCCTTCCCAACAAATTCAGCCTATGCCCTCTATCCATATATAACTGTAACCATATACACACACATTCACATATGTATTCATATGACCACACACCCTTCTTCCATTATTTTCATAGTGAGAAAGATATCATCAGTCACAGTTATTGCTTTTCCATATAGGAATGTAAATAGTTCAACTTTGATAAGTTCCTTTTGATTTCTTTTCCCTGGTTACCTTCTCAGGCATCTTTTCCTTCTTGTGTCTGGATGTCAAATTTTCTATTCAATTCTGGTTTTTTCCTCAAGAATGCTTGAAAGTCCTCTATTCCACTGAATGACCATATTTTCCCCTGAAACAAAATACTCAGTTTTGCTGGGTAGGTGACCCTTGGGTTCATTCCCAGTTCTTTTGCCCTCTGGAATATCATATTCCATGCCCTTCGATCCCTCAGTGTAGAAGCTGCCAGGTCCTGGGCTATTCTGATTGTGTTTCCACAATATTGAAATTGTTTCTTCCTGGCTGCTTGTAGTATTTTCTCCTTGGTCTGGGGATTCTGGAACCTGGCTATAATATTCCTGGGAGTTTTCTTTTTGGGATCTTTTTCAGGAGGTGATCTGTGGATTCTTTCAACCTCTATTTTGCCCTCTGGATCTAAAACCTCAGGGCAATTTTCCTTGAGAATTTCTTGAAGGGTGATTTCTAGGTTCTTTCTTTGATCATGGCTTTCAGGTAGTCCAATAATTTTTAAATTGTCTCTCCTGGATCTATTTTCCAGGTCAGTGGTTTTTCCTATGAGATATTTCACATTGCCTTCTACTCTTTCATTTGTTTGGATCTGCTTAACATCATCTTGATTTCTCATAAAGTCATTAGCTTCCATTTGCTCCAGTCTAACTCTGAAGGAATGAATCTCCTCAGTGAAATTTTGAGATTCTTTTTCCATCTGGCAAATTCGACTTTTTAAGGCTTTCTTCTCCTCATTGCCCTTTTGGGCCTCCTTTGCCATTTGAGTCAGTCTATTTTTTAAGGTGTTGTTTTCCTCAGTCAGGCTGTTGACCCTCATTTCATACTTTTCCTGCATCCTTCTCATTTCTCTTTCCAATTTTTCCTCCACTTCTCTTATTTGATTTTTAAAGTCCTTCTTAAGGTCCTCTATGGCCTGCAACCCGCTCATGTTTTCCCCTGGGGCTTTTGGAGCAGGACTTCTGACCTCACAGTCCTTTTCCTGCTCTATGCCCCCAAAATAGGAGCCTAGGGTTGCATTTTTCTGTTTCCTTTGCCTTGGCGTGTTGCCACTTAATTACTTGACTTTTGGGCTTGTTGCCACACTATGGCTTTAAGGCTAGATAGAGGAATTTTCCTCCCGAACGTGTGGGGGGGCAACTTCCGTTTCTGGCAAGCTGTAAACCCACCCACGACTTCCACCCTAGATCACAATCCAGATCCAGGGAAGTTGTAGCAAGAGCGATTACCCCCCAGACTGATCGCTGGATCTCCCTAAAGTTTGCAGGCCAGGAGCTGGAGCTGCCTCTGAAAACTACAAAATGGCATGTCTCCTCAGCGGCTTCTAGCCCCCAGGGGAGGGAGCTGACCCATTCCCCAAATACTGGTCCCAAAGTCCATAGGGCACTAACCTCTCACTTTGTCCTAGGCATGTCTATGTTGATAATTCTGGAATTGCCACAGCTGCTGGTGTTCTGGGGTCTCTCCAGCTGGCTGCTGGCCCTGCCGCCCTGGGGCTAAAACCTCGGCTCATGGGGACCTGGGCTCGGCTTGGCTCGGCTCCTTGTGCTCTGCATGCTGCGTGCTGCCGGCTCCCAGAGTGCTGTGTTGGTCTTTCCTGCAGGGCTGCTGGGCTGTCCTCAGTGGGAGGTTAGCTTCTCTGTGTCGTTCTGTGGGTGCTGGGGCTCCATAAGTTGTTCAGAGTCCCCTTTTACATAGTTTGGGGGGAATCTGGGGGCAGAGTGGCTTGGAGGAGCTGTTTCTACTCCGCCATCTTGGCTCCCCCCCCCCCAACTTCATTTTCTTAAGTAGCCTTTCCATTGCCCCATATTTGGTAAAACTATGATAATCCAAATATGGTGTCACTGATCATGAGAAGAGGTTGCCATGTGAATTCTGGCAAAACAGGAGTTTTTGTCTATTTGTCTGTTCTTTGTTCTTGCATTTTTATCTAGAGATGCCCTTGAGACAGTGTCGTGTAGTTCTCTCATGCCAAGTTTCCTGCAGACTTATTTTCCCTTCCATTGGTCTTTGGGACAATATTGTTTAAAATCTTTTGCGACCCTTTTCTGCAGTATTTTGTAAGTGAGTGCATGTTCAGAACTGTGCTAAACTTTGGCTGTTGTGAGTGCTTTTGGATGAGAACAGGTTTTTGGTCACTGGTGCAGTTCCTGGGCCCTTTTGGTCTTTTTGTTGTAGCCACATTTAGTTAAATGTCTATAGCTCAATATCTTTACTTTACTGTAATCCTCATTTTTCAGTGTCAGTAGTTAGTTTGAATAAGTCAGATGAGAGCTATTGGAATTCCATAGAGTATCTTTTCATCTTTATCCTTCTAACTGCTGTCAGATGGCCTTTGTTCTGGCTAGCCAATGGTGTAGTTGCACTAAGACAGTTGATTCAGAAATAACACAGACATAATCAGTCATTTCCTGTCAATTACAAGATAGCCAATGTCACTTTCTGTCATGTGGTTTGGTGCTTTCTATATCCAGAACCTTCCAAGTCTCTCTCTCTTTTTTTTAGGTTTCAACATTTATTTCCACAAGATTTTGAGTTGCAAATTTTCTCCCCATCTCTCCCCTATCTCCCACCCCAAGATAGTAAACATATTGAATGCCTCCACCCCCAATCTGTTCTCTCTTATATCCTCCCCCATTCTCCCCTTACTTTCTTGTAGGGAAAGATGGATTTCTATACCCCATTGCCTGTATATATTATTCCTCAGTTGTATGTAAAAAACAATTTTAACATTTGTTTTTAAAACTTAGATTTCCAGATTCTTTCCTTTCTTCCCTCCTCACCCACCCCCACTGGGAAGACAAGCAATTCAATATAGATTGTATATGTGTAGTTACACAAAACATTTCCACAGTAGTTATATTATGAAAGCCTAATTATATTTCCCTCCATCCTATCCTGCCCCCCACTTATTCTATTTTCTCCTTTGACCCTGTCCTTTTTCAAAAGTATTTGCTTTTAACTACCCTCCCCTCCAATCTGTCCTCCCTTCTATCATCCCCCCTCTTATCCCCTTCCCCCCTACTTTCCTGTAGGGTAAAATACCCAATTGAGTGTGTATGTTATTCCCTCCTTAAGCCAAATCCAATGAGAGTGAGGTTGACCCATTCCCTTTCACCTTCCTGCTCTTCTCCTCTATTGTAACAATTTTCTCTTGCCTCTTTTATGTGAGATAATTTACCCTATTTTATCTCTCCTTTTCTCCTTCTCCCAATATATTCCTCTCTCACCTCTTCATTTTATTTTTTAGATATCATTCCTTCATATACAACTCATCCTGTGCCCTCTATGTATACATGTACACACATATACACACACACACTCACAAAGCACATAGAAATACACATATATACCCTCCTATACACACACACACACAGACACACACATATATGTGTGTGTGTCTGTGTGTGTGTGTGTGTGTGTGTGTGTATAGAGGGTATACATATATATATATATATATATATATATATATATATATATATATATATATATATATATATTCCCTTCAACTATCATCATACTGAGAAAAGTCTTATGAGTTACAAATATTATTTTTTTTTATGTAGGAATGTAAATAGTTCATCTTTAGTAAGTTCCCTATGATTTCTTTTTACTGTTTAATCTTCTCATGCTTCTCTTGCTTCCCATATTTGAAAGTTAAATTCTCTCTTCAGCTATGGCTTTCAAGAATGCTTGAAAGTTCTCTATTTCATTGAATGACCATATTTCCCCCTGAAGCATTATACTCAGTTTTGCTAGATGGGTGATTCTTGGTTTTAATCCTCGATCCTTTGACCTCCAGAATCCAACCTCTTTGATCTCTTAATGTAGAAACTGCTAGATCTTGTGTTATCCTGATTAATGTTTCCAAAATACTCAAATTGTTTTTTCCTGACTACTTGTAATATTTTCTCCTTGACCTGGGAACTCTGGAATTTGGCTATAATATTCCTTAGAGTTTTCTTTTTGGGATCTTTTTCAAGAGGTGATAGGTGAATTCTTTCAATTTCTATTTTGCCTTCTGGTTCTAGAATATCAGGGCAATTTCGTTTAATAATTTCTTGAAAGATGGTGTCTAGGTTTTTTCTTTGATCATGGCTTTCAGATAGTTCAGTAATTTTAAAATGATCTCTCCAGGATCTATTTTCCAGTCAATGTTTTTTCCATTAAGATATTTCACACTCCCTTCTATTTTTTCATTTGTTTGGATCTGTTTTATAGCATCTTGATTTCTCATAAAGCTTCCATTTGCTCCAATCTAATGTTGAAGGAATTATTCTCTTCAGTTTTTGAAATTCCTTTCCCACCTGATCAATTCTGCTTTTTAAGGCATTCTTCTCCTCGTTGAGTTTTTGGACCTCTTTTGCCATTTTGAGTTAGTCTATTTTTTAAGGTGTTTTTTTCTTTACTCAGGCTGTTAACAACTCGTTTTTCATGACTTTCTTGTCTCATTCTCATTTTTCTTCCCAATTTTTCCTCTACTTTTACTTGATTTTCAAAATCCTTCTTGAGCTCCTCCATGGCCTGTGACCAGTTCACATTTTTCTTGGAGGCTCTTGATGTAGGAGTTTTGACTTCGCTGTCTTCTTCTGGTTCTATGTTTTGATCCTCTTTGTCCCCAAAAAAGGATTCTATAGTCTGATTGTGCTTCTTCTGTTTGCTCATCTTGCCAGCCAATTACTTGACTTTTGAGCTCTTTGCTACAGAAGAACTCTGCTTCCAGAGTAGAGAGTGCTGTGTCCCAAATTTCTGGGAATTTGAGCAGCTGTTGTCAGAGCTTTTTCCAGGCACCTGCATCAAAATTATGAAGAGGACTTTCTCTCCACAGCCTCAACAAACTCTGTCACACCAGTGCTCCTCACCCCAGGACCACCACCCAAGACTGCAACCCAGATCCAAGCAGGGCAAAGCAAGAGAACCCTGCCTCAATGCCAGCAAAGAGATTCCTGCAAATGCCCTCTGGACAGTCACTTGGTCCCCTTACAATCTGTAGACTGGTAGCGGGAAGCAGCAGCATTAGTTGCAGCTGCTGTCACCTCCTCCCCCCCCCCGGGGGGCAGGGGCCAGACCACGCTCCTCTCTCACCCAGGGTCAACAGGGTTCCCCACTGACCTTTTACTTTCTCTTTGGCGTTTATGGTTTGAGAAGTCTGGAAACCACCACAGCTGCCAGTGATTCACTCTTCTGAAGTCTGCTCTGGCCTGTTTGGGCCACTGGTCAGGGCCTCCCCCAGTCTGGGCCAATGGCTTATACAGGACTGTACTTGGTTCCTAGCTTGGTGTGATAGACCCTTCCTGTCTGCCTTCCAGGCTGCCTTCAGTGGGAGATTTGTTTCTCTCTGTCACTTTGTGGGTTCTGTAGCTCTAAAATTTGTTTAGAGTCATACTTTACAGGTATTGGAGGTGGTTAGAGCTGGAGCTTAAGTAAGTTCCTGCTTTTACTCTGCTATCTTGGTGCTGTCCCCCTGCCCAAGTCTCTTCTTGAAGAAAGTATTCATGACATATCCATGATATACATGACTAAACTAAACAAAACAAAAAGTCCTGACTAATCAATCTTGTACAAAGTCACTTACCCCACTGTCTCTAGGCAACCCCAGACCATACTTCACAAGCAATCTAACACCAGGGCTTACCTGCCCTGCCACAGTACACAATACAATCATTATACCATTCCCTTTCCAACTCTTATGCTTTTGTGGCTGTTATTCAGTTGTTCTTTCAGTTGTGTCTGACTCTTAGTAGCCCCATTTGGGGTTTTCTGGACAGCAATATTAGAGTGGTTTACCATCTTTTTTCTCCAGTTCATTTTACAGCTGAGGAAACTGAGGCAAACAGGGTTAAGTGACTTGCCCAGGGTCACAGCTAGTAAGTGTCCAAAGCCAGATTTGAACTCAAGAAAATGAGTCTTGAGTCCACTGCCCTGTGGCTCTACTCACAATCCCTGTGACTGCCTGGATCAAAACTCCCTTCCTTAATGATTACTTCTCTATATGTAAGGAATGAAGAAACTATATTAGCATGTAAGCTTCTTGAGGATAGGGGCTATCTCAGTTTTCTGCTTTTATTTTCAGAATTTAGCACCATGACTGGCATATAGTAAGCACTTAATAAATGCTTTCAAAATTTTATTCATTTATTTTAGTTTCATTTATAGCAAAGAATATAAATTATTGTTAGGATCAAGAAGCACTATGTAGGATGCTAATTCCTAGCTTATACCCTTTCTGGAAGCTTCTCAGGGCATTTAGCCATGTCTCTCCCAGAGCTCTGGGTACACCAGTTATTGGTGTAGAGCATTGCACATTCTATCTGCCCTATGACTTCCCCCTTCTGTGCTTCTCTCTGAAAAGTGAGTCATATTATATTCATATAGCAAAACCAGAATGGCAAAACGTGAAGGAATCACAATAGAGATTGTCTGCACCATCCCCTCAACCTTTAGATGAAGTAGATGAAACCTAAAGAAGTTAATTTAATACTCACTAATATTTATGTCACCCTTTACAGATGCAAAGTGTTTTACAATATAAGAATTCTGATCAGTGCCAATGCCAATCACTGTTCCATGGGACTGATAATGAAACAGGCTAGCTATTTCTTAGCAGGGAGATCATGGACTCAGAGTGCACAACGAGACTTACAGCTTTGAATATAGCCAAAGTGGGACTTTGATTTCCTTGACTATGTATATTTGTTAGAAGAGTTCAGGGTTTATTATTCACATTTGGAATGGGGAGCAAGGGGGTAGAGCTAATGGTAGGGTTTTCAAGAAAGAGAGAGAGAGAAAGGAAGGAAGGAAGGAAGTGAAGTGAAGGAAGGAAGGATAGAAAAAAGGAGGGAAGGAAGGAAGGAAGGAAAGGTGAGAAAAAAAAGAGTCATTGAAGTATTTTCTAAATGTGCAGAAGAAAACAGAACTAAGGCCAGAAAGAAACATAGACAAGCTTAGCTTGAAAGTCACATGTTCGATTTATTATATACTTAAAAGGAAAAATACAGTGTTCATAATAGACAATTGTGATTTCATCTATTAGCTTCTTTGTAGTCAGAAAAAAACCTATATTATTATCTTTACCTAACAGGTGAGGAAACTGAGGTCCAAAGAAGTAACAAGGAAGTGTCAAACCCAGGTCTTTTGCCTCCCCAGTGCCTACCTAGGCTTCTTCATTCAATGAAGGGCCTAAAGATACTTAATGAAGATCAATAAAATATTGGACTCCACTTCCTGGCTTCTTCCCTGTTAATTTAATCTATTCATGACATTGTGTTAGTTTGACCTACAAGGGGAGTATAAAAAAGAGCAACTATCATACCTGAGTGCAAATGAAGTGTAAATCATGTCAGAATAAAAAACTTCACAGGGTGCCTGTACAGGGAAATACTGGTGTCTCTGTTCAGCCCTTTTGAGTGAAATCTCTGTAATTCTGCCTGTATAACATAGTTCTTGTAAGTTAGGAGAGGAAGATTTGGGGTTGGAATTCAAAACCTTTGGGTAGAAAGGTCCATGGATCAGTCATCACGTGGTTCATTCATGACAGAGAGAGGAGAAAATGTTTTGCTTGTAGTACTTGGCTACAAGTAGGAGAAAGCACTCGATGTCCTCCCATGACCTAGTGGAGGGGGATGTTTGGTGTGCTCTCTCTTTCTCTCTCTGATTTCAGTCCTGCTGTCTGACATGCCTGCATGCCACATGCCATGGAACCTCCTCACATGATGCCTCCTTGAGGTGGGAGAAAACAGAACTGCTTGTGCCTCCTGTTTCTGGTTGATCACTCATATCAGTCTCCAGCTTTGGGCAAAGAATTACTTTCTCCTTGGGCATTCTCTTCTTCTGGACCCCTGAGTGAGAGAGGTAAACAACTTGGGGCTCCTACATGTTATTCCAGAGAGATTGCTAAGATCTGATTCCAAGGAACATAACATCATGAGATGAAATGTAGATAAAAAAACACAAAGACACAAATCAGTACTTCTTAGGCTAGAGATAAGTTGGCACAGAATGTCCAGAAAAATCTGAGCAGGCACTCCATTTCAGTTGGCCAACTTTGGGTGGCAGAAGTGCTGGGTGGGAGTGGGGAGGGAGTGTGATGTTGATTATACAACGTGCCCCCTCACCTATCCATCTCAATTTCCTTCTTCAAATGATTTCGTTCCAGAAATGTATTTGTATCTCCCCATGTAATGAGAGTGCTCTGACAGAGTTCCAAGATAGGAGGAGCAGAAATCAAGAAGAATTAAAAAAATAAAGATCATCATGTAATAGCATTTTTTCTTCCTTGAATGTTTTCTTTACACGCCCTCTGGAGATTTTTTTGCAGATATTGAACATAATCAATTATGTTTAGGAAAGCCTTATTGTTTTACCAATTAGTAAAATTGGTTATTAATTTGACCCTGACTAGATTGAAGTTTTATTTTTATCTTGCTTCAAAAAAAAAGGTTATCAAGCAAATTGATTCAGGTCTGTGAAGTTATGTTTGGCCTTCCTAGCCAGCTAATCAATCGAGTGACAAGTATTTATTGATTACAATATACTGTGGAAGATGCTAAGAGGTTTAAGACTGGTCCCTGTTCTTAAGGTACAGTGGAAAGAGTGTGGGCTCTGGTGTCAGAGGCCCTGGGTCCAAATCTTTCCCCTGACACTTTTTAGCTGTGTGGCCTCAGGCAAATCCTTCATCTGAAAAAAAAAAGGATGTTGGACTCAGTGGCCTCTGAAGCTCCTTCTAGCTCCAAATTTAGGACAGTTGGCACATTGTACAGGATCTACCACACTGTACTAGAGGCGCCCACAAATAACTAGGGACATATCAGATATACACAGAACAAACTGAATATAATCTGAAAGGCAAGGCATTCATAACTGAGGAGTCCAGGAAAACACTCCTGCAGAAGGCCTTGATAGGAGTCAAGAAGAGCATTCAAGACATGAGGGACAGATAGTGCAAAGGCCCCGATTGTCCTGTTTGAAGAACTGTAAATAAGCCAGTATAGATGGATTGTAGAGTTCAGAGACAGAAATAAAATATGAGAAGCTTAGAGAGGTAGACTGGGTCCAGACTATGAAAGAGCATTAGATCACAAATAGAGGATTTCATATTTGATCATGGAGGAAAGAGGGTTGTTGAGAAGGGGTGTGTGACATGGTTAGACCTATACTTGAGAAAACTTGTCTTAGCATTTGAGTGGAGGATGGATTGGAATAGGGAGTGACTTTGGGAGAGGAGACCAGTTAGAAGACTTGCAATAGTCCAGATGAGTAATGATAAGGTCATGAGAGGTGACGAAGATGTAAAGAATGAAGTGGTAAGTCCAAGACAAACTTGGAAGGCAGGGAAAAAAAATAGGTTAGATAGAAAGAATGGAGAGAGAAAGAGTCAGAGATGAGGCCAAGGTTTCTAGCCTGAGAGAGGAGAATGGAAATTCACAGAGATGGGATATTTGATGGACAAAGCTTTATATTTGCTCCTTGGGACTTTCTAGAGGCAAAGTGCTGTCAACTTCTGATGAACATTAGGAACCACATGGATCTATTCACATTTAGGCTATCTGCCATTTCCTTAAGCTTTCTGTGTTCCCTCCCCCACCTCAATGACCCCTTCTCCCCCCAGCAAAATTAACTCCAATATAAACAGTTCAAATGAGAGCCAAACCTCTCCCTCCCAAAACACCAATTAAAAACCACAGATATATATATTTTTTAATTTCTGGAGCCAAAAGACATCTTGGGAGGACTTAGTACTTCTCTCTGCCTGCAGGTCTGTCTGTGGAAACCATCCCAGGGAGAGATGATAATCAGTACTGTATTTAAAAGCCTTGGAAAGCAGAGATTCCACAATCTTCTCCCTCCCCCCGACCCAAACCTTCTTTTTGATGATGACTGGTTCTCACAGTGAGGTCGTTGTTTTCTCCAAGTGTTCCAGTTTATTAGGGATGAAGCAATCTGGCAGATCACAGAAAAGACAAATAAATGTCCTTGTCAGAAAGCATGCACTTTCTATCTTTCCCTTCATGGGATAATGCTTTAAAAGTTAATGAACTTGGAAGGAGTCAGCATACAAGAGAGTCAGGAAGGCTGCATGCTAATCATCTGTTGGTAGAGCAGCAATTTTGGAAGGCAGTTTGGAATTATGCTAAGAAATTGATTAAAATGTCCACACCCTTGGGCAATCACTTATCCTCAGGGAGCTCCAGTTTCTTCATTTGTGTAATGGAGATACCAGTACTAGTTCTACTTACCTCACTGAGTGGTTGTAAGGACTTAAAGGCAATAATGTTTGCAAGTTATTCTTCACCAGCAAGAATGAGAGCTAGCAATATTTTAAAAGAAAAATCTAGCTTCAGTTGTTTTTCCCTTACACTGACTACCTTACTACAACCCATTTTCACACTGATCAGCTTTTTCACTCCTTTCCCAACTTGTTAGCTTTGCGGCACAGTGTATATAGTTATTATATGCCTGGAGTCAGGCAGTTGTTCATTGTTTTTCAGGCCTGACTCTTCATGACCCCATTTTTGATTTTCTTGGCAAAGATATTAGAATAGTTTTGTCATTTCCTTCTTCAGCTCATTTTACAAACCAGGAACTGAGGCCAACAGGGTTAGATGACTTGCTCAGGGTCACACAGCTAAGTGTCAGAGACAGGGTTTGAACTCAGATCTTCCTGACTCCATGCCTTCATTCTATCCTCTGCACCATCTAGCTGCACCATGAGTCAGGTAGACTTGAATTCAAATCTTGCCTTACTATGTATGACTTTGGGAGAATCCTTTAACCTTACTTTCCCCATCTATAAAGTGGTGATTGTACTATTAACTATCTCACATGATTATGAGGATCAATGTAAAATATATGTGAAGTAATTTGCAAACTTTAAAGTTCTATATAAGTGCTATTTACTTATTATTATAGTATTTCCTATTTTCCCTCAAATTATTATGGTAGGCATCTGTAGCAGCTTCCTTTTAATCCCCTCCATTTCCAAATAAGCCCACCCTTATTCCATAGATCCATTCATTTTTTTTGAGGGGGGAAGGCAGGGCAATTGGGGTTAAGTGACTTGCCCAAGGCCACACAGCTAGTAAGTGTATCAAGTGTCTGAGGCTGGATTTGAACTCAGGTCCTCCTGACTCCAGGATCAGTGCTCTATTCACTGTGCCACCTAGCCCCCCCCAAGTCATTCTTTTTTTTTTTTGCTTTTTGGAAGGCAGTTGGGGTTAAGTGACTTGCCCAAGGTCACATGGCTAGTTTTTGTGTTAAGTGTCTGAGGCCAGATTTGAACTCAGGTCCTCCTGACTCCAGGGCCCATGTTCTATTCACTGTGCCACCTAGCTGCCCCTCCAAGTCATTCTTTAATTACAGAATGGACTATGAAAGAAATTGTAATTCATAACTTCATCACTGGTGAAAATTTACATAGAGGAGAAAGATGATAATACCCAAAGGTATATTTAGAACTTGCATAATTGTTCAGAGATAGCCCTTGGAACTTTGTCTCAAAGTACTTTAAAAAATAAGCCCATTCAGTCTTTCCAAGCTTGTGGAAAATGGGCAACATTTCTTGTTATCCTATTTCACAGATGGAGATACTGAGGCACCAAGTAACTGAGGTCCTTGTCCAAGTTCTAGTTGGTGTGAGAACACAATTTCTATCCCTGGAAGCATCTAACCAGTTATGAGCCAGATTATTATTCTTATTATTTTACTATGTCTCCTTTTGTATTAGTGTTTTTTCTTGTTGGTAAGTAAGGTTATTAACTCTCTCATAATTGGTGCCACATACAGATGATCTTTCAGGACTCAGCTCTGATCTGACTTTTCAAGACTCAGCTCAGTCCCAACCTCTGCAGTAAAGACTGGTCTCTCGGGTGGCTAGGTGGCGCAGTGAGTAGAGCACCAGCCCTGGAGTCAGAAGGACCTGAATTCGGATCCGACCTCAGATACTTAACACACACAAACAAAAAACCTAGCCGTGTGACCTTGGGCAAATTACTTAACCCCAATTGCCCCCCAAAAAGCAAAAAAAAAAGAAACAAACAAACAACAACAACAAAAAAAAACCTGGTCTCTCCCAGCTTCTAAGGCTTTCCCCATCTAAGATTACTTTATCTCTATTCTCTATATATATCATAGTTACTCACATTCTTCTCTGTTAAAATGTAAGCTCCTTGAGAGCAGGGACTGATTTTGCCTTTGTCTATATATTTAATTCTTAGCACAGTGTCTGGTATACAGAAAGTACTTAAGAAATGCTTAATGACTAATGTCACTTAGTATTAGTGGTATGTCAAAGTAGCATGACCCCAAGGAAGGCTGATCTCTCCCAGCTGTGTTTCACCAAAGTAAAACAAAAAGATTGAAACATTTAAAGGATCCCTCCAGGTAGTTGACCTTACTCATAGATGGTCATCTGTGTGGTACTAAATATGAGAGCTAACTATAAATGAAATAAAGAGAGACACTATCTGCATCCAGAGAAAGAACTGATGAATAGATGTATAGAATAATTTTACATATATATATATATATATATAATACACACATATGATATATATGTCTGTATATATTTATATATGTATATACACACACCTATTTGTGTCTAATAGTATCCTGGTGGGGGGTGTGAAGGAAGGAAAAAAAAAGAAATTTACATGATAACATTGTTGGATATTTAGAGAGAATTTAGCAAGTTATACATAATGGATTTGAATTTTCATGTGCTATCATCTTTTTTATTATACTATTTTATGGAAATGCTTATTTAAAAATGAAATAAAGAAAGGGGATAAAAAAACCAAGTCAAGTCAAGTTAATGAGCATTTATTAAGGTCTACAAGGTACCAGGCACTGTGCTAAACGTTGAAGATACAAAGAAAGGCAAAAGCAGCCCCTGCCTTCGAGGAGCTCACAGTATTAAGGGAAGATAAAATGCAAATAACCACAAAGAAATGATCTATGTACAAGATATATTAGAGGTGACCTTCAATCATCTCCAATTAAAGGAGATTGAGAAACACTTTTGCAGAAGATGGAATTTTGGCTGGTGATGGGAAGGGTATTGTAATGACAAGCAAAGTAGAACTTTTTGCTGTTTTTATGGATTGAGTTTTAGCCTTTGATTGAACCTCACCTTTGATTGAATTAAGAGTCTTTGATTGGAAACAGTAGAATGTAATGGTAATAGGAATTTGAAAATCTTCCCTGTCCTTAATAGGTTGAATGTAATCACATGGAGCCCATGGTGAGAGGAACTTTCCAAAAGGGTGGAACAGGAAGGAGCAGAGGAGAGCAGAGGAAGCTGAGAGAGAGAATGTCTGTGATGTTGGAGCTCTTTCTGTCTGTTGATTTTTGTTGATTTCTCAGACAGAAAGTGAATTGAGATGCTGGTGCTGGTAATGTGTATAAATATTGTTGTAGCCCTGTTAAGTTTTGTCTTCCTAGAAACAGAAACTGCAGGCAGGAGTCCCTGGACCCTGCAGTCAATTAGAAGCAGGAAGAACTTCAAGTGGAGCAGCCCCTTCGAGCTGAGACCAGGAGCAGAGCTGCCTACATGTGAATCCAGGCTAGAGCCATGGGACTTGGAAGTCAACCTCAAGTCAAGATGAAAGAGGCCTTTATTTGGACACTCTGTATTGACTGAGGAGATTGTAATTTACTGTGATTTAGGGGTGGGTGGTGTTTATATTTTCTGTTTTTTATGTTATGTTGTTGTGAATGTTATGCTTTACTTTACTGAACAATATTTAGTTCTGAATAAATAAAAAATTCATTATACTATACTATGTGATTAGACCCTTAAAATCATTCATAGCACTAGTCCTTAGGAGAGTTGCTGTGATTGGGGTTACAGGTACCTATCCAAAGTTATCTTTGGAGATAGCTGTGGTATAACAGAAAGAGATCTGGATCTGAAGTCAGAAGATCTACCAAATGATCACTGTCTGAGAAATCAAGCTGGGCCTGAGTTTCCTACCTGAAAAAATAAGATGGTTAGACTAAATATCCTCAGAAAACCCTTCTAGCTTGAGATCTATGAATTTGTGATCTAAGCTCTGCCACTTATTTTGTGGATAATGTTGGAGAAGTCAGTTATTCTCTCTTTCTCAGTTTCTTCATCTATTAGATGAAGAGAATAATATCTGTACTACCTGCTCACATTAGGGAAGATTTCATAAAAATAAAGTAAGATAATGAATACAAAGTCCATATAAATTTCAGCTATTATGATCATCTTCCCATGTGTCTGAAATTCCACAATTAGTGATTTATTCAAATTAACTACCTCATGGGATTTAGGGCTGGAATGATCCTTAGAAATCACTTAATGAGAGCCTCCCCACCCTTATTTTTTTTACTTAATGATTTCTCAGCTAGCAACCATCCATTTTCCCTCTCTCCCCCAGTGGAGAAAACAAATCTTTGCAAAAAATATGCACAATCAAGCAAAAATAAATTCCCACATTGGCTGCATACAAGATAACTCACTCAGTGTCCCAAATCCAGCACCTCTTTCCCAGGAAATGGTTAAGCCCTTTGGTTTTCAGGTGAAGCACATAGAGCATAACCTCGGAAGTTAGTGACCCTTTTGAGGTTTGAACCTCACTATTTACCCCAGAATCCTCTTTTAAGATGCTGATATCTTTGTTAGTGATAACCCTATATCTATGTGTGATTGAGTTTGTCAGATGGTACTGGATTACTGGAGGATGAAAGGAAAGCAGGGACAAACTTCACTTAGTTGGTAAAACCTATCCATCCTATGCATCCCAGTAGAAAAGCCACTTAGTGGCAATCCAGCTTTCTTTCTGATTGAGTCCTAACAGAACTGCCTAATATCCAAACTTCACTACAGACCCACTTTATCTACCTATTCCCACCCCCCTTGACACTGTCCTAACTTATGCCTCCCTGCTCACTAGAACAACAAATGTGTCCCTGAACTCTTAGTTTCCATGGAAACAGCAGGCATATCCATGTGATAGAAACCCAGCACTCTCCCCCCACCCTGACCCTTTCCCACATGAACAGGTGTGCAATCACAATTGCATTATCCATTTAGCCCAAGATAGGACCACGATACCTAACTATCTGTCTTAACCAGATGGGACCACAATAGCTAGGCAGTGAGTTGGAGGGCAAAATGACCAGAATGTTTAACCACCAAACCAAAGATGGGACCCCTCCTCCATTACCTAAACCCTTAAGAAACTCCTCCTGCCTTTTTAATATTAATGATGTTCTTCTATTCTATGTAAATTTCTGTTATGTAATTGCATCTTTACCCTCTAAAAATCCATCTTGTTTTTGCTAAAGTTAGAACTTAGCCTGTTTTATGAGAAGCATCAATCTCAGTAAATGCCTATACTTGGATTAGAGGTGATCTGACTCTGAATTCTTTGAGACGGTTCCACCACAACACACCATGAAACCACAACAGTTTTTGGTTTCCCTGGGTTTAAACCACAACATTTCTTTCTTTCTTCTTTTCTTCCTCCTTTCCTTCCTTCCTTCCTTCCTTCCTTCCTTCCTTCCTTCCTTCCTTCCTTCCTTCCTTCCTTCCTTCCTTCCTTCCTTCCTTCCTTTCCTTCTCTCTCTCTCTCTCTCTCCCTCTCTCTCCTTCCTTCCCAAAACCTTAAACCCACTTCACTCTAAAGCTCATAGATTAGACCACAATAGGTCCCTAACCAAGCTCCACTTCATGGGTATATTTTGACCCCTCCTGGCTTAGAGTGCATGTCAATGGTAATTGTTTCTCTTTGGAACACCAACCCTCCCAGATTGATTTTTAAAACTTTTTTTCTAATTAAAAGGGCCATTCCTTGACTCATTTCTTAAAGAGGCCTATTCACTGAATGGGCATTACCTCACTTTAAGTGAATACCTGAAAAGGCCTTAGCCTAAAAGGGCCAGCATCTCCCATTGCATGCTGGGTCATCTCCAGTCATCCTGATGACTGGAGAAAGTGAGGCTGGTGACCTTGCACAGCCTTCCCTCCCTCAAATCCAAGTCAACTGTGAGTCATGTCATAATTTCCCTGATACCTCTTTGAAAATGAAGGACAAGCCACAACATATTCAGACACATCCCAGGGTCCCATGTGAGGTGTGGAGCTGGTAAGGGGACTTTAAAATATAATGTGTCTATTACATGAAGCACAGTTCACAGATTTCAGAACCTGAGATTTTGCCTAGTCTAGGTCTTAGTGCTGAATGGACAGCAGTTTGTTTACTGATTTCTTCTCTACTAGGTAAGTGGTTCAGGGGATAGGGTGTCAGACCTGAAATCAGGAAGATTTCTTCCTGAGTTCAAATCCATCCTTAGATACTTATTAGCTGTGTGACCCTAGGCAAGTTCCTTAACCCTGTTTGCCTCAGTTTCCTCATCTGTAAAATGAGCTGGAGACAGAAATGGCAAGCCACTCCTGTATCTTTGCCAAGAAAACCCCAAATGTGATCACAGAGAATCAGACACAACTGAAAACGACTCAACAAGTAGAGGGAAGTCAACTCTCATTCTCACTCTCTTCAACTCCCAACTGAAAATTTAGGGATCTGTTTGGGTTTGGGTCAGTCTTGAACTACAGGTTCAAATCAAGCTAGGGTCCATGGGCCTTGATGGAGCTGATACTTTAAACCTGTCTGAAGAATACAGAAACTAAAGCTTTTCTCACCAGTGTTCTGACTCAGAGGTGGCCCAGATCTGGGTATGTTTCTATGGTTTACAGCCTTAAGCATAGGTAGAATTTATTTGTCTTAGTGGCCAATCTTCATTATATTCCCTTCATATCCAGCATTTTCCTTTACTTCTGACTTCTTTCTTTCCAATCTGCTTCCAAGAATGTTCCTACTTAGGAGGCCTTAGGTCATCCCTGTGAGTTTCAGGTCCTAAAACCACTTCCTTCCCCCCTATACCAGTCTTTACAAAGTACTCTCTACTTTCTTGCACCCAAGAATGGAAATGATCCTTGTTTTACACTGCAACTCTTCCTCATCTATAAAATAAAGAAATTGGACTGATAACCTTAATAACAACTAGAATTTTCATGGAAATTTAAGATTTGGAAAGCTCTTTAATTATGTAATTTCATTACATATGTAATGTGTGATCTCTTTACACATGTAATATCTATAATTTATCCTTAATATAATCCTGTGAGGTAGGTGTTATTATCATCATTCCCATTTTATTAATGAAGAAACTGAGACCTAAAGAGGTTAAATGACTTTTCCAATATCACACAGCTAGTTAGCAATTAAGTAGACAGGATTCAAACTCAATTCCTGACTCCAGGTCAATCACACTATTCACTATGCCACCCAGATGCCTTATGGGGCCTCTAAGGCTCCTTCCAGGTAGAAATCCATAATCCTCTGAGCCTTCAGAATAGTATGTGCGCATGGCTAATCTGTCATATTATGACAATGTAAGAAAGCTAGGGGAATATGTGTGCACTTGGTCCCTTTCCTAAGTTGTCTAATCTATTATTGACTGTAATGCAAGAAATTTCAGACTGGGAAGAGAGATATTTGGGGTGATGTAGGGAGATGTTCGGGGTGATGTAGATAAAGCTCACCTCCTACATGGAAATGTAATCAGAAGGACAGTGAAATGTAAACCATTAAAACACAGTCACCAGGAGAGAGGGAACAATACTGAAAGACCCCCTCCCAATTACCATACCCTAGAGCACCAGACCTGGAGTCAGGAAGACTCATCTTCCTGAATTCAAATCTGGGCTCAAAAATTACTAGCTGTGTGACCCTGGGCAAGTCACTTAACCCTGTTTGCCTCATTGGTAAAAGGGATTGGAGAAGAAAAAGGCAAAGGACTCCAGTATCTCTGCCAAGAATGGGATCATAGAGAGTCAGACATGACTGAAAAATGACTTAACAACAACATTCCATATAATGGGCAGCAAGAGGCAAACCCCTCTCCCTCTACTCCTACAGCCACCCCAAAGAAGACATCTCCCTGAGTCCTAAGTGACTCGTACTTGGTCAATTAATCTCGGCACCATAATCATCATCATCATCATCGCCACCATCATCATCACCATCACCACCATCACCCTCCTCCTCCTCCTCCTCCTCATCATCATCATCCTTGTTATCCATCCATCTTGGTCTAATCCAAGCACTAGGAACCAGCCTGCACTCTGTTGTCAACAGGGTGATGGACAACTTATAGAGTTCTCCTCCTCCTGCACTTACCACTCCTTCATAATGATGTGAAGGTCAAGGTGGGAATCTAATAAAGACTAGCCATTCCTGGATATATGTCCCAACTGGAGTCCTATAGGGATAGCACTCTAAACCAACTCTTTGAACACAATTTGCTAAGAAACTTTTTTTCAAGGGTTTTTATTTTTTTTTTAGCTTGGTGGGCTCATATAATCCCAGCAAAAGTGTATCTTCTCCTATGACTTACAAATAGCAACCTATTCTCTCTACTGGCCCTAGTTCACATTTTTATGCTCCCACTTCTAGGTCTATTCTCAGGGATACTTTACTTGTTATTCACTCACTAATGGATACTTCAAAGGGGGTTAATGTAGTCTCTACCATAAAACTAGAAAATAAATAGCAAAAGAAGGATGTCTAAAGGAGTCCAGAGTGGATGCGGATGACAGAAAAGACTGGGAAAACATCTCCAGTCATTGAATTGAGATATAACCATGGCTTCTTAAACTTATGGTTAGGTTAGTCTATCAGACCTGAGAAGAAACCTTTTCCTATTTTTAGCAAAATTCATGACCTTGAACTTCTAGGTGAACCAAGAGACCAAAGTTAATTGACCAGAGTATAACACTGAGTTCTGATTTATTCACCTGATGTTCACTGCACAGCTGAAGAGCAAGGAAAGGTAGGTGAGAATTGAGAAACCTTTATGGAGGATTTACTGGTGTGATTTGTAAGCCTGTCCTAGGATATGTAAGCCTATTTATTATCTGATTTGTAAATCAAAGGTTTCCCATACCATGGAGGGAAGGCAAATCTGATGCTAAGAACTATGGTTTATAAATCAGGACTTAGTTCTTAAGATCTGCTGTCAGGAATTTATAGAATCAAACATAAATTTAGTTTATCTTACATTTTCTTTAAAGCCAAGCTGGGCTCCCTTTCATGCTTTCCACTGTCAGTTTGTTGCTCTACTGGTTTGCAACTCTGCAGAACTTTCAAGAGACTCACCAACAAAAAGCAGCTGTTTGGAGGCTTGGAGGTTCTGGGCTCTTATTGTTTCAAGCTCAGACGTTCTGGGCTATTCTAGTTTCAGGCTCAGAAATGGAAACTATTCTGGATTTAGAGTCAGAAGACCTGGGTTCACATCCCAACTCTGATGATCACTACTTGTATGACCTTGGACAAAGTCCCTTTACCTTTCTGGAACTAACTATACGAATCTGTAAAATGGAAAGGTTAAATGAGTCAATCTCTACGTGCCTTCCAGTTCTAAGTCTAACAGTTCTGTGGGCTAGGCACCATGCTCAAAAAGTGTCTGTTGCAGACAAGGTGCTGTGCTGCATGCTGGGGATAGGAGGATAAAAACGGCACCATTGCTGCCATCATGGAATTTATTGTTGGTGTCCTAATTGGTCTCCCCTAATCATGTCTCTCCCCCTGCCAATCTATCCTCCACACTACTGCCAAGCTCATAGATGACCATACAACTCCTTGTAAAGCCAATGCAATACCCATACTGGCCACTTTGAATATGCGTGCATATTTCCAGGGTAGATTCGCAAAATATAATAAACTCTCTTCCTCAAAGGCAAAACCGAAATAGTTATTTGGAACATCATTAGGATACCAGGAGGGAAGATTTAATAAGGTACTCCTCCCTAAGCCAGAGAGTGCTGACATCCTAAGCTTTCTTTCTGTCAGGCCTCCCACAAAAACTAGTTCTCCTACATAAGTTCGTCCCTCTGCCCACTCACAGCTTGCTTCTCTCTCACTGCTCTCTGTTCTTGCTCTCTCTCTCTCTCTTGCTCCTTCTTGGGCCACCTCCTCCCACACTGAGCTCCCTGTGACCCAGGCTCCATGTGACTCAGGTTCCATGTGTTAGGCCTATTAATGGGTGAGGAAGATCTTCCTATTCTATTAACATTGCACTCCTCTACTTAGTTCTACTCAACTGACTCCAGCAGCTCCCACTGCCTCTAGGATTAACCAGAACTTCATCTGGTCAGTTTTTAAAGACCTTCACAACCTGGCCTCAATCTGTCTTTCAACTGGACATTACTCCCCATCCCATACTTTGCAATCCAGCCAAACTGGTAAACTCTTGTTTCCTCAAGGACAATACTCCATTTGTCATTCCCTCAAACTAACTGGGACACTTTCCTTCCTTAACTCTACCTCCCAGAGTTCCTTTCTTTCTTTAAGATTCAATCAATGGCAAAGAATTGAATACTGAGCGGATGCCCATTAGCTAGGGAATGACTGAACAAGTTGTAGTATATGAATGTAATGGGATACTATTGTTCTATAAGAAATGATGAGCAGACAGACTTCAGAAAAACCTGGAAAGACTTAAATAAACTGATGCTGAGTGAAGTGAGCAGAACCAGGAGAACATTTTACACAGTAAAATTGACATTGTGTGATAATTAACTATGACAGACTTAGTTCTTCTTAGCAATACAATGATCCCAGACAATTTCATGACCCATGTTAGAAAATGCTATCCACATCCAGAGAAACAACTATGGAGTCTGAATGCAGAGCGAAGCATATTATTTTCATTTTATTGTTGTTGTTGTTTTAATTTTTCTTTCTCATGGTTTTTCCCTTTTGATCTGATTCTTCTTTCACAAAATGACTAATGTGGAAATCACATATATAACCTATATCAGATTGCTTGTGTCTTGGGGAAGGGAGTAGGAGGGAGAAAAATTTGGAACTCAAAGTCTTACAAAAGTGAATGTTTAAAATATCTTTAAATGTAATTGGAAAAAATAAAATACTACTAAGTGGGAGAAAAAGACTCAGCCAATGCTGTTTTCCTCTGGAGTTAGAACCAGGAGAAATGCAAGGTTGAAGAGGGCAGGAAGAAGGAAAGACAGGGATAGTAAAGAATGAATGCCTGACTGTCTACCTACCTGTTTGCCTGCTTCCCATTAGAGGGACGAGCATGCTGGACTGACCACTGGGTGCAGGCAGGAGGAAGGAATGCAGCAGAGGAAAATAGTGACACAAACACATTAGACAATTCTACTGTTGCCTCCTCTGTTCTAGTATTTTCTTTCCACACCTCAGGTGATTATCTTGTAAATCCCATTTTGGAGAACACTAGGGGAAGTTACTTATAGGCAGCTAGGTGGCACAGTAGATAGAGGGCTGGATCTGCAGTCAGGAAGACTCATCTTCATGAGTTCAAATCCAGCCTCAGACACTTAACTAGCTGTGTGACCTTGGGAAAGTCATTTAACTCCATTTACCTCAGTTTCCTCATCTGTAAAATGAACTGAAGGAAATGACAAACCACTCCAGTATTTTTGCTAAGAAAACCCCAAATGGAGTCACAAAGAGTCAGACATGACTGAACTGCATTAATTGTAACTCTTGTTCTGTTTATCATCTTGTTGCAGTGTGATTCTAGGAATGTCTTCCTGGCACCACCCAAATGGGTGAAGGTGTTGTACTCCTTTTACTTCTTGTCTTCTCAGTCTCTCTTGGCTCTAAACACAATGCTCAGAAAAACCCTTTATTCTTGGTAGTTCCTGATACTCATCACTAGGCAGTCAGTAACAAACCTGTTCTTGCTGCCCTATTGCAATAGTTTCCAGCTATTCTCTACCTGTACTTCATTGAAATTGCCCTGTAGAGTTTTTTGGGAGAACCCCTGCAATATGGGGCCCTCCTAGGTAATAATCACCCTCATGAAGCTTTTTTTTCCTCCTAATGAAGTTTTTTTTTATCAAGAAAAGAGCAAATATGAAAGTGCATCTCCAAAAATAATGTCTGCACAAAGTGCTAACCCACATCTATCACTTTGGAATGCTCTTGCTACAACTGTTACAATACTTAGTTGTCCTCAGGAAATGAAAAATCTTTGCTTTGGGGGGAATGACGGAAAACACACACACTTGAATGCTTTGCTAGGACACAGATTTAAGCTTCATTGATTGGTTTTGATGATTGATTGTGGTTATTACCAGGTCTGTAGTTTTCTCTTGGAATGGAACTATCAGGCAGTGATTCATAGGGTATCTGCCAAGCTAAAGGAAAGTACAGAAATTCTTTGGAGAAGGTAAATTGATGTAGCATAATTGATCAATCAAAAAGTGCAGATTAAGTGATTACTATGTATCAAGGAACTATACTAAGCAAGGGGGGAGGGTACAAATATAGAAGGTGAAAAAACCTCTATTTGCTAGGAGCTTACATTCTAATGGGAAGATAATTACATCTAAACGTATATACAGAATAAATACAAAGTCGTTAAAGATGTATAAGGTTGTTTGGGAGAGAGGGCACACACACTTGGAGGATCTAGACAAGCTTCACACAGAACATGGTGCTTGAGCTGAGATTTGAGAAAAGAGAGGAACTCGGTGAGGCAGAGGTGAGGAAGACAGTACATGCCAGGCATGGAAGAAAAGAGAAAAGGGAGAGAGAATGTGTTATAGTGAGGATCAGAGAGAAAGTTTGTTTGGCCGGATTGTAGAGCGTAGGAGGGGGGATAATGTCTAGTGAGGCCAGAAAGGTAGGTGGCTGGGTCTGGTTGCTCAGGTGTTATTAGCTAAACAGAGGAATCTGTATTTCATCCTAGAAGCAATATGAAGCCACTGGCATTGACTGTGTAGTGGGTTAATGTGGTCATGGGTAATAATTTTTGGAGCAGGGTTATCTGGAGGATGGGCTGGAGAGGGGAGAGATTTGAGGCAAGGAGACCAAGAAGGAGGCAATTGTAACAAGCTAGGGGCGAGATGATGAAGACCTCAGCTAAGGTGGTAGCCGTGTGAGTGGTGATAATGGGTTAGATTTGGGAAAAGGTGTGAAGATAGAAAGGGCAAGATTTGGAAATGGATGGGATTTCTGGGATGAGAGGCATCCAGGTGGCACAGTGGATACAGTGTTGGGCCTGGAATCAGGAAGACCAGAGTTCAAAGCCGGATTCAGACATTTACTAGCTCTGTGACCTTGGGAGAGGCACTTTAACCCTGTTTGCTTCAGTTTCTTCATCTGTAAGATGAACTGGAGAAGGAAATGGAAGACCACTCCAGTACCTTTGCCAAGAAAACCCCAGATGGGATCATGAAGGGTGAAATGACTGGATGACAAATACTCTGGAGTAGAGAGTAAGCATTCCAGGATATGAACCTGAGAGTTTGGAAGAATCACGATGTTTTAGTCAGAAATAGGGATTTTGGAAGAAGGGATAATTTTAAGAGAAGGATAATGAGTTCAGTTTGGGACATACTGAATTTAACATATCTCTGAGATATTTGGGGCAACTAGATGGCACAGGGATAGGGTGCAGTTGGGAAGACTCATCTTTGTGAGTTCAAATCTGGCCTCGGACACTTACTAGCTGTTTGACCCTGGGTAAGTCACTTCACCCTGTTTGCCTCAGTTTCTCCACCTGTAAAATGAGCTGGAGAAGTAAATGTCAAACCACTCCATTATCTCTGCCAAAAGAACCCCAAATAGGGTTGTGAAGGGCTGGACATTACTGAAACAACTGAACGATCTTCCGTTTGAAATGTCCAAGGAGCAACTGTTGGTACGGGAACAAAGCTTGGGGAGAAACTGAGAATTGTTCCCAGAGTTTACAGGCCACAAGAGCAAGTCAGGAACCTTATTTTCTAGTCATAACCCTCACAATAGTTTCCCAGTATAAGCAGATTTTGATGGGCATAAAGCTTGAGGGCCTACCTGAAGAGAGAACAGAAGAGAGGAACAACACAGAAGGGAGGGCATGCAACGACTCTAAATATCTGTCTGGAAAATAAAAATGATGATTATTTTTAAAATGGAAAGGAGAAATGAGGTTTGTGAGGGCTGCTCTGTCTGCCAAGATGCCAAAACTGCACTGAGTTTTCCTTGTTGGAATCTGCCAAGGAAGTTTTGGAGTTTGATGCCAAAATGTTCTGTTGGCGTATGACAGTGAGAAATGCAATGCCCAATGCTATCCTTCTTGAGTGCTTTCTTTGTCATTTTCACATGTTGTCAGTCACTACAAGGTCTGACTGTCATCCCAGTCCTGGGAGAATAAGGCGCTGTCCGTTGCAACAAAGGGAGAGCACGTAGCATTTTGTCCTCCCTTCATATGAGTTCATTCTCTTTGGTTTATAGATTCTTTGCTACAGAAACTAAATAGATATAATACAGTTAATAGTTAATAATAACAGTGGCTCAAACTTATTAGTATTTTAAGGTTTACAAATCACTTTACATGCATGATCTCATTGGATAATCTTGACAATCCTGTGATACAGATGCTATAATTATTTCCATTTCTCAGATGTGGAAGCTGGGGTTGAGAGAGGTTAAGTAATTTTCCTTTGGTCACATAGCTTCTATTAAATTCTAGAGGCCTGCCTTGACTCCCAGTTCAGTGCTCTATCCATTATACCAGACTTTTTGTTGTTGTTGTTGTTGAGACGTTTCAATTGTGTCTGACTCTTCATGACCTCACTTTGGAGTTTTCTTGGTAAAGATACTGGACTGGTTTGCCATTTCCTTCTCCAGTTCATTTTACAGATGAGGAAACTGAGGCAAACAGGGTTAAGTGACTTTTCCTAAGGTCACACAGCTAGTGTTTGAGGCTAGATTTTGAACTCTTGGAGATAAGTCTTCCTGATCCCAAGCCCAGTTCTCTATTCACTGAGCCACCTAATTGCCCCCATACTATAACATGCTACAGGAGTGCAAAATCTATAAGAACGTCATGTTAATTAATATTGTGCTTTCAGATTGTCTTAATGGTCTAACCATAGGGGAATGTATGTAGAATCCATTGCAAACTCTAACATGATACATAAATATCAGCTATTATTTTATTGTTATTATTATCACATGAAAGTTAATATTATTACTACCATTATCCTTATACTTTATGAGGAGCAGTGAAGTGTAAATGCTCTATTCTCAGCATTAATAAACCTAGGTTTGAATAGCAGACCTGTCCCTTACATTTATTAGAGATGTGTTAGGGCGAATTACTTTATCATACCATAACATGGGGATAATACTTTTCATACTTAATCTACCTCATGGGACTATTGTGAGAGAAGTACTTTAGCAACAGTAAAGCTTCCAGAAATGTAAGCTATTATATTTAATAGGTAGGTGCGAGCAGTGGAGCCAAGATGGTGAAGTAGAAGCACAAACTTGGCATGGGCTCCCACTCCAATCACTTCCAATACGTGTAAAAAATGACTCTAAACAAACTTTAGAGCTACAGAACCCACAAAGTGACAGAGAGATACAAATCTCCCATTGAAGGAAGCACAGCAGGCAGACAGGAAGGGTCTATCTCACCAAGCTAGGGGTTGAGCAGTCTGGTGTAAGCCTCATGGTACCAGCCCCAGGGCAGCCCTGACAAGCATCCGCTGGAGCAGACTTCAGGAAAGTGAATCATCAGTAGCTGTGGTGGTTTCCAGACTTCTCAACCCATAAATGCCAAACACAAAGTAAAAGGTCAGTGCAGAATCCTGTTAGAACAGGAGGAGACTGAAGAACATAGTCCAGCCCCAACCCTCTGGGGCAAGAAGCAGCTGGAGGAGTGGAGGCCATGCTGCTGCTGCTTGACTATTTCTAGAATTCCTGGCCTGCAGATTCTAGGGGGACCAAGTAACCATTCAGAGGGTAATTGCCCTTGCTTTAACCTGCTTGGATCTGGATTGCAGTCTTGGGTGGTGGTCCTGGGGTGTGTGACCACTGAGCCAGAGCCTATGGGGGCTGTAGAGAGGGCACCCTCCTAATAGCTCTGGCAGCTGTGAAAACCCCAGCAATTTGGGACAAAGCTCTCTCCATTCTGGAAGAAGCATTCTAATGTAGCAAAGAGCTCAAAAGTCAAGTAATTGGCTGGCAAGATGAGCAAGCAGAGGAAGCACAAACAGACCATAGAATCTTTTTTGGGTGACAAAAAGGATCAAGGCATAGAGTGGGAGGAAGACAGAGAAGTCAGAGCTCCTGCATCAAAAGCCTCTAAGAAAAATATGAACTGGTTATAGGCCATGGAGGAGCTCAAGAAGAATTTTGAAAATCAAGTAAGAGAAGTAGGGGAAAAATTGGGAAGAGAAATGAGAATGATGCAAGAAAATCATGAAAAGCAAGTCAATAGCCTGCTAGAAGAGACCCAAAAATGCACTGAAGAAAATAATACCTTAAAAATAGACTAACTCAAATGGCAAAAGAGGCTCAAAAAGCCAATGAGGAAAAGGATACCTTAAAAAGCCAAATCTGCCAGATGGAAAAGGAATTTCAAAAACTCACTGAAGAGAATAACTCCTTCAAAATTAGATTGGAGCATTTGGAAGCTAATGACTTTATGAGAAATCGAGATACAAAAAAACAGATCCAAAAAATGAAAAACATAGAAGAGAATGTGAAATATTGTTGGAAAAACCACTGACCTGGAAAATAGATCCAGGAGAGATCATTTAAAAATTATTGGACTACCTAAAAGACATGATCAAAAAGGGAGCCTAGACACCATCTTTTAAGAAATTATCAAGCAAAATATTCTAGAACCAGAGGGAAAAATAGAAATTGAAAGACTTCACTGATGGCCTCTTGAAAAAGATCCCCCCAAAAAACTCCTAGAAATATTCTAGTCAAATTCCAGAGTTCCCAGGTCAAGGAGAAAATACTGTAAGCAGCCAGGAAGAAACAATTTGAGTATCGTGGGAACACAATCAGGATAACACAATCAGGATAGCAGCTTCTACATTAAAGGATCAAAGGGCTTGGAATATGATATTCCAGGGGTCAAAGGAGTTAGGACTAAAACCAAGAATCACCTACACAGCAAAACTGAGTATAATGCTACAGGGGGAAATATTGTCATTCAATGAAATAGAGGATTTTCAAGCATTTGTGATGAAAAAACCAGAGCTGAACAGAAAATTTAACTTTCAAATACAGGTAGGTCCAATTTGCAGAGAGTGTTGGGCCTGGAGTCAGGAAGACCTGACATGTAGTAAGCAGTACATAAATGTAGCTATTAATATTATTATTAATTATTCCACTCGAGTGTCATCTTTGACTAAGCTTGTCATAAAGGTACGAAGATATTGCTATGTGTATATAAAGAGTCTGCCAAAAACTCCACTGGGGAGATTTGTGGATGAAGACCACATCCCTTAGATGACTGTGTATGATTTAATAGTGTTCAATAGTCTGTAGGTTTGGAAAAGTTCAGTGGGTGGGGGTGGGAAGTCTTATGAGGGGAAAGAATGAAAAGAGATTGAGAAGTTTACAGCAGAACCCATGTTTAGGGGAATGGTAGATACAGTCATAAATGTTCCCACAGTGTTCTCCAGTTGTGATCCAAGAGTAATTCATTTGAGAGATGTTGCAAAGGGGAATTTATCTGAAGACAAGTGCCCCCAAGATTCATTTCTGTCACAAGACAGAATGAAAGGTGCTTCTTCAATAGGCAGACTGCTACTAATACTGACTTATAATACCTATGCCATAAGTTTGGCCTGGCTTCATCCTGCTCCTACTAGGTTGAAATGTAAGGAAGGATTAATATAGGAGTGGACTAGGACTCCCATGGTATGGATACCAAGAGTATTACTCCTTACTACGTCATTTAAAGAAAAATCAAATACTTTTAGTTGATGGTTTTATTTTTAAATTTTATTTTGTCTTTGGAGAAAATATTCATATAGCTCAGGCTGGACGTTTGATTATCTACTAATACTACATAACATCTACATAATTGTCAGCACTAAATACTGATATACTTGTACTATATATACTTAGATACTCATACTATCCCACTTATATATACCATATACTTATGTGAAGCAGCAATAGTATAATGGACAGTGCTATATTTATAGTCTTGGTACCTGAAAGACATCTGGAAATCATTTTTATTAATAATTATGACCTTGAGATACTGAAAGGTATTCAGTTATCAAATAGTCAATGTAGAGAGTGCTCAGTATACATTTAGCACTTAATAAATGTTGGTTAATACTGAATATTTGCTGAATGAGTAAATGTTCACTATATTCTACTTCCTAGGGCAGAAAAGCAAACTAAAACGTTTTAGAAAGATTTTCAACAGTGAGGTTTGAAACAAGAAGTTTCTCATTAACTCACACATAGCCAGAGAATTCAGTTAACCAGAATATCTGATCTCCTGAGCAGTATTGTTAATAGAAATGGTGCTACATTGTTTTGAATGACCTTTCCTGAATCCATATTTTTTAAATCAACCAATTCAACTAATATTTATGAAGCCTCTGTTAACAGAATGCTGTGTAAGATTATAAGTAGGGGTGAAGGATGGGGAGGGGTCATTAAAGCTTCCAAAAACTTTGGTCTCTACCCTCATGCAACTAATAGTTTCTTGGGGGAAAAGGACACATTCATAGCCAACAATCATATACAAGTGCTAGAGAGGTGTTCTACAAAGGACTGTGTGAGGTGGAAAGGGAGCTTTGTTCAGGAGGATTCGCTTTGTTTGGGGGCTTATTTAGGTTAATTTTCTTTTCTTTCATTTACCAAATGCTGCCTGGCTCCTGCCATTTTTCTCTTAACAGTTTTCTTCTCCTCAACTGGAGAAGAGAAGAGGTGAGGAAGACATTGGCAAATTTGAACCAATCAGCATTTCTTTCTTATTAGCAGTTCCTATAAGGGTTTCTTGGGAGAGAAGTTTGAAATTATGGGAAAGGGATTCTTCACTGAGAAAACTGAAATACTGCCAAATCTCAATTATCCCTCTTAAACGTGGGACTTTTTTTTTTAAGGGCTGGATTTTTTTTTTTTTTGCACATAGTAAGTACGGAATCATTAACATTTTAAATTTGGAAAAAGACTATAAAGGTCATCTAGCCCCATCCTTTCATTTCACAGAGGCAGACATTTAAATGTATGCAACAGAGAAGGAAAGGGACTTGTTCCTGTCCTGGTGTTCAGTCCAGTGTGTTCTGAACTTTGCACACTGCTCCCCATTTGTGGCTCTCTCCCTCCTCCATAGTTTATGTACCAGCTTAGGTCTACAGGGCATTGAAATTGCTCATAGCATATTGCTGAGCTAATGGAAGTGCATTTCCAAAATCTCTTGGTTCCATTAAAAGTTTTCAAGCTTTCTCTGTCAGCTGATGATTTCTAGTTAAGCAATTTATGTCAAGAGAAAAGCACTACTTTCAGGGGCTACATACAACAAAATAGGTCAAATAGAGAGAGGGCCATCATTGTATCTGCATTAGGGTTAACCAGATGCACGTAAGTAATGCCTCTGGAGAGCCATCACATGGACCCAAGCACAGGACACCCCAGCGGGGCTCCAATTGCTTCTGACTCTAACTAAACAGCCTCCTGGTGTGCTTTTTCAGGCAAGAAAATGGCCCGACAAATGTTTGAATATGATCTCTTCTGTTTATGTTATGTAATCTGACAGTCTAAAGGGTCCCACAAGGACATTTTCCAGGGAAGTTTCCACCAGGCTCCTACACCCGGCTGTGCTGTTTCTAACGTAAAACAGAGAGAGGGGAGAAGAAAGCACAAGTCATGTAAGGTTTCAGTGTCTTTGGAAAGTCATGGAATGGCGGCCACTTTGGCTGTCTGTTTATTTGAACTACAGTAAAACACATACACTGCAGAGAAGGAGGAGAAAAAGGGCTTTCTTTGAACAGCTGGGGACTCATGCAGTGGAAAGAGCTTTGGGATGGAATCTGGACCCAGCTTTGCCCCTCATCAACTTTGTAACCTTGATTCAGTCACTTAACTTTTTTTGAAGCTCATTGCTCTTAAATATAAAATGTCCCATTAATTATCCCATAGGTTGTTGTATGGATTCAGTGGCAGAATGTACATGAAAATGGGCACATTGGTGGTGCTATGGATAGAACTCTAGGCCTGAAGTCAGGAAGATTCATCTTCCTGAGTTCAAATTTGACCTCACATACTTACTAACTCTGTGACCCAAGGCAAGCCACTTAATTATTTGCTTCAGTTTCCTCATCTATAAAATGGGTTGAAAAAGAAAATGGAAAACCATTCCAGTATCTTTGCCAAGAAAACCCCAAAAGGGCTCACAAAGAGTTGAATATGACTGAAATGACTGAAAAACAACAACACATGAAAATATTTTGTAAATTAAAAAACTTTTAAAGCCAAAAGGACTATTCATATCCTGGGACCCTAGATCTAGGGCTGAAAAGTCCTGAGACATCTTCAAATATAATCTTCATTTTACAGATGAGATAACTTATGCTCAGGGAGGTTAATTGCCTTATCTATGACCACTGGTTCATAGTCTAGGATCCTCTGTCTAGAGCTGAAAGGGACCTCAGAGGTCACCTAATCTAAACCTCTTGTTTTATAGATGAGACTCAGAGAGATTACATGAATCCTCCAAAGTTAGAGAGATTAAAAAATAACAGAACTGGGATCCAAACCTTTTAGGAAATCGAAATCAATGATGGTATCACTGTTTGGGGCTGATCTTAAGATGCTGGAAATGGGACAATAACCACGGGACTCATGCATGGCTTTGGGGAGCCCCATGATGCTTCAAGGACAAAGCAGTAGGCACAAAAAAGGATGTAAGGCTAACCTACATATGGTTAGCAAAATAAAATAGGAAGGAGGACTGGTTGCTAAATACAGAGAACAAACTCTCATAGCCCACCACACCACGCACTTAGGCTGTACGTTGTATTCTGTGACATATCTTCTCCTTTATTTTCTTTCAAGACTATTCCTAGAATTCATTTTACTCTGATTTCAACAAAGTAAAAAACTATAGGGGAATGGAATGGGGTGCCATTTTGTCTGGTTTGTCCCTGATCCTCAAAATGGTCTTGGTCCTGCTGTTAGTAGGACTTACATTGTGATTGTTGCTTTTCTCCCTACTAATAATAATAGGTCTTCACTGAACCATTCATGCTGCTGGTCATTCTCCTTCATAACCATACATCTATAAATGGTATTTAGCTGAAGTTCTCCTCTGATGATGAATGAGTCAAGAATTGCTGTGGGCCTCTGGGTGGGCAAAGGGCCTCTGTGGCCATGGCTCTATTGTTCCTTTTGTTTCTATGGGTTTACTTTTCCTGAATTTAATTGAATACTATTGAAAAATGAACTGAGCAGGTTATAACCTTGTGTACTTTGAAAGGTCAAAAATGGCTTCAGACATCCAACAAACAGAGTTAGTAACAGAGACCCCTCATAACCACAGCTTCCAAGTCTGGAGAGGCTTCAGACCTCAGGAATGACTTGCTTGACCCAACCCAGGGGTGAATGAACCAGGCACCAGAAATACCATATCCTATAAGTAAGGGTGTAACTCATCCCCTGAGCTATGTCCCAGAAGTGAGTTTGAGAGAATGTTTTGTAGTAATCATTTTAATTTGCATCCATTCTCCCCAGGGATTAATATAGAAGAGAAGGACATATTTCTAGGTTAGGAGGTTATTGTATTTCTTACTGTGCCTTCTCAGTATATGTCCCTTGGTGAAAACTAAAAAGCAAAAAGAGATTTGGTTGAAGATGGAGGGGGCCTAGCAATGGAATCCAGCTAATGGAGCCATACATGTTTGAAGCCTACAACTCTGCCCTCAGTGCTATCCTCTAATTGACTGAGCTAACCAACCCAGACCTCCTCATGGAATAAAGGTGGAGAAGTCTTTAAGTAATTTTCTCATAAATAAATCCTCTGTAGTCTGGGTATGAGTAACTTCTCTAAACAAACGAAGCCTTCGTTAAGAGCCTCAGAGTTTCTGACTGGGAGAACGATGCTGGCTGCCTCTGGGTTTTGGTCGCCTGTCTCTTTATTGGGAACAGAGAATCAGGCCTTTGTTTAGACAGACAAAACCTTGCCTCTTTTAAACCATGGATTTGTAAATGTATAAAGAACAGTATGACTTTATGTTCATCATAGTTTGTTTTAACAAAGCAAGCAATTTGGTGGAGAGTAAAAGCAAAAGATAGAACAAAAGTTTCCAGTTTTATCTACCTGGAGCCAAACACTTTGACTCAGGTCAAAATGAAGCATCAAATGGCAGTATTATGACTTCAGTCGTAAAGCCTCCAAAAAGTGACCTGGATTTCCCCCAGCTAGTGTCTAAGTCAGGATTCCAGGTCAGTTCTTCCTCTTTCCACCACATCCAAAATGACTCAAGATCTCTCCATAGTGGGGAAGTAGATGACATGCTGGGCCTGATTTGGAGTCTGGGAAACCTGAGTTCAAATCAGCCCTCAAACACTTACTGTGTGACTTAGGGCAAGTCATTTAATCTTGTTTGCCTCAGTTTCCTCATCTATAAAATGAGATGGAAAAAGACATGGCAGACCACTGCAGTATCTTTGACAAGAAAACCCCAAATGGGGCCCCATAGAGTCAGACATGACTGAAAAGGCTCAACAGCAACAAAATAAATGCGTGTTCCTTTTTTTTTCTCTTCCTTCCCATGGAACTAGGTGAAAAACTAGTCCATAGAGTGAAGGAAACTTCAATCATGTCCTCATTAAGTCTTCATTCCCATCTGAGCTCTACCTCCAGGCATCCAAATTTACACATGGTGAATTATAATGTACAAACTGACTTTTAGACATTTTGGCAGCACTTTCTTTGGCTAATGGCAGAGGTAGAGGGGTCAGTGCTTACTGCTCAAAGCACAGGACCAAGGAGGAGGATTTCTTTCTGTTCTCCTTAACTGCCCTGCATTCTTCTTCCTTCTTTACTCAGCTTATATAACATAATACAATACAAATCACATTCCCTTCCTTCCTCCAGAGGATTGGGATCCTTACCTGGTTAGTATATGTGAAATACACCAGGTATAAAGGAGTACCTCTGGTTACAGGAGTACCTGAAGGCAGCTGTAAAGCAGTACCTGTGATTGCTCTTTCCGTGGTGCAGGCATCTGTGGTTCTTCATGGCTTATGGAGCATCTTTCTTCATCCCACACCACTTGTGATTCCTCAGTATATTATTCACATGATACACAGTTGCTTTCTCTGATGCTGTTGTTTCTTATCCAGGGAATTTTCCTCTCACAATGTAGCTGATTCTGTGCCTTGTGCTAGCTCCATCATTTGGCTATTCTGCATGTCTCTCCTGTGCCCAGCTTTCCCAAAACTAAGGGTTCTTAACTCCTTTTGAGTCATGATCCCTTTGGCATCCTTGGTTAAGTCTTCTCTGAATAATATTTTAAATGAGCAAAATAAAATATTTTGTTGTTTAGACAAATTTCAGTTGTGTCTGATTTTCTCTGTGACCCCATTTGGGTTTTTATTTTGCAAAGATACTGGAATGGTTTGCCATTTCCTTCTCCAGATCATTTACAGATGAAGAAAATAAGGTAGTCAGGGTTAGGTGACTTACCCAAGGTCACACAGCTATTAAGTGTCTAAGGACAGAAAATGAATTTGACTGACTTTTTGACTGACTGACTTCAGACCAGGCAATCTAAAATAAAAAAAACTGCTGTTGTTCAGTCATAAATAAATAAAATACAATTACAAAGGAAATGAATTATATTGAAATATAGATATAAGATATTAAATGTTATTTTAAAATATTACATTAAACTATTATAAACTTTTAATTTTTAATATTATAAATATTTTAAAAAACAAATTCCCAGTTAACAACCCCTGCCCTAATGGGAGATGAAGTATTAAAAGTGGGCAAGGCTACCTGTTCAGTGGCCAAACACAGGATGGTTATAAGAAATGACTAGACAAAGCCTCTGTCTCTCTATAATTCCATAATGTCAGGGAGCCAGGAAAGTTGTCCACTGCCCCCACTTTTTTGTAAGCTGCTTTGTTAAGTGATGTCCTGAGAATAGGGAAGAAAGAGAGCAAATCCTTCATTCACACAAAAAACATCCATTGTGCTTCTCCCATGGACTAGACCCTGGGAATCTTGTGAAGGCTAAAAAACAGTGTCTGCCCTCAAAGGGACTTACATTCTTTTGAAGGAAGTGTGTGTGTGTGTGTGTGAGTGAGAGAGAGAGAGAGAGAGAGAGAGAGAGAGAGAGAGAGAAAGAGAGAGAGAGAGAGACAGAGAATTTGTGCAAAGAAAGTATAAAAGTAATTTAAGGGGAGAAAGTAACAGAAATGGAGGGGGTGGACCTGAGGGAAAGACAGATATCATGACAAGCCTTGTGTAGGAGGTGATTTTTGAACTTAGTATTGAAGAAAACTAGGGATTCTAAGAAAATGAGGAAGGCATACAAGGGGGACAGGCTGTGCAAATGCATGGAGATAAGAGATGGAATGTTATATATGGGGAAGAGCAAATAGGATAATTTTGCTGGAGTGGAAAGTGAACAAAGGGGGATAATGTACAATAAGTCTGGATAAAAAGGCTAGACCCAGACTATGCAGGGTTTTGAATATCTAATAGAAGAATTTGTATTTTATTCTAGAGGCATCAGAGTCCTCGAACTGGGGAGTAATATGGTCAACATTGTACTTTAAGAATATCAGCTTGACTCTTTTGCCAGATTGGAATGGGTAGGGGCAAAGAAGAATTCATCTCTCTAAATGATGTAATATTAATTATGTAAAATATCTAGAGCCATGTTGGATCTTGGGTTGGCAAAAAATAGTCAGTTTTCCTGGGACACCTATATACAAATTCTTTTTATCTGTCGCGGTAGCTGAAGTACAATGATGGTCAGCCTCTGGCTTCTGTGAGTCAGAATGTGAGGATGTGACTGTTCCCATGTTCTGGAGGAGAAACTAACACTCAGAGAGAGGTCAGGACTTATATCTTTTTCCTTTTTATAACCCTCCCAGAGTGTAGCATTACATAAAACTCTCAAAAAGTATTCTTTGATTGGACGATCTGTGTGATACAAACTACACAGCCTAAGGGATGGGTAGGAGAGGATAGGCAGATGAAGTAAAATCCAGGATTTGAAATTTTATCAGGAAAGCTGCTTGACAACCCATCAAATAGAACCAGGTAAGCAAACTGGCCAGAAGGCCAAATCCTGCCCACTGGCTCTTTTTATACAGATGTGTGAGTTGAGTATGTTTTTACATTTTAAAATTTAATAAAACTTTATATTATGATGTAAAAAATATTCTTAGCTTCCCAGTCCCTGTAAAAATATGTAGCAGGGGGGGCGGAGCCAAGATGGCGGAGTAGAAACAGCTCTTCCAAGCCTCTCTGCCCCCAGATTCCCCTCAAACTATGTAAAAGGGGACTCTGAACAACTTCTGGAGCCCCAGCACCCACAGAACGACACAGAAAAGCTAACCTCCCGCTGAGGACAGCCCAGCAGCCCTGCAGGAAGGACCAGCGCAGTGGTCTGGGACCTGGCAGCTCACAGAGCGCAGAGCGCAGAGCGCAGGAGCCAAGCCCAGGTCCGCGTGAGCCGAGGTTTTAGCCCCAGGGCGACAGGGCCAGCAGCCGGCTGGAGGAACCCCAGAACACCAGGAACCCTGGCGACTCCAGAATTATCAACATAGACATGCCTAGGACAAAGTAAGAGGTTAGTGTCCTATGGACTTTGGGACCTATATTTGGGGAATGCGTCAGCTCCCTCCCCTGGGGGATTGAAGCTGCTGAGGAGACACGCCATTTTGTAGTTTTCAGAGGCAGATCCGGCTCCCAGCCTACAAATCGTGGGGAGATCCAGCGATCAGTCTTGGGGGGTAATCGCTCTTGCTTTAACATCCCTGGATCTGGGTTGTGATCTAGGGTGGAAGATGTGGGTGGGTTTACAGCTTGCCAGAAACGGAAGTTGCCCCCCACACGTTCGGGACGAAAATTCCTCTAGCTGGCCTTAAAGCCATAGTGTGGCAACAAGCCCAAAAGTCAAGTAATTAAGCGGCAACATGCCAAGGCAAAGGAAACAGAAAAATGCAACCCTAGATTCCTATTTTGGGGGCATAGAGCAGGAAAAGGACTGTGAGGTCAGAAGTCCTGCTCCAAAAGCCCCAGGGGAAACCATGAGCGGGTTGCAAGCCATAGAGGACCTTAAGAAGGACTTTAAAAATCAAATAAGAGAAGTGGAGGAAAAATTAGAAAGAGAAATGAGAAGGATGCAGGAAAGTATGAAATGAGGGTCAACAGCCTGACTGAGGAAAACAACACCTTAAAAAATAGACTAGCTCAAATGGCAAAGGAGGCCCAAAAGGGCAATGAGGAGAAGAATGCCTTAAAAGTCGAATTTGCCAGATGGAAAAAGAATCTCAAAAGTTCACTGAGGAGATTCATTCCTTCAGAGTCAGACTGGAGCAAATGGAAGCTAATGACTTTATGAGAAATCAAGATGCTGTTAAGCAGATCCAAACAAATGAAAGAGTAGAAGGCAAGGTGAAATATCTCATGGGAAAAACCACTGACCTGGAAAATAGATCCAGGAGAGACAATTTAAAAATTATTGGACTACCGGAAAGCCATGATCAAAGAAAGAACCTAGAAATCACCCTTCAAGAAATTCTCAAGGAAAATTGCCCTGATGTTTTAGACCCAGAGGGCAAAATAGAGGTTGAAAGAATCCACTGATCACCTCCTGAAAAAGATCCCAAAAAGAAAACTCTCAGGAATATTATAGCCAGGTTCAGAATCCCCAGATCAAGGAGAAAATACTACAAGCAGCCAGGAAGAAACAATTTCAATATTGTAGAAACACAATCAGAATAGCCCAGGACCTGGCAGCTTCTACACTGAGGGATTGAAAGGCATGGAATATGATATTCCAGAGGGCAAAAGAGCTGGGAATGAACCCAAGGGTCACCTACCCAGCAAAACTGAGCATTTTGTTTCAGGGGAAAATATGGTCATTCAGTGGAATAGAGGACTTTCAAGCATTCTTGAGGAAAAACCAGAGTTGAATAGAAAATTTGACATCCAGACGCAAGAAGTAAGAGATGCCTGAGAAGGTAATCAGGGAAAAGAAATCAAAAGGAACTTATCAAAGTTGAACTATTTACATTCCTATATGGAAAAGCAATAACGGTGACTGATGATATCTTTCTCACTATGAAAATAATGGAAGAAGGGGGGGTGGTCATATGGATACATATGTGAATGTGTGTGTATATGGTTACAGTTATATATGGATAGAGGGCATAGGTTGAATTTGTTGGGAAGGGAGAATACTCAAGGGATGAAATTATGAGGTGAGAGAGGAAAGTGGCAAGAGGAGATGGGGAGAGACAGGGTAAACTATCCCATGTAGAAGAAGCAAGGGGAAGTGGTTGCAAAGGAGGGGGAGAATAAGGAAGGCTAAAAAGGCAAAACCACATTCACATTGAATTTGGTTCAGGGAGAAAATGACATACATACTAAATGGGATATCTCAACCTGCAGCAGGATAGGGGGAAGGGGGCAAGAGGAGGGATGATGGATGGGAGGGCATCCTTGGGGTGAGGGGAGGTTGGAAGTACCCACTATAGAAGAGGGACAGGATCATGTAGGGAATGGACCAGGTGGGGGGTGGGATGAGTGGGAGGGAATTATAAGTAGCCTTGTAAAATATGTCTACTATGATAATGTTTTGCATAGCTAGACATGTACAACATATACCGAATTACTTATCTCCCAAGAGGGAATGGGTGACAAGGGAGGAAGGAAATGGATCTGAAATTTGAGGTCATAACATTAAATGTTTCAAATATATATAAATACTATTATTAATACTCTTGCTTGTAATAGGGAGATAAGATGTGCAGGCATTGGGATGCAAAGACTCACCTTCCTCTAATGGAAAAGTCGATGGGGGTATGGGAGAAGGTATGGGAGAAAGCAGATTGGAGGAAGCGATATCTTGTGGGACTACTATTCTGGGAGGTTGGGTAGGGGAATAATGGGGGGGGAAATGATTGTAACTCAAAATCTGGCGGAAATGAATGATGTAAAACAGAAGTTAATAAAGCATTTGTTTAAAAAAAAATATGTAGCAGGCCTAGTTTGCTGTCTTCAAAATTAGGGCATGGATGGATCAGTTCTGAAGACATTTGAGCTCCCATGATGGCTCAACACATTTTAGGCATGAGAAGCAATATGAAGGAAAGGGAATAATGAAACATCATGGAAGAAGCATCAAAGCAGGATGTGGGAGAATGATAATGTATTTGGGAAAAGAAGGAATGGATAGAGGACATGAAAGGAGACAGATATACCCAAACTCCCAAACCACTGTCTTAGAGTTGGTTAATTAGTGTCAGATATTTCTTACACACTGTCCTCATTATTAGAAACCATATCCTCCTTTTTTCTGTTCTTAAAAATCTTTTAAAATCCTATTTACATCCTTCTTACTGTTCCTTGGTTTTTGATAAATTAATATTGAGGATAAGAGTCAGCATGGGCACCAAGAAAGGGTCTCCAATCTGGGGTATATTTTGGGAAAGATACCTGTGAAGGGTAAACAGGGAATATTTAGCAAATAACTATATCATACTGTGGAAATATTCCCAAAGTAGTGGTGTTAGTGAAAAAAATAATGAACTAGAAAGAGAACAGAAAGGAAGTAAGGGCAAGGTAAGACAGGGAGAATTATTATATCTGAAAAATGTGAACTAGACCATTGGAATAATTCCTACAGATCAAAACCTAATATATGAAGTTTGGCTGCAAAACCTTTTTAATGATGAACTAGAAAATAAACCATTGGTAACAACCCAGTGAAAGATGGAATTAAATTGTATCCAAAACAATTAGAAATGCCAAATTGATTTCCAATCAATGAATTTACAAATTTTTGGCATAATCTTAGAGAAGTATATCTTCCCACTTTTTTAAACTAAATGAGCTCATAAGGCTTTAATTCCATTTATAACATCTTAAATCTGTGAATCAGGGTTCTCAGTCCTGTTCTCAATCATATCCAAGAGAGCAAAAAACAAACTGGAGGCTGAATGTGGTATTTGATTTTTCTTTTAAAAACTATATTGAGAATGAAACTATTGGTTGTCAGAACAGAATCAAGGTTCTGACTAATTTATTTGACTATATTCTAACAAACATCTAACAGCTTTATGATATAAAAATGTCATCTACAGAATAAAGTTTTGTTTGTTAAAAATTAATCTTTTATTTCTAATGTGCATATACATACACGACAAACTCAAGAATTTATACTGAATAGAGGGTATGGGAAGGATCCTGGAATATTTTACTAGACATTTAGGTTTGAGTTAAAGGAGACCCAAGAATTAAAAAGAGGTGTTTCCTTAATGCAAATCAGACATCTTGGGAGTTTGAGATAATTTTAGATTCTGACCCACTACCTCTCAGATAATTCTGAACCTTCAGGGTGAGAATTGCTTCTTGGGTCAGACTGGATCTCAAACACCTACTTGGAGTTGATTATGACTTCTTGAGAAAGAGAGGGACCAGTTCTCTCCTAAATCTCTTATAATACATCCAGACAAGAATTTGGTCAAACCAAACAGAAAAATGTTCTGGAAAGAATGACTTTCGGGCAGCTAGGTGGTGCAGTGAATAGAGCACATGCCCTGGAGTCAGGAGGACCTGAGTTCAAATCCGTCCTCAAACACTTAACACTTACTAGCCATGTGACCTTGGACAAGTCACTTAACCCCAATTGCCCTGCATTCCCCCCTCAAAAAAGAAAAAAGAATGATTTCTCCAAAGTCTATGCTGGTTGTGCCATGTGACTACAGAGCAAGCCTAATGATCCTTAGAGTTAATCCAGTATCTGAGGAGACCATAATAGCTTTTAGATCACCATGGTATTGTCCAGGAGCTTCCAATGGTTTGGCAATATAGAAACCTTTTTAGAAATTCCATTGTCTTTCTATCTGTTCCTCTCCCATCACTACCCCCAAATGGCTTAAATTTTTGTTTATTTTTATTTTGTTTAAAATAAGTTTTATCGATGTCTTATGTTTTTATATCAGATTCATGCCCAAATATATTTTTCTGCTCCCACTATCACCTCTCACCATTGAATCCTCCCTTTTAGCAAAGACAGACAGCTAAGGAAAAAATATATAACCAATTAAATAACCATATCTGATAATGTGATTCTATTTTTCTATATACTCCTATATCTTTTCCAAGAAGAATGGGGTATAGTTCATTATCAGTTCTTGAAGACTAAGCTTGAACATTACAATTACTCAAAATCTAGCTATTCTAGCCATTTTTTTCTTGGTTCTACCATCTTCATTCAATTCATGTTCCTTTGAATTCCTCATATTGTTCATTCCTTACTAATACTTTTCATCACATTCACTTAACAGTTTATTATTTTTTCCAAATGCTTTATTAACTTTTGGTTTACATTATTCATTTCCACCAGATTTTGAGCTACATTTTTTCTCCATTTTTCCCCTACCCACCACCCCAGAATAGCAGTCCCACAGGATATCCCCTCATCCAATATGCTCTCTCCCATATCTTCTCCCATATCTCCTTCGACTTTGCCATTAAGGCAAAGTGAATTTCTGTGCCCCAATGCCTGCACATCTTATCTCACAATTACATGCAAAATAGTATTAATAATAATAGTGTTTATATATATATATATTTGAAACATTTAATTTTAAAACTTTGAATTCCAGATCCATTCCCTTCGTCCCCTGTCACCCACTCCCGCTGGGAAGATAAGAAATTCAGTATACACTGTACAAGTATAGCTATGCAAAACATTATCATAGTAGATATATTGTAAAAGACTGCTTATATTTCCCACCTACCCATCCCACCCCCGACCTGGTCCATTCCCTACTTTGATCTTGTCCCTCTTCAAAAGTGGGTGCCACCAACCTCCCCTCCCCCCAGCATGCCCTCCCCTCCATTATCCCCCCTCTCATCTCCTTCTCCCCTACTCTCCTGCAGGGTGAGATATACCATTTAGTATATATGTCATTCTCTCCCTGAGCCAAATTCAATGAGAATATGGTTTTGCCTTTTTGCCTTCCTGTTCTTCCCCTCCCCTGCAACCACTTCCCCTTGCCTCTTCTACATGAGATAGTTTATCCTACCCTGTCTCTCCCCATCTCCTCTTGACACTTTATTCTCTCACCTCTTAATTTCACCCTTTGAGTATAATCCCTTCCCAACAAATTCAACCTGTGCTCTCTATCCATGTATAACTGTAAGCATATATACACACATTCACATATGTATTCATATGACCACACACCCTTCTTCCATTATTTTCGTAGTGAGAAAGGTTTCATCAGTCACAGTTATTGTTTTTCCATATAGGAATGTAAATAGTTCAACTTGATAAGTTGCTTTTGATTTCTTTTCCCTGATTACCTTCTCAGGCATCTCTTGCTTCTTGTGTCTGGATGTCAAATTTTCTATTCAATTCTGGTTTTTCCTCAAGAATGCTTGAAAGTCCTCTATTCCACTGAATGACCATATTTTCCCCTGAAACAAAATACTCAGTTTTGCTGGGTAGGTGACCCTTGGGTTCATTCCCAGTTCTTTTGCCCTCTGGAATATCATATTCCATGCCCTTTGATCCTTCAGTGTAGAAGCTGCCAGGTCCTGTGCTATTCTGATTGTGTTTCCACAATATTGAAATTGTTTCTTCCTGGCTGCTTGTAGTATTTTCTCCTTGATCTGGGGATTCTGGAACCTGGCTATAATATTCCTGGGAGTTTTCTTTTTGGGATCTTTTTCAGGAGGTGATCGGTGGATTCTTTCAACCTCATTTTGCCCTCTGGATCTAAAACATCAGGGCAGTTTTCCTTGAGAATTTCTTGAAGGGTGATTTCTAGGTTCTTTCCTTGATCATGGCTTTCAGGTAGTCCAATAATTTTTAAATTGTCTCTCCTGGATCTATTTTCCAGGTCAGTGGTTTTTCCCATGAGATATTTCACATTGCCTTCTACTCTTTCGTTTGTTTGGATCTGCTTAACAGCATCTTGATTTCTCCTAAAGTCATTAGCTTCCATTTGCTCTAGTCTAACTCTGAAGGAATGAATCTCCTCAGTGAACTTTTGAGATTCTTTTTCCATCTGGCAAATTCGACTTTTTAAGGCATTCTTCTCCTCATTGCCCTTTTGGGCCTCCTTTGCCATTTGAGTTAGTCTATTTTTTAAGGTGTTGTTTTCCTCAGTCAGGCTGTTGACCCTCATTTCATACTTTTTGTGCATCCTTCTCATTTCTCTTTCCAATTTTTCCTCCACTTCTCTTATTTGATTTTTAAAGTCCTCCTTAAGGTCCTCTATGGCCTGCAACCCACTCATGTTTTCACCTGGGGCTTTTGGAGCATGACTTTTGACCTCACAGTCCTTTTCCCGCTCTATGCCCCCAAAATAGGAGTCTAGGGTTGCATTTTTTCTGTTTCCTTTGCCTTGGCATGTTGCCACTTAATTACTTGACTTTTGGGCTTGTTGCCACACTATGGCTTTAAGGCCAGATAGAGGAATTTTTATCCCGAATGTGTGGGGGGCAACTTCCGTTTCTGGCAAGCTGTAAACCCACCCACGACTTCCACCCTAGATCAGAATCCAGATCCAGGGATGTTAAAGCAAGAGCGATTACCCCCACCCAAGACTGATCGCTGGATCTCCCTACAATTAATTGCAGGCTGGGAGCTGGAGCTGCCTCTGAAAACTACAAAGTGGTGTGTCTCCTCAGTGGCTTCTGGCCCCCAGGGGAGGGAGCTGACGCATTCCCCAAATACAGGTCCCAAAGTCCATAGGACACTAACCTCTTACTTTGTCCTAGGCATGTCTATGTTGATAATTCTGGAGTCGCCACAGCTGCTGGTGTTCTGGGGTTCCTCTAGCCGGCTGCTGGCCCTGCCGCCCTGGGGCTAAAACCTTAGCTCACGCAGACCTGGGCTCTGCTCGGCTCCGCTTCCTGCCTCTGCGTGTTGCGCGCTGCCGGCTCCCAGAGTGCTGCGCTGGTCCTTCCTGCAGGGCTGCTGGGCTGTCCTCAGCGGGAGGTTAGCTTCTCTGTGTCGTTCTGTGGGTGCTAGGGCTGCAGAAGTTGTTCAGAGTCCCCTTTTACATAGTTTGGGGGGAATCTGGGGGCAGAGTGGCTTGGATGAGCTGTTTCTACTCCGCCATCTTGGCTCCACCCCTCATCCCACTTTTTCAAAAGCCATTACAAAAATAAGAAAAGAGAGAGAAAAAATCCAATTTAGTAAAACTAACATGTCAACTAAGTCTGATAATATATGCAAAGTTCTTTATCCATGGTTCCCCCTACCTCTGCAGTCAAAGGAAAGAGGTATATAATTCTTATTTTTATCTGGGACAAACCTTGGTAATCATAATTACATGACATTGTCTTTTTTTGTTATTCTTTTCATTTACATTGTGACTAGCAATGCTGAATATTGTTTTCTTGGTTCTCTTTTCTTCACTTTTTATCATTTCATGCTAGTCTTCCCATGTTTCTCTGAAGTCTTCACATTCATGATTCCTAATGGAATAATGATTTAACTATTTCCAAATCAATGAGCACTTTGTTTCCAATTCTTTCCTACTACAAAAAAATCTCAGTAGAAGCCAAGTATAGAGGCTAAAGCAATATGTCCAAAAAGTAATTCCAGGATGAATTAAGTCAACTAGACATTGCAAAAGAGACAGTATGAGGATAAAATTCTAGACCTGGAAAGATGAGCCAGATTAAAATCTTACTTCAGATGCTTCCATTGTGGCCATAGGCAAACTAATCAATCTTTCCCAACCATTTTCTTTCTCTGTAAAATGGAGATGATAAATCAACTACCTATCGTACCTTCCTCACTCAAATGGGTTACATGTAAATTGCTTTGCAAAATTGAAATTCCCATGTAAATGTCAATTATCATTATATTCATATGTAAACATTTCATGTATATATATATATACGTGTGTATATATACACATATATACATATGTGTATATGTATATATGTGTATATATATATATATATATATATATATATATATATATACGTGTGTGTGTGTGTGTGTGTATGTTATATATCCTTTGATACAAAATCAATGCCCTTTGGAAGTGACTGTTTATTTGACCAAACTAAATAAAGATCTTTCCTTATGCAAATGATAGTGGGTAAGGAAAAGTTGGGCTGTTTAACAGATTTTAAAGTTTATTATTATTCCAAGTTTATATGCCTTCCAATCTGTGAGAATTCATAACTCATAAAAAGCATTCCACAAGTCTCGATATAAAAGTAGATTTAAGCTTCAGTTCTATGATTCACACTCTCCCACATAGAGGAGTCACTTCTCAAAGGTCCATAGAATATCCCAAGTGTGTAACATTTCCCACCAATACCCTTTCCCCATTTATCATACTATCCTGGCAGAGTCTAGAGTAGCTGAAAGTGCTTTACGGATAATATCCCTGTGCCAGTCCAGGGTAACTACTTCCATAGACTTCTATGGTCTATGATTGCTATTCTTTTTAAGCTTTGAATTATTGTGTGCCTTGCTTTATATCTCCTATGCTTACACAATTCAGGTGAAATAATACCTGATGCCTTTGCTACAGCTAGATAAATCTTGACCTTCACCTAATACTTAATGCTTAATCCCTGCTGGGCTACTGTCTGGGGCTGTGACCGTTTTTTGTGCTGACACTATGAAAAGGGTTTGCAGTCTCAATTACTTTCTGGGTTGCCCCAGTCCAGAATCTATAGTCAGTGTCTAGACATTCTTCTTGAATGGTGGAAGTTCTTAAAATATCCATGGCATTGCATTTCCCAGATTTCAGGAGTGCTAGGAATTGAGGAGTGACTACCCCCAGAGAAATGACACAGTGCTTCTATATGTAAACTTCTCCCAATAAAGCAACCTATTTGAAAAAGTAAGAGTTTTCTGGCTTGGCTCCATCTACATGTTATATCTCTATATGAGGGAGATTCCATATGTTCACTAAATATTGGGTGATTCAGTCAGCATGTAGTTGACATGGTCAGAATTCTGGCATCTCCCAAACCCTATAATATTTCTGTGAGCTGGCAGATTTACTCTTTAGCTATCTAGACATGCACTCTAGGGGAAGTGTAGCTTCAGGATCCCCAAACCAAAGCACTGGCCTTCTCTGATCTTTGTATCCACCTACTTGCTGTTCCTGATGGCATCCACAAAAATATTCCTTCTCTAACTCTGGCATAAGATCAAATACTGGGTCATAACTTCTAGTCTCATTCTAGTGTTGTCTTAAACTAGGATAGCCAATAAATTTGGACTGGGCAAATTTGCTGAAGGTTGGAGAAAGAAGGAAAAAAGGAAGAAGGCTATAGACTCATCATTCCTCTTTTTTGGTCCCTGTGATATTTGCTGTCACTGGAATTGAATTGAATTTGAAAGATATGCTCTTTGGGGTGGCTAGGTGGCACAGTGAATAGAGCACTGGCCCTGGAGTCAGGAGGACCTGGGTTTGGATCCAGCCTCAGGCACTTAACACAAAAACTAGCTGTGTGAACTTGGGAAGTCACTTAACCCCAATTGCCCTCCAAAAAGAAAAAAAAAATGTTCCTTGAAGTTAATTAATTCCTCCTAGATTCTATGCCTTCAAACTGGCTTGAGACCATTGGGGACTTTGGATCATTATCATCAATGAAAATAACAAGTATTGGGCGTGGAGGCAAGATGGCGGAAAGGAAACAGTAACTTCTCTAAGCTCTTCCATGAATCCCGTCACTAAATCTTAAAAAGTGAATCCGAACAGATTCTGGAGTGACAGAACCCACTGGGAGACAAAAGCATGAGAAAATCCAGCCCAGGAAAGTGCCCAGTGGGTCCAGATAGGGGGAGCGTGGAGCATGTGGGGTTTGTACAGCTCAGACTTGAGAGCAGAAAAGCAGACTACACCAGAGAGAGAAGGAGCCCCAGCCAACCAACTTACCCATCCCAAGTATGAATCGAAGCCACCTCATCAGCATCTCACCAGGGGAAAGGAGGAATCATTGGAGCCAGGTAAGAGAGGGCTCGGGGCTCCCAGCAGAGACAGCAGCTTCTCCTGGGGCTATCAGCCCCCAGCCTGGAAGTTTAGAAAACACCTGCCTGTTTTGCCAAAATGAAAAAGTAAACTCTGGCAGCTCTGATTACTCCTTCATGAAGTAGAAAACACAAAGCTCCCACCCAGAGTGAAATCCTAAGATGGTGGAAATAGCCTCCTGCTTGGAAGTCATTGAGAAGGGGTGTTACTGAGGCAGCAAGGAGTCTGAAGAGAAGAGGGGGAGGGGTTCCAACAAGCCCCACCTCACCTGACCAGCAAAGGCCTGCCTGAACTGTAGCCCAGGGGTATAGAGGCAGAAATCTGAAGTGGCCAGACCACCCCTCCTCCACAGATTACTCTGTGTCCATCAGCATACCTCACTGAGACTCCTGCCTTAGCCTCAAATTAGACACCCAGAGGCTACAGCATTCAAAGTCAACCACCACGCCCTTAGCTCACAGCCTGAGAAATTAGGAAATAGGAAATTACAATGGGAAGGAAGGAAGCTGAGAAGAAGGGGAAGTCAAGAAAATCGATCTGAGCTTATTATGTAAGAGGACAACTTGGACTCTTTACTCATACCTGAGACCACAGAAGGAAATATGAACTGGTCTCAAGCCCAAATAGCATTCTTGGAGGAGCTTAAGAAAGATTTTAAAGACCAAATCAGGGAGGCAGTGGCCAAATTGGAAAAAAAAAAGTTTCACTGAAGAAAACAAATCCTTAAAAAGTAAAGTTAGTGAAGTAATTGGAGAAAATACCTGCCTAAAAAAGGACCTTCAAAAACTAACTGAAGAGTATAATTTGCTAAAAATTAGAATCAGTCAAATTGAAATTCAGAACTGTATGATGCAACAAGAGTCAATCAAACAAAACATGGAGATTGAAAAATTGGAAGAAAGTGTAAAATATCTCACTGGAAAATCAACTGACCTAGAAAACAGATCCAGAAGACATAACTTAAGAATTATTTGTCCACCAGAAAGCCACGATTAAAAAAGCGGCCTGGACAATATCCCCCAAGAGATTGTCAAAGAAAACTGTCCTGAAGTCCTGGAATCAGAAGATAAAATAGTTATTGAAAGAATTGACTGGACTCCTCCTGAAAGAGATCCCAAACTGAAAACTCCAAGAAATATAGTAGCCAAATTCCAGAATTACAAAATTAAAGAAAAATTACTGCAAGCAGCCAAAAAGAAAAAATTCAAATATCGAGTAACTACAGTAAGGATCACACAGGACCTAGTAGCTTCTACATTAAAAGATCGGAGGGACTAGAATCTGATATTTCGTAAGGCAAAAGACCCAGAACTACCGCCAAGGATTAACTACCCGGCAAAATTGAGCATAATCTTTCAGCCAAGGAGATGTTCATTTAATGAAATAAGGGACTTCCAGACTTTCCTGATGAAAAAGCCAGAGCTCAATGGAAAATTTGATTTCCAATTACAAGACTCAAGAAAGATATAAAAAGGTAAACAAGGAAAACAGAGACTCACACATACATACATGTACACATGCACACTCATGCATACATGCACATAAGTTGGGATGCAACAAGAGCAAAATGTTCACATCCCTATATGTGGAGCTGATAACTGTCAATATCGAAATTTTTATGATTATCATGACCTTAAAAAGGGTTATACTTAGATAGAGTGTGTGGGTATGAATGCACTAATCTGAAGACTTAAAAAAAAACTATTAAGGGGATCAAAGGGACTGTAATAGGAAAAAGGAAAGGATGAGATAGGAAAAGGTAAAATATGCCATGCAAAGAGGCATTAAAACACACCATAGTAGAGGGGAAACAAAGAGGGAGAGGAACATCATTTAAACACTATTCTCACAGGTTCTGGTTCAAAGAAGGACCAACATAATCAGTTAAGTTTAAGATTCTAACGTGAATAGACACACAAATTCATTAAATTGAAGAAGAGGAGAGAGGGAGAGGAGCACTGCTTGAAATTTACTCTCATTGGTTTGGTGTCAAATGGGGAGTAAAATACTCTGATAAGTATAAAAATTTATTGTGTCCTATAGGCAGTAGGAGGGTAAGGGGGGATAAAAAGGAGGAGAGTAAAGGGGGGATTAGAGGGGAGGGAAATAGTAGTAAGGGGAGAGGGTAGGTAAAGAAGGGGGGTCACTGGGTGGGAACACTGAGGGAGGGGGTGGTCAAAAGTAAAAACCACAAGGAGGGGAAGGGAGAAGGAAGAAACAAAAACATAATGAGGGGAGGGAATAGGATGGAGAGGAAGAGACAGATAGTCATCATTACTGTGAATGTGAATGGGATGAACTCTTCCATTAAACAGAGGTGGATAGCAGAATGGATTAAAAACCATAATCCTACAATATGCTGTTTACAAGAAACACATTTGAAACAAAGGGATACCCATAGGGTAAAGCTAAAAGGCTGGAGTAGAATTTATTATGCCTCAGCTAAAGTAAAAAAAGCAAGGGTAGCAATCCTTATCTCAGATAAAACAAGAGCAAAAATAGATCTAATTAAAAGAGATGAGGAAGGAAACTATATCCTGCTAAAAGGCACCATGGAGAATGAAGCAATATCATTACTTAACATATATGCACCAAGTGGCATAGCATCCAAATTCCCAGTGGAGAAGTTAAAGGAATTAGAGGAAGAAATAGATAGCAAAACTATACTAGTGGGGGACCTTGATCTCCCCCTCTCTGAACTTGATAATTCTAACCTCAAAATAAACAAGAAAGAAGGTAAGGAGGCTAATAGAATTTTAGAGGCACTAGATATGATGGATCTCTGGAGAAAACTGAATGGGGATAAAAAGGAATTTACTTTCTTCTCAGTGGTGCATGGTACATACTCAAAAATAGACCATGTATTAGGGCATAAAAACCTCACAATTCAGTGCAGAAAGGCAGAAATATTAAATGCATCATCCTCAGATCATGATGCAATAAAAATTATATGCAATAAAGGGCCATGGAAAGATAGACTAAAGGGCGGCTAGGTGGCACAGTGAGTAGAGCGTTGGCCCTGGAGTCAGAAGGACCTGAGTTCGGATCTAACCTCAGACACTTAACACACAAACAAACAAAAAACCTAGCTGTGTGACCTTGGGCAAGTTACTTAACCCCAATTGCCCTCCAAAAAAAAGCAAAAAAAAAAAAAGATAGACTAAAAACTAATTGGAAATTAAACAATTTAATCCTAAAGAATGAGTGGTTCAAACAAGAAATTATAGAATTTCATTCAAGAGAATGATAATAATGAGACAACATACCAAAATTTGTGGGATTCATTAAAGGCAGTTCTTAGGGGAAGTTTTATATCCCTGAGTGCATACATGAATAAATTAGAGAAAAGGGAAGTCAATGAATTGAAAAAGCTAGAAAAAGAACAAATTGAAAACCCCCAATTTAGTACTAAATTAGAAATATTGAAAACCAAAGGAGAGATTAATAAAATTGAAATTAAGAAAACTATTGAATTAATAAATAAAACTAATATTGGTTTTATGAAAAAAACAATATAATTGATAGACCCTTAGTCAATATGATAAAAAAAGAAAACCAAATTATGAGTATCAAAAATGAAAGGGGGGGGGGGCGGCTAGGTGGTGCAGTGAGTAAGAGCGCCGGCCTCGGAGTTGGGATGACCCGAGATCAAATCCGGCCTCAGAAAATGAGCACCCACACATAAATAATGACTAGCTGTGTAACCTTGAGCAAGTTACTTAACCCCAATTGCTTTAAAAAAAAAGAAAAAAGAAAAAAAATGAAAAGGGTGAATAAATCAAAACAATAATTAGGAATTATTTTTCCAATTTTATGTACATAAATTTGACAATCTTAGTGAGATGGATGAATATTTACAAAAAGACAAGTTGTCCAGATTAACTGAAGAGGAAGTAAATTACTTAAATTATCCCATCTCAGAAAAAGAAATCAAATAAGCCATCAGTGAACTCCCTAGGAAAAAATCCCCAGGGCCAGATGGGTTTACTAGTGAATTCTATCAAACATTTAAAGAACAATTGATTCCAATACTCTACAAACTATTTGGGAAAATTCGTCAAAAAGGAGTCCTACCAAATTCTTTCTATGACACAAATATGGTACTGATGCCTAAATCAGAAAGAGATAAAACAGAGAAAGAAAATTATAGACCAATTTCCCCCATGAATATAGATGCCAAAATTTTAAATAAAATATTAGGTAAAAGACTACAACAACTTATCACAAGAATAATACACTTTGATCAGGTAGGATTTATTCCAGGAATGCAAGGGTGGTTCAATATTAGGAAAACCATCAGTATAATTTATTATATCAACAATAAAACTAGCAGAAACTACATGATTATCTCAATAGATGCAGAAAAGGCCTTTTGACAAAGTACAATATCCATTCCTATTAAAAACACCAGAAAGTATAGGAATAAATGGATCCTTCCTTAAAATAGTAGATAACATCTATTTAAAACCGTCAGCAAGTATTATATACAATGGGGATAAACTAGAAGCATTTCCAGTAAGATCAGGAGTGAAGCAAGGGTGTCCACTATCACCCCTCTTATTCAATCTGGTACTAGAAATGTTAGCAGTAGCAATTAGAGAAGAAAAAGAAATCAAAGAAATCAAGTTAGGCAAAGAAGGGACCAAGCTATCATTCTTTGCAAATGATATGATGATATATTTAGAGAATCCTAGAGAATCAAGTAAAAAACTACTTGAGACAATAAATTTGGCAAAGTTGCAGGATATAAAATAAACCCACATAAATCCTCAGCATTCCTCTATATCTCTAATGAAATGCAACAGCAAGAGATAGAAAGAGAAATCCCATTTAAAGTTACTGTAGACATTATAAAATATGTGGGAATCTACCTGCCAAAACAAACCCACAATCTATATGATCACAACTACAAAACACTTCTCACACAAATAAAGTCTGATCTAACTAATTGGAAAAATATCAATTGCTCATGGCTGGGTCGAGCTAATATAATAAAAATGACAATTTTACACAAACTAAATTATATATTTAGTGCCATGCCAATCAATTTACCAAAATTTACTTTATAGAGTTAGACAAAATATTAACAAAATTTATTTGGAAGAACAAATGGTCTAGAATATCAAGGGAATTAATGAAAAGAAATGCTAGGGAAGGTGGACTAGCTATACCAGATTTTAATCTGTATTATAAAGTAGCAGTCATCAAAAGTACTTGGTACTGGCTGAGGAATAGAGTAGTGGATCAATGGAATAGATTGGGCACACGAGATCCAGCATTTAATGAACATAGTAACCTATTGTTTGATAAACGCAAAGACCCCAGTTTTTGGGATAAGAATGCACCATTTGACAAAAACTGCTTGGAAAACTGGAATATAGTATGGCAGAAACTGGGCATAGACCATTATCTAACACCATATGCCAAAATCAAGTCTAAATGGGTGCATGATCTAGGTATAAAGGATGATACTGTAAGCAATCTGGGAAAGCGAGGAATAGTTTACCTGTCAGATTTGTGGAGAGGGAAAGACTTTATAACCAAACAAGAATTAAAGAGCATTATAAAATGCAAAATGGATAATTTTGATTACATTAAATTGAAAAGCTTCTGTACAAACAAAGCCAATGTAACCAAGATCAAGAGGGAGGTGGGAAATTGGGAAAGTATTTTTACAACTTGTGTCTCTGATAATGGACTCATTTCTAAAATTTATAGAGAATTGAGCCAAATCTATATGAATACAAGTCATTCCCCAATTGATAAATGGTCAAAGGATATGAACAGGCAGTTTTCAGAATAAGAAATTAAAGATATCTATAAACATATGAAGAAATGCTCTAAATCACTATTGATTAGAGAAATGCAAATCAAAACAACTCTGAGGTACCACATCTCACCAGTCAGATTGGCTAAGATCACAAAACAGGAAAATGACAAATGCTGGAGAGGATGTGGGCAAATTGGAACACTAATGCATTGCTGGTGGAGTTGTGAACTGATCCAACCATTCTGGGGAGCAATCTGGAATTATGCCCAAAGGGCTATAAATAATTTCACACCCTTTGACCCAGCAATACCACTTCTAGGGTTATATCCCAAAGAGATCATAGAAGTGGGAGGAAGACCCATATGTACAAAAATATTTATAGCAGCTCTTTTTGTGGTTGCAAAGAATTAGAAATTAAGGGGGTGCCCATCAATTGGGGAATGGCTAAACAAGTTGTGGTATATGCATACAATGGGATACTATTTTGCTATAAGAAACCAGGAGGAGATGGACTTCATATTTACCTGGAGAGGCTTATACAAACTGATGCTGAGTGAGAAGAGTAGAACCAGGAGAAATTTGTATACAATCACAGACACAGCATATGTGTGATGACCAACTATTGCAGACTGGACTCTTCTCAGCAATGCAGTGATATAAGCCAATCCCAAAAGACTCATGATGGAGAGAGATGCCTACATCCAGAGAAAGAACTGAGTTTGAATCCTTATTGGAGCAAACTACTTGATCTTTTTCTTTTCATTGTTTGGTTTTATTTCTTCTTTACCATTTTTTATTCCATCTAGTACAATATGCCTTTGTAACCTGACTAATGTCTAATGTGAAAGTATTTGCAGATCCTATACTAGACTATATGCTGTCGTGGGGGGTGGGGGGAGGGAGGGAAGGGAAATGTGAAACTCAAGGAACTATGGTATTGAATCTTGTAAACTAAAAATAGACAAACAAATTAATTAAACAAAAAGAAAATATGTGTTTATTGAGCATCTATTATATACAGGCACAGTTTTAGAAGGTAGTAATCAAAAGAAGTACAAATGTAGTCGATTAGGGGAGTTCCCTGATCAATTTAGTGACCACATCTTTCCTCCTATAGAATATCTTAAAAGGAAAAGGACAATTCCTGAATAATTTCCAGTGAATGATGCTGTTCCAAAGATAAATGATTGGGTTGGAATCTTATGGGATGAACTCTTGAGGGAGGAGCCATGCCATTGTGTAGATCTGAAAAATGAGCTGACAGACCTTTTCAGTCCTCTTGTTTTCACCCTTTGCTTGTTGAGAAGATAGACCAGAGCACAACCCAGTATATATCAGGGTTCTGAAGGAAGGAGGGAAGTTGATGCATGTGCCTAGTCTTCTGCCCAAAGGAATCATTCATTAAATTAATGGCAGAAATATATGGGGTCTACATGTGCTTTCTTGCCCACTCAGCTCAAGAGGACAGTTTCTGATCATGGACTTTCCTAATCCAAGAGATGTTAGCAGCTGTTGGGATGGCAGAATGTCAAAAGTTTCTGTAGAAGTACATGAAAGAACCAGACAAGTGTGCTTTCCCTCACAGCCCTAGAAGGGAGTTCATGGATGTTGTTCTTAGACCAAAAACATCTAAGTAAAATAGAAAGGGAATTTTCTAGGTAGAAAAACACTACATTCCAGCTTTTTAGAATAGAGAAGTGATGTCTTGGCTATATCAGCTTTGGCAATCAGGAATTGCCTCAAGAATTAACCTTAATTCAGAAGTTTGGGGATTAGACATTCTAAAGAAAGGGGTGAGCCATGTATATTGTTGCATGCCTGTAATCCCTGCTTTTAGGAAGATTGAGCCTGGTGGATCTCTTGAGCTCAGGAGTTCTGAGCTGCAGTAGACTAAGCCAAGGGGTCTGCCCTAAACTCAGCATTAACATAATGAGCCCTGGTTTGGAAAGGGAGGAGACCAAAGCCCATGTGTGATCAGAGTAGGACCCACTATACTAGCAGCCCCTGCACTTCCTGTCTGTATGAGATCAGAACATTCAGTCTTTTTCTGTCTGTCTGTCTGTCTGTCTGTCTCTCTCTCTCTACACACACACACACACACACACACACACACACACACACGCACGCACGCACGCACGCACGCACACACGTTAAATAGAGAAAGAGGAGGATCTGAACATCATGCCTCTTGGAGAAAGAGGCTTGATGGCATGGCTACTTGTGCTGGAAAGCAGTACATGATTATAAAGTCATGATTCTGAGAGCAGAGAAAACTTATACTTTGTTTCCTCCTGATGCAATGTGTCACTTGAACAGTACAATTCTAAAAGGAAGTGGTTTATCTGTCTAGCAGTTCCAACTATCCTTACTGTGTAGGGAGAGTCCAAAAAACAGGGAGCACGACTGGTCTGAGAAAGATTATATGGGATCCTGTAGGAGAGCTAGAGATCGCTTGAAATATTTAACTGTTGCCTACATGGTAACAAGGGGAAGCTAGGTGGAGCCATAGGGCAGAGTGCCAGTGCTGGAGCTAGGAAGACTCATCTTCCTCAGTTCAAATTTGGACTCAGACAGCTCTTAGCTGTGTGACCCTGGGTAAGTCACTTAACCCTGCTTGCCTTAATTTCCTCATCTGTAAAATAAGCTGGAGAAGGAAATGGCAAACCTCTCCAGCTTCTTTGCCCCAAAAGCCCCAAAGGGGGTTGGGAAGAGTCAGACATGACTGAAAAATAACTAAACAACAAAAGACGGTAACTGCAAGTTTAGTCTTTTCTAAGGAAATAAATTACTGCGGATGTTGTATGCGTTTTCTATATCTGCTTGTGTACCTCAATGTGGTAAAAGAAAGTCTGTCCTCTACGTATACACTTTAGTTACTTTGAGTGCTGGGGACCCCAGTGACTCATATTTGTGGAAATTTAGATACAGACTACATTCTGGTATTCCCTACATTTGGGGTCAGTCCTCAAGAGGGAGATCTAATCCATATGGAGCCAGAGTGTTGGGAGACCCTGAGTTATGAGTTAGAGAAGGTCTTTGACTTCCTGGGGATTTGCAATCTAGTCTGATTAGCTTCTTCTCCAGGAGTGGATAAAGGAAACAAGAGAATGCTTACATTTCACACATGTGAATATGCTTCTCCTATAAAACTATATGTCTTTTGAAATGATAGCATGGAAGCTTTAAATGATGAATAAAAGATGAATAAATTTGGCTCTTTCTCTCAAGTAGATGTGGAGTTTTGAATAATCAATTTCCACCAATGTTGGAGAATCTTATGCAAATGGACTTTGAGCAAAGGTGCAATGCAATGGCCTGCTAATTCCAAACATTTATTTGCTTTCAATTGCCACTAAATCTTAAATCACACACTTACACTGAATGCTTTTGGGGGTTCAGAAGTCTTTTCCCCTAGGTGCTCAGAGTTCTCATCTCTCTGATGTAGAACAGTTGTAATGGGAAATTTGCTGCCTTGATTTATTCTCCCTGAACTGACTTACTTGCTGTGCGTAGCCAGCCTCTCACAGGTGAGCTTGACACAGTTAACCTTTGAACAACTCTCTGGTGCCATTATCTACACAATTCGCAACTCACATTTCTATGACACTTTCAGATTTACAGAATACTTTTCCCATCACGTCCCTATGAAAGAAGTAGTGACCTAGCTGCTTGTCTTCTTAAAGAAAGATGTCACTCATACCACTATTTCCTTCTTTCATCTTTTTTAGCCTTGTCTGGCCTGCCTGAAGCCTCTTAAACCCCAGCTGGGCTGGGAAGTCATTTCTCTTCAGCTTTGATCTTTCCTTTACATGGAGAAGACAAAATATGGAGGGAGAAAAAAAATCACCTTGGGTCTTTCTCCCCATCTTTCAAAGGCTTCTTCCAACAGAACAAAATTCTAACAGAAACAGGAATGATTCTGATGGGAAATGAAAGGGGGAAACGTATAAAGAGGTTTCTGCCACTTCATCAGGAGCTCATCAATGAACTCAGTCTTTTTACTAGAGGATTGCTTTCATGCATGGAATTCAGCCCCTACAAACCCAGAACTCAAGATGTGCACAAAAAGAGAGAAGAAAGGGTATGAGACAACAAACACAAAATCATGGCAGTCTTATAATAATCATATATCTCAGAATAAGCTGAGGCTTGCAAAAATGCTCAGAACTGTATAGAGAGAGCCTCTTGAACTACATTGAACATCAGAATTCAGTCATTCATTCAACAACTATTCAGTGACTGTTACGTGACTGACAATGTGGAAGGATCTAGGGATGCAAAAACAAAAAGTAAAATAGTCTCTGCTCCCAAGGAGTTTTGTTCTGCTAGATAGGAGGGAGGGGATCAATAAGAACATGGAAAAGAAAATGAGGAATACATACAAGTAATAACCCTGAGGAAAAAGTCACAGGAACTAGCAGAGGATGGGGGAGATAGCCGTGTGATCAAGCCTTGTTTAGGGGGTTGTACCAAGGCTGAACCTTGAAGGAAGCTGGGGCTTTTAAGAAGCAGAGGTAAGGAGAAAGATCATTCCAGGCACGGGGAACTTCCTTTACAAAAACATTAAGATTGGAAATGGAATGTACGTGTGATTAATAGCAAGGAGCCCTAATTGGCTGGGCTTGTTAGTCAACAAACATTTATAAAGTGCCTGTCATAAGCCAGGCACTATGCTAAGTGCTGGAGAAACAAAGAAAGGCAAAAGACAGTCCCGGCTCCCAAGAGGCTCTCAATTTAGTGGGAGGAAGGCAATATGGAAGCAACAACGTACAAACAAGCTATCTACAGCATGGATGGGAAGTCAAGAGGAGGGCTGTGGGCTCCATGATGCTTAGCACATTGTCTGGCACATTTTAGATGCTTAATAAATGTTTATTGATCAACCGACTGACTAAGATATTATCTGTTACTATTTGTCTTTCCTTCTCTGCTAGGACAAACGACAACAAGCAGGTGATGTCTTGACTTGCATGTGAATTGGATTTGAGTGAGGCAGGGCTATGCAAAGTCATCAGCCTCAGTGATGTGTAATGAGGTTGCAAAGGAAGATTGTGAAGGTTTGTGCCAAAATGAAGCTGGAACAAAGAATGGATAAGACAACTTTGGGGGCATGTTTTGGGGAATGATAAGAAATGATGAGAAGAAGATAAAATAAGTTGTTTCATTGTGGTTATGATGTCTATATCCATCCCCACCCGCACCTCATCCCAATTCAATGAGATATCATATGTAAAGTGTTTTTCAAACTCTAATATGCTGTATAAAAGTAGTAGTGCTATAGTATAGTGTGGTATAGTATGGTATGGTATGGTGTGGTATGGTATGGTATGGTATAGTATGGTATGGTGTGGTATGGTATGGTATGGTGTGGTATGGTGTGGTATGGTATGGTATGGTATAGTATGGTATGGTGTGGTATGGTATGGTATGGTGTGGTATGGTGTGGTATGGTATGGTATGGTATGGTATAGTATGGTATGGTGTGGTATGGTATGGTATGGTATGGTATGGTATGGTATGGTATGGTATAGTATGGTATGGTATGGTATGGTATGGTATGGTATGGTATGGTATGGTATGGTATGGTATGGTATGGTATGGTATGGTATGGTATGGTATGGTATAGTATGGTATGGTATGGTATGGTATGGTATGGTATGGTATGGTATGGTATAGTATAGTATGGTATGGTATGGTATGGTATGGTATGGTATAGTATGGTATGGTATGGTATGGTATGGTATGGTATGGTATGGTATAGTATAGTATGGTATGGTATGGTATGGTATGGTATGGTATGGTATGGTATAGTATAGTATGGTATGGTATGGTATGGTATGGTATGGTATAGTATAGTATGGTATGGTATGGTATGGTATGGTATGGTATGGTATGGTATGGTATAGTATAGTATGGTATGGTATGGTATGGTATGGTATGGTATAGTATGGTATGGTATGGTATGGTATGGTATGGTATGGTATGGTATAGTATAGTATGGTATGGTATGGTATGGTATGGTATGGTATGGTATGGTATGGTATAGTATGGTATGGTATGGTATAGTATGGTATGGGTATGGTATGGTATGGTATGGTATGGTATGGTATGGTATAGTATAGTATGGTATGGTATGGTATGGTATGGTGTGGTATGGTATGGTATAGGGTATGGTATGGTATGGTATGGTATAGTATAGTATGGTATGGTATGGTATGGTATGGTATGGTATGGTATGGTATAGTATAGTATGGTATGGTATGGTATGGTATGGTATGGTGTGGTATGGTATGTATGGTATAGTATGGTATGGTATGGTATGGTATGGTATGGTATAGTATGGTATGGTATGGTATGGTATGGTATGGTATGGTATGGTATGGTATAGTATGGTAGGTATGGTATGGTATGGTGTGGTATGGTATGGTATGTATGGTATGTAGTTGTTGGTATGGTATGGTATGGTATGGTATGGTATGGTATGGTGTGGTGGTATAGTATAGTATGGTATGGTATGGTATGGTATGGTATGGTATGGTATGGTATGGTATGGTGTGGTATGGTGTGGTATAGTATAGTATGGTATGGTATGGTATGGTATGGTATGGTATGGTATGGTATGGTATGGTATGGTATGGTATGGTATAGTATGGTATGGTATGGTATGGTATGGTATGGTATGGTATGGTATGGTATGGTATGGTATGGTATAATATGGTATGGTATAGTATGGTATGGTATGGTATGGTATGGTATGGTATGGTATGGTATGGTATAATATGGTATGGTATAGTATGGTATAGTATAGTATAGTACAGTATAGTATAGTATAGTATAGTATAGTATATATGTATAGTATAGTATAATATAGTATAGTATGGTATGGTATGGTATGGTATGGTATGGTATGGTATGGTATGGTATAGTATGGTATGGTATGGTATGGTATGGTATGGTATGGTATGGTATGGTATGGTATAGTATAGTATGGTATGGTATGGTATGGTATGGTATGGTATGGTATAGTATGGTATGGTATGGTATGGTATAGTATGGTATGGTATGGTATGGTATAGTATGGTATGGTATGGTATGGTATAGTATAGTATGGTATGGTATGGTATGGTATAGTATGGTATAGTATGGTATGGTATGGTATAGTATGGTATGGTATGATATGGTATAGTATGGTATGGTATGGTATGGTATGGTATGGTATGGTATGGTATGGTATAGTATAGTATGGTATGGTATGGTATGGTATGGTATAGTATGGTATGGTATAGTATGGTATGGTATGGTATGTTATGGTATGGTATGGTATGGTATAGTATAGTATAGTATAGTATAGTATGGTATGGTATGGTATGGTATAGTATAGTATGGTATGGTATGGTATGGTATGGTATGGTATGGTATGGTATGGTATAGTATGGTATGGTATGGTATGGTATGGTATGGTATGGTATGGTATGGTATGGTATGGTATAGTATAGTATGGTATGGTATGGTATGGTATGGTATGGTATGGTATGGTATGGTATGGTATAGTGTGGTATGGTATGATATGGTATAGTATAGTATAGTATGGTATGGTATGGTATGGTATATACCATAGTACTACTACTACCACCATTCCCCTTTAGTGTTCCAAAGGGATATTTCATGGATATAAAAACCCAAATCAATGGGAATTGAAATCCAAGAAAGGGATTAGTGGGATATAATAAAAGAATACAAACTTCCCTTAATGAGTTCAAGTCATTTGTTTGGGGCAAACTACAAGAATTCATCCTTATTCAAGGATAATTGATACTAGAAAAAAACACCTAAAGTGAATCAACTTTAAAAAAGTTAACCAGCATTTCATACTAAATCACAAGAAAAAATTATTTGATTGGGGGTTTTATCTTGAAAGATAAAACAAAATTGTGACAAGTGTATTTTATCTTATATTTAACAAAATTTGGGTTATTATTAAGCTGTGGAGTGATCTTAGGGGAAGCTAGCTGGTTCAGAGGACAGAGAGGTGAGCCTGGAGTCAGGAGGACTTAAGTTCAAATCTGGCCTCAGACACTCAGTAGCTTTGTCACCCTGGACAAGTCACTTAACCTCCATTGGCCTTAATCCACTAGAGAAGGAAATGGCAAGCCAGTTCAGTATCTTTGACAAGAAAGCCCCATGGACAGTATGGTCCGTGGGGTCACAGAGAGTCAGACATGACTGAGCAACAGCATCTTAGATGAACAAAGGATGAATTGAGGTTGGAGCTTAATTTTTCCACCAACATTTTATGACAGCATTGATCCTTCATTTTTTATTTGCCTTTCACAGCGTGACAGTAAAGAAATCTTTTGTTGTAAAAATATTAGTGAGTTTCATCAGTTTTCATAAGGAAAAGGTCTTTCTTCATCCTACTGTTAAATGAGGAGGAATGTTTAAATGATTCAATGATTTAAATAATTTCTAATTCTGTGTGGTCACATTTTCCTGTTATGACTTTTGCTTCCCGATGTAATCTCTTGGGGAGGCAGCTTGGATTAATGGATAGAACATGCCCCTGAGTTAGAAAGACCCACATTTGAGTCCTGCCTCTGACCCAGAGTATCAAGTCACAGCCTCTCAGCGTACCATGCAATCCTAAGACTAAAAATGGTGGCAGAGTTACTTTTCTGCATTGAAGGTTCTTAGATAATAAATGCTCAAATAATTAAGGAACTCTGGGACTTCCCAGGAACTTATTGATATAATCAAATAACAAATAATCAGTGGAGTGGATATACTCAGAAAGACTTGTGCAACTATGCGGATTGTAACCCACCCAAGGTTGCCCATCTTGGGTAACTCTTGTTCATGTCTTTCCAATACATGTATTTCTAATACACTATAGGAATTTGTCTCAATGTACTTAGGACCTTCCTTCCTTTCTCTTGTGAGGGTGAGAATGCCAGTGAAACACACAGGCTATCCACCAGTTATCCCATATGATATGGGATATCTGTCTTTTTCTATTTCCCTTTCTTTAAGGCACGAAAAGACGATGAGCAAAGAGAGCAGAACCAAGAGAACATTGTATACTGTAATAGCAATATTGTTTTAAGAATGACTTTGAGGGGGCGGCTAGGTGGTGCAGTGAATAGAGCATTTGCCCTGGAGTCAGGAGGACCTGAGTTCAAATCCAGCCTCAGACACTTAACACAAAAACTAGTCATGTGACCTTGAGCAAGTCACTTAATCCCAATTGCCCTAAAAAAAAATGACTTTGCATGACTAAGTCATTTTAACTATTAGAAATACACAAATTAAAAATAAAGGACATATGAAGAAAGACAAAATTTGTATCCAGAGAAAGAACTGATAAATAGAAGTATGTATGGAATATATACATACATGCTTTTATATATATATACATATATATATATAATATACATACATATGTACATACATACATACATACCTATTTATGTCTCATGCTAGCCTGCTAGCCAGCTCTGGGGTTGAGGAGGAGTAGAAAAAAAATTCACATGCTAACTTTGTTGTTTATTTGGATGGAATAACAAGTTGTACATGGAAGAATTGCACTTGCATGTGCAATCATCTTTTTTATTGTACTGTGTTATGGAAAGGCTTGTTTTATTCCACAAATTGAAAATCAAATAAATTTTTAAAATAGAAAAATTTAAATGTAAAAAATTACCCCTTTATTTGATGACTTCCTTTACTCCAGTTCTTCATTGTCCCACATCTGCTATGTGTTGTAGCCTACTCACCCGCATCATATGTATTTCCACAATTCTTTGGAGATTTTAGATTCCATGGCTTGCGGACATTCAACAACACAGTGAGAATGTTGGCACCAAAAAGATGGATCTTTATTTTAGGGAGAAGGTTTTAGCTCATTAAGGGAATTTTGCAATTGCTTACATGCAAGCCAGTTTACTCTTCTGCTATTACATTCATAGTCTAATTCGTTGCATACATGGCGTGTCTTCCCTATAAAAGCATGCATATACACACATATGATATTATGTGCATGTAACAAAAATGTTTTTCATGTGTATATACATTCATTGATGAGCTCTAAATATTATCAGTCTAATTGTATGTTATGGTATGGAGCAGGGGTGGAGAACCTGTGGCCCCAAGGTCTTTTGATTGAGTCCAAGTTTTACAGAACAAATCCTTTTATTAAGGGGATTTGTTCTGTGGAGTTTGGATTCAGTCAAAGGGCTACACTTGAGGACCTAGAGGGCCCCATGTGGCTTCAAGGCTGCAGGTTCCCACTCCTGGTATGGACAAAAGTCATTCTTCATGATTTTTCCTGTGTATGTGGTTAGGCCAAACTCTTGTGAGTAGCAGCGGTTCTCCTTAAGGAGGCTCTCTAGTGTTTTGGGCCTTGATACTACCAGCAAAATGTTATTTGAAAACCAGAACATCTGGAGGACCTCACTATCTCTAGAAAAACTTTTATTACCTTGAACTCCAAGTGCCTCTCCTTCATGACAGTGACAAAAACATTTATTGAGCAAATGTCTCCCTTTAAAAAAAATCACCTGGGGACAGCTAGGTGGTGTAATGAATAGACCACTTGCTGTAGAGTCAGGAGGTCCTGAGTTCAAATCCAGTCTCAGACACATGATGGTTAACTAGCTGTGTGACCTTGGGCAAGTCACTTAACTCCAATTGACCTGCTTTCTCCCCTCCAAAAACAAAATCACTTGTTATTTGTGATTAGAGGGGTTATCAAAGAGAATATTGCTGTCACTATATCTATCAATAAGTCTTGGATAAATTTTACTTATGTATGGAAGACACCTTATATAAGAGATCCTTTAACATTCATTTCGCCAAATCAAAAACTTTTTTGAGGTCAACAAATATAAAGAGGGGAAAGTATCTTATCTCTTATTTTTTAATATTTTATTTGACATTAATGAAAGTCATTGAGTAAGGCAATCTCTACTGCTATATCTTTCCTTTTTAATTTAATGTTTTCAATGAACAAAAAATCTATTTTCTCTCCTTCCCACATAACTCCCTTCTGAAAAAGAAGGAAAAACAAAACCCTCCTGAAAATATGCATCATTAAGCAAAACAAATTCCCTCATTGACTATGCCCCAAAATATATTCAGGCTGAACCCTGAGTCTGCCAGGAATTGTGTAGCCTGTTTTTCACCATTGGTCCTCTGGAATCGTGGATGGTCATTGAACGTTCAGATTCTAGTCTTTCAAAACTGTCTAAAATTTTGTTGTTACTGTATGAGTTGTTCTCCTGGTTCTGCTCACTACACTATCATTTCATGTAAGTTTTCCTAAATTTTCCTTCGCCATTTTTCTCAGCACAAGAGTATTTCATTAAATTCCCGTACTATCATTTGTTCGGCCTAAACAATGAACTCTCTTTAATTTCCTTCAGCACCAGGAAAAGAGCTGTTTAAATACTTTTATATTAAGGATCCTTTTCTTCTTTCTTTTATCTTTGATCTATAGACCTACTAGTACTCTCACTAGGTCAACGCAGTTTAATAATTATAGAAGCCTAGTTCCAAATTGCTTTCCAGAACGGCCAGACCCATTAAAATCTCCACAAACAGTGCATTAATGAATCTGTTTTTCTCACATCCCCTCTAAAATTTGGTATTTTTCATTTTTTGTCAACTTCTGATCTGATGGGTGTGAGGTGAAACCTTGGGCTACTGTTATGTCTTTCATGGAATATTGTATAATGTTAATATATGGAAGATACTTTCTTTCAGACAGTTTTAAGACTATATTTTGTTCTTTTGAATCAAAAGCTTTTTGTAGTTAACAAACAATAAATTTATATTATCTAAATCTTTTAGCTAATTGCATGATAGTAAGGACTATGTCTATTGTGTAATTATTGCTTACAAAAACCTGCATCTTCCTTTCTAATTTTTGCTCAAAGATACCTTCAATGTATGTGTATATTGCTTTTGTTTTAATAATGTATACATATATATGAGTATATGTATGTATAAACCTATGTATACATATTCATATATCACATATACACTGATCTATATACCTGCTTTTCCAAATATATGTTAATTACATATATGTAGTTATTGATGTTCTCTTGGTTCCTTTTTATAAAGTAAGTAATAAAGTCTCTGAGATTCTTTCCAAGCATTTGGTATTTTCCCTCTTTGAAATACCCCATGAATCAATCCCTCAATGCCTCCCACGATTGTGTGTCTCCAGAGTGATTTCTATTTACATATGGCTTAGTGCAGAGACGTCAAGCATGGGACGTGCAGGCCTCAATCCCAAAACCTTCTTTGGAAACCAGATTAAAATGTAATTGCAAAACAATTAACAAAATAAGTGAAAACAGAACACAGATGGTTTTCTAAGTCAGTATGTGGTTTTCAGGGATATTTAAGTACGCTTTAATGGTCTTTATTCTATTCGAGTTTGATCTCTTGAACTAGTGAATAAACAACTGGTCTCAGAGACAGGAAGACTGGATGTGTATCCATGGGCAACATTCTGTAGCGCTACAATCTCCCAGTGCTATATTCAACTCTTTATGACTATGAATAACAGAGAAGAGACCAACCTTCACTGGTAGAGGGAATCCTCATCAGAAATTGCCTAAATCAATAAAATAGCAGGCATCATCCCTATAATTATCTTTAATCCAGCTGGTTTGCTCATCTTCCTCAAATAACTTTATAGTTATTTATCTAAGTACATATGGATTCCAATCTCCTCTCATCCCTCCTTAATACGTGTGCCTTAATGGCATTCTACCTTTGCAACTTTGGCTTAAGAAAATATGTAATAGATTTTTAAAATATTTGTAGAATTGAATTGAATTCCTAAGCCACTATTGGGGTTCTATGAGAAATTGTGGAAAGGGTTATAGGAGTAGGGGACAAGCAAATGTCTTGCTTTACAAAAATGGGAGGAAAGGAATTTCTTAAAGCGATAGATTGGTGAACTTGATTTCCATTCCTTACAATTCCTAGCAGAATTCTTATAAAGAGATTGATTCTTTTAAAAATCCAAGCAGTAATTACTACAAAACAAAATGTGTTCTTTAAAACAAATAATGCCAAATTAGCTTAATTTCCTTTCTGGTTAGGATGACTAAATTGGAGAAAGCTTTAGACCAAGAGTTCTCAGACGTTTTTGGCCTCTAGACCTTTAAATTATTTAGATCCATCCCCTTTCCCAATGAGCTTTTCTTTAGTGGGTCATATTTATAGATATTTAATGTATTAAAAATTAAAATGCTTTAATATTGTTATAAAATTTGTTCTGTCCTCTCAATCCCCCTGAAAGGGTTTTGTTTTGGGGACTTCCAGGGGTCTATGGACCACACACTTTGAGAACTACTTGCTTTAAATGAATAGTTTTCAACCAGTGGACTGAGGGTCCCTGAGGAACTAAGGAGTCATTGCAGGGTCCCTATATTCTTTTTTTTTTTTTTTGCCTACTGAAGGAGAATGTTTTATTGTGGAATATGGTGTACAACAGTGAACAAAAGACTAGCAAGTTCAATGGGTACCCCACAAATCCTATCTGAGTAATAAAAAAAAACCCATTGCTCAGAAAGACCTACTGGCACACGGATGCCCCTTCAGTTCTCCCAGTGTTAATAGTTCAGGGGGTTTGGACAGCTGCCAACAACTCTCATGAAGGCAGCATGGTTGATTTAGAGATACAGTCCCTCTGGGGTGCCTTCCTGTTTCTTATAAAGTATGTTTTCTTTAGATTTTTTGAAGTCTTCATTTGTTACTTTCATTCTACGTTCTTGTAGGGCCATGAGACTGGCTTCTGTACAAATTGCCTTGATATCTGCTCCAGACAAGTCATCTTTAGCCATGATAAAATCATCTAAAGTTAAATCATCTGCCAAAGCCATTCTGCTTGTATGAATCTGAGAGATGCATTTCTTGGTCTTTTCATCTGGCAGAGGGAACTCAATCTTTTGGTCGATATGTCCTGGTCTGATTAGTGCTGGATCCAAAGTTTCTATTCGGTTTGTGGCCATAATCACTTTCACATCTCCTATAGAGTCAAACCCATCCAACTGGTTCAACAATTCCAACATTATTCGCTGAATTTCTCTTTCTCCATCTGAATTTGAATCATACCTTTTGGTCCCAATGGCATCAATTTCATCAGTGAAGACAATCGATGGGGCATGTTCCTCAGCTATTCGGAACAGTTCTCAAACCAGTTTGGGCCCATCTCCTAAGTACTTCTGTATAAGCTCAGAACCAACAACTCTGAGGAAGGTCGCCGAGGTCTGATTTGCTACAGCTTTGGCTAACAGGGTTTTACCTGTGCCAGGTGGGCCATATAGAATGACTCCTTTCGGTGGCTTAATACCCATTTCCTCATAATACTTAGGACGAGTGAGGGGAAGCTCCACAGATTCCTTTATTTCTTGAATCTGGTTATCCAATCCACCAATATCAGCATATGTCTCCTGTGGAGCCTTCTCTACTTTCATCACTGTAACAAGGGGATCTGTGTCATCCATCAGAACTCCTATTACAGCATGAACCTTATGGTTGAGGAGGACAGAACATCCTGGTTCTAGCAGATCCTTGTCTACAAATGGTAGAATACTGACATAAGTGCTCTGATCCCACCGATGTAGACACAATGGCATGATTATCATCAATGATCTCCTCCAAGGTCCCTACAGACATTGGGGTCCCTCTCAGATCATCCACCTTTGAGTGTTCTTCCTCTTGCTTTTCTTCCAGTGGTTTCATTTGTTCCTGATTTCTAATGAACTCTTCCTCCATGAGAAGATAATCTTTAATTCTCTCCAATTTCAGTAATTTTAGCCTGCACTGAGTATGAGGTGTTACAAGTGGCAGTTTGCTGGCAGCATCTGGTCCCTTTGTTTTCTTCTTCTTTTTTCCCACCTTTGTTGGAACTGGAGGCTCATATTTCTTTTTCTTGTCCTTGTCATCCTTCTTGCCACCCCCAGGTCCATGTCCACCACTCTGACTTTGACCCATCGTGCTCCCAGCTCCTCTACAGCCTCCTTCGACGCCGGAAGTGCCAGGGTCCCTATATTCAAATGCACATCAAACATCGTCATTTTGATATTTGAGTTCCAAAAAAACAAGATGCATTGTAATGTGGATGAAAGCACAGACGGCATGCTCATCAAATCTGCAAATTATACAAACCTGGGAAGTCTGAGGCCAAAGAGTAGAATGATAACCAGAGTTGAATTAGATGAAATTTAACAGGGACAAATGAAAAGTTCTACAAAAGCTAGGTCTAAATTAGTGGGGATAATGAATCGCTTGAAGTTATTGCATTATTAAAATTTATACTGCATATTTTACATTTAGGCTGGAATCAATTATCATATTTTATGTAATTTCAACTTCAAGTAGTGTGAATTCAAAGACATGTGACCATTTCACAGAATTCATTATTTGCACTAATAGGAACCTGACTGTGCTTGGGTTTTATTTTTTATTAAATCAGCTCTACAAGTAGAGGAAATTGAGGAAGTATGGCTAAGAAACAGTTCTTGGGGAGAAAAAAAACTTAGGATTTGAGGGATGCTGTCAGAAAAGTTAATAATATCCTTGTCTGCATAAAAAAGAACCATGTTGTCCAGAAGTAGAGGGTTAATAGTTTGAGGTTAGAAAACTAAATTACTAGGAAAATGATTTTGTCATTGAGATAAATAGAGAATTCATTTCTTCTCAGTCTTAAATCTATGATCTTCTGGTACTGTTAGGAGGCTTCAGAGAAAAGGTGAAAAATTTGATATATTCATGTTGAACTTAAGGTGCCAGTATGATACTCAAATGGAGAAGACCAGTGGGTGATTGGTAATCTAAGGATAGGCCTCAGGAGAAAGATCAGGGCTTGACATAAATCTGGAATTTCCCTATTGATACTGTATATGTGCATTCCAGCAATGAAGCACAGGTTTCCCTTCTGCAAGAAAATCCAATATACTAAAATTACTGCTGTCAAAGGGTTTCCCACTTTATGGAAAGATTGACCATATTTTTCCTGTAAAAATGATCACTTTCCCCAGTACTTCATTTTCATACGCTTGCACAACTCGTATGTGAAAAGTCAGAGAAGAGGGGCACAGTGGATGGAACACTGATCCTGGAAATCAGATAGATCTGAGTTCAAATCCAGACTCACACACTTACTATCTGTGTGACACTGGGTAAGTCATTTAACCCTGATTGCATTGGCAGGGCCAAGGTCACACAGATAGTGTTTGAGGTGAGATTTGAACTCAGGTCCTCTGACGCCAGAGATTGTACTTTTTCTACTGTACCACTGAATGCTGATAGAATTTTTAAAACTTCTTTCTTCCTTCCCCTGTCTAGCTAGGCTTCAAAATAGCCTATACTTTTTCTCTTCAGAATTTTGTATTATGAAACTTCTAAGCACTGAGGTTATATAACTGATATATTCATGACCTTGTGTTTTACATCTGCTGAATGACAGAGGTGTGTTCAGCATCCCTTGTCTCTTACTTTGCTTGGGTATACTGTTCACGCCCTAGATATCCTGGTTGGCTTCTTGTTTATTAACAGACAGTCCTGAGTGCCAAATTATCCCAATTAATTACACCATTAATTGTAAAGTGTACCAATCACATGCCAATGTAACAACCAAAGAATGTTGCATTATAAGGTAAGAGAGAAAATACTCTAGTTTGGGGGGGTGGGTTGCCCTTTAAGGAGAAATTATTTGGGAAGTATTGCTGAGAGAGAAAAGAGGAAAAATTGATGGGGGAGGGAGAGAGAGAGAGAGAGAGAGAGAGAGAGAGAGAGAGAGAGAGAGAGAGAGAGAGAGAGAGATTGAGAGAGAGAGAGAGAGAGAGAGAGGGGAAGGGGGGGGGGAGCACTCTAAATGCCACCTCCAGTCAGTGCTTTGAGCAAGAAACGCTGTTAACAACAAAGGAAATACATTTTCTCACCCAAGTTTTTTGGTTCAAGATTTATTTATTCATGGAGAGACAAATGCACCCGAAATAATGGCAGAATTGAAAGCCTGCAAAAGGCATAGAAAAGAAATGGTGTTTACATTCTTATTAAAGTTCAGTGCTGATGTCACAGCAGGGAAGCAAAATCATAAAAGTACATAATGTACTTCAGAAATAATAGAGCTGCCGAGGAATGAAAGAAGAATCGAAACCACTCGAGGGATAAGAGAGAAAGATAAGAGACACAAGATGGGGGACCTGCGTTAGTGAATTGAAAAGAGAGGCCAGTGAGAGCTAACTAAAGTAGGAAGGAGCTTAACCACATACGATATAACTGATTATATATTCTTAAAGATCTAGAGACGTGTACTCCTAAAATACTTAATCCTTTGACCCCCTTCAGGGAAATTTAAACTTTCATGTTCTTCTTTTTTTGTACTATGAACAGCAAGTTTTAAAAAAAAGAATAGTGGCCTCCACAAATGTCCTATTTTGATGCCTTAGGGTATTATGGAAACAACTGTGGGATCTCAAAGGCTATACTGGATGAGCTCCAGCCCTGGCAGGTCCTCCATGCCAGACAGACATTCACTACAACCACAAGAGAATGCCCAAAGACCAGCCTACCTCGGTACAGAGTATCAGGATTGTCGAATCTTCAAGAAAAAAACAACCCTGAGGCAGAGCTCTGAGCCAATGGCACTTTGTTAAAGGATCCATGGTCTCCTCTAATGAAGTGGACCTCAGATCTTCACCATCTGAGATGCCTCCTTCTTCCAAGACCTTGGTTTTACAGCGCTTGATACTCAGATAATATAGGTGAAGCAGGCTAAAAATATAGAGTCTGGTTAGTGGATAGACCTTGCCCTTGACCCTCCAGGAGGGTCTGCACAAAATACAGAATCCCACTGGTTGACAAATGGGCTGGTGATCAGACCTTAATAGACCTATCTTGACCTTCAAAGAGATCCTACCCAAGTCGATGAGAAAGCTCATGGGGTTGGGCTGATGAGCGTGTGTAAAAACATCCACATGGGTCAATGGGCCAGTATAGGGGCAGGCCTCAGTCTGGCAACCAGGATCACCCATTGGTTGCATGCTTATGGTCATCTCCCCATGTTGAATAATAGAGGGATTGCAAGGGATGGAAGGGCAATGAAAATAGCTGGGGGACTTTCCATGTAATCAAGTTACCTCTGTCACACTAGGATTGACCAAGCCCACTATACCAAGGAAAAACAAGAGTGGAGGTCCTCTAGCTAAGTTCCCTTAGACATGTGAACTTACAACCTACAGTTCATAGCTGTGAGGTCCACCATTAGAACTTATACTTACTATCCCTATAGAATCATATCAAACTGATTAATACTGATTGAAAAAAATAGGGGTTCAGTAAATCATCTATCACAAGAGAGGTTCATCACCCAGAGGTTGGTGATGATTTTCTTGGCCATAACAATTCATGAAATAAGAAAAAAATTCAAAACGACATCCAGTCCTGTGCTGCCACCTCCTGCTTCTGAATGGATGATGGGTGGTGGGAAAGAGGTCAGATGGTGCTAAGGGTCACCCAATCTTTAAATCATCAGATCACCACTGCAAGGGGCCTCAGAGGCCATAGAGTCCAACCCCTTCATTCTATAGACAAGAAAAAAAAAGTGACTTGCCCTAATTTAGACAAAGGCAGGATTTGAACTCATGTTATCTGCTTCCAAAGCCAATGATATTTCCACTGCCTCTTCACCTCTTAACATGAATTCAACTACTTATACATGCTACCCACTTCCTGACAGAGGGGAGATGGACTTAGAATGCAAAATAGGACATATGTTTTTGGATATGGTTAACACAGGAATTTAGTTTTGCTTGACTAAGCATATTTGTTACAAAGATTTTGTTTTTCTTTTTTCTTAATGGGAAGGATGAGGTGGAAAGGAGAAAAATAAATGTTTGTTCATTGAAAATAAAATTACGTTTTAAATTCAAAGAAATCTACCTGCTTCATGCATAAACTATATCAAATTGTTTACCATCTCAGGGATGGGGGAGGGAAAAGAAGGAGGAAGGAAGAGAGAGATAGAATTTGGAACTCAAAACTTTAAAAAATATTAAAAGTCATTTTAAACATATAATTGGGGAAAATAAAATATATAAGAAAAAAATCTATCTGCTTAAATTCTGAATATAAAGTCTTTGACTTATTCAATGAACAAACATAATGGAGGAATTGAATGACCAATTTTAAGGTTCTTTTTGTAAATTGTACCAAAAGATATAAGGAAGCCATGGTTAACTAGAAATATAGCTCACAGGTTCTTCTTGGAGAAACAAACAAAAGAGTTAGTGGACTTGGTTTCATCATACATGATAGGGTAACAAGAAACACCATTTGTTTGAAGGGATGTTTGGTTTTCTAGACCTGCAGGGTTCATGATAAGCCTAAGTAAAGAGGTCACCTTGAGAATAATTAAAGCTTATGGACCAATAGCTGTGGCAGAAGGTGAGGATGTTGGAATTCTCCCAAGCACTCTCTAAGACCCTCCAAATCATATCAGCTATGCTCTAATACTCTTTGCCTTCAAAGCTAAGGTAAGCATAGGAGCAGAGAGGGGAAAAATATGTGTTCGAAAACGGAATTTAGGATAAAGCAATGAAGGAGGTGAAAGGCTTATAAGCCATACAGAAATCTCATGCCTTTTTATCATAAATACTTTTCTTTGAGAAAAGGTTTGAGAGGCACTAAACATGACAAGCATATTATACACACATAAAAATCACATCATAAAAAGGGAAGTCAACTCTTAATAGACTAAAAAAGCATAATTAGTATCACAGGAATCACTTATCAATTATCTTCTGGCCTCAGATCACTGACATGTTAGAACAAAGATCAAAATCAACCCCAAATTGGGAAAATGAAAATGAGAAGATATGGCCTCCATATGGGTTCACATTCTGTCTAACTGGACCTAGGGCCATCTTGTCATTAGCTCTTTCATTTCCCTATTTCTCCCAAGTGGAACTGTTTGTTCATCCTTCCTTCTGGAAGAGGACCAGTGACATCATAAGAGTGATGTCTTGATTTGCACATGAATCGAATGTACTCTCTAGATTAGGCTATCAGTCCCAGGGGAACTTCATCTCTTAGGTTATAGACTTTCCTTGCCCTAGGCTGAGCTATATTGATTCCTGAATGAGAGAATAAACTCACTCAGCCCACTATCTAGCTATCTGAAGACCAGACTATGCTTCACATCCCATCCAACTATTCACTGAGTCATCTTATCAGCTGCTCTGCTGCCACAAACATAGCTGCATCCTTACCCCCTGACCTCTGCTTTCCACTTGTTCTTCTGGGCACAGTCATCAAGTCAATACTATGATTGCTTTTGGAAGAAGCATGTCATTCCAGTGCTCTATGTATCAACTAACCATCCTTCTAGTTCCCCAGACCAAAATTTCCTTCCCTATCCACCAATCTCTTTTATGTGTTGTCTCTAATAGAGCGTAAATTCCTTGAGGGCAGAAAATATCTCATATTTTTCTGTTTGTATTCCCAATATATTTATATTCTATTTGATTTTAGCATATTTTTTGCACATAAATGCTTAATAAACACTTTTTTTCATTCATTCATTTAGAAAAGTAAAATGCCTCCAATCTTTTAGAGGACCACAGGCCAGTGGGACCCTGACCCTTTTGGCTGAATAAGCCCTCTCAGCTGAATAGCCTGCTATCAAGCCTGGATTGGTTCCCCATTCCCCAGGAAGGAGCTCAAACACACAAGTGTGAGCATTGTGTCCTCGAGATGAGATAAGCATGGCATACACCCATGGCCTGGGAACAAAGAAGTGTGCAATGTCCTCAGGGGAAAACAATTAGCAAGTGTCCTATAAAGGCTTTTACCTAGGGTAATAAAGATGGGCTCTATTTTCTACCACTCTGGGAGTCCTGCCTTTTTTATGCATCCTTCAAGCAGCCTCTGTAAATCCAACAAGGAAATTAAAAGAGCCTAGAGACCATCTTAACCAGCAAGCATTTGCTCTCCTAGGCAAGGCAACAAGCATTTATTAAGCACTTACTATATGCCAGGCACTGAGGATATAAATACAAACAAAAAGAAAGACCTTGTCCTCAAGAAGCTTATGTTCTAATGGGAGAAGATAACAAACAAAAGGGAGCTGGAAGGTTTGTAGGGTAGAGGAGGGGGGCAGAAGGCACTGAGCCTTATCGTCTGGGAAGACACAAGCAGAGGCGGGGGGTAATGAAGGTTGGCAGAACTAGGTCCCTCCTCAAAATGGAGATCCTAGGGGGAGTTCACCAATGGGAGAAGAGGCCAGTGTCATGGTTCAAAATGGTCCGGGATGAGGAGACCATGGAGGGAGATAGATATTCAAAAGTGAGAGCAATTCCAGGGTAAAATAAAAAAGTTCAGAAAATCCAAAACGGAGCTTGGATGAAGGTTGACTGGCCTGGGACCAAGCAAAAAGATATAACAAAGGCAATGCTAGCTAGAAAATAAATTCATTTGCAAAACATTCTCAAGGAGGATGGGAGATGGTTATGAGCACCATAAAACAGTGGGACACAATGAAGGAGAAAATGAGTTAATAGAAAACTTGTCATGAGATCTAATTAAGTCTGAGGAGAGTACTTAAGGCTGCAACTGGAAAGAGGAAGGAGAACCAGACAAAAAAATGGAAACGCTCTGCCAACATTTCTATGAACACACTACCTTTTCTATCAATGACAATTAGAATCACTATATTAGGATTCTAACATCACAGCCCCCTACATGACACTATGATGCCTCAAAATATTTCACATGAAGATTAAAGAAGATTGAAGAAGTTTGTAGTAGATGTAAATAGACAGCGGCATAGCACCAATGATGAATTTGGACACAAGAAGAGACATGAAAGATTTATCAGAGAAAAGGTATAGCCAGAAAAGGTAAGCTAGAGATGGGTTAAGAGCAAGAGATAAGAGAGGGGTGGTTAGATGTGCTGGTGCTCAGATAATGTTAAGAGATCTGCCATGGTGGGTGGTAGATTTATCAAATGGTGATTGAAGACAAGTAATAGTGTTTCATAGAATGATAAGGCAGAGATGGATTCATTACAATCTGTGCCACTGGAAGGGAGAACCCACATAGATGGGATTGGAGAGCCATTGTAAGTGTAGAAATTTACCAATTGCTAGAGCTATTGGTGGAAAGAAGGATTCCTTACCGATTCTTAATTATACCTCTTCCATTTTTTTTTTGGCTCTTCTTTGGTGTCAATCTCCTAGCACCTCTCTTTCTAGGTCTGTGAAACGGTGATGAACTCTTTCTCTAGGTTTTCCCCTTTATCTATGAGCACAGAGATTGGAGTATTTCAAGTTAAGTATCCTAGCTACCAGCTAACACTTAGAGTAGATGAATGCTGTGCAGGCCCATTGGCCAAATAAATATCGTGGTGGACAAGAAGGGTAAGACTATTTCACAGTGTATAATTTGAAGCCCTTCTCACAGAATGTTATGGCATTTTAGAAGGGACTTTAGAGAGGACACTTTATCTCCTCATTTGAAAGGGAAGTGAGTCACACGTGGCCAGACAGGTAAATGAAAGTCAAGACTCAAATCCCAGTCCCTTCACTTGAGAGTCGGGGGTCTTTCCACAATATCATACCAAGCTAAAGTATAGCTACCAATGACTAGAAGGTGAGGTTGCATTCTGGGTAGCAGAGGTGTCAAACACACCACCCACAGACTCACTAGGACCTCCAAAACAGAGTAAAATATAATTGGGAAATATTTATTACAATACAATTGAACATAGGTAATGTTAATTTGTGGTTTTCTAAGTCAATATGCAGCTGTGGGGATCCTTATGTATTGTTTAGTGGAGAGTTCGACACTAGTGACCTAAAGTTGGAGTCCAGATAAAAGGTGTTCCAGTGGAAAAAGAGGCAGACATGGAATAGATCTTTCTAACCGAGGCCTCAGAGAGTAACTGGAGCATAGATAACATACCTTGGGTCAGTCACTTCACCTCTGTTTGCCTCACTTTCCTCAACTGTTAAATGGGGATAATGATATTACCTACCTTGCAGGGTTATTATGAGAATCAAATAACATAAGATCTGTAGAAAGCACTTAGCCCAGTTCCTGGCATGTAGTAGGCGATAGATAAATCCTTATTCCCTTCCTTCCCTTCTTCTTCTTTCCTTTCAAAGACTCATTGTGAAAGTAACATTGTATGTAAGAGTAATAAGAAAGCTTACACGCTGCTAACTTTCTGCTGCATGACCTTAAGTAAGTTCCTTAACTTCTCTAGGTCATAATTCTTCACTTGCAAATGTTGGGTCATAATACTTGCCTAATATACTTACAGAAATGTGAGGTGCAATTAGTATTATAATTCGAATTTATATAGTGTCCCAAAAGTCTTAGGGCAGTTTAAAGCTTCAGCAGCTTAAAGTATTGTTTTTATATGTATAACATCTCCCACAGTGCTTAGATAGAATGCTGGGCCTGGAGTCAGGAAGACCTGGGCTCAAATCAATCTCAGATACTTTCTAGGTTTGTGACCCAGGGCAAGTCACTTGACCCAATTTGTCTCACTTTCCTCATCTATAAAATGAGCTAGAGAAAGAAAAGGCAAAAACCACTCCTGCATCTTTGTCAAGAAAACCCCAAATGAGGTCATGAAGAGTCAGATATTACCAAAAAGACTGAACAAGAACAACAAAACTTAAAATTGTACTAAAGACAATTGGGACACCCTGTGTAGCCATCTACAAATTGTTTTCCTCACAACAAGCCCTCAGGTATTTCCAGTTTCCTCTAGGATAAAACACAGACTCCTCTACCTGGCCCTTTAAGCTCTTGGCAAAATGGCCCTGAGCTACCTTTCCAAAGTGATGTCACATAGCCCTGTGCATCCCAGTCCAATGGATCCACTGGCTGCTCTCCATCCAGAACAATCTGACTCCTGCCTCTGTAGCTTTGCACAGGTCATTCCTCTGAGATCCCTTGCTCCCTTACAGATTACTCAGGTAGACCTCCCACAAGAGGACTTTCCAGATTCCTTGCCCAGTTATTTGTGTCTTGTCTTGCCCTAAATCAATTAATTTGCTTTTATTTTCTATGCATTTATGCACGTACAAGTCATTTCCCCCAGTAGACTGTAAATCCCTTGCAGATAGGGATTATTTCATTTTTGTTTTCACATATCCAACATCTACCACAATACTTGAATTGAGCACTGGGCCTGGAGTAAGGAAGATTAGAGTTCAAATCTGGCCCCAGTCCTTTCTTAGTTGTGTGACCTTGGGCAAGTGGATTGCTCACCTCAGTTCCCTCATTGGTAGAATGGGAATAACAGTAGCCAAAGGACCAAATGTGATAATAATTGTAAAGTGCCTAACACAGTGGCTAGCATATAGTAAGCCCAAATAAATGTTATGTGGTGATGGTAGTAGTAGTACTAGTAGGGGCAATAGTAACAGCAAGCTTTTTATACAGTCCTTTAAGGTTCGCAAAGCACTTTATAAATATCATCTTATTTGACCTGCACAACAGCCCTGGGAGATAGGTGCTATTACTATCCTTATTGTACAAATGAGACAAAGAGAGGTTAAATGACCTGTTCAGGGTCATGTAGTAAATGTCTGAAGCTGTATTTGAACTCAGGTTTTCCTGTTTCAGGTCCAGAGTTCTATTCCAGTGCTTAGCACAATGTCCGGCACATAATTGTTGCTTAATTGATTGGTTGATTGGTTGATTGACTGATTCACTGCTCTCCCGGTTGCCTCCAGGCACTTAAAAATTATGGGTAGGTTTGAATAGGCAGAATTATTGTGTCCATTTTTTTTGTTTGTTTTTTGCTTTTTTTTTTTTTTTTTTTTTGGAGGTCAATTGGGATTAAGTAACTTGCCCAAGGTCACACGGCTAGGTTTTTTTTGTTTGTGTGTGCATTAAGTGTCTGAGGTTGGATCCGAACTCAGGTCCTTCTGACTCCAGGGCCAATGCTCTACTCACTGCGCCACCTAACCGCCCCTATTGTGTCCATTTTACGGACGAGGAAACTGAGGCCCAGAGGTCTAAAGTGATCAGGGCTGCAGCCAACAAGTGTCTCCTATGGGTTTTGAGGTCATTTCCTGTCTTAATCCAGTCTTCATTCCACTGATCGCATACAGAAAGTGTTAGCTCAAGAAAAACTCCCTTCATCACTCATCATGGAAAAGGACCCAGGCTGCACATTGGTCTTTTCACCACATTTGCCTGCATGTGGAGATAAGCCACAAGGCTGGTGGAAACGTGTGAGGGCTTAGCTCAGCCCACATGAAGGATCTGCTATATCAATGCACAGTCATCTTCATGCAGTGAGATCTGACAGGATAGAGCCTCACGCCTTTAGGGAACCCCATTTAACAACAAAAAAATAGCTGCTATTCACGCAGCACGGAGGTAAACACAGCATGAGTTAACACAGGAGGTAATGCTACCTCATGGGGGTGAAAAACAAACACCTAAGGCCTTCGGATTCCATTGCCAACTCATTTCCTTAAGGGGAGCATTCTATTAGGGCTCCATAAATAAATGAGAAATGAAGAGTAATGCTTTCTTGAGAAATCCAAGTCAGCTCAGCCATGGACTGGCTCAGTGCCCACAGAAAGGAGTGGGACTTGATGGTTTAAAATGAGGCATATTAATTTAATGTCACTAAAGTCTTATAATAACCATAATGTCATTGCCCTTCTAGCTTTCCTTGGCAATTCACAAATGCATTCCCCATGATCATCAGCTTGGCCTCTGGCCTTTTAGCTAATCCAATCGGGGATCAGATTATTGCCCTGTAACATTAAGAAGTCATTTCCTTTACCATCTAATTAGGGTGCAGCCCATAGCTGGGCTGGCAGTTGTCCCTTTCTTTCAGCAGGCGCAGGCGCTGACCAGCTTATGCACAGCCCACGATGTACTCCACTACCGGTGTCATCCCTGACCTCCCAAATGATTCAGTCCTCCCTCAATTCAATTAACATTTACTGAGCACCCACAGGGTGCTTGGCATTGGATGTGCTACAACATCTCACTGCCCCCCTAGAGAACATCAAAATAAATCAGAATCACTACCTTCTAAGCAGAGAGTTGGGAGGATAAATGAGAATACTGCATTCTCTTTTGCACAGTATGTATGTAATCTGCTTGGAGGCCTTTTAGGTGAAAGACATAAAGGAAAAATTGCCATTGTGTCATACCGCAGGGCCAGTATTTTAGCAAAGCGCTGCATCAAAAGCCCCAAATTTTGAAAGCTGAAAATTGTTGTTACTCTTACCCCCATCACTTTTTCCCCCTATTTAAAATGTAATTGATGATCAGGGAGAAAAAGATAACTAGACACATACACATATCTCTCACTCATGCATTGCCACATATAATAGACTCTAAAAATAAGGCTATGCCTCAAAGCCAGATGAAACTTCAGAAAGTGAGAAATACTACTGAAGGTACATTCTGCCTATCTTGATTCATCCATTTGGGCTATTTCATTTCCCAGGAAGAGTATTAAATTGTTTTCCAAATGACCTAATTTTTTTTTACCCCCTCTTCAATAGCAGGGCCTGATGCTGGCTTCTCATTTCTGAATTTCTGGTCTGGATAAAGAAGCACTCGGTTCTGACACACACTTGGGCAATCCTCCACCACAATTTTCTATTACAGCTCATTATCCAATCATCGTCTGGACAGACTGAAACTGGAATTTACTTAACTGAAGTCTCTCCCTGCTGTTTCAGACTCGGAGGCAGATGTGCTGACCTAATCACTGTCCAGCCAGCACTGACACACATTTCTTTCCAGCTCCTCAATTAGCTCGTCAGGGCAAAAGAATTGAGATGGAATGAAGCCATCCCAGGTTATTCACGGATCTGAGAAACAGCAAATCTAGCAGGAGTCGTCAGAGAGGGGTCAGGGATCAGTTGGGTAGATCTAATATCAAGGCACAAATCCCAGTGCTGAAATTGGAATTGGAAAGGAGAGGATTGTGAAGTACTTTCACAAAGGAATTTTCTGAAAAGTAGGGTCACTCCTAACTTTAAGCTATGAAGATTAAGATGAATATCTGAATAATGGGAACTTTTTTTTTCCTAAGTGGACATATTGCATTGACTCTGGCTTTTGGCATTATGAAGTTCGGCTCACCCAAAATAGCACTTCTATTAAAATTCCTGCAAGCAGCTGTCCACAGCAACCATCCAGTAAATGGTGCTGGGCCTTCTGTTTATTCCCACAATGAAAAACTAAAAGAGTTATACTTGCATTAAATAAGTATAATCATGTAAAATACATGCCTCTCCTTTGTTCCCAATGCAAAAAAATAAAAATAAAAAAGTTTCCGCTGATCCAGTAAATGTTTATTAAGTGCCTACTATGTTCCAGCTGGTTCATTTTCATCCTAATATCTCCATGACCTAGCATAGTGCCTTGGCACAATAAAGGTGTCTAAAATGCTTGGGATTGGTTTTCCATTTTTGTGTTCCTAGCCCCAGTCCAGTACCTAGCACACAGAAGGAGACCCATCTAGAGCATGAAGAGACCGCAGAGGCCAACTAGTTCAGCTCCCTCATTTTATATATGAAGAAACTGAAGCCTGTGGAAGTTAATTGATTTACCCAATGTCATACAAGCAGCAAGCATGAGAGGAGAGATTTGAATCTGGGTCTTTCAACTCCAGGTTTAGCGCTCTTTTCATTGGATCACATATAAATATGTACTGAAGGGGTGGCTAGGTGGCTCAGTGAAGAGAGCACTAGCCCTGGAGTCAGGAGAACCTGAGTGCAAATCCGCCTTAGACTCTTAACACTTACTAGCCATGTGACCTTGGGCAAGTCACTTAACCCCAATTGCCCTGCCTTCTCCCCTCCAAATAAAGCAAAAAAAAAAAAAGTACTGATTAGTTGGTTTGTTAGAAGGGGGCCAGATCATCATAAAATCTTAATTCCAGTACATTCCCTCTATTAATTATTTCCTGTTTATCCTGTTATATAGCCTGCTTCACATATATTTGTTTATGTGTTGTCAGGAGATCTCATCTTCCCAAGTTCAAATCCCACTTCAGACACTTACTGTGTGATTCTGGTCAAGTCACTTCACCTTGTTTGCCTCAATTTCCTCATCTGAAAAATGAGGTGGAGAAGGAAACAGCAAAGCATTTCATTCAGCATCTTTGCCAAGAAAACACCAAATGGGGCCACAAAGAGCTGGACGTGAAATGACCTAACCACAACAACAAAATATCTCCTCCATTAGATTGTAATGTCCTTAAGGGCAGGGATTGTTTTTTGCCTCTTTTTGTATCCTCAATGTTTAGCACAGCGTCTGGCACATGGTAGATGCTTAATAAATGTTTTTGATTGGTTGATAAAAGTTTTCCTCTTAGTAAGAAATCTTTGCTTTTAACTCTTAATATGGTCTGAATAATCACGATTCCCTAAAAGCTTTTTCCCCCCTTTTTAAAGTCCTGTGGCTATTCCAGCTATAAATTCATATTACCATCTGGTTCAAAGTAACTTAATAATTCCTAAAAAGCAATGATATTGGAGATTTCTGCAATTGAATTATATCTCCAGCAGGATAGTTCCTGCCCTCAAGCAGCTTACATTCTCATGTGGAAATGTATGTACACAAGTAGGTGAATACAAAGTAAATCCATCTCACCTTTTCCCTTCACCCTACCAAGGGAGTTCCCCCTGTAGTTTCTCCTTAACAATCATGTCATCTTTTTCAGGCATGTCCTTTGTTCATAGTGGCTAACTCAAAGTCATTCAGACTGGAGCACTTATCTCTATTGTCTGAGCTGCTAACTAAGAGGTCATTCTAATGGAACTCTGCAGTTACACACAGGCTTGCCCTTTGGTTAGACACTTCAGGGCCTCCCTTGCAGGGTCTGTCCTGAACTGCTGACTTTAAAATCAAACCTTTTCTAATGTTTCATCCTGGAACTTCCCTCAGTGTCCTAAGGACTTTTCAACCAGGAATAGCCCTCTGCAAGGTCTGACCCTTTTAGCCTCAGTGAATTCCCCCTGGGGTCTCCATTTTGGCTCTGTTCCTGAATTTCGAACTTTAAAGTGATGTAAGTGATGTCCCGATGTACTTCATTTCTCTCTTCTATCCCCTTCAGTTTCCTTTTATATATTATTATCTTTCCCCCATTTGAATGTAAGTTCTTTGTGGGAGAGGACTGACCTTTTTTTTTTTTTTTTTGCTTGAACATGTATTCCCAGAGCTTAGCACAGTGTCTGGTACATAATAAGAACTTAATAAATGCTTATTTCCTTCATTCTCTCTTCCCTCTTTCCCTTCCTCTCTTCCTTCCTTCTTTTCTTCCTTCCCTCCCTTCTTCCCTCTCTCAATTCCATCCCTTCCTTCCTTTTTTCCTTCCCTCCCTTCCTCCCTTCTTCCCTCTCTCTATTCCCTCTCTCCCCTCCTTCCTCCCTCCCTTCCTTTCTCCCTCCCTCTCTCCCTCCCTTCCTTACTTCCTTCTTTCCTTCCTTCTTATAGGATCATCTTGAGAAGGTTCTGCTTGCTTTGGGGGAACATTGCAGTGCTTGGAAGAACTAGACCAGGAAGCTAGGAGCAGGCATGACTAACATAGGTCACTTTATGTTATGATAAATCACCATACTTTTCAATACACATTACTTGGCATAGTAGAATAGTTATCTTTTAAAGCGAGTTATTGCAAATTAATTGATATCTTAAATTTGATACACTAGAGTGGAGCATGAGTTTTAAATGCAATAGAAAACTTAAGATGAACTACATAAAAGATTTTAAGTGCAATTTTGTCATTGTCCAATCATATCCGACTCTTTGATGTTTTCTTGGCAAAGATACTGGAGTAGTTTTCTGTTTTCTTCTCCAGCCCATTTTACAAATGAGGAACTTATTTCAGTGACTAGCCCAGGGTCATGCAGTTAAGTGTCTGAGGCTGAATTTGAATTCAGGTCTTTCTGACTCCAGACCCTGCACTGTATCCACTGCACCACCTAGACTAGTTTTAAATAATGTTTTCAGATATGTTATTAAACTTGTGATGACTAAGTATGAAGCTAGAACTTCTATTACATTTTAAATGGAAACTTCTACATATGTTTTATAACAACGTTTTACATTCATCTCATGGTCTTTGTCATAACTTGTCAATTTTTCACATATTTATTTATTTGTTCATTTGTTTTACATTGTAAAGTAACTTGATGTGAGGGATGTAATTTGAATAACTTTCAAAATTTTGTAATTTTTAAATCAATTCCAAATTTGATTTTATTATGGAGTTAATATGAAATACATCCGAACACCAGTCCTGGAGTCAGGAGGACCTGAGTTAAAATCTAGCCTCAGATGCTTAACACAAAACTAGCCGTGTGACCTTGGGCAAGTCACTTAACCCCAACTGTCCTGCCTTCTCCCCTCCAAAAAAAAAAAGAAAACAAAAGAAAAATGAAATATACCCATTGAAAATCACTTTCTAAAACAAAGAATCCATTTAGCATGTGAATTCCCTCCCTTAAATTGTTTGTTTTGAAAGCTTAGGTGTTTCCTAGAGATCAGGTTTTCTTAAAGTGAGGAACACCCATACTGATTTCTGATAAATTTAGGAAACATGCACAGACACCACTAGATATCACTCAAGTATTTATTGACTGCCTGCTATCTGTAAGTCATGGTGCCTGATGCTATGGGAGGTGCATTTTTTTTTTTTAAGATATGGCTCCTGTCCTGGAGACTTTGTAATTTAGTCAAGGAAGAGAAAACTAATGAGAAACAGACATTATCATAAATAGCTTCTATGAATAATCATAGCTAGGTCTTTTATAGCATTGTAAAGATAGCATAGAATTAGAATTTTATCTCATTTGTTCCTTATGGCAATTACATAAGGTAAGTACTATTATTTTTTTATTATTATCTCTATTTTAAAAATAAGAAAATTGAGGCACAGAGAGTTCAGATGATTCGTTCATGGATATGTAGACAATACATATGTAAGAAGCAGGATTCAAATACAAGTCTTCCTGATTCCAAGTCCAAAACTATTATGCCAGGCTAAAAGTGAGGAAACTGAATCATAAGGCTAGTGTGTTGCTTTTTAAAGACATGTAGGTAGTACATGCAAGGATACAAAAAGATCATATCATTAAAAAACTAAAAGAAGTTTGATTAGGTGGGGGCAGAAAAAAGAGAAAGGGGAAGAAAACTGGGAAAGGAAGGAGAAAGAGAAAAGTGAATAAATAGGGAATAGAAAGGGCAGGGAAAGGAGAAAGGGGGAAGAGAAGGAGGAAAGGAAAAAGGAAAGGCAGTAGGGAAGGGCGAAGTGAAGGAAAAGGAAGGGGATGCTGTGATTTTGGCCTAGTAATGCAAAGCCAGTTGAGATGATGACAGATCTACAAAATATTCTTCATTAAAAACATTAAAACGTTAATACTATTTTAACTTTTTTAAATGTTGTTTATATAATGCAAGAGAAAGATAAGTGTAGAAAATAGAGTGCTAGATTTGGAGACGTGCTCAAATCTAACTTCTGAGCTTAATAATGTGGCATAGGATCTCAAACTACTAGACCAAATCTCACCCACACTGACATGGAGAGTCCCTAGAGCTTGGCCCCCTGTGTTCCCCTCAGAGCTCTAAGGGTGGCCTTGAGGTCTTTCTCTTTTAATGCTACAACTCACTAGCCCCCCAACTAAGTGCTTCTGCCCCACTTATCTATTGAAATCAATTAGTCCAACCTTAAGTCAATTAGTCCATTCTCAACAGTGAGACAATTCTTTTTCTTTTTGTAATGGATATTTATTAAGGAAGGATAGTAAGAATAATGAGTATAAAATAAATCCTTAAAAAATTATGATGTAGACTTTGCCTCTATACAAAAGGCTCACAAGTGCATAGAAGCAGGAGAAAATGGCTTCAAATTTAGAGACTAAGCACATGTAACACGCAGTTACTGGAAATCTTTTTGCTGGAGTCCTCAAGATGCTCCCTTGAAGTATGATGGAATTTGTTGCTGGCCTCGATGTAAAGCCTTAAGTCTACTTTCTTCAAGGGAACATACAAGCTGTTCTTGGCTTCTGGTACAGAAGCTGATGGAAAGAAAGGAAGCCCCAAATCCTCCCTACTCTTCCTAGCTCATGTGCTCCTCTTTGGGCCAAAGTACAATGAGAAGGGAGCTGAGGGGAGAGGAGAAAGATTGAGAGTAAGGCTTATTATGAATCCAGGCATGTCAGGTAGGCATGGCACAGATTATCCCCATCTGACAGATGAGAATATCGAGGCTCATCTTTTTTTTTTTTTTGCTTTTTAGAGGGCAGTTTGGGTTAAGTAACTTGCCCAAGGTCACATGACTAGGTTTTTGTCTGTGTGTGCATTAGAGGCTCATCTTTTAAGGAAGAGATTTACTTCCAAGTTAGTTTATTAATAAATTTGAGAGCCAGGGCTAAAACTCTGACCTTCCAGCTACAGGGGTATAAATCCCAATCTTATGATCTTCTGACCCCAGTCCAATGGACTCTCTAATGCACAGCTGCATTCATTAGAGAAATTATAAACTATTGAAAATTCAAAAGCTTTCTCTATTCTTTGAAGAAACAATAAGTTTAACTTATTTGAAGAAAAAAACCCAATTAGTTCATTTTAAAAATAGAAATGTTTGAATTGTTGTTTACAAAAAGTTTTAGAATCTAGTAGGGAGCTTTCTTTCTATCCAGGTCTTGGATAGCTTCAGCGTTTATATTTTTCTGGACACTTGGTTTGAGAGTTACTATTAATATCACCCCTGGACCAATTTCCTCCGTTATGCTCTCTTCCCTTGTACGATCTAAACTTCCAGGTTCACGGCACCATTCCTCATGCTTGTCCAGATATGTTTGCTCTATTGCAAAGTTGTTGTCCTATGAATAAGTTTCCTTCATTGTGTCTGCATGACACCAAAATGCCCAGTCATTTAGTCAAAACCTCAGTCAATCTTCTACCCATCCAGTCTACCTGATGCCTGAGTCTGGGCTGGCTGCCTCCTTTACTAAACAGATTTAAGTTTTGAGAGAACTGGGTTGTTGTTCTAGAGGTAATAGACTGTAAGTTCCATGGGAGCAGGGACTGGCTTTTGTTTTGTCTCTATACTAGCAGAATAGTCTCACACATAGCAGAAGCTTAATAAATGCTTGGTGACATTGTAAAAACAAACAACTTTTGAAAGTTGTACAAATTACGTTTGATACAATGACCTTCCATGAATTTAGAGGAAAGAAGATGCAATATAGCATCCACCTCCTTCCTGACATAAAGGTGATGGGTTTGAAGAGGGAAGGGTGATAAGGAGGGGGGGAGGGTAAGTGGATCTGCCAGGGATGCCTCCCTGGCATCCAGTCTGGAAGGAATTCACCAGGCTCAAGCAAACTTTGAAGCCGAAATTGTAAAGTTTATTGTTACACTGTAGAGAACAGGGGACTAGATTCTTACGGAACCTGCAAACTCGCAGAGGCCGCAGGCATAGTTTTAAGGGGTCAATTATGCTAACTAGGTGAGTAAGGGTGGGATCAGGGAGGAGTTAAGGAGTGGTCAGGGCTCAAAGGACCATACACTTTTAATATCAACTGCGCAGGTGTATTGCCTATGATTCACTGGGAAATAGCTCAAGCGGGGCTAGCTGGAGGTGTGGTTTTAGGCCTGACAGGTCACTAAAGAGTGCCCAGTCTGCCTCCCACCAAGGTCATCAGAGACAGTGAGGGTATATAATTGACTAAGGAGTTACCCTATAGATAAGGTATTGAAGAATCTATGGTGGGACTGGCCACCCTAACTAAGGGAGATAACATTTACATAACTTATTGTTTCAAGCAGAGATAAACAGGTCATGAGTTGTTGCTGGGCAGAGTGCTGGAAGGGGGGGTGGAAATGTGATCTTACAGACTGCTTTTACAAATTGATTTTACAGACATAAATCCCAAAGCACCCCATTTACAAACTGATGTTACAGATTGATACTACAGACATATATACATCACAAGGACTCCATCAGGTTTAGGGTACAGAATTTATATGTCACACACACACACACACACACACACACACACATTCATATATTTGTATTTAGCCAATAAGGGAAATTGTTTTGCTTAACTCTGCATATTTGTTATGAGGAATTTGTTTTTCTGTTTTTTTTTAATGGGTTGTGGAGGAGAAAGGGAGAGAAAATTAATGTCTCTTGGTGAAACCATTTTTTTAAAAGATAGGTGGGTGATAAATTAGGGGAATATGTCAGATTTATGGATGAGGGAAGAATTTATGACCAAACAAGATGTAGAAAGCATTACAAGATGTAAAATGGATAATTTTAATTCTATTAGATTAAGAAGTTTTTGCACAAACAAAAGTTTTTGCAGCCAAGATTAGAAGGAAAGCTGGAATCCGGGGGAAATTTTACAGCAAGTTTCTCTGACAAAGGCCTCATATCTTAAATATATAGAGAACTGAGTCAAATTTATGAGAATACAAGTCATGCCCCAATTGATAAATGGCCAAAGGAAATGAACAGGCAATTTTCAGATGAAGAAATCAAAGCTATCTATAGGCATATGAAAAAATGCTCTAAATCACTATTGACTGGAGGAAGGCAAATTAAAACAACTTTGAAGTACTGACAAATGTTAAAGGGGATGCAGAATAAAACATTAATGTGCAGTTGGTAGAGTTGTGAGCTGATCCAACAATTCTAGAGACAATTTGGAACTACACCCAAAGTGCTAGAAAACTGTGCTTACTCTTTGACCCAGCCATCTATCTATTAGGTTTTAACCCAAAGAAATCGAAGGAAAAAGGAAGGCCTATACATACAGAATATTTATAACAGTTCTTTATGTGGTTGGCCAAGAATTAGAAATCGAGAGGATGCTTATCAATTAGGGAATGGCTAAACAATCCAATAACATAGGATTATGATGTAATACTACTGTGTTATAAAATATGACAAGCAAGATGCTTTCAGAAAAACCTGGGAATACTTACATGAACTGATGCAGTGAAATGAGCAGAGCCAGGAGAATATTGTACACATTAACAGGAATATTGCAGTGATGACCAACTGTAAATGACTTTAGCTTTTCTCAACAATATAATTTATCCAAGAAAATTCCACTTACAATGATAGGACTTATGATGAAAAATGCTATCGACCTCTAGAGATATAACTGATAGAGTCTGAGTGCACACCATTTTTAAACTTTGTTTATTATTCTTGGGTTTTTTGGTTTGCATTTTCTTTTGCAACAAGGCTAACGTGGAAATGTTTTACATGACTGCACATGCATAATCTATATCAAAGTGCTTGCCTTCTCAAAGAGTAGGCAGGGGAGGGAGGAAGGGAGAGAGTTTGGAACTCAAAATATTTTTAAAATGAATGTTAAAAAGCTTTTTTTTACATGTAATTGAGAAAAAAATAAAAATTAAATGTTAAAAAAGAAAAAAAATAGATGGGGAGTGCTATTGATGTTGAATGTTGCATGCACTATCCAATGATATTATTGTACTGTCAGTTTTGCTTAATTGTTTTGTTATAAAATATCTCTTACAGAATGGAGACAATCTGTGTTTGTAATGAAAAAAAACAATTTTTTTAAAAAAGAAGATAACTGCTTTTTAGATTTAACTGGATTAGATTCATGCAGAGATAGCTCAAAATATAGAGATTTTTAAAAATCCAAAGAGTAAATGGATATAAATGAGTATAGGGTTCATAAACATTTTGGTTTTTTAAAAAGAAATTTAAACATTTTCATCTAAAATTTTGAATTTTAAATTCTATCCGTCCCTCTCTCCCTTCCCTTTCCTGAGACAAGAAGCAATCAAATATAGGTTAAACATGTATAATTATGTAATACATTTCCACATCAGCCATTTTGTACAAGACTTGAATAAAAGAAAAAAAATGAAAAAAAGTGAAAAATAGTAGACCAGTCTGTATTCAATCAATATTGGTTCTTTCTCCGGAGGCAGATAGTAAGCTTCATAATTAGTCCTTTGAGATTGTATTGGATCATTGTACTGCTGAGAATAGCTAAATCATTCACAATTCTTCATGGAACAATATTGCTGTTACTGTGTACAACTTTCTCCTGGTTTTGTTCACTTCACTATGGATCAGTTCATGTAAGTCTTTCCAGGTTTTTCTGAAATCATTCTGCTTGTCAGTTCCTACAACACAATAATATTCCATTACAATCACATGCCACAGCTTGTTTAGCCATTTCCCAGTTGATGGGCATCCCTTTGATTTCCAACTCTTAACCACCACAAAAAGAGTTGCTATAAATATTTTGCATACATAGATCCTTTTCGAGGTTTTTGATGTCTTTGGAAGATAGACCTAGCAGTGGCATTGCTGGATCAAGGGGTATGCACAGTCTTATAGCTCATTGGACATAGTTCCAAATTCTTCTCCAGAATGCCAGGATCAGTTCACAACTCCACTAATAATGCATTAGTGTCCTAGTTTTCCCACATTCCCTCCAAATCCAACATTTTCCTTTTTTGTCATATTAGTTACTCTGATAGGTATGAGGTGGTACCTCAGAGTCATTTTAATGTGCTTTTCTCTGATCAATAGTGATTTAGAGCATTTTTTAAAAATATGACTATAGGTAACTTTGATTTATTTGTCTGAAAACTGCCTGTTCATATCTTTTGACCATTTATCCATTGGGGAATGACTGGTATTATTATAAATTACACTCAGTTTTCTATCTATTTCAGAAATGAGGGTATCAGAGATACTTGTTGCAAAATTTTGCCTCAGTTTTCTACTTTCCTTATAATTTTGGTTGCATTGGCTTTGTTTGCAGGAAAACCTTTTTTTTTATGAAAAAATAGATCAAGTATTATTTATTTAATTTTTAAAAATAAGAAAACAAAATTACCAGTATCAAAAATGAAAACAGTGAAGTCACCACTAATGAAGTTGAAATTAAAGCAGTTATTAGGATTTATTTCATTCAATTATTTGTCAGTAACTCTAGCAATCTGACAGAAATGGAGGAAAATTTACAGAAATATGAATTACCCAGATTAACAGATAAGGAAATAGAAAACATAATAACCCTATCTTTGACAAAGAAATTGAACAAACCATTAATGAAATTCCTGAGAAAAATTCCCTAGTGCCAGGTGAATTCCCTAGTGAAATCTATCAAATATTTTAAAATCAGAATTTATTTACTTATTTTTTGTTTTCAACATTCATTTCCACAGGATTTTCAGTTCCAAATTTTCTCCCCACCTCTGCTCTACCTCCCATCACAGGATGGCATGCATTCCAATTTCCCCTTCCGCCGATCTGCCCTACCTTCTATCACCCTCCTTCCTCTTATCCCCTTCCCCCTTACTTTATTGTAGAGCAAGATAGATTTCTACACCCCGTTGCCTGTATATCTTATTCCCCAGGAGCATGTAAAAACATTTTTTTGACATTTGTTTTTAAAAATGTTGAGTTCCACATTCTCTCCCTTCATCCCTCCCTACACACCCACATTGAGAAGACAAGCAATTCAATGTAGGTTATATATGTGTAGCTCTACAAAACATTTCCCTAATAGTCATATTGTGAAAGACTAACTATATTTCCTTCCAACTTATCCCACCCCTCACTTATTCTATTTTCTTTTTTTTTAAACAAATGCTTTATTAACTTCTGTTTTACATCATTCATTTCCGCCAGATTTTGAGTTACAATCATTTTCCCCCCATTATTCCCCTACCCAACCTCCCAGAATAGTAGTCCCACAAGATATCGCTTCCTCCAATCTGCTCTCTCCCATACCCCATCGACTTTTCCATTAGAGGAAGGTGAATCTTTGTGTCCCAATGCCTGCACATCTTATCTCCCTATTACAAGTAAAAGAGTATTAATAATAGTATTTATATATATTTGAAACATTTAATGTTACGACCTCGAATTTCAGATCCATTTCCTTCCTCCCTTGTCACCCATTCCTTCTTGGGAGATAAGTAATTCAGTATATGTTGTACATGTCTAGCTATGCAAAACCTTATCATAGTAGATATTTTGTACAAGGCTGCTTATACTTCCTTCCCACTCATCCCACCCCCCACTTGTTCCATTCCCTTCATGATCCTGTCCCTCTTCTATAGTGGGTACTTCCAACCTCCCCTCACCCCAAGGATGCCCTCCCATCCATCATCCCTCCTCTCATCCCCCTTCCCCCGATCCTGAAGCAGGTTGAGATATCCCATTTAGTATATATGTCATTTTCTCCCTGAACCAAATTCAATGTGAATGTGGTTTTGCCTTTTTAGCCTTCCTTATTCTCCCCCTCCTTTGCAACCACTTCCCCTTGCTTCTTCTACATGGGATAGTTTACCCTACCCTGTCTCTCCCATCTCCTCTTGCCACTTTCCTCTCTCACCTCATAATTTCATCCCTTGAGTATTCTCCCTTCCCAACAAATTCAACCTATGCCCTCTATCTATATATAACTGTAACCATATACACACACATTCACATATGTATTCATATGACCACACCCCCTTCTTCCATTATTTTCATAGTGAGACAGATATCATCAGTCACAGTTATTGCTTTTCCATATAGGAATGTAAATAGTTCAACTTTGATAAGTTCCTTTTGATTTCTTTTCCCTGATTACCTTCTCAGGCATCTCTTCCCTCTTGTGTCTGGATGTCAAATTTTCTATTCAATTCTGGTTTTTTCCTCAAGAATGCTTGAAAGTCCTCTATTCCACTGAATGACCATATTTTCCCCTGAAACAAAATACTCAGTTTTGCTGGGTAGGTGACCCTTGGGTTCATTCCCAGTTCTTTTGCCCTCTGGAATATCATATTCCATGCCCTTCGATCCCTCAGTGTAGAAGCTGCCAGGTCCTGGGCTATTCTGATTGTGTTTCCACAATATTGAAATTGTTTCTTCCTGGCTGCTTGTAGTATTTTCTCCTTGATCTGGGGATTCTGGAACCTGGCTATAATATTCCTGGGAGTTTTCTTTTTGGGATCTTTTCAGGAGGTGATCGGTGGATTCTTTCAACCTCTATTTTGCCCTCTGGATCTAAAACCTCAGGGCAGTTTTCCTTGAGAATTTCTTGAAGGGTGATTTCTAGGTTCTTTCCTTGATCATGGCTTTCAGGTAGTCCAATAATTTTTAAATTGTCTCTCCTGGATCTATTCTCCAGGTCAGTGGTTTTTCCCATGAGATATTTCACATTGCCTTCTAATCTTTCATTTGTTTGGATCTGCTTAACAGCATCTTGATTTCTCATAAAGTCACTAGCTTCCATTTGCTCCAGTCTAACTCTGAAGGAATGAATCTCCTCAGTGAACTTTTGAGATTCTTTTTCCATCTGGCAAATTCGACTTTTTAAGGCATTCTTCTCCTCATTGCCCTTTTGGGCCTCCTTTGCCATTTGAGTTAGTCTATTTTTTAAGGTGTTGTTTTCCTCAGTCAGGCTGTTGACCCTCATTTCATACTTTTCCTGCATCCTTCTCATTTCTCTTTCCAATTTTTCCTCCACTTCTCTTATTTGATTTTTAAAGTCCTTCTTAAGGTCCTCTATGGCCTGCAACCCGCTAATGTTTTCCCCTGGGGCTTTTGGAGCAGGACTTCTGACCTCACAGTCCTTTTCCCGCTCTATGCCCCCAAAATAGGAGTCTAGGGTTGCAGTTTTCTGTTTCCTTTGCCTTGGCATGTTGCCACTTAATTGCTTGACTTTTGGACTTGTTGCCACACTATGGCTTTAAGGCCAGATAGAGGAATTTTCGTCCCGAACGTGTGGGGGGCAACTTCCGTTTCTGGCAAGCTGTAAACCCACCTACAACTTCCACCCTAGATCACAATCCAGATCCAGGGAGGTTAAAGCAAGAGCGATTACGCCCCCAAGACTGATCGCTGGATCTCCCTACAAATTTCCAGGCTGGGAGCTGGAGCTGCCTCTGAAAACTACAAAATGGCGTGTGTCCTCAGTGGCTTCTAGCCCCCAGGGGAGGGAGCTGACGCATTCCCCAAATACAGGTCCCAAAGTCCATAGGACACTAACCTCTTACTTTGTCCTAGGCATGTCTATGTTGATAATTCTGGAGTCGCCACAGCTCCTGGTGTTCTGGGGTTCCTCCAGCCGGCTGCTGGCCCTGCCGCCCTGGGGCTAAAACCTCGGCTCTCGCGGATCTGGGCTCGGCTTGGCTCCTGCGCTCTGCGCTCTGCGAGCTGCCAGGTCCCAGACCTCTGCGGTGGTCCTTCCTGCAGGGCTTCTGGGCTGTCCTCAGTGGGAGGTTAGCTTCTCTGTGTCGTTCTGTGGGTGCTGGGGCTACAGAAGTTGTTCAGAGTCCCCTTTTACATAGTTTGGGGGGAATCTGGGGGCAGAGAGGCTTGGACGAGCTGTTTCTACTCCGCCATCTTGGCTCCGCCCCGCAGGAAAACCTTTTAATTTTATATAATCAAAATGTTCTATTTTACATTTTGTAATGCTCTCTATATCTTCTTTGGTCCTGAATTCTTCCTTTATCCATAAATCTGACAGATAAACTGTTCCATGATTTCTTAATTTGCTTATGATATCATCCTTTATGTATAAATCATGTACGCATTTTTACCTTATCTTGGTATACAGTGTGAGATGTTGGTTTATACCTTGTTTCTTTTATACTATTTTCCAATTTTCTCAGCAGTTTTTGTCAAATAATGAGTTTTTGTTCCAAAAACTTGGATCTTTGGGTTTATTGTATACTACATTACTATGGTCATTTAGTATAATGTAATTTGTACCTAATCTATTCCACTGATCCACCACTCTTTTTCTTAACAAGTACCAGATTATTTTGATAATTACTGTTTTATAATACAATTTGAGATCTGGTATGGCTAGACCACCTTCTTTCACATTTTTTTTTCATTGATTCTCTTGGTATTCTTGAACTTTTGTACATTCAGATAAATTTTGTTGTTATTATTATTATTTTTTTTTGGAGGGGCAATTGAGGGTAAGTGGCTTGCCCAATGTCACACGGCTAGTTTTTGTGTTAAGTGTCTGATGTTGGGCTTGAACTCAGGTCCCCGTTATTATTTTTTCTAGCTCTACAAGGTAATTTTATGAAAGTTTTATCAGTATGGCACTGAATAAATTGATTAATTTAGGTAGAATTGTCATTTTAATAATATGAGTTTGGCCTACCCAAGAGCTATTAATATTTTTCCAATTGTTTAGATCTGTATTTGTGTGAAAAGTGTTTTATAATTGTATTCATATTGTTCCTGAGTTTGTCTTGGCAGGTAGACTCCAAAGCATTTTATATTGTCTACAGTTGTTTTGAATGGATTTTCACTTTCTGTGTCTTGTTGCTGGGCTTTGTTGGTAATATATAGAAATGCTGATGATTTATGCAGATTTATTTTATATACTGCAGCTTTGCTAAAGTTGTTAACCATTTAAAGTAGTTTTTTTTTGTTGATACCCTATAATTTTCCAAGTATAACATCATATCATCTGCAAAGAGCTATAGTTTTGTTTACTCATTGCCATACTAATTCCTTTCATTTCTTTTTCTTCTTTCATTCCTATAGCTAACATTTCTATTATGATATAAAATAATAGAGGTGATAATGGGCATCCTTGCTTCACCCCTAATTGCAATAGGAAGGCTTATCCCCATTACAGATAATGCTTTGCTGAAGGTTTTAGATAAATATTACTTATCATTTTAAGGTAAACTGCATTTATTCCTATGTTATTTAATGTTTTTAATAGGAATGGGTGCTATATTTTGTCAAAGGCTTTTTCTGCATCTACTGAGAAAATCATATGACTTTTGTTGTCTTTGTCAGTTATTCTAGTCATACTAGTTTTCCTAATACTGAACCAGCTACATTCCTAGTATAAATCCCACCTAGTCATAGTGTATGATCCTTATGATATACTGCTGTAATCTTTTTGCTGGTGTTTTATTTAAAATTTTTGCATCACTACTCATTAGGGAAATTGGTCTATAAATTTCTTTCTCTGTTTTGGCTCTTCCTGGTTTGGGTATCAGTACCATATGTGTGTCATAAAAGGAACTTGGTAAAACTCCTTTTCACCTATTTTTCCAAATAGTTTATATGGTATTTGGGATTAATTGTTCTTTAAATGTTTGGTTGAATTCACTTGTGAATACATCTGGTCCTGGTAATTTTTTTCTTAGGAAGTTCATTAGTGGCTTGTTAAATGTCTTTTTCTAAAATTTGGGTTAAGTATTTTATTTCTTCTTTTGTTAATCTGGGTAATTTATATTTTTGTAGATATTCATTCATTTAATTTAGATTGTCAAATTTATTGGTATATAATTGGGCAAACTCCTGACAATTATAGTAATTTCCTCTTCATTGGTAGAGTTCATTCTTTTAATTTTTGATACTTAGTGATTTGGTTTTCTTCTTTCCTTTTAAAAAATAAAATTAACCAAAGATTTATCTATTTGATTTTCCCTCCATAAAATCAGCTTCTAGTTTAATTCTTTAGTCCAATGGTTTTCTTACTTTTAATTTTAGTAATCTCTACTTTGATTTTCAAGATTTCCAATTTGGTGCTTAATTGGGAATTTTTAATTTGTTCTTTTTCTAGTTTTTCTAGTTGCATGTCCAATTCATAGACCTGCTTTTTCTTTATTTTATTGATTTAAGCAACTAGAGGTATAATTTTCCCCTAAGTACTGCTTTGGCTGTATCCCATAAATTTTGGTTATGTTATCTCATTGTTGTCATTTTCTTTAATGAAATTATCAATTGTTTCAATAGTTTTTTCTTTGACTCACTTATTTTTAGGATTAGATTATTTAATTTCCAATTAGTTTTTTTTTTTAATAATAATCATAGCTATTTTCCTTTATTTTTTTTCTTTTGGACATGGCTAATGTGAGAATTCATTTTGTATGACTAGACATATGTAATAGGTTTTGTTTTTCTTGCTTTCTCAATGGGTAAGAAAGAGAAAGGGAAGGAGATAATTTGGAATTGAAAATAAATTGAATTAAAAATAACTCACTAGCATTTATATATTTTCTTTTTTTCTTTTTTATCATGCAAAAGTATCATTATTATATTCATTAATACAGACTCAATATTTCAGTACAATTATGTATATGATTCACAAATCTGAGGGTCAGTGAGAAATTAAAATACTATCAAAGTTTTACATTGTATACTATTGGCATATTTTTATATTCACAGTTTTCAAAGGAAGAAAAACAAATGTTTAATTTAACTTCAGTTCTAAGACGAATGTATATAATATGACATTCACTAGTTTTGGTCTGTTCTTCTAAAACATGTGCACCACCTATCTGCCCCCAAAAATGACAAAAGTCACTTAGGAGAAATTTCTTAAAAGAACAAACTCAACAAGTCAGCAGCATATTTTCACTCATTTATGAATTTTCAAAGTACTTTTATGAATAGCATCTCATTTATCCTCCCAACAACCTTGGGAAGTAGAAGATAAGTGACTTGCCCAAGGTCACACAACTAGTAAGTATCCCAGGCGGGATTTGAATTTAGCTCTTCAGGACTCTTAATTCTACTTCTACTTCTTTTTTTTTTCTTTTTGGAGGGGCAATTGGGGTTAAGTGACTTGCCCAAGGTCACAGGGCTAGTTTTTTGTGTTAAGTGTCTTGAAGCCTGATTTGAACTCAGATCCTCCTAACTTCAGGGCCAATGCTCTATTCATTATGCCACCTAGCCATCCCTCTCCTACTTATTTTCTATCCACCAAACAGGGCTGTTGTGAAAATCAAAGGAAAAATTATATAGTTCTATGTAATTTCTATGTAGTTCTATGTAGTAAATAACTATAAAAATATGTACTATTATGTAGCAGCAAGCACCCCCATATCCTCAGGGTGACTGCCAACACAGGTTCTTAGATCTGCTTTTCAAAAGGAAAGCAACTCAAAATGGGTTAACAAGCTTACTTTAATCAAACAAACACACATTACCTAGTTCAGGGGGAAAATGTCAGCACCCCGAACTTCAGAGTTCCAGAACTTACACATCAAACAGACAGGCTTCCAAACTGTCCTACCATTATATCAATACAAAATCATAGTTACCAGAGAGGGAAGCATCAACATCTGGGTTTTCAAAGCCGGGGGGCTCTCAACAACGGCTTCCCAGAGTCTCATCTGGTCAAATCACACAACACTTCTCAAAGTGAGCCCCCTCCAATTAGTTTTTAATCTCTCCATCAATTGTCTATTTTTAATGTATTTTATTGCATTATGATCTGAAAATGGTGTGTTTACTATTTCTGCTTTTTTGCATTTGGCTGTGAGGTTTTTATGTCCTAATATATGGTTAATTTTGTGTAGGTGCTGTCTACTACTAAGAAAATGGTACATTCCTTTCTATTCCTATTCAATTTTCTCCAGAGATCTACCATATCTAACTTTTCCAGAATTTTGTTCACCTCCTTAGCTTCTTTTTTGTTTATATTTAAGTTGAGGTCCCCCATTAGTATGGTTTTATCATCTATTTCCTCCTGTAACTCATTCAACTTCTACTTTAAAAATTTAGGTGTTATACCATTTATTGCATATATGTTTAGTATTGATATGACTTCATTGCCTATGGTACCTTTCAGCAAGATGTAATTTCCTTCTTTATTTCTTTAAATTAAATTTAGTTTTTCTTTTACTTTGTTTGAGGTCATGATTGCTACCCCTGCTTACTTTGCTTCGGCTGAAGCATAATAGCTTCTGCTTCAACCCCTTCCTTTATTCTGTGTATATCTCTCTATTTGAAATGTTTCTTCTAAATAGCATATTGTAGGATTCTGATTTTTAATTCATTCTATTATCCATGTCCATTTTATGGGTGAGTTCATACCATTCACATTTAAAGTTATGATAACTAATTGTATATTTCCCTCCATCCTATTTTTTCACTGGTTTATTCCCCTCTATCTCTTACCCCCTACTCTTTCCCTCCTCACAAGGGTTATACTTCTGATCACCACCTTTCTTAATATACCCTCACTTTTGTCAGTTCTCCCTTCCCCTTCTATTATCCCTGTCCCTTTTTACTTCTTTATAGGGTAAGATAGATTTCTATATTCAACTGAGTGTGTATATTATTCCCTCTTTGAGCCAATTTTGATGAGAGTAAGGTTTAAGTTTTGCCTGCTACCACCATCACCCATCTTCCCTTCTATTATAATAGCTTTTTGATGGTTCTTTTATGTGGAATAATTTATCCCATTCAATCCTCCTCTTATTCTTCCAGTACAATTTTCTTTCTCACCTCTTTATTTTGTTTTATGGGATATCATCCCATCAAACTCACCTTATATTCACATCCTCTGTCTACGTATACTCTTTCTAAATACTTTTATAGTAATAAAGTTGCTGAGTCATAAATAGTATCTTGCCATATTGAAATATAAAGTTTAACCTTACTGAATTTCTTATGTTTTCTCTTTCTTGTTTCTTTTTTTTTTTTTAACCTTTTTATGTCTCCCTTGAGTCTTGTATTTAGAGGTCAATTTTTTTCTATTTAGCTCTGGTCTTTTAATTATAAATGCTTGAAAATCCTCTATTTCATTAAATATCCATTCTCCCCCCACCCCCCTCCCCCCGAACACTTCAATGTTGCTGGTTAGGTGATTCCTGATTATAATCCTAACTCCTTCACTTTTAAGTATATCATATTCCACACCTTCTTGTTTTTAACATGGAAGCTGTCAAAACCTGTGTAATCTTGACTGTAGCTAACAGTATTTGAATTGTTTCTTTTTGTTTGCTTGCAATACCTTTTCCTTGATCTGTGAACTCTGGAATTTGGTTATGATATTCCTGGAAGCTTTCATTTTGGGATTTCTTTCAGGCAGTGATTGGTGAATTCTTTCAATTTCTATTTTACCCTCTGATTCACATATATCAGGGTAGTTTTCTTTGATAATTTCTTTTCTTTTTTGCTTTTTGGAGGGCAATTGGGGTTAAGTAACTTGCCCAAGGTCACACGGCTAGGTTTTTGTTTTGTGTGTGCGTTAAGTGTCTGAGATCGGATCCGAACTCAGGTCCTTCTGACTCCAGGGCCGACGCTCTACTCACTGAGCCACCTAGCCTCCCCTTTGATAATTTCTTGAAAGATGTTGTCTAGACTTTTTTATGATCATGGCTTTATGGTAGTCCAATAATTTTTATATTATCTCTCCTGAATCTATTTCCTAGGTAAGTTGTTTTTTCCAATGAGAAATTTCACATTTTCTCATTTTTTAAACTTTTTTATTTTGTTGCATTGTATCTTGATGTCACATAGAGTATCATAGCGTCACTAGTTTTCATTTGTTCTGTTCTAAGTTTTAAGAAATTATTTTCTTCAGTCAGCTTTTGTGCTTCCTTTTCCATTTGACCAGTTTTATTTTTTAGGGACAAACAAAGATATACAACAAATTGTATATCTTTTCTCATGCTATTGACTCTTCCACAATTATCTTTCATTACTCTTGTTTCTTTTCCCAATTTTTTCTTCTACTTCTCTAATTTCCTTTTTAAAATTCTTTTTAAGCTTTTCCAGGAATTATTTTTGGGCCTGAGACCAGATTACATTTTTCTTTGAAGCTTCACGTGTAGCCATTTTGATACTATTGTCCTCTTCTTAGTTTACGCCTTGCTCCTCCCTATCACCATAGCAACTTTCTGTAGTCAAGTTCTATTTTGTTTTTTGTTTTTTGTTTTTTGTTTTTTTTTTTTTTTTAAGCAATTGGGGTTAAGTAACTTGCTCAAGGTTACACGGCTAGTCATTTGATTTATGCGTGGGTGCTCGTTTTCTGAGGCCGGATCTGATCTCGGGTCATCCAAACTCCGAGGCCGGCTCTTACTCACTGCGCCACCTAGCCGCCCCTTTAGGGCAATTGGGGTTAAGTAACTTGCCCAAGGTTACACGGCTAGGTTTTTGTTTGTGCGGATTAAGTGTCGGAGGCCGGCTCCGAACTCAGGGCCTTCTGATTCCAGGGCCGACGCTCTATTCACTGCGCCACCTAGCCGCCCCCTCTATTTTGTTTTTTTGCTCATTTTTCTGTCTTCTTTTGTGACTTTGTGTTTTTATGTGAGAGCTGGGCTCTGGTCCTTCACTGTCCCAGGCTTTTTGTGCTGGGGTTCTGGGTCTTACTGCTGGCTTTTGCTGGGCATCAGGGCTTCCCTTTTAGCTTGCACTGCAAGTTTGGGGCCACCTTCTTGGCCTCTCCTCCGTGTTGAGTTTAACTACTGGCCTGCTCCACCACGGGTGGGGCTTTGCTGCTAGGTTGCTATGGAAACAGGGCCTCTCTCTGCTAGCAGGTCCTGGAGGAGGAACTTTGTTGATGATCTGCCTGAGTGGTGAGGCTCTGCTCATAAACAATTATTTACAGAGGTCTTAATCTAGATTCATTAATTTTATATGTCCATATACCTACACATAGATATATAGCTGTAGTTCTATACAAATATGTATCTGTAGCTACTGCTATGTATCTATATAACTACATGTAGCAGCAAGCACCCCGGCTGCCAACACAGGTTCTTAGATCTGCTTTTCTAAAGGAAAGCAACTCAAAATGGGTTAACAAGCTTACTTTAATCAGTCAAACACATATCATTTACCTAGTTCAGGGGAAAAAGGTCAGCACCCCGAACTTCAGAGTATACAGACAGAAGTTTCAAAACAGAGAAACAGATCAAGCAGGCAGGCTTCCAAACTGACCGACCATTACATCAATACCAAACCACAATTACCAGAGAGGGAAGCATCAACATCTGGGTCTTCAAAGCCAGGGGGCTCTCAACGGCTGCCCAGAGTCTCATCTTGTCAAATCACACAACACTCCTCAAAGTGAGCCCCAAAGCAAAGCCTCACATCAGGGATTATATAGCCTTCTCCTGGGTCAGAGAATGTAACAACCTTCTTAACCAATCACAAAGTACCAAGGTGTGGGCTTTGCTGAAAAACAAGCCTCCCACCACAGGTTCCAGGTGCACTTAACCTAGGGGCAGGGAAGATCTTAAAAATTTGCATTTCCATTACACTACATATATAAATAGATATGTAGGCAGTAGATATATTGTTATTTGTCTATATTCCTATGTAACTATGAAGATATAGATCTATAGATATGCCTACATATAAGTATATAGATACATGTTAATATAACTTAATAACTGTATTTTAATATAATTGGTTTCCTCTGTGATTCTGTGTATTTCATTTTATGCATTTAAAAACATTATGTAACAGCAGATAGATGGTGCAATGGATAGAGCATTCGCCCCGGATTCAGAAGGACCTGAGTTCAAATTTGACCTCATACACTTGATACTATTAACTGTGTGACCCTGAGCAAGTCACTTCAACCCATTGCCTCCCCCCAAAAAAATAAAAAATAAAAACTTTATGTACAAAAATGGTTCAAAGCAGTCTAGACTGGCCAAGGGGTCCATCACACACACACACACACACACACACACACACACACACACAAGGTTTAGAACCACAGACAGGATAATATTTAATAAATGTTTGTGAATTTGGAGCAATCCAACACAATAGAAAACAATATCTTTTTCAGTCAACAGAATATAAATTGGACAAAATATGAAATATTTTTATGTCAGTTCACCAGTTTACCAGGTGTAATATGAATTAAATATTTTCTGCTTTAATTCAGCAGTTTACCAGACAGCATTCATGTTATAATATTTATCAACAAGATGAGGAATTGGGAAATATTTAGTCCAATGATTCAGAATCACTCAAACATAGACACAACCAAGGACTAGGTGACTTCATGTATTTGGTCCCTTTCTAATGTGTACTTTGTCTAATTCCTTTGAATCTCTCTTCTCATTCAGTGCCTTGTAGATTCTGAGCAGCTTGGTCCTTCCCACCATTCCTGATGTTCACATGTGAAAGTCATAATGCTTCTTCTTTCAAAGTTCCTTTTGTTGACTGTAGCCTCTTAATTCATCAGAAAAGCATTAAATTCTTCAAGTGAAGGACAAATCTTTTTCTTAAAAACCCCAGCAAGAGAGATGTTATAGGTTGTCAAAGTAAGCTCTCCCCAAATCTTTATTGTCAAAAGAATTCCTTTAATTCAGAAACTAGCTCAGTAAATAAGTTTAAAAGTGCCAAATCCAAAGCCTGTCTTATGAGTTGCTATAATGTCATTTGAAGGCATGATAAAAGGTCTCCTCGTACAAATTTTTTCTCTTCACACCTCTATCCTGCTAGCTGGTAGTTGAAATTCTCATATTAATCACTCCTTTGAATTTAGGCATTGAATGCCCCAGTTACAATGAAAATATATGAGTTATAGGGGTAACAACACTCTGTGTCATTATCATTCATTAACACCTTCACAGGATCATGTTATAAGATTTGCTGGCCTTGAGGAAAAAGGAGATAGGACAGATGAGTTATTAGGGGAAGCTTTCAAGCAGGATAGATTGATTATATATGGATAGGGGAAAGGAGGGAAAGAAAGCAGGAGTGGATAGGGTGCCAGAGTAGGAGGGCATGGGACAGTAAGGAAACAGCAGAGATACAGTATTTGACTTATGGTCAAAGGACCTGGGGGCAAAAGTCAACTCTTTGAGGATCTTGGAACTAGAACCACAGGGGCCTCAGAGGCTGACTAATGCAACCCTCTCATTTTATAGGGTGAGAAATGGAGGCTAGGGAAGTGGAGCAATTTGCCTGTGATCATACAGTTAATAAATGTCAGAGGTGGAATCTGAACTCAGGTCTTCAAACTCCAGAACCTGTCTGCTCCTCATTTTACCCGTTTTCTTCCCTATTTAATATGTGGGTCACTTTAGACAAGTCACCTGGTTTCTCTCAGGCTCAGTTTCCTTATCTCTAAAATGTCAGGGGATAGGGTTGAACTAAATGCTCCCTAATGGTCCTTCTCATCCTAAATCCTATGGTCATGAGGGCCCTGAAGAGGATAAAGAGGCAAATAAAGGGAGGTGAGTGGTGTCCTTAATGTGGGGTTGTTATTGTCCTTGCTTGGTCATTTCAATTGTGTCCCACTCTTCATGACCCCATTTGGGATTTTCTTGGCAGAGATACTGGAGTGGTTCATCATCTCCTTCTCCAGCTCATTCTACAGATGAGGAAACTGAGGCAAACAGGGTTAAGTCACTTGTGCAGGGTCACTCGGCTACTAAGTATTTTGAGGTCATATTTGAACTTCGGTTGTCCTGACTCCTGGCCCTATGCTCTAGCCCCTGTGCCCTCTAACTGCCCACGGGGTTTAACGAGATACTCTCTAATATTCCTTCTCATTCTAAATCCTATGATCATGAGGAGCCTGAACAAGATGAGAAGGTTCATAGAAGGAGGTGACTTTGTATCCTTAAAGGGAAATGGGTAGTGCCGAAGACCCACTTTTCAATTTGGCTTAGGGAGAGGTCTATCAGAAAACCATGCCTCATTCTTTTTTCTTTTCTCTTTTGTTAGCGTTCCCTTCACAGCAGCTGGTTACTATTCTGTGCACATAGTAGGCACTCAATAAATGGGTGAATGAAATTGAATGAACAAATGGATGAATGAATGAAATAACTTATGGTTGAATGAATACCAGAAGAAAAGTGACTTCTCCCTTTTTCAAAGCTGGTATCTGTTTTGAAAAGACTTTATTAGCCAGCTTGGTAGACTAATACTATTGAATAGGAAGAGTGAGATTTTGGTTCTAGTGAGCAAAGCTGGAGTTGGGCAATTGCAAAACCCAGGGTCATGGGAAGGAACTGACTCACAAGGATTCCCTGCTGGCTAGAATCCCAGAAAAAGCATTTCATTTACTCCAACCAGGGTGTTCTGCAGAAATTTTGTCTCAATGGGCTTCCATAAATAGTTATAGGGCACATAAAAAGCAAAGGAGAGATGACTGCTGCTGCTCCCTCTTTCCTTCACAGTCTGGCTCCATCCAACTTTTCCCGTGCAATCAATTCTCTGGCACATATTCTATCTTCCAGCTAAATTAGAACCCCCTCTGCATAAGGGATGTTGGATTTCTTGCTTTCTTAATGGATGGGAGAAGGAATGGAGGGAGGGGGAAAATTTGGAACTAAAATTAAGATAAAATAAACTGGACACCCTTATTTCCCTGAAAACATTCTGTCTTTGTCTATACTATTCCCTGGATATATGATACTTATCCTTCCTTGCTTTGCTTGTCAAATTCTTATCTGCCCTTTGTTGTTCATCTTTCTTCTCAAAGAGAACTGATGACATCAGGAGGAGATGTCTTATCTTGCAAGTGAATTGGATTTAAGTGAGGCAGAGCTAAGCAAAGTCACTAGCCTCACTTTATCCTACCTGATCATCTGAGTCCAGTGGCCAAACCTCAGTCAGGGCGACTGGTGATGGTTCCAGAATCCACCCTTTAAAGTCTGACTCAAATGCCATCCTCTCCATGAATCTTCCCTGATGTCCTTGAACAATAACATTTCCCATAGACTATGTAAATTATATTGTTTTGTACCTCAATGATGAATTTGTGAATGATTTGGGATTATAGTTGCCTGTGTGTACACCATGTCCTTCTTCTAGAATGTAAGCTCCATGAGAAGAATTATATCTTATTTAAACTGTCCCTCCACCAGAGCTTGTATAGTGCTCTGCACAGAGCTAATACTTAATGTTTATTATTTACTAAATTGAATTGAATCTCACTACCACCAAACCATCCCCTCCCCCAACACATACTAGCAAATGCTCTCTTTCTTCAAGTTACCTTAAATTTACTTATTTTTGTACATTTTATAACTTCTGTAGAAAGTAAACTTGGGTAGCATGCCCTCTTGAGGGAAAGGATTATTTCATGTCTGTCTCTATATCACTCAGTACCAAGCACAATGTTTTGTATGCAATAGACATTTGATAAATGTTTATTGGATGGAGTTGAATTCATCACAGTGGATAGAGTGCTGGGCCAATATTTAGGAAGATGAGTCTTCCTGAGTTCAAATCCAGCCTCAGATACTTACTAGCTGTGTGAACCTGGGGAAGTCACTTAACCTTGTTTGCCTCAGTTTCCTCATCTGTAAAATGATCTGGAGAAGGAAGTAGCAAACCACTCTAGTATCTTTGTCAAGAAAACCCCAAATGGGGTCATGAAGAGTCAGACACAACTGAAAAATGGTTGAACAACAAGCACAGGGCTAAGTATATATCATCCAGTACAACCTGAATCCAAGGTATAAAGACCCTTGTAGAATCCCTGACAACTGGATACGCAGTCTACTTAAAGACCTCCAGTGATCGGGATCTCACTGCATCCTGGGCTTTCAGCAAAACATGCTGTTAGTTAGAAAGCTCAAGTCTGACCATGTCACTTGCCTGCTCAAAGATCTCTGGGGGTCCCTAGTGTCTTTTGGAATAAAATGTAAACTTCTGTTCATCAGTTGAAGCCTTTAACACTCTGGCTTCAGCCTGTCTTTCCAGTCTGATTAACACTTTTCTTCCCCCTTCACATACTTTACTTTCTAGCCAAATTGGCCTACTTGTAATTCTTTGTATATTGCATGTCTTTGGACAGGCTGTCCCTTGTGCCTGAAACATTCTGCCTTCTTACCCCTGTCTCTTGGCAATGGCCTTCAAGGTTCCACTCAAGGACCACTTTTAAGAAGCCTTACCCAATTCCCCAACTTATTAGTGCCCCAAACCAGAAATCACTATATATTTAATGTATACACGTCCTGTATTTATTTATAATATGTTGTACCCCCACCCCCCCCACCGCCCCCAGTGAAATGTAAGCTTCTCCAGTGCAAGGACTGCCCCCCCCCTTTTTTTGCTTTTTTGGAGGGTAGAAAGCAGGGAAATTGGGGTTAAGTGACTTGCCCAAGGTCACACAGCTAGTAAGTGTGTCAAGTGTCTGAGGCCAGATTTGAATTCAGGTCCTTCTGACTTCAGGGCCAGTGCTCTATTCACCGAGCCACCTAGCTGCCCCAGGACTGTCCCATTTCTGTATTTGTATCTGTAGCACCTAGCAGAGTATACAGTAGGCATTTCATAAACACTTCTTGAAGGAAGCTAGGTGACTCAGTGGATAAAGGCTTGGGCATAGAGTTAGGAAATCCAGAGTTTGAATCCAGTCTTAGATACTTATTAGCTGTGTGACCCAGGAGGCAAGCCCTTTAGCTCTGTTTGCCTCCATTTCTTCATCTGTAAAATGGATTTAACAATAGCACCTACCTCCCAGGGTTGTTGTAAGGATCAAATTAGATAATTATTGGCACAGTGCCTGGTTCATAGTAGGTGCTTAATATGTGTTTGTTTCCTTCCTTCCTTCTTTGATTTATTGGTCGACTGCTACTACTTGAGGCCCAAAAACCCAGCTGAGGGAGTGAGCAGGGATATTCCTTACTCAGGTGCTGTGGACAAAGTAAATGCCAAAGTCAGTGGGGAGCAAGCCTGAGGCAGATCCTGGACCTCCTACTTCTTCTTCCTCCCTTGGTAGGAACAAACAGCACTCAAGTAGCATTTTTTACAAGAGACCTGGGCATTTGCTTATTTTGTGGTCTCTTTCTAATATTTTTATTTGAGGCCTCATTTGTGTCTGTCTAATCCATTTTAGCAGTAGGGCCTTTTTTCTTGGTGAATTGTTTCTTGCACTTAAATCTTCCAGTGAGCCAGGGTGGAGGGAATAAGACATTGGATTAACTCTAACAGAATTCCTCTGGGTCCTCTCGAAGTCCAGCTTCTGCTCAGACAATAAGGGGTAACCTTTCCAGACAGGATATGACAACCCACATGATTAACATGCATGACTAAAATGGGGTCATTTCTGCTATCCAGTCTCACCCCCCTTCTCCTTATTCCTGTACCCTTGGTGACTTTTCTCTAAAAAAACAAAACAAAACAAAACAAAACCCCCCAAACTGGGACAACTTTAGCCAAATGTCTGTGTGAGAATCTGTCTTTCCTCAGTAAAGAGCTTTCTGAATTGGCAGCATGTGGAGGGGTATCTGAGGTCAAAAGAAAAATGACCACATAGGATTTTGTGTTTGTGGATATTTTTTAACGGCCTCTAAAGTTTGTTATTTCTGTCTCTCTCCATAAACAGCATCATCCTCAGAAATGAGCCAAAAGCAAAAGTTGTAGGAAACCAGCCTTAGTGCCTTAGAACACAATGGATTATAGGAGATTTTTCTTCAAGCCAACACCTCACATTCTATGATCTATGGCATTTTTTTGAAACAAAAACAAATGTAGTCTCTGACTTAATCAAACAAATCAAGAATTTCCCAGTTATTCCTCTTGCAACACCAGTTAAGTCTACACGCCTTCCTTCCACCAATCAAATGTTTGGCTCTTGGTCTATAAAATGTCAAGGCTCTAAATGAAGAACTCCTTCACTCTATGCCCAAATTTCTCTCCCCCAGAAAATTAACTTGCACTGTAACCAAACCTGGGCACCCACACACAACACGGCCATAGGAAATCTCTCCCCATGATTCTAAATTTGCAATCTGCTACACAAATATATTGCCAGGCAACTTTGGGAAGAAAAGTCATTTTTGGCTATCTTCTGGGGAATGGGATCACATGGCTTACTATACACACATACACATACACACACACACACACACACACACACATACATTCAAATTATTAACTCTAATACCTAAGAGCAAGTAGTCAAAGTCTTCTTATCGATGATGAAAAAGCAGTCAAGGAAGTCCCAATTTTGACTTCAGAAAGGAAGGAGAAATTGATAAGTGGTCAAAGCATATTAACAGGCAGTTTTCAGGTGAAGAAATTAAAGACTTCTATAGTCATATGAAGAAATGTTCTAAATAACTATTGATTAGAGAAATGCAAATTAAAACAACTCTAAGGTACCACATCACACCTAACAAATTGGCTAACGTGACAAAACAGGAAAATGATAAATATTGGAGAAGATGTGGGGGTATTGGAACATTAATATATTGTTGATGGAGTTATGAACCATTCTGGAGAGCAATTTGGAACTATGCCCAAAGGGCTATAAAACTGTGCATACCCTTTGACTCAGCAATAGCACAGCTAGGTCTATATCCCAAAGAGATCATAAAATTGGGAAAAGAACCCACATGTACAAACATATTTATAGCAACTCTTTTTATGATGACAAAGACTTGGAAATTGAGGGGATGCACATAAATGGGCAAATGGCTAAACAAACTATGGTATATGAATGCAATGGAATACTATTATTCCATAAGAGATGATGAGCAAAAAAACCTGGAAAGACTTACATGAACTGATGTTGAGTGAAGTGAGCAGAACCAGCAACATCAACATTGTGTCATGACTAACTTTTATAGAACTAACTCTTCTCAGCAATACAAGGATCTAAGACAATTCTAAAAGACTCATGATGGAAAATTATATCCACACCCACAGAAAGAACTATGGAGTCTGAATGCAGATCAAAGAATACTATTTTTGTTTTTGTTTCTTCTTTCCCGTGGTTTCCCCCTTTTGTTCCAATTTTTCTTTACGGCATGACTAATGTGGAAATATGTTTAATATGATTGTACAGCTATAGCCTATATCAGATTGCATGCCATCTTGGGGAAGGGGAGCTGATAGAGGAGGAGAAAAATTTAGAACTCAAAGTCTTATAGAAGTGAATGTTAAAAACTAAAAACAAATAAATAAAATATTAAAAAATACTAAATTAAAGAAAAAAAGAAGGGGTGAAGAGAATATAGTGCTGCTATTCGGCGAAGTAGGATGGAATCCCAAAACATACAGGTCTCTAGCAGAAACCCTATATGTTATAAATGTCATGCAAAGATTTTTCCAGGAACAATCAAAAAATAGGTGGCACTTAATTGATGTATTGAGTGCCACAGTTCTCACCCTGATTGTGATTTCACTGACATAGACCCAGAAACCAGATCTGGAACTCTGTCATAAGCAATCCCTTAGTTTTATTTTCTTGGCCCAGTCATGAGGCATGAGTAAAGAAGGCAAAGGGATGCAATGGAAAGTGTAATAGATTTGGAGAGGTAGGAAGAGAGGAAGGAAGGAAGAAAGGAAGGGAGGAAGAAGAGATGGAAGGAGGGAAGAAAATAATTTAAGTGCCTACTATGTGCCAGGCACTGTGATAAGAGCTTTAGAAATATTATCGCATTTAATCCTCACAGATATGATCAGAGGTAGGCGCTATTATTATTCCCATTTTATGGTAGAGAAAACTAAGTTTAAATGACTTGCCCCTAGTATCACACAGCTAGTAAATCTCTTAGGCTAAACTTGAACTCAGATCTTCCTGACTCCAGACTCAGTGCTCTATCTACTATACCTCCTAGCTGCCTCATAATTCTGGGTACTGTTTCTGATTACTCTTGTGACCTTGGATAGGTCTCCTTACTTCTCTCAGCCTTGACTCTAAGATCTCTTTACATTTAAAGTTTAAACTTTACCTGTAGGATGAGTGAGTAGCCAGCTACATCATTCATTGTAAGGGTACCACACAAACATTTGCCTCCTCTTGCCAGATCTCCACAATTCTCTCCCTTTATAGCCTGCTAGAGCACCTGAAATTTCACCATTCAAGCTTCATTGTTTCCAGTTAAATAATTTTGTTTTCTAAGAGTTTTCTGCTAAAATATGAGTCAATAGTTAGATGTGCCAACCAAAAGAGCTAATCTGATCTTGGGCTGCATTATAGAAGGCAAAGTTTTTGAGAATAGGGGAGTGATGGTCCCATTATACTCTGCCCTCCACGAATCTCACCTGGAATATTGCATTCAGTTCTGAGCTGTAATGTTCAGGAAGGACAGTGATAAACCAAAGGATATATATGGGAGAGAAGTTAGAATAGTGAATGACCCTGACTTCCTGACATACCATCAGCTGAAGGAGCTAGGAATGCTTAGCCTGAAGGGAGGGAGACATGAGAGCTCTATCCAAATATCTGAATTGGCTCTTTAAAAAGGAATTAGATTGGTTCTGATCTTAAATGTCACTGGAATATCGAAGCAGTAGGTCACCTTTAAGATGCCTCAAGACAGAAAGATTTCATGCTTCTCTGAGTTTTTAAACCATCACCAACTATTAACATTTTTGAATTATCTTATTAAATCCTTACCAACTTGTTACTGAAAGCTGCATGGTTATGGAATGAAGTAAGTGATTATGGGGCAGAAACATAGATTCCTTCAAAATGGCTTGAGCAACCTAAGGCAGGACTAAGTACGACAAAGATCAGGGCTCTTTATAGTGTTTGGGATACAAGAACATAGGAGGAAGCCAGTGGATAGGGTTGATATTGTGGGTGAAAGGGAGAGAGGGAACGAAGAGGAGAAAACTCCCCACATAGATTTCCTTGGGTCACCATTTGAAAAGAGAAAAGCTCTCCCCTTCCACAGCAACTGTTTCACAAAAGCATTTGAGTTCCAGGAGCATGAATGCTTCAGCCTCTAGTAAGGACTTGAAGAAAATTTGAAAGAAGTCAGAATGCTATTTGATCTTCTGCCCACCAAACTATTGTGGGAAAGGGGGCAAGAGCAGAGAGCTCTCTCCATAAACCTTTGTTGTTTTTCTAGCAGGAGACACCTTAGGAGGTCAACTTACTAGCTGCAAAATGCCTTTAACATTCACTAAAAGCTATTAAATTGCTGTTTCTCTTCTGTGAGAGATCTGGGCTGCCTCCTCTCACATTGGAATGAGGAATTGTATTTGGAATCAACATTTGTTTTATTTCTTAAAGTATTCTCCTTCTCCCCAACCCACTAACTAAATCCAGTTTTTGAGGCTGTTTAGATTCTCATTCGTGAAAAAAAAAAAAACTTGTATGTGTATACATGTATATAGGTGTGAGTATGTATATGTATGCATATATGTATGTGTATGGGTGTGTATGTGTGTGTGTGTGTAGTGGGAACACTAAAGAACTCTGGGGAAAAAAAGAACATCCTTTAGGAATAAATGGATTTTAAGTATTGTCTTCAGCTCTTGTCAAAAGCATTAGTGACTACAATGCTCGCCTTAGAATTAGGAAGAAATGCATCCAGACCCCACCATTGGACTCATCCTAGGGGTGTGCCTTTTAACCCTCTCACTTCACTTAACCTCTTCCCAACTCTAGCAACTCCTTAGAACTTATTTAATTTAATAAGTGGGGTTGCCCATAGGACAAATGCATCACAGACCTTTCCTGAAGGCTCTTCATTCCAACTTTTAACACACCTTCAAGAAGGTTCATACTAAATGAAAGTAACCCCCACAGGGGCAAAAATTATTCCCTCTGGTGCCGTGTTATAGACAAAAGTATATATAAAAGAATTTTCATAGATTGGCCCAACATATGAACTTTGGTCTTGGAATTGGAAGAAATAGTTTCCAGCACTTTCTAGTTGTGTTGAATTTTAGGAGTTTTTAGGTTACCACAGTGGATAGAGTGCTGGTCTGGAATCAGGAAGACTCTTCTTTGTGAATTCAAATCTGACCTCAGACACTTACTAGCTGTGTGTACCTGGGAAAGTCATGTAACCCTGTTTGCCTCAGTTTCCTCATCGGTATCTTTGCCAATAAAAACACCAAATGAGGCCACAAAGAGTTGGACATGACTGAAATAACTCAGCAACAACAAAAAAGACCAAATGATTATGGGTTCACATAGGTAACAAATAGCTGACCTAGGATTTGAAACTAGATGCTCTCACTGAAAAAAACAATTATCTTTCCACTAGGGTAAACCATTTAATTTCTCTGTTTCCTCATCTATATAATGAAAATAATTATCTACCTAATTATTATCTACTTCAACTGATTGTTTTTAATAATATCTCAGAAAACTTGATGTTATCTCGTACTCATTTTTATTGATGGGGCTCAAAAGAAATATTCCAAGGATAAGTTGCTATTCTCCTATGATTCCTTTATATGTATGTATGGATGGATGGATGGATGGATGTATATAAGTATGTATATGTGTGTATATATGTATGTACATATATACATATATATACTATATATAATGTTTATAGACTATTGTGAAGATGAATAATGACTTCTTGTTGTAACTGAATAAGAGAATTGGAATAGAAGCTCATTTTATGGAGAATCAAAGAAAGTATCTATTGTTATTATTGTTTTTACTACCTTGGCTCTAAGACTTTGTCCCTCTCCTGATTTTTCATCCTTAGGGCTCCTAATGGGCCAGCTTCAAGCTCCATTCTGTCCTCCCAGGCAGGCAAATTCTCCCAAAAAGACACAGAAAGACTTTTCCATCAAGGGGACTGACTAATGAATGGTAAATTAGCTATTTGCACTGCTTGAATGAGAGCAATCAAGGTGTAGGCAAATAGAAAGCTCATGTAAGTTGATTGGTTCTCTGATCTCATCAGTGTGGGTGGGTCCCTCACTGGTGCCTTGATTCATGCCTTCTCAAACCAGGCAAAACTTTTTCATACTCTCCCATAAATTCTTCCCAAAGAAAGATCTACTCATCATATTAGAAGTTATTCCATAAGTCTATTAATACCCTATCCCTGTGTACCAGTCTAGCACTTGGGTTATGAAATAAAAAATTAAATAAGACCAAAAATGGGAGCTACCATGACAATGTAGTCAGGATAATAGTTAACAGGTCATTATAATAAACATTTTGTTGGTCAAAAGAAAGAATCTTGGGCAGCTAACTGGTGCAGTAAATAAGGTGCCAGGCCTGGAGTCAGGAAGATTCATCTTCCCAAGTTCAAATTTGGCCTCAGGTACTATCTATGTGACCATGGGCAAGTCACTTAACCCTGTTTGCCACAGTTTCCTCATCTTTAAATTTTGATATGATTGATTTCCTTTGTAATCCTATGTATTTTATTTTATATATTTAAAAACATTCTGGGGCGGAGCCAAGATGGCGGAAAGGAAGCAGTAAACTCGCTGAGCTCCTCGGTCATTAAGTCTCAAAGGGTGAATCTGAGCGGATTCCGGAGTGACGGAGCCCACTGGAAGACAGAGTGTGGCAGAGTCCAGTCCAGGAGGTTGCCCAGTGTGTCCAGACAGGTCGAGCACAGATCGCGTGGGGTCAGCACAGCTCAGACCTAAGAGCAGACAAGCAGAATACATCAGAGACAGAAAAAGCCCCAGCCTGCAGACTTACCAAGGACGAATTGCAGTCATCTTGCAGCCGGGAAGGATCACTGGAGCCAGGTAGGGGAAGAAACAAAAACATAAACAGGGGAGGGAATAGGATGGAGGGGAAGAGACAGATAGTCATCATTACTGTGAATGTGAATGGGATGAACTCTCCCATAAAACAGAGGCGGATAGCAGAATGGATTAAAAACCATAATCCTACAATATGCTGTCTACAAGAAACACATTTGAAACAAAGGGATACCCATAGGGTAAGGGTAAAAGGTTGGAGTAAAATTTATTATGCCTCAGCTAAAGTAAAAAAAAGCAGGGGTAGCAATACTTATCTCAGATAAAGCAAAAGCAAAAATAGATCTAATTAAAAGAGACAAGGAAGGAAACTATATCCTGCTAAAAGGCACCATCGAGAATGAAGCAATATCACTATTCAATATATATGCACCAAGTGGTATAGCATCCAAATTCCTAGAGGAGAAATTAAAGGAATTAGAGGAAGAAATAGATAGCAAAACTATACTAGTGGGGGACCTTAATCTCCCCCTCTCTGAACTCGATAAAGCTAACCTCAAAATAAACAAGAAAGAAGTTAAAGAGGTGAATAGAACCTTAGAGAGACTAGATATGATGGATCTCTGGAGAAAACTGAATGGGGATAAAAAGGAATTTACTTTCTTCTCAGTGGTGCATGGTACATACTCAAAAATAGACCATGTACTAGGGCATAAAAACCACACAATCCATTGCAAAAAGGCAGAAATATTAAATGCATCATTCTCAGATCATGATGCAATAAAAATTATATGCAATAAAGGGCCAGGGAAAGATAGACTAAAAACTAATTGGAAATTAAACAATTTAATCCTAAAGAATGGATGGGTTAAAGAAGAAATTATAGAAACAATCAATAATTTCATTCAAGAGAATGATAATAATGAGACAACATACCAAAATTTGTGGGATGCACTAAAGGCAGTTCTCAGGGGAAGTTTTATATTCCTGAGTGCCTACTTAATTAAAGCAGAGAGAAGGGAGGTCAATGAATTGGACATGCAATTGAAAAAGCTAGAAAAAGAACAAATTGAAAACCCCCAATTTAGTACTAAATTAGAAACATTGAAAACCAAAGGAGAGATTAATAAAATTGAAATTAAGAAAACTATTGAATTAACAAATAATACTAAGAGCTGGTTTTATGAAAAAATCAACAGGGGGGCGGAGCCAAGATGGCGGAGTAGAAACAGCTCATCCAAGCCTCTCTGCCCCCAGATTCTCCACAAACTATGTAAAAAAGGACTCTGAAAAATTTCTGGAGCCCCAGAACCCACAGAACGACACAGAGAAGCTAACCTCCCGCTGAGGACAGCCCAGCACCCTGCAGGAAGGACCAGCGCAGTGGTCTGGGAGCCGGCAGCGCACAGAGCGCAGAGCGCAGGAGCCGACCCGAGCCCAGGTCAACGTGAGCCGAGGTTTTAGCCCCAGGGCGGCAGGGCCAGCAGCCAGCTGGAGGAACCCCACAACACCAGGAACTGTGGAGATTCCATAATTATCAACATAGACTTGCCTAGGACAAAGTAAGAGGTTAGTGTCCTATGGACTTTGGGACCTGTATTTGGGAAATGCGTCAGCTCCCTCCCCTGGGGGCTAGAGGCTGCTGAGGAGACACGCCATTTTGTAGTTTTCAGAGGCATTTCCGGCTCCCAGCCTACAAATCGTGGGGAGATCCAGCGATCAGTCTTGGGGGGTAATCGCTCTTGCTTTAACCTCCTGGATCTGGATTGTGATCTAGGGTGGAAGTTGTGGGTGGGTTTACAGCTTGCCAGAAACGGAAGTTGCCCCCCACACTTTCGGGACGAAAATTCCTCTATCTGGCCTTAAAGCCATAGTGTGGCAACAAGCCCAAAAGTCAAGCAATTAAGTGGCAACATGCCAAGGCAAAGGAAACAGAAAATGCAACCCTAGACTCCTATTTTGGGGGCATAGAGCGGGAAAAGGACTGTGAGGTCAGAAGTCCTGCTCCAAAAGCCCCAGGGGAAAACATGAGCAGGTTGCAGGCCATAGAGGACCCTTAAGAAGGACTTTAAAAATCAAATAAGAGAAGTGGAGGAAAAATTGGAAAGAGAAATGAGAAGGATGCAGGAAAAGTATGAAATGAGGGTCAACAGCCTGACTGAGGAAAACAACACCTTCAAAAATAGACTAACTCAAATGGCAAAGGAGGCCCAAAAGGGCAATGAGGAGAAGAATGCCTTAAAAAGTCCAATCTGCCAGATGGAAAAAGAATCTCAAAAGTTCACTGAGGAGATTCATTCCTTCAGAGTTAGACTGGAGCAAATGGAAGCTAATGACTTTATGAGAAATCAAGATGCTGTTGAGCAGATCCAAACAAACGAAAGATTAGAAGGCAATGTGAAATATCTCATGGGAAAAACCACTGACCTGAGAATAGATCCAGGAGAGACAATTTAAAAATTATTGGACTACCTGAAAGCCATGATCAAGGAAAGAACCTAGAAATCACCCTTCAAGAAATTCTCAAGGAAAACTGCCCTGATGTTTTAGATCCAGAGGGCAAAATAGAGGTTGAAAGAATCCACCGATCACCTCCTGAAAAAGATCCCAAAAGAAAACTCCCAGGAATATTATAGCCAGGTTCCAGAATCCCAGATCAAGGAGAAAATACTCCAAGCAGCCAGGAAGAAACAATTTCAATATTGTGGAAATACAATCAGAATAGCCCAGGACCTGGCAGCTTCTACACTGAGGGATAGAAGGGCATGGAATATGATATTCCAGGGGGCAAAAGAACTGGGAATGAACCCAAGGGTCACCTACCCAGCAAAACTGAGTATTTTTTTCAGGGGAAAATATGGTCATTCAGTGGAACAGAGGACTTTCAAGCATTCTTGAGGAAAAAACCAGAATTGAATAGAAAATTTGACATCCAGACACAAGAAGGAAGAGATGCCTGAGAAGGTAATCAGGGAAAAGAAATCAAAAGGAACTTATCAAAGTTGAACTATTTACGTTCCTATATGGAAAAGCAATATCTGTGACTGATGATATCTTTCTCACTATGAAAATAATGGAAGAAGGGGTTGTGGTCATACGAATACATATGTGAATGTATGTGTATATGGCTACAGTTATATATGGATAGAGGGCATAGGTTGATTTTGTTGGGAAGGGAGAGTACTCAAGGGATGAAATTATGAGGAGAGAGAGGAAAGTGGCAAGAGGAGATGGGGAGAGACATGGTAGGGTAAACTATCTCATGTAGGGGAAGTGGGTGCAAAGGAGGGGGAGAATAAGGAAGGTTAAAAAGGCAAAACCACATTCACATTGAATTTGGTTCAGGGAGAAAATGACATACATACTAAATGGTCTATCTCAACCTGCAGCAGGATAGGGGGAAGGGGATGAGAGGAGGGATGATGGATGGGAGGGCATCCTTGGGGTGAGGGGAGGTTGGAAGTACCCACTATAGAAGAGGGACAGGATCACATAGGGAATGGACCAGGAGGAGGGTGGGATGAGTGGGAGGGAATTATAAGCAGCCTTGTACAATATATCTACTATGATAATGTTTTGTATAGCTAGACATGTACAACATATACTGAATTACTTATATCCCAAGAAGGAATGGGTGACAAGGGAGGAAGGAAATGGATCTGAAATTCAAGGTCATAACATTAACTGTTTCAAATATATATATAAATACTATTATTAATACTCTTTTGCCTATAATTGGGAGATAAGATGTGCAGGCATTGGGACACAAAGATTCACCTTCCTCTAATGAAAAAGTCGATGGGGGTATGGGAGAAGGTATGGGAGAGAGCAGATTGGAGGAAGCCATATCTTGTGGGACTGCTATTCTGGGAGGTTGGGTAGGGGAATAATGGGGGGAAAATGATTGTAACTCAAAATCTGGTGGAAATGAATGATGTAAAACAGAAGTTAATAAAGTATTTGTTAAAAAAAAAAATCAACAAAATTGATAGACCCTTAGTCAATATGATAAAAAAAGAAAGAAGAAAACCAAATTATGAGTATCAAAAATAAAAAGGGTGAATGTACCGCTAATGAAGAGGAAATCAAAAAAATAATGAGGAATTATTTTTCCCAATTGTATGCACATAAATATGACAATCTTAGTGAAATGGATGAATATTTACAAAATCACAAGTTGCCCAGATTAACTGAAGAGGAAGTGAATTACCTAAATAACCCCATCTCAGAAAAAGAAATCAAACAAGCCATCAATGAACTCCCTAGGAAAAAATATCCAGGGCCAGATGGGTTCACTAGTGAATTCTATCAAACTTTTAAAGAACAATTGATTCCAATACTCTACAAACTATTTGGGAAAATTAGTGAAGAAGGAGTCCTACCAAACTCTTTCTATGACTCAAATATGGTACTGATTCCTAAATCAGGAAGAGATAAAACAGAAAGAAAATTATAGACCAATTTCCCTCATGATTTTAGATGCAAAAATTCTAAATATTAGCCAAAAGACTCCAATAACTTAGCACAAAAATAATACACTCTGATCAGGTAGGATTCATTCCAGGAATGCAAGGATGGTTTAATATTAGGAAAACCATCAGTATAATTGAGCATATCAACAATAAAACTAGCAGAAACCACATGATCATCTCAATAGATACAGAAAAGGCTTTTGACAAAGTACAACACCCATTCCTATTAAAAACACTAGAAAGTATAGGAATAAATGGAGCCTTCCTCAAAATAGTTGATAGCATCTATTTAAAACCATCAGCAAGTATTATATGCAATGGGGATAAACTAGAAGCCTTTCCAATAAGATCAGGAGTGAAACAAGGGTGTCCACTATCACCCCTCTTATTCAACCTGGTACTAGAAACACAAGCAGTAGCAATTAGAGAAGAAAAAGAAATCAAAGGAATCAAATTAGGCAAAGAAGTGACCAAGCTATCACTCTTTGCAGATGATACGATGATATACTTAGAGAATCCTAGAGAATCAAGTAAAAAACTACTTGAGACAATAAATAAATTTGGCAAAGTTGCAGGATATAAAATAAACCCACATAAATCCTCAGCATTCCTGTACATCTCTAATGAAACTCAGCAGCAAGAGATAGAAAGAGAAATCCCATTTAAAATCACTGTAGACATTATAAAATATTTGGGAATTTACTTGCCAAAACAAACCCAGAATCTATATGATCACAACTACAAAATACTTCTCACATAAATAAAATCAGATCTAAATAGTTGGAAAAAGGGGGCGGCTAGGTGGCGCAGTGAGTAGAGCCTCGGCCCTGGAGTCAGAAGGACCTGAATTCGGATCTGGCCTCAAACACTTAACACACACAAACAAAAACCTAGCAGCGTGACCTTGGGCAAGTTAACCCCAATTGCCCTTCAAAAAGCAAAAAAAAAAAAAAATAGTTGGAAAAATATCAATTGCTCATGGCTGGGTCGAGCTAATATAATAAAAATGACAATCTTACCCAAACTAAACTATATATTTAGTGCCATATCAATCAATTTACCAAAAATCTACTTTGTAGAGTTAGACAAAATAATAACAAAATTTATTTGGAAAAACAAACGGTCTAGAATATCAACGGAATTAATGAAAAGAAATGCTAGGGAAGGTGGACTAGTTATGCCAGATCTTAATCTGTATTATACAGCAACAGTCATCAAAACTGCTTGGTACTGGCAGAGGTGTAGGGTGGTGGACCAATGGAATAGATTAGGCCCAGGAGACCCAGCAGTTAATAAATATAGTAATCTATTGTTCGATAGACCCAAAGACCCCAGTTTTTGGGATAAGAATGCACTATGTGACAAAAACTGCTGGGAAAACTGGAATACAGTATGGCAGAAAGTGGGCATAGATCACTATCTAACACCATATACCAAAATCAAGTCTAAATGGGTGCCTGATCTAGGTGTAAAGGATGATACTGTAAGCAATTTGGGAAAGCAAGGAATAGTTTACCTGACAGATTTATGGAGAGGCGAAGATTTTAGGACCAAACAAAAATTGGAGAGCATTATAAAATGCAAAATGGATCATTTTGATTACATTAAATTGAAAAGCTTCTATACAAACAAAGCCAATGTAACCAAGATCAAGAGGGAGGAGGGAAATTGGGAAAGAATTTTTACAACTTGTGTCTCTGATAATGGACTCATTTCTAAAATTTATAGAGAATTGAGCCAAATCTATATGAATACAAGCCATTCCCCAATTGATAAATGGTCAAAGGATATGAACAGGCAGTTTTCAGAGTAAGAAATTAAAGATATCTCTAAGCATATGAAGAAATGCTCTAAATCACTATTAATTAGAGAAATGCAAATGAAAACAACTCTGAGATACCACATCTCTCCAGTCAGATTGGCTAAGATGACAAAACAAGAAAGTGACAAATGCTGGAGAGGATGTGGACAAATTGGAACACTAATACATTGCTGGTGGAGTTGTGAACTGATCCAACCATTCTGGAGAGCAATCTGGAATTATGCCCAAAGGATTATAAATAATTTCATCCCCTTTGACCCAACAATACCCCTTCTAGGGTTATATCCCAAAGAGATCATAGAAGTGGGAGGAAGACCCATATGTACAAAAATATTTTTAACAGCCCTTTTTGTGGTTGCAAAGAATTGGAATCCAAAGGGGTGCCCATCAATTGGGGAATGGCTAAACAAGTTGTGGTATATGAATGTAATGGAATATTATTGTGCTATAAGAAATGAGGAGGTGACGGATTTCATAATTACCTGGAGAGACTTATACAAACTGATGCTGAGCGAGAAGAGTAGAATCAGAAGAAATTTGTATACAATCAGAGACATACCATAACTGTGATGACCAACTATGACAGACTGGACTCTTTTCAGCAAAGCAGTGATATAAGTCAACCCCGAAAGACTCAAGAAAGTGAGAAATTCGCCATCCAGAGATATAACTAGAAAGAACTGAACCTGAATTAAATAGGTGTGATGTGGTACCTCAGAACTGAAAAACAAAATCTTTATAGTAGATACACATAAACAAGCAAAACAAATTCCAGCATTGACATTGTTCAAAAATGTTATTTCCCATTCTGCACCCTGAGTCTATCAACTTTCTGACAGGAAGTAGGTAACATGCTTTATCATTGGCACTCTGGAAGGATGGAAAAACCTTTCCAAACAAACTACTTCAGTAGCTTTCATTTGCCTGAGTCAAGATCCTCGGGAAGTAGTGCTCTATCATGTTCTCATTTTATTTTGTGTCTATAGGAGGCACTTCTTAGCTTTTCATTGGCTGTCCCCTATGCCTGGAATGCTCTCCCTCCTTATGTCTCCTTGTTGACTTTCCCAGCTCAAATCAGACCTTCTCCAAGAAGCCTTTCCTGGTCCTCCTCAATGCTAGTGCTTCCCTTGGACACTATCTCATACTTCATGTGTGAATGGATGGATGGATGGAGATATAAACATATAATTAGGCAAATAGAGATATGATACATATATATATATATATATATATATATATATATATATATATATATATATACACACACAGGTATGTATGTATCTTTTGTGTACATGGTTGTTTGAATGTTGTTTCTCCCATTAAACTGTTAGCTTCTTGAGGGCAAGAAGACTGTTTTTACCTTTCTGTTAGTCTCCAGCGTTCAGCACGGTGCCTGGCATTTATTAAGAGCTTAATGAAAACTTGTCAACTTGACTTTTGAGAGGACCCTGTGTAGAAGGGGCTCTATACATCCCTCCATTCCATTTCTGAGTCTCAGGACTTGTTCCTTCAACTGATGCTCAGTTTCCTTCTGTGGAGGCCAGGGTGATTACAAATATAACCTAATTCCTCTGGCGTTTGACTGGCTGGTGACATTATTTCCTGTGTTAAGGCTCTTTCCTCAGCCTATAGTACACTTGCCCTACAAATTCTGGCCATTCCCTAACTCTACTAATGCAGCTCCACTACTTACAATTAGTAGTATCTTGCTCGACCTGCCCTGAGTAAGTGAACAAAGTAGAATTAGTTGAAATAAAATATTGATTCCCCTATGGTTGTTAATTCTGAAACTGCCTACAATGCTGATTTATGAGAGGTGATTTCGCTTTCCCACCCTTCTCTTCCAGGTATCCAAGGAAGCATTTTCCCTCCTATGATTATAGGTAGACATCTGTTTCTGAAACATTCTGGTCTGCACCACTCAATGGGAGTGTTATACCACCTGATGTATTACCAATGCCATCATCAGATTCATTCAGCTAATTCGTTTATTTGCTGAGCAAGCTTCTAGTAGGCTGTCCTTGCCAGATTTGATGAGAGAGAGAGAGAGAGAGAGAGAGAGAGAGAGGTGTATGGTTCCTGTTCCTCAATGTGTTATCATGTATTAGGGCATCCAATTCCTGAAATGAAAACAATTATCTGGCAAGTCATAAGCAAGTGAGTACTAGTGTAGTATAGGAATAAAGGAAGGAAGGAAGGAAGGAAGGAAGGAAGGAAGGAAGGAAGGAAGGAAGGAAGGAAGCTGGATAAAATAACTAAGCCAGGGGTAGAAGAAGGTGAGGGCTATGCTCATTGAGGCAGGGCAGAATATAACTAAGGGAAATAAGTGTGCTCTCATGATAGGAGTTTGGAGATGCTCCAGGACATGATGTCTGAAAGTCTGATTTGGATGGTAGGGAAGCAGCAGCTCCTTCAGTTTTCTCATAGGATATAGTTCCTCAAAGAGGAAGAAAGAATCCATATTAACTCCAAGTGGGGAAATCTTTGAGGCTGTGGAAATCATGGTGCTGCTGACCAAAAGCAGAAAATGTATAGAGCAAATGTTTGCATTTCTGTCCTTGTTTTATCTTTCCTGAGAATATCTCCAAGAAAAAGGATTATTCCTTTCTCATATTAATAACTGATTATTGAATTAGGATTAAAAGGTTTTCCACTTCCTTATCCTTATCCATTATAGGAAATCTTAGGAAAAAACCCAACCAAGCTCGTTCATTGTGTTTGGTCAGATAGGTTTGGGTTAGAAATGGATTGCCTCTTTGATATGTATATTGATAAGTCTCTTTGACTACAATTTGGGTGATCCAAGTCATGTACCTCTAAGACCCTTATTAGAATGAGCACAAATCTTAATTATAATATTTATTTTCTCAATAATTGTTTGGGTTTTTTTTTTTTGGCTTTTTTGGGTGGAGGGGGAAGGCAGAGCAATTGGGGTCAAGTGATTTGCCCAAGGTCACCCGACTATTAAGTGTTAAATGTCTGAGGCCAGATTTGAACTCAGGTCCTCTTAACTCTAGGGCCAGTGCTCTAGTCACTGCACCACCTAGCCATCCCTCAATAATTGTTAATCAATTAGAGTCAATTGCTACCCTCAGAAACACTCACCCTTGCAAAGACATATAAGCATTGAGTGGGTTTGATAGGGTGTCTTTGGCATTTGAGATCATCACTGACTCCTTTATTAATAAAATACTAGCAATATTAATAAAATGATTAGTTACCCAGGAACTATGTCTCTTGAATCTTTTAAAGTCACATCTTTACATGAGTACATGCATTCACCCAGGGAGTCATGAAGAAATAAGAAAAGACTGAGACTTGAAGGCCACCCCCAGAGTATGAGAGAAGATGAGGAGACACTGAAGGAGAAGCCTTGATGAAGAAGAATGTAGTTTCCTGGAGGCCAAGAGAATAGAAGGCTTCCAGGAAATGCTGATCAGCAGTGGCAAATTCACCCAAGAGGTCATGGAAAATGAAAAAAATTTTAAAAATTTAAATTAAATACCCAAAGGGTGGAAATGGAGGGGATGCCCATCAATTGGGGAATGACTGAACAAACTGGTATATGAATGTAATGGAATATTATTTTGCAATAAGAAATGATAAGGAGAAAGGTTTTAGAAAAACCTGGAAAAATTTGTATGAACTGATGCAAAGTAAAATGAGCAGAACCAGGAAAACATTGTATACAATATCAACAACAATATGTGATGATCAACTGTAAATGACAGCTCTTCTCGGCAACACTATGCTCAAAGACAAGTACAAAGGACTCATGAAGGAAAATGTCATCCACATCAAGATAAAGAACTGAAAAACTCTGAATGCAGATCAAAGCAAATTTTTTTCACTTACTTTATTCTTTTTCATGTTTTTCCCTTGTGATCTTTTTTTTCTTTCACAACTGTGACTAATATGGAAATATGTTTTACATGACAGTACATGAATAACCTTTATCAAATTGCCTACCATATTTATAAGGGGGAGGAGAGCGGGAGAGGGAGAAAAATCTGGAAAACAAAATCTTGTAAAAATGAATGCTAAAAATTATTTCAAAAAATAATACCCAAAGGGGTTGGTAGAGGGCAAGGAGATCAGGGAACAAGATAGCACAGCATCATAGATAGAGAGTTAACCCAAGGGTCAAAAAGACCCATGTTCAAATCCTGTCTCTCACACATCCTGACTATGCAACCCTCAGTTGCCTCTGACTATTGCAGAGCATAAATCTATCTGCATCGGTATAAGGTATAATTGGTACGTTATTATTGGTGTATATTTCCTCACCTGGGAGCTCTTACATGAATGAAATGAGAGATGTAGACCCCAAAGCCAAGGGGTTAGTGGGTTGTATGCTACATAGTTCAGAGTTTTCATCATAAAGTTGTTACCCTAGAGAGTGACAAGATTGACAAATAAGTTAGATATGCATATACTGAGTAAAAGATTTACATAAAATACATAAATAACTTTAGCACTATTTTATCCAACATATGTAGAAGTTGTATGTGGGTTGATCTGCGTCTCCATCTCATCTCTTTGCCAAAAACATGAATGGAGCAATTAAAATTTAGTCTCATTTTCTTTGTGATGTATATGTATGTATATGCATATACACTCATGTATGCGTATATACATATATGTATATACACATACATACATATATTGTGAGTGTGTATCTCACTATGCGTGTATGTATACACTTCAACTAGAAGAAATATTAATGATCAAAATAAGTTCCAATGGGTAGAAATTTCAGGGAGCCAGATTTCAGTTTTATATAAAGGGAAGCCTACCAATAATTAGAAATGAATGTCTAATAATGCAAGAAATTCCCTTTTCAAATAATGAATTCCTCATCTATATTTAAGCAGGGATTGATTCCTTGCTATCTATCTATCTATCTGTCTATCTATCTATCTAATAGAGGGGATTCACATATTGGCTGAGGAGTTGGACTAGATCAAGGATTCTTAACCTGGGCTCCCTGACTTTTTAAAAAATATGTTGATAACTGTTTTAATATAATTATTTCCTTTTGTAATCCCATGCATTTTATTTCCTGCACTTAAAATTTATTACTCTGAGAAGGGCCCTTAGGTTGTCCCAGGCTGCTAAAGGGATCCATGGTACATAAAAAGGTTAAGAACTGGACTAGGCAATATCTAAGCATCCTTTCTTCCTTAAGATTCTATGTCCTTATGATATTGAATGTCTTATAAGAGTAGTTTATCATGTGTTTAAATAATTTAAAGAATAAATAGGTGACCTAAATCTAAGATATATGTGTATGTATGTATATATATGGAGAGAGAGAGAATAGGCAGACAGACAGATATGTGTGTGTTTATTGCTTAAATAAATGAGAAGGGTTGAGAAATTCTTAGAAAATGATTCATGTATCCATGACCCCAAACTCTGTCCTCTACCTGATCAAGGACTTTCTGTGTTCTTGAGCAAGTTTCATGACCTCTGTGCCATTAAATTCACTAATCTCATAAAAACAAGCATTATGACATCCACCTTCTATGAGTGTTGTAAGACCTAAGCCAGGATGTGGAAACTAGGCTTATGGGCTGCATCTGGGATTAAATTTTATATCGCTTAATTCCTTAGGCAAATACAAAAAAGTTATATACTGACTTATGCAAAAATTTTCAAAATATAATATGCTAATTAAAGTATTTAGAGGCAATACCATTAAAGCCCATCCAATGAGGATGTTACTCAAAAAATATGATGAGATGTGACACTTTCCATTTTCTATAGTAGGAATTTGGAGTATTTTTTTGTTAGAAATGACCAAAATAATTTCAGGAATGTTTATGCTTTCAACTTTTATTTATATGGTAAACATTTTTGAAATATATATAATGTATCATACATATGCATATATGTATCATATATACATATATCCCATGTTATATTAAAGATAAAACAAGCATATTGAAGAAGAAATGAAATAATATATTTTACTAATGTGTATGCATTTTAATGAAGAGATTTTGTGAACAAATACATTCCTATGCTTGAAGACTTCCAATGAAAGAGCATTTACTATACTCTGAGGCAGACCATTAGATTTTTGGACCATTTGAATTGTTTTGAAGTTTTCTTGCATGCATCAAGCCTAAATTTGTCTCTCTAAAGTGCAGTTCAGTTCAATTCAACAAGCATTTATTAGGAAATTAAATTATTATATTACACTTTGAATCTACAAAGACAAAATTAAAATAGTCTCTGCCCTCAGGGAGTTTATATTCTACAAAAGATACATGTACACAGATGGTAGGTAAATGCAAATACAAAATAATGTCAAGAGGGGTCCGTTGCCCTTAACTCTGTTTCTAAGCAAATCTATCTAATCCCTTTTGCATCTGAAAGTCCTTCAGATACTTGAAAAAAAATATAGTAATAACTCTCCCTCCCACCATACACACACAAACACACACACACACAAGCACACACACACATTAACAGCCATCACCAGTTTGTGTTGCAGATGAAGAATCAGAAAGACATGAGTTTGAATCCTGCCTTAGATGCCTACTAGCTGTATGATCCTGAACAAGTCATTTAACCTCTATCAGCCTAAGTCTCTTCATCTATAAAATGAAGTTGGATTTTGTAACTTCTAAAGTACATTCAGTGAACAGAATGCTGGGCCAGGAGGCAGAAGTCTTATCTTCCTGAGCTCAAATCTTACCTTAGATACCAGTTGTGTGACTCTGGGTAAGTCACTTAACCTTGTTTGCCTTAGTTTCCTCATCTGTAAAATGAATGGGAGAAGAAAATCGCAAGCTGCTCTAGGATCTTTGCCAAGAAAACCTCAAACGGGGTCAGGAAGAGCTGGAAGTGACTGAAAAATAAAGAAAACAATAAGGTCCCTTCTTGCTCTACCCTTGTGATCCTATTATTCCTTTTCTAGGCTAAACATCCTGAGTTCCTTCAATTTATTCACATGTGACATTGTCTTTAGTTTAATAAGTGTCCAGGTCCCCCTCCTTCGGACATACTCCAATTTATCAGTATCCTTCCTAAGATTGTCCTCCCAGAATTAGCATATTATTCTAGATTTGGTCATAATAGCACAGAATATGGTGGGACTATTTCTCAGTCTTTTTTACCCCAGAATTTATTTATTTTTAGTTTTCAAGATTCATTTCCACAAGATTCTGAGTTCCAAATTTTCTCCCCATCCCTCCCCTACCTCCCACCCCAAGATGGCAAGCATACTAATTACCTCTTCTCCCAGTCTGCCCTCTCTCATATCCTCCCCTATCCTCCCACCCCCTTAGCCCCTTCTCCCTTACTTTCTTGTAGGGAAAGATGGATTTCTATACCCCATTGCCTATATGGCTTATTTCCTGGTTGCATATAAAACAATATTTTAACATTTATTTTTAAAACTCTGAGTTTCAGATTCTCTCCCTTCTTCCCTCCTTACCCACCTTACAAAGAAGACAAGCAATTCAATACACGCTACACATGTATAGCCATGCAAAACATTTCCACAGTAGTCACACTGTGAAAGACCAACTATAACTCCATCCATCCTATCCCACCCCCATCCACTCTAAATTTTCCTTTGACCCTGTTCCCCCTCAAAAGTTTCTGCCTCTGACTACTCCCTCCCCAAATCTGCCCTCCCTTCTATCACCCTCCCATCCCTTTCCCCTCTGCTTTCTTGTAGGGTAAGATACCCAATTAAGTGTGTATGTTATTCCCTCTTTAAGCCAAATCCAGTGAGAGTAAGGTTGACTCATTTCCTTTTGCCTCCCTGCTCTTTCCCTCCATTGCAACAGTTTTCTTTTGCCTCTTTTATGTGAGATAATTTACCCTTTTTTATCTCTCCTTTTCTCCTTCTCTTAATATATTCCTCTCTCACATCTTAATTTTATTTTTTAAATATCATCCCTTCATATTCAACTCACCCTGTGCCCTCTGTCTATGTATACATATACATACATACACTAATAACCATATACACACATACACATCTATACATATACACACATACACAAACATATACATACATATATAACATGTGTGCATACATACACGCACACACATGTACACACACACATATATTCCCTTCAACTATCCTAATACTGAGAAAAGTCCCATGAGTTACAAATATTGTCTTTCCATGTAGGAATATAAACAGCTCAATTTTAGTAAGTTCTTTATGATTTCTCTTTCCTGTTTACCTATTCGTGCTTCTCTTGATTCTTGTATTCGAAAGTCAAATTTTCTCTTCAACTTTGGTCTTTTATTTTCCCCCGCTTTTTGGAGGGGGGAAAACTGGGCAGTTGGGGTTAAGTGACTTGCCCAAGGTCACATGGCCAGTGAGTGTTAAGTGTCTGAAGTCAGATTTGAACTCAGGTCATCCTGACTCCGGGGCCATTGCTCTATTCACTGAGCCACCTAGCCTCCTCCAGCTCTGGTCTTTTCATCAAGAATGCATGAAAGTCCTCTATTTCATTGAATTTCCATATGTTACCCTGAAGTATTATACTCAGTTTTGCTGGGTAAGTGATTCTTGGTTTTAATCCTAGCTCTTTTGAACTCCAAAATATCATATTCCAAGCCCATCAATCCCTTGATGTAGAAGCTGCTAGATCTTGTGTTATCCTGATTGTGTTTCCACTGTACTCAAATTATTTCTTCCTGACTGCTTGTAATATTTTCTCCTTGACCTGGGAACTCTCAAATTTGGTTATAATATTCCTATGAGTTTTCTTTTAGGGATATTTTACAATAGATGATGAGTGGATTCTTTCAATTTCTATTTTACCCTCTGGTTATAGAACATCAAAGCAGTTTTTCTTGATATTTTCTTTTTTTAATTAATGTATTTGTTTACTTTTAGTTTACAAGATTCAGTTCCACAATCCCTTGAGTTTCAATTTATCTCCCTCTTCTCCCCCACCCCCATCCATGGCAACATGCAATCAAATATAGGATCTTCAAATACCTTCACATTAAACATTAGTTAGGTTGTAAAGAAGGATTATAACCAATGGAATGAACAATGGGAAAGAGGAAACAAAACAAAGCAAGAAAAATAAAGAGAGCCAGTAGTTTTCTTCAATATGCATTTAAACTCTATAGTTCTTTCTCTAGATGTGGGCATCTCTTTCTATCATGAGTCTTTTGGAGGTGTCTTATAACTGAGAAAAGCCCAGTCTATCAAAGTTGGTCATCACACATACATTGTCTCTGTAATTGTGTACAAATTTCTCCTGGTTCAGCTCTTCTCACTCAACATCAGTTTATATAAGTTTCTCCAGGTTATTATGTAGTCTGTATGCTCTTCATTTCTTGTAGCACAATAGTATTCCCTTACATTCATATACCACAACTTGTTCAGCCATTCCCTATTTGATGGGCATCCCATTGAATTCCAATTCTTTGCCACCACAGAAAGAGCTGCTATAAACATATTTGTACATATGGATCTTCCTTCCTCCCACTTCTATGATCTCTTTGGGATACAACCCTAGAAAGGCTATTGCTAGGTCAAAGGGTATGAAGTTACTTATAGCCCTTTGGGCATAGTTACAGATTTCTCTCCAGGATGGCTGGATCAGTTCACTCCACCAACAATGCATTAGTGTTCCAATTTGTCCACATCCTCTCCAGAATTTGTCATTTTCCTGTTTTGTCATCTTAGCCAATCTGACTGGTGAGATGTGGTACCTCAGAGTTCTTTTGATTTGCATTTCTCTAATCAATAGTGATTTAGAGCATTTTTTTTCATATGCTTATAGATATCTTTAATTTCTTCCTCTGAAAACTTCCTGTTTATGTCCTTTGGCCATTTATCAATTGGGGAATGATTTGTATTCTTATACATTTGACTCAGTTATCTGTATATTTTAGAAATGAAGCCTTTATCAGAGACACTGGTTGTAAAAATCCCCAATTTTCCACTTCCCTCTTAATCTTGGTTACATTGGCTTTGTTTGTACAGAAATTTTTCAATTTAATGTAATCAAAATTATACATTTTGCATTTTATAATGCTCTCTGACTCTTGTTTGGTCATAAAATCTTCCCTTCTCCATAAATCTGACAGGTAAACTATCCCTTGCTTTCCCAGATTGCTTACAGTATCAGCCTTTATACTTACATCATGCACCTATTTAGACTTGATTTTGGTTTATGGTATTAGATATTGGTCTATGCCCAGTTTCTGCCATTCTGTATTCCAGTATTCCTAGCAGTTTTTGTCAGATAGTGAGTTCTAATCCCCAAAACTGGGGTCTTTGGCTTTATCAAACAGTCGGTTACTATAGTCATTGACTGCTGAGCCTTGTGTACACAATCTATTCCTTTGATCCACTACTCTATTCCTCAGCCAGTACCAAGTAGTTTTGATGACTGCTGCTTTATAATACAGATTAAAATCTGGTATGGCTAGGCCACCTTCCCTAGCATTTCTCTTCATTAATTCCCTTGATATCCTGGACCTTTTGTTCTTCCTAATGAATTTTGTTACAATTTTTCTAACTCTGTAAAGTAATTTTTTTTGGTAGATTGATTGGTATGGCACAAAACATGTAACTTAATTTAGGTAAAATTGTCATTTTTATTATATTAGCTAGACCCAGCCACAAGCAATTGATATTTTTCCAATTAGTTCGATTTGACTTTATTTGTATGAAAAGTGTTTTGTAGTTGTGTTTGTATAGGTCCTGGGTTTGATAATTTCTTGAAAGATGATGTCTAGGATAATTTCTTGAAAGATGATGTCTAGGCTCTCTTTTTGATCATGGCTTTCAGGTAGTCCGTAATTTTTCTTTATCTCTCCGGGATCTATTTTCCAGGTCAGTGGTTTTTCCAATGAGATATTTCACATTGTCTTCTATTTTTTCATTCTTTTGTTTGTTTTATAATATCTTGATTTCTCATAAGGTCATTAGCTTCCATTTGCTCCATTCTAATTTTGAAGGAATTATTTTCTTCAGTGAGCTTTTGAACTTCTTTTTCCAACTGGCCAGTTCTGCTTTTTAAGGCATTCTTCTCCTCATTGATTTTTTGGACTGCTTTTGCCATTTTAGTTAGTCTATTTTTTAAGATGTTATTTTCTTCAATATTTTTTTGTCTCCTTTAGCAAGCTGTTGACTCATTTTTCATGGTTTTCTTGCATCACTCTAATTTCTCTTCCAAATTTTCCCTCTATTCCTCTTACTTGATTTTCAAAATCTTTTTTGAGCTCTTCCATGGCCTGTGACCAATTCTTTATTTTTCTTGGAGGCTTTGATGCAGAAGTTCTGATTTTGTTTTCTTCTTCTGGTTCTAGGTTTTGATCTTCTTTGTCACCAAAGAAGGATTCTGTAGTCTTGTTCCTTTTCCTCTGTTTGCTCATTTTCCCTGCCAATTACTTGACTTTTGAGTTCTTTGCCATGGTAGAACTCTGCTTCCAGAATGGAGAGTACTGTGTCCTAAATTTCTAGGGTTTTGTGCAGCTGTTGTCAGAGCTACTTCTAGACACCTACCTCAGAACTGTGAGGAGGACTGCCTCTCCACAGTTGTCACAAGCTGTGCTACACCAGTGCTCTTCCCAACCCCAGGACCACCACCCAAGATAGCAACCCAGATCCAAGCAGGGTAAAGCAAGAGAATCCTTCCTCAGTGCCAGCAAAGAGATTCTGCAATTGCCCTGTGATCAGCCACTTAGTGCCCCCCATCATCATGGTCCTGGAGTTCGAGAAGCAGACCTGCTACCTCCACCACCCCAGGAGCAGGGACTTGACCTCACTCTTCTCTCACACAGTCCAACAGAGTTTCCCCACTGACCTTTACCTTGTCTTTGGTGCTTGTGGGTTGAGAAGTCTGTAAATAGCCACAGCTGCCAGTGATTCAGTCCCCAGAGGTCTGCTCTGGACCAGTCTGTGTTGGTATGGCCCATGCGGGACTGTGCTCTGTTCTCAGCCCAGTGCAATAGACCCTTCCTTGTGGCCTGCCAGGCTGTCTCCCATGGGAAATCCATTTTGCTCTGTCATTTTGTAGGTTCTATAGCTCCAAAATTTGTGTAGAATCATTTTTTTTTATAGATATTGGACGTTATTGGGGGACAAGTTCAAGCAAGGTCCTGCTTTTACTCTGCCATCTTTGCTCTGCCACTATTTCTCATTCTTAAATTTTAAAAAGTATAAAAATCAAAAATAGGAAAATGAAGTTATTTCGTGTTTACATAGCCTTGATTTAATTTGTGTATGTGTCTGTGTTTATTCAGAGGCTTTATAAAGGTCTAACAATAACAATTGCTGTTGAATCCAATGCATTGGATACTCTCTTTTCACTAATAAAAATTATATTATCGGGGTGGCTAGGTGGTGCAGTGAATAGAGCACTGGCCCTATAGTCAGGAAGACCTGAGTTCACATCTGGCACCAGACACTTAACTCAAAAAACTAACTGTGTGACCTTGGACAAATCACTTAACTCTAATTGACCTACCTTCCCACTTCCAAAAAGAAAAAAAAATATATAGCTATCATTTACATTTGTTATTGTTGTTCAGATGTTTTAGTCATGTCTGACTCTTTGTAACTCCATTTGGGGCTTTCTTGACAAAGATACTACAGTAGTTTGCCATTTCCTTCTCCAGTTCATTTTACAGATGAGGAAACTGAGGTTAAAAGGGTTAAGTAACTTGCTCAACATCACATAATTAGTAAGTATATGAGACCAAATTTAAACTCAGGTCTTCCTGACTCTGCCAGGTCTGGCATCTCTCTATTGTGCCACCTAGCTTCTTCCTGTTCCTTTGTGTAGCACATGTCAGGCTTTGTTCTAAGTGCCTTACAAACCCTTCTGTTCTGGACCCAAGTCCTCAAACAGTCTGCCCTAAAAGGGTCAGATTTCTTTCTTCACCCTCTTTAGCTCATTATACCCTCATCCTGGAGCCCCAAGGGAAAAGCCATTTACAACTTAGGCTTGGTTTAAGTTTAGGGAAAGTCTATGATTTAGTGGAATTTTGAGAATGACTAGATTAAAATTCCACTAAATCATCAACTTTCCCTGTTCATTAGAATGCTTTATCATCACCAAAGGACCCAAATCCTTCCCCTCTGTATCACACATAGACAGCTAGTACCAGGCAAGGCATCATTGCCCATGCCATGTTACAAAGTATTAACTTCTTAATAGGTATGAAAGAAACCTTCTAAATTTTCACTGTTACTGACATAATCTTTTAAAGCAAGGACCACAAAGGCTAAATTGACTCTTTTGCCAAGTGGATCATGTATCTTTCAAGTTCCCTAGTCTGGTACAATTTATTCATGAACCTGGTGCAATTTGTTCGTGAATGTCTCTTCATAACCAGAAATTCCCAAGTTAGCTTTCATTGTGTCTTTCCTAGAAAGGCCAAATGCTTGCTGGGCCATCTTTTGGAAGCAAATAGTCCCCCTTTAACCAAGCAAGCAAGAAAATGTTTACTTACCATATTCTATTTACTAGACACTGAGAGGGTTCTATTAGGAGTGCAATGAGATTTTCAAAATTCCCCTTAGTTCTCAAATAGTCACCCAATGGATTCATTATCCCCAGTTGAGAAAAAGAACCATAGGAAAATACTCCATTTTTTTCTAGACCAGAAGTTCTTACCCCTCCCCCCTCCATATCATGGATTCTTTTGGCATTCTGGTGAAGTCTATAAGCCTCTTCTTAGAATAATAGCTATAATTCCATAAATAATAGAAAACATAAGATTATAAAGGAAAGGAAAACCAATTATATTAAAATACTGTTGTTAAAATATATTTTTTAAAAAAATTATGGATCCCAGGTTAAGAAACTATATTCTAGACCTAAGACCAGATTTTGACATAGAATATTCTTTGCTATGATGGACTAATTTTTGGCAGGGTTGGTCATGCCTATACACAATAGGCCAGGTAACATGCCTATCCACCTGCCCTCACTCATCTAGTAATATATGTATCACAATGGGCCAGGTAGAACTGATGGTATACCAACCTGCTAACACTCATCTAGTAATATATATACCATTACTTCTACTTTCAGTTGTGGCTAAAGTTGTGACAGCCCCACTAGAATTCTTCTACCCACTGGAAACCTGTAACAAGTAGGGAAGAATGGAGCCAGCACGGGTCAGGACATACCAGGTCTGGCTTATTTTTGTTACCTAGGCACAAAGTTTAATTCATACAGGAAGCCATCCAAAGAATGACTAACCTGCTTGACTTCCACCACACAACAGAGCTCTCTCTTCCCACATATCCCAAGACCAATGAATAATTCTCCCAGCCCATCTCATCACCTGCTGTAATGGTAACGGGAATTTGAAGACCTTCCCTGATTTGAAGATTTTCCCTGTCCCCTAATAGACTGAATGTAATCACATGGAGCCTGTGGTGGGAGGAGTTTGCTGAAGGGTGAGACAGAGCCTACAGGAAGCTGGGAGTCAGAGAAGTTAGATCTGGAGGGTGGAGAGGGTGCACCAGGCAACCAGCTAGGCTTGTGAGTAAATGTTTGTTTGTGGGAAGGCTAAAGGATGATGTGGCTCCATGTTATTCTATGGTGTATTAACTTCTATGCTACCATGATGGATTTGATTTTCTGATGTTGGGATTGGGTTTTCTGGTGTCTAAATAAATGTTTTGCTTCTGTCTTATATATGGAGATTCTGTTATATTTTGTGATCGAGCACTATGCCAGCATATTCAGAGTCTCTGTCAGCACTGTGAATATTGTGTTGGTGCTACACCTGTCTAATTCCAATCCTTAAAATACTCATAATATTTGGTCCCCTGGTGGTCCCAGCTATGGTGATCTCAGGAGGTCTACATAAATTTTGTAGTTCCAATTCTGGCCCAGGGAGAGTAATTATTCTATAAATATGTTGCCTTGGTGGTAATCCAAACACATTCCATTTCAGTATGGAATAATAGCCCAGGAAATGAAGCCCCTGTGGGTCAAAGTAGGGACTCAATGTGAGATGTTCACTCCCCTTCTTAAGAACACTAGAGATTGGTTGCCTGGCATTGCATAATGCAGTCAATTTTGGGGACTTCTAGGAGGAATACATTCCTTTCTGACAACTACTAGGTGCATTGCCTAGATGAGATGTATACCATATTTAACCGATGCCCCAGCTGAACTCTAAGCTGGAGTTTTATACTAGCACCAAGACTAATGTGATGTGCAAAATGAGGCCAAGGCCAAGAAGTTTCCCTTAAGTATCCCTGACTATTCTATTATAACGTCAACCTAGTTCTGGAAGCCCTTGTCTTAGGAGACTGGATCTACTCACTGATCTGTCCTATGCAAGGAAAACTGAGGGACTTCTTAGAAAAGAACCTCAACAAAGAATTCATTTAAGGCTCAATTTCCCCTGCTAGTACCCCAGTGCTTCTGTTTGTTTAAAAAAGAAGAGCAAAGAATTACTTCAGCCTGAATAGAGTGCCATTGCCATCTGGGGCTCATGTCCCTAGACCTTGAATACCTGATGGATAATCTGGCAGGGACAATAAATTTCACCAAATTAGGCCTTTGAGGTCATGCTACCTAGCCTGGATTTGAAGGATCCATGAACAGAAGATGTCCTTTCTTACCTGGTGTAGCACCCCACCTAGTTAGACTGGACAATGCCTTGAAGGACAGTCTTACCACACTGTTTAGAACTGTCTCATCCATCCCTATAAATCTCTGAGGCACAGGTTTTAGGAGTCAAGAGATATGTTGGGATACTGGCTCCTTCCTACATGCCTGCAGCTCCAGGGCTACCAAAGGCTGCATGTGTTTTATTGTCTTGTCTCTCTTCTCCCTTTCTCTGCTTATCAGAGGTCTCTCCACCAATCTGGATTCATGTCTCCCTCAACACCACACAGAGCATCATAGAGATGTCCTTTAGGGGAACACCCAGCCTGTCTGGACAGTGTGCTACACTGGTTTGACCTCAGTGATCTCCAGCTTGTACCATTTGGTTTGTACAGTGTGCCCTCGGTTTTTCAAAGGTTGGTGAAGTTGGTATCTGCTAAACCAAAGGGTGGTCCTATCTCAATAGTATCTTCATTTACTTCCAGGACCCCACTTAGCTTACTGAATGAGACTGAGCCATCCTATAACACTCACAACAAAACCAAATATTTGCAAAGTTGGGAAAATGCCAATTTGAGAAGGAGAAGAAATTCTTGAGACAGAAGAGAGACTAGTTCATAAATCCTATAGTTGGTAACTCAGGCCTCTATGACAGACCTACTAAAGCCCTTTCACCTTTGGGGTATACTGTGTCATTTGATTTCTGGATTCCCCATCCTGAAAGGTCCCATCATTGAACTGTTGATGTGCTCCAGTATTTTTCAAGGAACTCTAGAGGAAGATGATTGATTTATTGTCCTGAATCATCTTAGCCACTATCTTGATACATCTGGATTCCTGGAAACAGTTCATTGTGGAAACTGAGACATCCACTACAACTAAGGGAGTGATTCTCTCACAAGTCACCTTCCATTCTTCTCTGCTGTGGCCCTATACACACTTCTCCAAAAAGTTGACTTCCAGAAAACAGCTACACAATATCAGGGAAGTTAACTCAGAATCAAATTTATATTTGAGTCATGAATGTACCACTTTTCAGGAACTCAGAGCCATTTCTCCAACTACCATAAAATCCTAGAGTAAATTCAGAACTTGCAAAGCTGAATCAATACCAAATCTGCTGAATACTCTCTATTAGACTCAGCTTCACTGTTATCTGTGTTCCAAGTTATCACATTCTTTAAGAAGATGCAGAGTTTTTGAAAGCTTGTTGAATTGCTGATGGCTTAATCACACCTGAAGGATTATATTACACAGATTAGAAACTTTTTAATTAGTAAATACCAGCCAGACCTATTAAAATTTGTTCTGTCAACAAGAGGAATGGGATATCTGTACATAGGGAAGATGCTGATGATGCCTACAAAATGATGAGAAATAAAGGAGGAAAAAGGGAAGAAGGAAAGGAGAAATGGAGGTAAGGAGGGAGAGAGGGAGGGAAGATTGAAGGTAGGGAAGAAAGAAGAAAAGGATGGAGTAGAAGAGGGAAGAAAGAAGGGTGGGAGGAAGAAGGAAGGGTGGTAGGGAAGAGGGAAGGGAGGGGAGAAGGGGGATGGAGGGAAAAAGGAGGGAGGAAGGGATGGAGGGAGGAAGGGATGGATGGAGGGAAAAAGGAAGGTAAGGAAGAAGAAAAGGACATAGAAAGTGAAGAGAGAAGGAAGGGTGAAAGGTAAGCAGGTAAAGAGAAAGGAAGGGAAGGTGGGAAGAAGGGAGGGAAGGAGAGAGGAAAGTGAGGGAGAGAGGGAAGAAGGAAGCATTTATTATGTACCAGGTACCATGCTAAGTGCTTTACAAATATTATTTCATTGATCGTCTCAAGATCCTTGCGAAGTAGGCATTATTATTATCTCCTTTGTACAACTGAAGAAATTGAAGCAAACAGAGTTTGTGATTTAGTTAAGTATATTACACGCCCCTCACCCCTGCCCCTCCCTCCAAATTTCTTTCTAGCCTTAGGATCCTGTAATATTATGAGTTCTAGTTGTGACTCTTCATCTGTCCTGTTGAGGTCCTGTTGACAGAGCTTCACCACTACTACGATAGTGTGGCCACAGTCCATGGCAGCCAGTTCAATTACTTAAACATGATTGCTTAAGACTTTGGGGCATCCTAAGGCATAAGGTCTTCTGGTGTGTCAAACTTACAAAATACGTGTTTGAGCTTACAACCATGGGATAGCCAGAGGGATAACTCCTGCCAACCCCTCTTCACTCCTCTCTGTCCCTGTATGGCAGTAACAATGAAGTTTGTCACAACCTGCTCTTGTTGGGGTTGTACATCATCTTGGTGGAGCCAGACACCCTGAACAGGACTGTTGGTCTTCCTTTCTAACTCGTGATGGAATTTCCAACCCAGCCAAGGCCAACCACTTGTTGCTGATTGAAAATTTCCTAGTTCTATGGTCTCCTCTTACATAACTCCTAGTGGGCTGTTCTCTGGTTTATCCCCCATTTCTAGAATGCATTATTCGCAGGACTCCAGGCCTTCTGCAACACAACCCAATGGGCAGATATAGTTAATGCATAACCCAAACCCTAGAAGCACTAAAAACTAGTGCTTTGGTTCTGCTCACTTTGCTCTACATTGGTTCATATAAGTCCTTTCAGGTTTTTCTGAATCTGTCTCTTTTCTTGTTAGAAAAGCAGTTCAAAAAACAGATTTGATTTAAGAGATTCTTACTGCATTCTAGGAAGGCAACTGTCAGTCTGACTCACAAAAGAGCTAAAATAGACCCGAACTTCCTTCTCAAAATGTTAACCATTCCTGGTGGAGAAAAGTCTACATAGTATTTGCAATTTAGTGGAAAAATCAGCAAACATTGGTCATAATTCACGGGAGGAAGTTGATGAAATATAGCCTATCAGATGACAAAAAGGAGACCAGCAAAAATCATTGACATCTCTCTTGGGGCAAGAGGAAGGGAAAAGCAATAATTTTTGAGTCAGAGAGAACTCTGAGATGCTCCAGCTCCAAATCAGTCATGTGGGAGAATGTATCTCCAAGGGTTTGAGAAGAGGTATTGCCTTGTTATTTACATTTCTATTCTGCTATGATGCTGTTTGGAGTTAGGGTCCTCTGGAGGAGGAAATGAGGGGGAGGAGGAGGAGGAGAAGACAAGGAAGAAGAAGGGGAAGAAGGAGGAGAAGTAGGAGGAGCTGGAGAAGGAGGAGCTGAAAGAAGAGGAGGAGGAGGAAGAGGAAAAAGAGAACTGACTAAATGCCCATATGATCTTGGGAAAGTCACAACTTCTCTAAAACTCAGTTTCTGTAACTGTAAAATTCTGGGATTAGATTAGATGACTTCAAAAGTCCCTTCTAATATTCAATGTCTGATCCTAAAACTTTACCTCTCTAGGCTTCATTTCTCTCATCTATAAAATGAGGGAATTGGACTAGATGATTTCCAAGTCTTCTTCCAACTCTTCTGCAGGAGTCAGGGCTTTTCTTCAGTTCCTAATAACTGGAATACATTACCTCCCTTGTAGGAAATATAACATCCTCCATGTTTGCTAATCCATTTAAATAATCTATAACCCTCCCTCCCCCCAAATTCCCACTAGTCATATCTTACCCCCTGAATTAATCAATTAATTAATTAATCAAATTAATTAATAATTAAATAGTGAATTAATTAATGAAGTTATGAATGATGATGGTATGTCTGGTTCTTTGGGTACTCACTGAGAAAGACCACAATGGCAATGAGAAATGAGGTTGCAATCTCACTTTAATAAGGCACAGAGGGTATAAAGGAAAATGGCACAGGAAATATAGATAAACAGTAAAAAGGATATAGATATTATTAGGCATTAGGACAATGATAGGGTGGTGGTAGAAAGCAGGCAGCATGGGAAGAGGATGGGGAGACAAAGAGGCATGTAGAATCAATTATTTAATGATGGATTAGAGTTGGAAGCTCTTGGTAGCATGGACCCAGATGGAGACAGAAGAATGCTTGGGGTGTGGGGTGGGGTATGGGGAATAGGAGTTTGAGGTCTCATTTTCATAAGTTTTTTATTGGAAAATAGATGGACTCTTGATTAGTTCATTAGCATAACCAAATCATTTCAAAGTTGTTGGTAAAACTTTAAAGTTAACATATCCAAGTCATCTCAAAGTTATCAACACCATTTGTTGATCTGCTGATCTTACTGTGGATATCCAGAAGTTATCTGAGATTTACATATCAAAGGACCAAAACTTCCTGACAGCAAAACCAAGATGGCTTTCCCGGACTCAACACATATCACCAGCATGTGATTTTTGGTTAATATATGATATAATTCACAAGTTATGCTGCTTTGATCTTTGGAATGGTTTGTACGTGACTTCTGGGTTCCCATTTGCAAACTTCCTTTACTTTATACTGACTACTTATAAACTTACTATACTGACTAGAAGGTCAGGGACACCAGAACAAGATGCAATTTTAAACATACCTCTCCACTAGTTAGACTTCAGTACAGAGAAATGAGAGGAGATAGTTCAAGGTTTTAGAAATAAAATCTGCTTTATTTGACTTAAAATGTCAAGATAGATAATTCCCAAACACATCTGAGGTCCACCAAAGCACAATGATGCCTTGAGTTGTCATGTATTTTTCTTTCTTTCAAAGAATTTTCACAAACATAATCTTTTTTTCTTTAAGGTAACTATTGTTAACCCATATGAACCCTGAGGATCCCCAACCCAACTTCTACTCCCACTGATGATTCAGGTTCCTAGAGCTTGGTTACATCTCTTTCTCTCTTGGGTTTCTAGGGGCACTAGGGGATGGAAGGGTTTACCTTATTCCTCACTGGCAAGAATGATCTAAAATCACAGGACTTTGTGAAAACTAGGAACTGAGGCTATAGAAGGGAGAACTCATTGATTTAGGAAGGTTTTTGCAAGAAATACCAGTAGAACTTGTAGCAGCAAGCACCCCAGCATCCCCAGGCTGGCTGCCAACACAGGTTCTTATATCTGCTTTTCTAAAGGAAAGCAACTCAAAATGGGTTAACAATCTTGCTTTAGTCAATCGAACATATCATTTACCTAGTTTAGGGGGGAAAAGGTCAGCACAGCAAACTTCAGGGTATACAAACAGAAACATTTCAAGCAGACAGGCCTCCAAACTGTCCAACCATTACATCCATACCAAATCACAGTTATCAGAGAGGGAAGCATCAACATCTGGGTTTTCAAAGCCAGGGGGCTCTCAACGGCTTGCCCAGAGTCTTGTCTGGTCAAGTCACACAACACTTCTCAAAGTGAGCCCCAAAACAAAGTCTCACATCAAGATTTATATAGCTTTCTTCTGGCTCAGAAAATGTAACAACCCTTTTTACCCACTGCCCAATCATAAAGTGTCTTTGGAGAAACAAGCTTCAAACCACAGGCTCCAGGTGCACTTAAGCCTAAGGGCAGGGAAGATCTTAAAAATTTACATTCCCATTACAGAACTGGGGAAAGAAATGGCAGGGGTATGTAGAAGTGTGCAGACATTATCAACAAATTATCATATTATATGTAAAAATAGAGAAATTGCTGAAGGGAAAGGTTCAGCTGGAAAAGGAGTTAGCTGATTTGCATGAGAAGATTTTATACTACAGTGTCAAAACTTTCCTTTAGAAGAGCAAGCTAGAAAGCATCAGGTGGTAACAGTAAAGTCAACTGTGAGTTTAACTCAGAAAAAGAAGAGAAAAGTTAACAAAAAGGATGTGCATGCAACCCTTGTATTTGTGTGGAGCCTGACTGGGACCCAGACATCTGGGAGGAAAACAAAGCAAATTCAGATGAAGAGGCTTCTAGGAATGTGGACACTCATCCAATACTACAAAAGAAGCAGAAGAATCGGGGTGGGGGGTACACAGTGTCTAAGGAAGTAACTGAGGATTTTACGCAGCAGGAGGTCACAGATATTTTAAGTGAATTCACCCCCCAAAAGGGAGAATCATTAGTGTCTTGGATGGTGAGAATCAGTGATGAAGGGGTTGGAGGAGTGCGGACAGATAATATAGATTGTTTGAAATTTATAGGTATTAGTCAGAATCCCTTTATATGACAAGTTTTTAGGGATTACTATATTCAAGGAGATAACAATGTAACTAATTTATTAGCTTTAGCTGCTGAGGGATGTAACAAATAGTATCCCACTGACTCTATTGGCCCATTGGAGATAGACCCTGGTACTCACTTAAAGAGTGTATAAGAAAGTTAAAGGAAGAGGTAATGAAAACTGCAGTTATGATTGGAGATAGACACATATCACAGCACTCCCTTAACAGTTCCTCATAGAAATATGATAGTGAATACTGCTCTCCCTGCTTATAAACACATAATTCTGACTCTACTAATTTGGGGAAATAGGGCACTGTCTTTCGGAGGTGCTGGATAAGATTTCACAGTTAGGTGACCTAACTGTGGGGGGATGGGGAAGAGATAAATTTCCTCAAGAGAGAAAATAGCCAGTGGATTCAAAGTCAGAATAGATTAATAAGGAGAGAAATATTTACAGCTTTATTGAGAGCAGGGACGGATTATGGAAGAAAAGATGGTATTCCAATTCATAAACTATATAAGATATATTGGGAAAAGGCACTTGATATTAGATGGAATAGGGAAGTGAGGACTGCTCCTACAAATCCTCCTGAATCATTGCATCCAAGTTTGTCACACCTTCAAGGAGAATAGCCCCAGCTCAGATTAAAGAAGTACACAGACAGGATTACAAATCTCATATCAGTTTAACTCTATACTGGAAAGAATGGACCAACCACTATACCTAGGGCATTAGTACTGGGGTGGAGGCCTCCTTTATATATGGAAACCCTGATAAATTTAAACATGGAACCCTATTACCATCACAGGACTGAGAAGAGTTGAAATACCAGACAAGTTAAATTAATGATGAAAATTAAGCAATTAGCTAAGAAAGTATATACAATGGTAATTGTACCTGCTCCTGAATACCTCATTGGGATAGATATATTGAGAGGTATGACTTTAAATTTGCTTAAGGGGAAATACCAATTTGCAGTAAGGAAGATAGGAATTAATTCAGTTCTGGTGTATAAAATAAAAATGAACCCAGTCACTTTACTAGAACCTTCTGAAGTAAGTACTTCAAAGCAGTATTGTGTGCCAGGTGGGCAAGATGAAATTACAAATATTACAAAGGAATATGTCAAGGCAGGAGTGATAGTCCCTACAAGCACTCAATGAAATATTCCTGTCTGGTCAGTATGAAAGTCAGATGGCATGTGGAGAATGACAGCGGATTATAGACAATTGAATAAAGTGACTCCCTCTTTGTATTCTGATGTTCCATATACCATTACCTTAATAGAAAGAATCCAGAAATATTATGGGACTTGGTATGCAGTTATTGATTTATCTAATGCTTTCTTTACTGTCCCAATAGATCCTAAATGATGGGACCGGTTTGCTTTCACTTGGCAAGGCAGACAATATACTTTCACCTGTTTGCCACAAGGATATCTGCATAACCCTACTATTTGTCATAGGATTGTGGCTGAAAATTTGAACCATGAATAAGGTTATGATAGTGGGTTCATGAACTTCAGAAGCATGGTTGACACTATATTTACCCTACTTCTGGTTACTATCTCCTTACTCTTTTTGGCCTTTGTTTAACCTGTTTGCTAGTTGTCTCCTACATGCTTAGTGCCCTCCACTTATAGATGGCTGATTGCATAAGCTGGACGTCACCCTCTGTCCAAGACTATGACTTGTCATCCCTGGACCTGACATTGACCAAGTTAAAGATACTGGTTAAGGAACTGACTCCTAGAATGAGACCTCTGGAGACAGAGACAGCTCTATATCTAATCTCAACACGAAGTAGTTTTGGAAGATGAGACCTTCACACCTTACCCCAAAGGATTTTGGGTCCCATTCATTGGAGGGGAGAATGATAGGGTGCTTGTGCCCAAGCCCCCAGCCTAATCTATTGTTTTATGTATTTATTTTGTATTATCTCTTTTATATTGTTATGCAATTTATGTTGATACAAGTTACCATTAAAGATCCATGTAGAATGTAATGTTAATAGAATAGAAAGATCTTTCCCATCCATTAACAGGTCTAACACATGGAGCTTAGTGTAGGAGGAGCTTGCCCAAGGAGGAGAGAGAGCTGAGAGCCAAACAGAGCATAGAGAAAGAAAAGCAAGCTGTGAGTGGGAGCAGTTAGCCCAAGGAGCAGAGAGAGAGGGAAGCAAGCTGTGACTGGGCAGAGGGAGGAATTTGTCTAGGGGAACTTCTTTGTGGGGAGGCCAGATAGAAAGTAGGTTTAAGATGTCAGTGTGCTCTGGATTAGTGATAAATACATTGTTAAATCTTCCCTCCTGGTATCCTAATGATGTTCCAAATAAATATTTTGGTTTTGCTTTTGAGGAAGAGAGTTTATTATATTTTGCAAATCTACCCTGGAACTACACATACATATTAATAGCAGCTGCTATGGTTGTCACATTGATATTACAACTCCTTAAGCATAGTGAATATATTTTCATCTATCTTTTGCTCTTGATCTGGATACTGCTACCAGCTGATCCAGGGATGCAGCCAGGATACAGGTAAGAAGATGGGAAGATTAAAATCTTCTAAACCAAGGATGGGGAACACGCAGCCTCGAGGCCACATGGGTGCAGCCTTTTAACTGAATCCAAGTTTTAGAAAACAAATCATTTTATTAAGTTTAGAGTCTAAACCTTTCAAAGCTCACAATATCCTACTTTAGTGAATACCTCTCCTTCCTCCTACAACCCAATCTCACATAATTTCCTTTCAAGGGGGTTCAGCAAAAAGACCACATTCACTCATATTTCTAAAATCAGATATTTGACTATTTCTAGATGATCCCAGGCATGTGGCCAAGTTTTCTTGCCCTATCTGAATATAATTCTTACATTCTTGTGCAAAATCATTCCAGTTTGAGCAGCTTACAGCACTTAGTCTAAGAGGTCTAAAAATGATTTATTGAGATGGGTTCTCAACCAGTTAAGGTTGGAAAGTTAAAGTGGGATGGGTGGTTTTGATCCTACCCTTACACTATAAAGTAAATGAGCTGAGTTTTATCATTCCCTGCTTAATAAGTGAAGGTCAGCATAATCAAGGTACTGACAGTTCTGCTATAATGGAACATATGCTTTCCCCAAATTGTGCAATAATAGAGTTCACAGTGCTCATAAATTTCATCAGTGACATATAACAAGGAATGATAGAATTCCTAATAAAAACCAGTAGCACAGTTTTATATATGTGAAATGGTTAAGAAATATATAAATTCTACAATAAATAATGGCCACTGAGCAAGTTTGGGTAGGCTGCAACTCCTGGCCTGTAGAACCATAGGTCATGGGATAAGAGTTGGGGGGAAGGGGCCACTCCATACCTTCTCTCTTCGCAACTCCTACTGTATGTACCAGAATATACACAATATGACATGAGTTTGATCATGGAAGTGGGCATCGGAAGTGTTGCAGCTTATGAATTATTGTAAAATGGTTTCCTGATGTTTCTTGAGGAAGAAATCTCATAGAAGCAAAATTAAAATTCACAAAATAAACTTGAAATTCAAAAATTCATGTTATGCTCAAAATGTTCCCTAATATATCAATTACGTTGGAACAAATTCTCATTTTTCCAACACATGTTATAGCAGAACTGAATGTACTGTACCAAAGTCACACTGCTAATCAGTAGAAGAACCAGAATGAAGGCCAAAGTTTCCTAACTCTACTACGTTTTTGCTTTCTTTGGGGGTTTGGGAGGGTCCAGGTCTATTATTTCTCTCTACAGAGAAACTCCCAGTGTGTAAAGTCCTTCTGCTATTGAAGAACAATTTATCTATAACAAAATATTCAGATAGCTAGCTGTCTGGGCCACTCAGACTGAGACATCCCCAGGGTCACATAACCAGTATATGCAAGTGACAAGACCTGAAACAGCTGAGACCTGGGTTGACTCTTTATCCACCACACCAGGTTGTCTCTCTTCCTCCTATACTTATGCTGTTTTTATTGTAAGGACAAAGCATGGTACCTTATGTGTGTCCTCAGGAAGGCATAAAGTGCCACAGTTATATACCTTTACTTGAAGAATGGACCTGAAGAATACTCATGGAAGTAGACAAGATCCTAGAAGACCTGAGTTCAAATCCTGCTCCATACTTACTGTGTGACCCCAGAAAAGTCACTTAATGTCTGTATACCTCACTTCCCTTACTTGTAATATGAAGGTAGTTGGAATCAGTATCCCCTAAGGTTCCTTCTAGATTTAAATCTAGGATACTCTGATCCTAAGAAAGTAAAGCAAAGCCGACAAAAAAATTCAGAAGAGCTTAGAATTGAGAGGGGAAGAGGATCTGCTTTCCTGGAAGAATAAGGTGATGTGAAGGTGGGTAGATGACACATAGTGGTGGCTATGAAGAGCACTGTCATTAAAGTCTCTTTGTCTGGATAACTGACTGTTTCAATCATTGGAGCCAAAGGGAGATGATGATTTTATACCTTTCCCACTCTCTCATCTCCTGAATGAACATTCAGCTTTTTGAAGTATCTTCAGATCTGTAAAGTAGAAGAATTTGAATCATCCCTTCACACCAGGATCCTGTTCAGATACAGCTAAAGAGGAGGCAGATGGCTGGGTGGGGGCAAATAGACATTTCTTGTAAGTTGCTGTGAAAAATAGGTTTGCCATTGCAAGTAATTAGTCTGGAGCAGGGTCATCTCACCTGCTATCCAAGCTATACTGAGGATATGACAGATTGAGATGGGGCACTGAGTCATAGCAGTGGGGGGAGGGCCCCTTCTCTATTTTAGGAGGCTACTAGTTAGGATGCAATTCAAGGAGAATACCAGCTAGGGAGAAGGAAGTGATTCCTCCGAGGTGATACTATAAGAGAAATAAAATTTTAAGAGTCTGAGTCTTGTAAACATACAAATAGACATTACATTTACAACCCCCTTATCAGAACTAGGCAACTGCAATTACTGATGGTCAAGGGTTAAAGAGCATGGAGGTGTGTGGGGGAGGATTGGGGGGACTCTCCCAAATTCACTTAAATTCAATGCCCATTGAAGGCAAAGTACTGTACAAGGCTCTGGAGAAAATGCAAAGTTTATTTTTAAAAAAGAGTCCCTTCTTTTCAATAATAACACCTAATATTTATATAATATTTACTGTTCTTAAGCACTTTAAAAATGATTTGATGCTTACCACAGCCCTGGGATAGATGAGGAAGCAGAGGTGAGTGATTTTCCTAGGGTCACACAGCTAATATGTGTTTGGTGAAGAATTTGAACTCGGGTCTTCCTGCGTCCAGGTCCAGTGTCCTATTTAGTGAGTCATCCAATAGTTTTCAGTCTAATAAAAAGATGAGACAGTGATACAATAACTACAATACATGATATTGTATGAGTGCCATTGAGATGCAGAACAAAGTGTTATGTTCTGAGAGGTGAGGTTTTATTGGTCCAGGGCCACTGAATATAAAAAAAAAGACATTTCCCCTCAGAAGCAGGTTGGGAATCAGCCAAAGACTTGTGCTTTGTATCAACTATATCTAACTTCTTCCTGACTCTCTGCCTACTTCTCTGCTGGCCTTGGTCTTGACCCACCAGCCAGTCTGTTCTGCTGTAATTGCCCAGTTGTCAAAATCACAGAGGTAATGTAGCAAAATGAAACAAGGCCTGCTGTCAAAGGACTTGGCTTTGATTCCTGACTCTACCACTTTGTGACTTGTGACCTTGGCTAAGTCACTTAATTTCTCTGTGTCTCATCTGTAAAATGAAAGGATTAGACATATGGCCCACTAAGGTCCCTTCCAACTGAAATATATGGTCCTTTGCCTCAGACCTAGGTTGGTTCACAGCCCCTTCATTCACAGTTGCTCGAGATGATGATGCACTGTCCAATGAGACTTCCTGTTTGTGTTTGATCCTTAGCAATACTAGCTGTAGCTAATTAGGCAGTTGAGGCTAGCCCCTCCTGTGCCTGGGTGGGAAGAGCAGAGAGAGTGTCCATTTGGTTCAACTGCTGGCTTATAAAGCCTGTCCCCTTTGACTAAAAGAAGATACCCCTCAGGCTACCTGATGGGTTTCTAACACATTTCCCATTGATGCTTTTGAAAACCCTTTTCTTCAACAGCATAAAAAAAAATCAGCAGAGAAAGGTAAAGGAGAGGGCCATACAGAGTGATTTATACCAATTCCTAGAAATGGCCCTCTCTGCTGCAACTTCCTTTCACAGCATAGTGAATGAATGAATGGATGAATGAATGAATGAATGAATGAAAAAAAAAACTTAGTGAATGCTGAAAATAGAAAAGTAAGACAGTTTCTGTTCTCAAGAAGCTCATACTTGAGCAGGGCGACACAGGCAGGAGGTTTCAGCCACAAGTTAGCTGGAAAGGCCCGTGGCCCTTAGAGTGATTTGTAGCAGCCAAGCAGGTGGCAATGCCACTTCTTTCTACTGATACAAATCACAATGGTTTCCTCTTATTTTCATTTTTTTTGTTACATTCGAGTTTTAAGCTGTTTCCCTCTATCCCTCCCAAGCCTGCACTAGAGAAAGCCAACATTTGACACAGATAGATATAGATGTATAGATATATAAATATGCAACTGTACAGTATGTAGCACCATCTATCAGTTCTTTCTCTGAAGGTAAATAACATCTTTCTTCATAGGTCCTTTGTAGTTGATTTGAATATTCACATAACTCTACAGCTTAGTCATTCACATTTATTCTTCGAACAATATTGCTGTTACTATATAGAACATTTTATTGGTTCTGCTCATTTCACTCTTCATCATTTCATGCAAGTCTTTCCATGTTTTCCTAAAATCAACCTGTTCACCATTTCTTACAGCAGTAAGTACAATACAGTAATATTCCATCACAATCACACACACTTATTAAGCCATCCCCCAAATGATGGGCATCCCTTCAATTTCCATTTCTTTGCCACCACAAAGAAAACCATCATAAATATTTTAAAACATATGGGTCATTTTCCTCTTTCCTTGATCACCTTGGGAAACAGATCAAATAGTGGTACTGTTGGGTCAAACACGCTAGTTTCTGATGTTGAACCATTAACAATGCCAAGGACTCCATTGTCAAGAACTTTTCTTTCCTGAATCTTCAATGGCTTCAGGTGCTAAGGAGTCAGGACCTGTAGCTCCTGGAAAGGATGTTGCCAGGTTACAATGCATCTCCTCAAGGGTTCCTATCCTAGATTATAGCGGATGGATTGGGAGGGTGTAGAGAGGGGAGGAGTGGGCAGGCTGGCAGTAGGATAGTGGTTTGGTGCCTCTAGTATATAGAGGGTACAGATTTGGATGAGGTCTTAAGAGCTTTCTTTTGCTCTCCAAGAGGCCCTGGACTGAGCAAAGTCCATCTAGGAGTGATACAGATGGGTTGAGACAGCCTAGTGGCATATTAGACAGAGTATGGGGCTTGAAGTGAGGAAGACCCAAGTTCAAATCCTGCCTTAGACACTTAATTGTGACCTGGGGCAAGTCCCTTTACTTTTCTTAGCCTCAGATTCCTCATCTATAAAAAGAAGATAATAATAGCACCAACCTATGTAAAGTACTTAGAATACTCTATAATTGCCAGTTGTTATTAGGACAGCCCATAGCATGAACTCTAACGGAAAGTGGGAGAAGAATATGAATTGGTGGACTATATGTCATGTAATGTCGCATGCAAGTAAATTTAAATTAGGAAATAGAGAAGAAAGAGGAAAATTCGGAGTATGCAGTATGGTTGTGTTTGTCCTTCATTTTCTTGAAGAGGACCATGACATCAGGGAGATGATGACATGACTTGCAGTTGCCTTGGACTTGAGTGAGGGAGGGCTGTGCAAGGTCACCAGCCTTACTCTCTCCTCCAGCGTCATCTGGGTCCTCTGGCCAGATATTCATCAGGACAACTGGACATGGTCCAGGATGCAAGGGAAGACCTTGGTTCTTTTTGACTAAGATCTTTTCAGGTTCTCACTTTGATTGTGGTTATGCCCATTCGGCAAAGAGGCCTCTTAAAGAAGTGAGTCAAGTGATGGCCCCTTTAATAAAATTAATAAAATAAATAATAAAATTAAATTGAAAAAAATAAAAAAACAAACTGGGAGGGGAATACTCCCAGGGTTGCTGGCCAAAAGAGAAACAGCTATTATTTACATTCACTTTGAGCCAGGAGGGCCCAAAATATAACCATTAAGTCATGCTTGGGCAGGGACCTATTGTGGTCCATTCCCTCTCTTCCAATATGATAGAAATATCAAAGCTGCTTAGACACATGCACAAAGCACTCCTTTAAGGCTTGGTCTTTGAGAAAAAATCTAGTCAGTAAACCTCAATTTAGCTAGGCAGCTTTTGGCCTTGAAAAGGCAGGGGCAGAAATAGAGGCTCAGATTCATGAGCACCATGTTTCCCCTGGGTCCTATTTCCCTCACTTTGTTGGTCTTCTGTCTTCCTCTGAGTCACTTGTTCCTCTTGAGAATAGAGCAGTGAGCTCCCCAGAGCCTCCTCAGGGAGGTTTTGAACTGGAGTTATGCCAGGGAGTGTGGGGTTGCCAGAACCATCGAGGTCTGCAAGGCTGTGCCAAGACTACTCGTCAAGAGTTCTACAATGCACTTACATTGGACAGCAGCAATTCCTACCTCCCACCCCTGCTCTGGTTCAGTATTGCTCCTCCCCCTTCATTCCCACTCTTCCTGGTATGTGGAGATACAAGATTTAGATCAAATCAGTGAACTTTAGGAGAGCCGGGAAGCAAACAGAGATGGGGCTTCTCTCTGGGTAGTGAGAATTGAGAATTGCTGCAGTTTCCACCATGGTGGCTGCCCCTGTTGATATCTTCATGCTTTGCTAATTAAACTATTAAGTATTGAATTAAACCAGCTTTTGATTACAACCTGAAGTCTAAGTGCTTTTTTAGTGACTATATTTATAAGGAAAGGATTTGGGGGTGCTTTCTGTTGTTGATTTTCCCCCCAATGGGACAGGAAAGCAGCCATGAGTGACAACCTATAGAATTTTGGAATTATAAGGAAAAATCAGGGCTAAGATGCCGACACAGGATGACCCTCACAACAGCTCTGGGAGGCAGGTGCTATTATTATCCCCATTTTATAGATGAGGAAACAGAGGCAAACAGGTTAAGTGACTTGCCCAGGGTCACACAACTAGGAAGTGTCTGAGGACAGATTTGAACTCCAGTAAGTCAATCAATCAGTCAATCTACATTTATTAAGTATGCAGTACCTACATCTCAAAACTATGAGGATATGTCTTCTTCCATTCTCATTGCAAACAAACCCTAGCATTTTCTTTTGCCTGACTATTGCAACATTGTAAGAACCTCAGAACAGGTTTTCCAGCTCTAGACTCTTCAGTCTATTCTTCATTCATCTGTATTTATTAATTAAGAATTAATTAATCTAATTAATTATGCTATGATCAGATCACCTTTCTACTAAAATCTTGCAATGGCTCCCTATTGCCCATCAAACAATTGCAACTTTAGGTCCTAACATTCAAGATCCTCCATGATGTGACATCCACCTGCCTTTAAAGCTTTATTTTATGCTACTGTCTTTATGTCCTATACATCCTAGACCTACCGAACTGTTCTCATGCCCTGTAAGAAGGGATATTATGGCATCTAGATTTGTTCCCACAAAAGTTATTGGGAGATAATCAATAGCTGTGGGGAAGCTCGCTCAGCTTATTTTGCTAAGACAATGGCCATCCTGGCCCCGAACTAGAAAGATGGGGGTGTGACAAACAGCTCAGACACTAAATACCATGCCCCAGTCACAAGTGTCCTCACTACCACACCTAAATAATCTGCATAAAGAGGGCATGTAGGGAAATAAAGTGAGGAATTGGAGGAATTTCAAGTAACCCTGACTCTACCAGTCAGGACAGAACTATATCACCTCCCTCCTGCTTCTCTATCAGTGTGGGTGTTCCTAGTGGGTACTACCTGCTTCCTCCTGGGGGGCGTAATAAATGTCTTATCTACCCACCCTGTTTCAGAGTATTTTTAGTGAGATGGGGTTTGCTGTGTTAAGGGACATCTCATGTCATGGATCTTCCTAAGGGCCCCCAGGGAAGCAGTGGACAGCAGAAGCTCCTCCAAGCTGACTCCCCGAGCCTGCCTAGGAAGTCCTGTGATCCCCACAAGCATGTTTCTTGCATGCCCCAATTCTCATTATGGGCTCTACTGTATTGTTTCTTTGTTAACACTAGTCTCCATTTCTTCAATGGAGCCACTTCCCAACTCTATGTGAAGTCTTACCCTTCAAATCCCAAATCAACTGGCACCTCCTCCATGAAGCCCTCCATGGGCCCCTCTGAGCTACAAGGAGTCTCTCCGGCCTTGAATTTCTCATGACCCCTTTGCCAGGATCTTCCATTTTCTTTTTTTTTCTTTTCTTTTTTTTTTTTTTTTAGGATCTTCCATTTTCAATGATTGATTATACTCTTCCCTGTGGCATAGCTCTTTGCTTAAACATTGTTTCCTTCTGTTAGACTGTGAGATCCATGAGAGCAGGGTCTGTGTCATGTCTATCTTTGAATTAAATGTTTGTCAAATTGAATTAAATTAATCTTAGGTCTTTGGGCCCAAGGTCTAAAATTTTCCACTGCATTTCTATATCCTGTGTATACCTTTATACCCAGTTACAGGTGGAGACAAGGCAAGCAACAAGGCAAAGCAAGCCATATTTGAGAGGAATTGGAGGAAGAAATGAGTCCAGAGCAAGACATCTTTCCTCTACCACTTATAAAGACTCAGGAGAAAACCTCTGACTGTGTCTTCAGCAAATCACTTACCTTCAATAGGCTTCAATTTCCTCTTCTGTGAAGGAGTCAGATTACATGGTCTCTAAGATCCCCTCTTATTCTTCAGCAATGAGTCTATGATCCTAATAGATGGGAGAGGTGGCCAGGCCCAGTGAGATGGACCCCCAAGCGGCCTTTAAGAGATTATGTATTTTCTTCTAAGTTTGTTTCTGGAGCCCGGCCATGGCCAGGAGCCAAGTTGTTGGGACAGTTGCTGGAAGTAAACAGACTGCAACAAAATGGAAAGAACAAAAAATTTTCCAATTAGGACAGTAGGATAAAAAAAAAAAAAGGAAAGAAAGAAAATATCTCCTGAAATAGAAAGACAGAAAAATGCAAAGATGCCTCCTGCTCTTCCATGAGATTTTAAGTAGCCAATTAGCAAGGTGTTAAGACTCTGGAAGCCTTCTGTCTAGATCATCAGTAAATGTGATTGCTTTTCAGGATGGAGCTTAAGTTAAAATTAAACAGATGCAAAAGCATGCTTTGTAGCAAGAATGATCCTACTTGCAGCCTCATAAATAGAGCTATGGGCCTTATTTTGGGTGCTGCACAATGAGAAAGGAAGATCAGAGAGAGCAGGGCCTCCTCCAGAAATCCAAAAAAACAGATGGGCCCTCTCTTTCCATCACAAAGAAAATATTTTCAAAGTTACCTACCAAACATCTCTCTGAGCTGACAACAGATGGCATCAACTTTCATTTGGTCTCTAACTAGTGCCTCATAGCTTGGTGTTCCCATCAGCAGACATAGTCTCTTTTTTAAATGGGCTTCTCCCCATTCCCTCTCCTCCAATATGATGGAAATATCAAAGCCCTTTGGACACACACACAGAGCACTCCTTTGGCAAATATTCCAAACTACTGATTCAACCACTTGTGCAAATGAAAATTTGACTCCTTTTATCTGGACCTGCTTCTTAGTCTCTACTTTCAAACTCCCACCCCTGTGACCCTAGACCCGGATCATCAGCATCTAGTCAGTCAACAAGCATTTAAGTGACTACTATGTTCCAGGCATTGTACCAAGGATTTCACGATATAATAGCAAAGAAAACATGAAAACAACAGGGTACAATATATACACATCTATAGATAGGTACATATATATGTATGACATAGTAGATAGAGTTCTAGGCCTGGAGTCAGGAAGACCTGAGTTCAAATTCAACCTCAGACACTTCCTAGCTGTGCTATCCTGGGCAAGTCACTTAACCCTTTTTGCCTCATTTTCCTCATCTGTAAAATGAGCTGGAGAAGGCGATGGAACTCCGATACCTTTGCCAAGAAAACAACAAAACTCACAAAGAGTGAGATGTGACTAAAATATCTGAACAACAACAAACGTAAATGTTAGCTATAATTTTGATCAGTGAAGAGAAAGGTGATAGTATCCTATTCCATTGGATTCAACAGCAGTTATTGTCAGAGCTTTATAAAATCCCTGAGTAAACATAGACACATACACACATGTACATTCAGTCTTACATTAATTCCTTAATTAATTCTTTAAAAATACTGAATTACTTATCTTCCCAGAGGGAATGGGTGACAAGAGAGGAAGGAAATGGATCTGAAATTCAAGGTCTTAAGATTAAATGTTTCAAATACATATAAATACTATTATTAATACTATTTTGCTTGTAATTGGGAGATAAGATGTACAGGCATTGGGACACAAAGATTCACCTTCCTCTAATGGAAAAGTAGGGAGGAAGTGATATCTTGTGAGACTGCTATTCTGGGAGGTTGGGTAGGGGAATAACGGGGGGGGAAAATAATTGTAACTCAAAATCTGGTGGAAATGAATGATATAAAACAGAAGTTAATAAAGCATTTGTTTAAAAAAAAGAAAAAGAAAGAAAAAAATTCTTTAAGGAGCAGTTAGTAGCACAGCAGATAGAATGCCAGGCTTGGAGACTCAGAAAGACTCATTTTCCTGAGTTTAAATCTAGCCTTAGACACTTACTAGCTGTGTGACCCCAGGCGAGGACTGGGAAAGATTTCTTACAGAAGGTAGGACTTTTGGCTGAGACCTGAAGAAGCCAGGAAGGCCAGCAGGCAAAGATGAGTAAGGGAAAGAGTTCCAGTCATGAGGGACAATCAAATAAAAATGCCTAGAGTTCAGAGATGGAGCATCACTGACTCCCTCACCATAGATAGCCCAATTCAGGCCCACATCACCCTTTTCTGGCTACTTTTATGGCATGCTGCCTAACTAACACCTTCCCCCCACTCTCAATGCTTCCCAACTCTAGCTCTGAGATAAGTTGTCAAATAAATACTATGATTCCTAGAAAGGGCATGTCACATTTTTGGACATGGCCAATGTAAGAATTTGTTCTCCTTGAATATGCATTTTTGTTACAAGGTTTTTATTTGTCTATTTTTCCCCATTAGAAATAGGAGAGAGAAAATAAATATTTGTTCATTAAGAATACTTTTTAATTTAAAAAAATTAAGGAAATACTTGCTAGTTAATTTAAATCATTATTCTCTGTGAACTCCCTATTCGAAACACTCCTTCCTGGAGATCACTCACTTGTATGTGTTGTCTTGCCCTATTAAAATATAAGTTCTTTGAAAGTAGTGACTGCTTTGTTTGCTTGTACTTTCACCCCTAGTGCTAGCACAGGGCCTGGTACATATTAAACCTTTAATAAATACTTTGTCGTTCATTTAGGAGATCCCAACATTTGCCAGGGCATTCCATAGTCCCTAGTTAATTTCCTGGGGCAGTTAGGTGGTACACTAGACAGAGTGCTGGGCCTGGAGTCAGGAAGATCCATCTTTGTGAGTTCAAATCTGGCCTCAGACACTTACTAGCTGGGTGACCCTGGGCAAGTCACTTAAGCCTATTGGCCTCAGTTTTTTCATCTGTAAAATGAGCTGCAGAAGGAAATAGCAGATCATTCCAATGTCTTTGCCAAGAAAACTCCAAGGTGGGGGAGGGGGGGTGTCACAAAGAATCAGACATAACTGAAATGACTGAACAAAAACAACAATGTAGCCAACAATATACAACTCACATGATGAAATAAAGGATATCACCAAAGAAACATATTCATTAAAATGGAGTTGGGAGGCGGGGCGCTAGGTGGCACAGTGAATAGAGCACCAGCCCTGGAGTCGGGAGGACCTGAGTTTAAATGCAGCCTCAGACACTTAACACTTACTAGCCGTGTGACCTTGGGCAAGTCACTTAACCCCAATTGGCCTGCATGCCCCCCTCCAAAAAAGCAAAAAAAAAAAAATAAGCAGATAGATAGATAAATGAATGAATGAATGAATAAATAAACAAATGAACTAACAAACAAACAAATAAATACATTTTTTAAAAATGGGATTGGGCTGGTCTTGTGGAGACACCTGGAATAACTGATGGCTAGTCCATTTGCTCCCCTGGTATCCCTGTGATATCAAGAGAAAGCAAGAAAGGGTCCTAGCATGTCAAGTGGACTTCCTGTGTTGAACTTAATAAATAATATAAACAAAAAGGTTGAAGAGGATGAGCAAGGATGACTAGATTGCATTCTGTGTATTAGAGAAAATATTCACATCAGTTCCACTTAAGTATTTTAGCAGAGGATTCTGGGAAGATAGCAGAGTAGGTCAGAAAATGTCAAGCCATTTAAATGTTTTAGTTCACATCTAAAGTTCATCCCAGGCCTTAGTTTCTTCTGTCCAATTCGATAATAATACCTAAAACACTTACCTCACTAAGGAATGAATGAAATAATGTATATAAACACTTTGTAATTGCGAGCTGCTATGCAAATATGAGTTTTTGGTCTCGCTATGTCAGAAGCATCATCTTTTGAGGACAGCATAATCTGTGCCCTCTTTTAAAATAAAAAAAAAAAACACGGATTTAGCTTCCTAATGTTGTCTTCTTTAGGCCATTATTAACATCCACCTATATTCTCAGAATACATACCTCTCGAAACTGGGGGCCAGCAATCTATTGTGAGCCCGAGTGGCAGGTATTAAAGAGATTAGAGATGTGTCTGCCAATAAGCCACTGGTGGATATTTGAGACTTGATTGGATTCAATACTTAAGCCTTTTTCTGTTTTTCTTCTCTAATTAGCCCAAGACTTTTCTATTAGTTCTCAGGAAAACCAGCCACCTGGAACCACATTAGGGCAACCAGTACCCATCATGAATCAGCAAATTGCAGCCACACACAGCTCACCATCAAACCAAGGAACAGAAAAGAAAAGGTTATGAAAGCATGTGGTTTCTTACTCTTTGACTCATAATACTTGGTTGGAGACTAAGAGGTGTGTGAGACTGTCCTTTGAGCCCAGAAACTTAAAAAATGAGTTACACAAACATATTCTTACAATGTATATTATTAATGTACATTGTAATATATTAATAATATACGATTGACTAAAGGAATATTCTGTTTCAATATTTTTTATCATGCTATATATCATTTGTCCACTAGCATACCCTTCCTGAGAGCATGGAGATATTACCCATCTCATGTCTATCCCCTTCAGGTTTCTAAGTTTTTAGTCACGAGATTACTTAATTCAACAAACATTCGTTAATGGTCTACTCTGAAGTTCAGAAAGGAACACAAGCAATTAGGGTGATCTTGTCATTACTTTGTTAAATTGAATTGAAATGAGAATAATCAAGGGAACATCCCCCCCACCTGACCACCTGTGGGATCCATCCCACATGAATGAATGGAAAAGCATTTATTAAAATGCTTAGTAGATGCCAGGCATTGTGCTATGAATTGGGGATATAGATACCATATGAGCAAAACTGTTACTTCCCCCTAGGAATTAACATTCTAATGGGGCAAACCAACATAAATATGGGAGGAGGAGCCAGGGAAGGATATTTTGGTAAGAGAAGTCAAAAGAATGATGAGTGAAGTCATGGGCTTGTTGACATATCCTTTTCAGGAAGGGAAGCATTAATTTCACTACCATTCCCAAAAGTAGGGGTGGAAAATGGGGATAAAGGCAGTGGCACGAAAGAGGTTATAGAGTAACATACTGGGCCTCAATCAGGGGTATAGTGATTAGGGTAGTGAATCTCTACCAATGAAAAGCCAGGGGAAGAGTTTTAGAGTCTAAGTCTGAATGAGGTTAGAGCCCAGTAGCCCTGAAGTGGATATAGCTGGAAAGCAGGTATGGGGATGAAACTTCACCCTGGCCCCCTCTAGTGGGCTCCTTGATAAGTACATGGGTGACTCTAGATTACTATCGGTACCCCTAATTTGGGAGTGGTGGTAAAGAGGATTAGTGCCTGAGCAGGAAGAGCCTCTCTCAGCAGGCTTAGAAGGAAAAACAGTTTCCATCCTCACACTCTTTTCTGCTCTTTCAGGACTTCCCTTCTGTCTTCCAGATTTCCCTTGGACTTCGAGCAAGGTGGAGGATGGGGGCTTGCTCTCTCCTCCTCTCCCCCCAGCATCTGTGAACACGAAGCAAGTGGATGCATTTTCCCAGGTGAACCTCAGACTGGATCTCAAGTCCCTACCTGCCTCTCCTACTTGGTGTTTCTTTCCCTAAGCACAGGTGACCAAACAGCAATCCTGAGATGGATGTCTCTAGCCTTGATGGCTCCCTCTTGTGCTCAAGAGCTCCAGAGTAATTGAGAAGTCTGAATAATACTCAGTGGGTGTGTTTCCTGAAGCTACTGCCTTCTTAAAGAAGGTTGGGCCACTGCCAGGAGGATGAGCCACGAATGACTGGCTGGCTGTAAAATTCAAACTTGAATGAATTGGAGTTCAGACCTTGTAGGCTGAGGTTAAAGTGAAATCTGTTCATTATTCCTACAGGTCTCCTGGGAGGCTTTACCTCAGAGATAATAGAGGTAATGAGCTTTTACCAGTCACTTGAGTGTCTCCTATATTTTCTGTATCTGTTTATGGATTCCTATATAGTTTTTCCTCAAAACAAACAGTATGTAACAGAAGTTCACAATGAAGTCATCCTTTTTATTTGTCATCCTTTTATTTGTAGAGTTATCCTTTCCACACCACAGGGGGAGGGGAGGGGAGGTGGAGGGGCTAGAATGGGAGTGGGGGGGGTTGAAGCATGGAGCCCCCATAATCTGGAAAATCCATATAAAATTTTTTTGGCCCTTTGTATTAGAGAGGTCTGAATTTTTTTCTTTTTCTTTTATGGGATGTTTACAGTACCTTATTGTAAAATGTGAGTTGATATTATACAATACTATACATATCCATATGCATTTTATGCATTTCTGAGTCTCTAAACTTTTTCTGTTATCTGCAGGCCTTCATGTGTCATCTGTGGCTTCCAAAAAACTCCCCTGAAATTCCCATTTAATTTCTTATGCCAACTCAAGATATATCGAAACCATGATGGAAAAAAATCGCAATGTGGAAGGAATAATCGTATATTGAAATACTTATGTCTGTTGATGATTTTGTCCATAATAATTTTTGAAAATTAGCTGCTATGTATATAGCACAGAATTAGGAGTTGAGAAATGATAGGTAAGGCCAGGACCCTGACCTCAGGAAACTTAATATTCAGTTTATTTATTCAAATAAAAACAATACAAATGGAATGTTTTAAGTTCATTGGGAGTAAGTATAAAGTAACATAAGATCAGATGAAAGAGAAACCATTTTTGGTTTGGAGGGAGGTGATAGTATCAGGGAGGGTTTGGGGATGCCTGAAGGTTATCCCCAGCAGTTCCCTATTGGTTGGGAAGTGGGAGCAGGCTCTTTGTTCCCAACCATCCCCTACCTCTTCTCTGCTGGCTTGATGCCCACAGTCATCCTCTCAAAAACCCCCTCCCACATGCTATGCCTTATTGCTGATTTCTCCCATTTTCTCCTATAAATAAATATGCTCCTGCTAATTACTCTTTTTGTTGTTGTTATTCTTTCCCTAACCTCATTCTTTGCTAGCTGCGCTAGTGACCAACAGAACAGATTCCAAATTTAGCTCAGGTAAATGAGCAGGAAAAAAATGAGCCAGGTCCTTCTCTCCATCCTTAAACTCTTAACCAAGAGTTAAATTAAGACCTTAAATCTAAGTTTTATTAACTCTTTGTCTCAATACAGACTTAGGAAGGTTCAGAATACCAAAAGCCCGGAATAAGGAAGCATAGAGCTTTTGTAAGTAGCTAGTAAAATGAAGGTCAGTCAGGGACTATGATAGAAACAAATCAGGTCTAGTGGGCCACCAAGTAGAAATGGGTACTTTGCTGGAGATCTGCAGTGAATGGAGCACCCTCTCTCAAATCAGTAAAGTCTGGTGGGTTTTTATAGGATTATCTGGTCTAGAAGGACCAGGTTTTGAAGCATTAGGGGAATGGAGCCTAGACCTTGGGAGTGGTGCTGGTTCATTGTGGTTGGTGGAGAGGGAAGACTCCTGGGAAATTGGAGGCTACTTTATATTTAAACTTCTCCTCTCCTCCTAAAACACCTATGGATAATTACAGCTAGTATTACTCTGACAGGATGACTCAAGATGTTTTAAGCTTCTCTGGGGTATTTAGCAGATCTAATGGAATATTTCTTACCTTGTCTCAGCTCCCAAAGTCTGAAATATGGTACACTAAAAAGCATTTTATTTAGGTAAAATCTATTTCTAATCCACCAATCAGCATTTTTATTTGCTTATCTGTCTTTCTAATTATTTTCCTGTTTTTGTCCAAATCTGGTACACAATGAATGAGTTTCAAGATATGTCATATTTCAATTTTCCATTCAACAAAATGGCAGCCAATAAGAATTTTCAAATGAACATATCATCTGCCCTTTTATAAAATTTGGCATGTGGATATGGATAGAAGTTATAGCAACAGATGATTAAATTGAATGAAGGCTACCAATCACAAAAAAACCTAGTTTTATGAGATATGACTGGTCATTTGCAAAATTAAAATCCTATTAAAATAGAACATGACAATCTTTATCCAGAATTGAAGATGTTTCTAGTGCTCTAAGAAAAAAAAGAACAGTTAAAATTGTAAACGATTTACCTCTCTAAAAAGTCAGAAGATGGTTACCAGAACACAATCCAATAAACCAAGACAAAATACAGGAGTTAGACTACTTGGCCTCCTAAGTCTCTTCCAACTCTGGATCTATGATCTTTTGATCCTGAGTAAGACAATGTGGTAGAGTGGGGAGAAAAAAAATTAGACTAGAATTCAGGAGACCTAAAGCCAACAGAGGCTCTGGCACTACTGTCCGAATCTATGTGATCTTGGACAAGTCATTTTACCCTCTGGCCTCAATTTCTTCATCTGTAAAATTAGGGAACTGGGCTGGATAATGTTATATCCTTTCCAGTTCTAATGGTCTATAGACACAAGATTCTGGAGGTACATCCAAGGGCAGATATCTGTGCCTTATTCTCTTAACCAGGTGACTTAGGGAGAAGGAGATAAGAAGTAGTGGATAATGGCCCTAGGTAAATGTGTGGGTCCCAATATGGATCCCAATCCATTCTATAATAATGCTACTTTCATGAGGTCATTTGGATAATAAGAGGGCAAGGAAGTGATCATTTTTTAAAAACTTCACTTTAGTCTCTCTTGTGGCAAACGATACACATGAAAGAAGAGGAAAATAGTTAGGAGGACCACCGAACACAATATGTGGCCATGGAGGAAAGAGAAGTTAGCTATTGGGATCTATTTGGGGGTCTATGATCTTGGCCTCATTTTCCATCACCAAATTAATTCTCTGTATTAAATAAATCCAAGCTACCATGAGGAGAAATATTCCTCCCTACGACAACTTTGGAATGAATCCTCTCACCACCATCTTTATATATTGAAGTTCTTCCCTTTATTCAAATGCCAAATTGGGCACAACTTCCCCTGGGAAATTTCCCTAACTTCATACTCCCTTCTCCATGTGAAAGTCAGCTTCCTCAGATTTCTCATAGCCCTTTATTGGGGCTGCTCTTCCACTCATCTCCATACACCTTACATCATATTATGTGCATGTATTTTCCTGTCATTAGAGTATAAACTCTTTGAGGACAAGGTTTGGGTTGTGCATGTCTTTTATCCCTAATACACAGCGCAGTGCTTTGCATATTTGTTGTGGTTCAGTTGTATGTGACTCTTCATGGCCCTGTAGGCCATACAGTCCATAGGGTTTCCTTGTCAAAGATACTGGAGTGGCTTGCCATTTCCTTCTCTAGTAGATTAAGGCAAACAGAGATAAAGTTATTCCTCCAGCGTCACACAGCCATTAAGTGTCTGAGGGTGGATTTGAACTCAGGTCTTCCCTACTCCAGGCCCAGTATTCTATCCACTGAGCCACCAAGCTGCCTTCTAATGTTTTCAGTAGAAGAAAGGAAAGGAGATGAGGAGAAAGGAGGGATAGATGAAAAAAAGAAAATAAGGAAGAGGGGGTAGTGGGTGGAAAGAGGAAGAAGAGAAAGAAAGGAAGAGGAAAGAAGAAAGGAAAGAAGGAAGGAAGGAAGGAAGGAAGGAAGGAAGGAAGGAAGGAAGGAAGGAAGGAGGGAAGAAAGGAAGGAAGGAAGGGAGGGAGGAAAAAGGGGAAAGAGGGGAAAGAGGGAAAGAGAAAGCTCTCTCTCTCTTGTATCCAGGCTAAAGCTACTACCCCATACCTTTAGCCTCTGCCCTTAGGCAGTACTTTAGATATGTTTAGGATATATGTAATTCAGGTTTTCACATATATTTTTCCATTTGATTCTCACAACAATCTTCTGAGTGGAAAGGAAAGAGTGTCTTTCATCCAATCTTACAGATAAGGAAATTATGTCTCAGAAAGTTAAGGAACTTGCCCAAGTTTAAAAAGCTAGAAAGTCAGGATTTCTGACTATTAGTCAAGAGATTTTTGGTTTTCTTCCATCCAGGATCATCTTTAAACAAAAGCAATGTTCTGAACTGTCTATATGATGTGATTTGAAGGGTGCTGAGAGGCTCACTCCTTGTACAAAATATTTCCCTTGTTTGCCTGCCACAGTAAATGAAATTATCATCATTAGTCCCCCATTGAAGGCACTAAAAGCCCTTATTATCTTGAAAAGAGAACACATCCAGACATTATTAACCTTACAGCCTAACACCTCAGCTCAAATTAGTTTCTTAGATTAGCTTCAGACTGCCAACAAGGTCCTGTGGAAACACTTTTACCTTTAGGAGAATAAATGAAAGTGGACACAGAAGGTAATGAAAAAGAGAGATGAAGGAGAACTTTCTTTTTATTGGCCTACGGTTCAAGGTGTACAACTACTATGATCATTGCTGTCTCCATTCTGTAGACGATAACAACGATAACTCACATTTACAGAGTGCTTTAAAGTCTGAAAGTTTTCTGGTTTTGTTTTTATAATGGGGATGAACCCTATGGAGTATGTAGGGGCTAGGCCTATAGAAGCTATCCAATGGACTGAGTGACTGGATACCCCAACCACATTTAGCAAAATGTTTTCATCTGTGATCCTGATGTTTTTGGATAGAGTAGCAAATCTTGCATTGTCCTTTGGTCCCCCACCCCATGTAGGCTAAAGGGAAGAGGGGAGAGTGAGGTCTTACCAGATACATTTGGCTATTAAATCAGGGGTGTGTCCAACTCAGAGAACACAAACAGCAGCAGTAATATAACTATGATTATACTCTCCTAGAGGGTTGTTATTGTTGAAAAATAGAAGAAATAATGTGGTTTGCAAGACTGGTAAGTAGGCATTTTACATTTCACCATAGCTCTGCACTGTCTAAACCTCAAAGCCACACATGGCCTTCTAGATCCTCAGGTGCAGCCGTCTATTAAGGGGATTTGTTCTGTGAGGTTTGAATTCAGTCAAGACATTGCACCCAAGGACCTAGAAGGCCACACGTGACCTCGAGGCCCCAGGTTCCCCACCCCCGGGGTCAAACAATTCCCTCCAGATCCATGTTTTCAGTAATCCAGACCAGGACTTAGGTAGTTTCCCTGAATCTCCCCAAACCCTCTCCCCCTGCCTCCAGGGGTTATCTCCTCTTCCAACAAAAATAACAAGGGGTGTACAAAAGGACCTCTCAAAATACCTGAAGATACAGGTTCTCCCTATTTTAAAACTCACAAAACAGCCTCCCAAACTAGAAATGTTAACTTCAGGATTGCAGCTTGGTCGCCTATAATTAGGCAGAGAAACACAAAGCAGAAGAAGCCACTAGAGTCGAAGGTTCAAGTCTGCCTCGATAAACAACCTCCAGCTGCCATGCCAACACAGTCACCATGCTGCCAGGGTTGAGGAAAGGGCACCACATCCAGCCCTCCATGGGAAGTGTATTGAGGGGGAACTATTTGTCACAAGGGAGAGGTGAAAAAAGAGCAGAGGGTAGGGGTCACTTCTTTTTTAATTGGGCCGGTCTTCCTGGCTTGGTGGTCAGTTCATTCTGACAAAACTTTGGATCAGCATCCCCTCCCCCTCAGCCTGGAGCTGCTATGGTAACCAAGGGTTTGCTGTATCATCCCTTCAAAATTGATTTTATTATTTTTTTTCAAAAATATTTAATTTTTCTTTCTCACTCCCCCCTCCCCATACTACCATTAAACCAAAGGAGAGAGACAGAGACAGAGACAAAGAGGGTTCATAATAAATATACAAAGTCATATAAAGCAGATTATCTCCTTGGTCATATCCTGAAGGTTATGTCTCATATTCAATGTTGAATCCCCCCCTTCCCTCTCAGAAGCTGGGTAATGTGTTTCATCTTTGGTACTCTGGAATCACGATGCGGCATTGCATCTATGTGAGTCCTAAGGTCTATAAAAGTTGTTTTTCTTTAGGGTGTTATTATCATTGTAAAAATGTCCTAGTTCTGCTCGCCTCACTCAGGTCTTCACAGTTAACCCTGAAGTTTTCCATTTGACTGTCTCTTAGGACACACCAATATTCCATTACATTCGCAGAATGTATTTGTTAGCCGTTTCCTAAGAGGAGGACACCCACCTCGCTTCCAGTTTTTTTGTTGCTACCAAAAGTGTTCTTGTAAATATTGTGTATACATTGGTTCTTTTCTTCTTTGACCTCTTTGGAGTCTAGACCTAGAAGTGGCATCACTCGGCCAAAGGTTATGAACAGTTTAGTGGCTTTGGAAACAGAGTTCCAAATTGCTTCTAATCACTGCATTATCCCAAAGTTACAAATCCTTCAGATAGAGGCATATCCCTATGCATGGGGTCTGACTCCTGCTATATATACTCACAGCAACTGTGAGGGAGGTAATACAAATAATATTATCCTTTCACACTAAAACCTTAAAATAAATCGTGATTTTTTTTTTTGGTCAGGGTCACACAGCTAGCTTCAGATGCGGGATTTAGAGCCAAGATGTCTGATTCCAGATAAAACTGCAACTTTCCATTGCACATGAATATCCCATATACCATGAATATAGTATCCTTTTACTTCAGGTTCATTGTTGGGATGGAATGGATGCTTCTAAGTAACTGAAGATTTAACAAAGGAGAGGGCAATAATTTGAAACAAGCAGAAGATGGCACTTAGCTTTTCTAGAAGCAGCCCCAAACGCCTCTGGTCAATAAATTATCAGAGTATGGCAACACGCTTGGTCTCAGGCACCTAGCAAGTCTAAGAAGCCCAGACCAGACCACAGGGCTAGGACTTTGTAGGCCCTCAGAGAGGCGCTGCATCACCGAAACTGTGGCCATGCAGGTTGCGTGAGGGGAGGAAGCTTGGCCAGGCAAGTGGGGCCAAAGGAAGTGGAGTCAAGAAAGCTCTGATGCTATCATATCAGAATAATGTGACCAACACTTTGAGGATCTATGAGTAGCCTCCACTGAGGGAACCATGGCCTTCGAAGAACATCTTCCTTAGTAGCCAGAGGGCTGAAGTAATTCATTGCCTTGTCACCGGTGATAATAAGCCTCTCAGTATTTAGCTAGCATAGTCCTCAGGCACATAGGCATAAGGATGTGAGCCCATAGTCAGAACTCCAGTGTGGTAGCTTAGCTTGACTTGTGAGGCTTCTCTGACACAGCCTCCTTCTTGGTCCACGTCATCATTTACCCTTCTCCCTGCCCCCACTGGGCTTCATCCTTTGGGCAGCAGGATGTGGCTTCAAGGAACTGCTAATCATTTGACAAATAACAGCCCCCAAATTGCATTGGCTTTGTACTGCACCTTACAACCCCAGAACGGATATTGATGGTTTCCTGGGGAAGGAAAGGAAAGTGAGAAATCACTGAGATAAATTAAGTCTTTAAGCTTGGTGTGAAAAATGACACCCTCAGCCTGTGTACCAAGCTGAAGACTTATGATAACACAATCCTGTATTCCCTTCAGACTTATAGGAAACAGGGAGTAAAAGCAACGTTATCAGGACAACAAAGGCTCGGTAATGTACACCGTCTGTTTGGAATTGTCAGCCCCGTTCTTTCACCCTACTCTGAAAAGCAATGAAATGATCTCATAAATCTGTCACTGGCACCAGCTGCAGGGACACTCCCTGCTGGGGCGGAGCAGGGTACCTGGAGCTTGTGCCAGGGGAGCCGGGAGAAAGGCTGAGAGAGAAATTGCCCTCAAAAGCGGCTGGTGCCAAGCAGAAGCGGGGAAGCTGAGAACGGGAGAGGGAGACCCAAATGTTGCTCTCAACTCCCACTGAAAATTGGCTTGGGAATGAATTTGGCCACAGGGGAGGAGAGAAAGCTGATTCCTTCCAACAATACGCCTGAACAAACCTGGTCCTGTTGCTTGGGTCTACGATGGAGTCAATGTTCTGACAATTATGTTCATCCATGAGCCAAACTTTTAGTGTTCTTTTGGCTTATTCCCCTCTTCACTCCCTCCAATCCTCTGCCTGATAAATGCAATCAAGAGGGAAAAATAGCTGTTCCTCCCAGCTGTTCCTCCAGATTCTTATTCCTCGAGGGGACAATTCCTTGACAGTACAATTTGGCCAACTCGGCTCACCTAGATCCTGGCTCTCTCAGAATGACAGATGGAGCCATGGCAAGTTAAAAAGGGGAAAGTTCCAAGTAGCTGTGAGCAGCTTTAAAAATCTATGAAATGACAGGAAAAATAAGAGGAAGAGCCCTCCCTCCTTTCTCTGTCATGAGCTGCCAATTGCAAGGCTTTGGAGAGGAATGGGGAAGACACAGGAGTGTGAGTGGTCTTTGCCAGCAGGTATTCACTAAAACCTTTGATTTCCACAAAGATTTACTAAGTGTTTGCTATGTATGAGTATGAATTATGGGGCAAAGTTGAGGAAGGGGGGAGATAAAGAAGCAGGGGCAAAATTTCTCCCTGTGGCTGTGAACCCTGGTTGGCACTGATAGCTAGAAAAACAAGAAAGAAAAGGGAACCCGGGTCAGATAAATTTAAAGCCACTGTGAAGGGTAGAAAATATACCATTATGTTTAAGGTTGGTCCTACATATAAATGAATGGATAGATGGATGAATTAAAAATAATTTATTTAACATTTACTATGTGCCAGGCACGATGCTAAATGCTAGGGATATCAGTACAAAGGGGAAAAGAGCATAGGAAGATAACAAATGTAGGGGACTGATGGCTGGAGTGTTTTGGTTTTGAAAATTAAAGTGATAGTGAGTGGAACTAGAACGGTATAGGTTGTCATATCCTTTACAGAAGCAATTGTAATATTGATTTCATTTTATTTCCAGAACTAAATATATATTATATATGTGGATATAACATATTTGGTGATAGCAAAGAACTAGAAACAAAATTGTCCATTGATTTGGGACTGTCTAAAAAAAAGTAGCATGTATCGTGAATATTATTGCATCATAAGTAACAATGAATATGAAGAATGCAGAGAAGCGTGGGAAGATGTAAAAACTAATGCAACTCGAAGCAAACATAACCAGGAAATGATATATGAATTAATAAATGAATGAATGAATAAAGAGTATTTAGCAGATCCTTGCTATATACTTGCCTTCCTTTGTATCCCCAAGCACTTAGCACAGTTCCTGACGTATTTTGTTGTTGTTGTTCAGTCATTTTAGTCATGTCCAACTCTTCATGGCCCCATATGCGGTTTTGGAACCATTCTCTCTCCTCCTCCTCCTCCTTTTAAAAGTTACCCATCTTATTTCTTCTTCCTTGAGTCTGGAACAATGGGCCAAATCTCACAAAATAAAATTGAATAGAAATAAAAGTAAAAGTATGTTGTTGAGTTGTTTCAGTCATGTCCCACTTTATGTGACCTCATTTGGGGTTTTCTTGGCACAGATACTGGAGTGGTTTGCCATTTCCCCTCTCCAGTTCATTTTACAGATGAGGAACTAAGGAAAACAGGGTTGAGTTACATACCAGGGGTCACATAGCTAGTAAGTATCCAAGGCCAGATTTGAACTTGGCCCTTCCTGCCTCTAGGACCAGGGCTCTCTATCCATTGCACCACCAAGCTGACCAACTAGCATTATTAAACACTTACAACGTGCTAGGTACTTTGCTAAATCTGGAGATACAAGAGCAAAAGACAGTCCCTGTTCTCAAAGAGCTCACAAAACAAAAAAAATGAATGTAATGTTATGAAGTCAAAAAAGTACTAGAAATAAAGCCAGAAAACCTCAGTATGAGTCATGGTTCAGCCACTTAGCAGCTCTGTGACTGGGTTTTAGTCTCTTACCTCTTTCAGCCTCTATTTCTTCAACTGTCAGGTGGGGATAATAATATCTGCCCTGTTAATATCAGTATTCTTAGGAAAATCAAATGGGAACATGTATTTGAAAGTCCCTTATAAGTATAAAGTACTACACCAAGATCAGCAATTAATTACAGTTAGCAATTTTGCCCAAAATGAGCCTGAGCAAGGCCTTTTCCCCACAAGAGATCTCCTCTGTGTCTCTTATATTGGCCCTTCCCCTCTTCATCAGAGAAAAGTCCCATTAGTGCCTTCCGAAAATGACTGCTTTCCAACTGTGGGTCTCATTTTCCTTGCTAGGTTTCCTCTGTAAATCACAAACACAAAATTGATTTATGAGAAGGATTTGTTAGCATGATCACTGGTTGAGAGTTTGAAGCAACATTGGAATGAAATGGCACGAGTAATTGGAAGATCATAGTGGGGTGGAGGGCAGGGAAGGGTAGAAAGCATGCAAAAAAAAAAAAAAGACCAATCCTAGCAAACGATTTGCCTGGAAAAGTGACCTACCAAGGTGATTGGGTTACCTTAAGAGGTGAATTACATGCTAAGTGCCTAGGGCCATTTTATGACAGGAATCACTTTCCTGTGTGTTTCTAGTCACTACAGTGATGCCATATCCCTTTCCTCCTCCCAACCAATCCAATAAACTCCAGGGGCTCCCTGGATATCTCCGATATCAAATTGAAACCCTCCATTTGGTTTTCAAAGCCTTTTATAATCTGCTCCCCCTCCTGTCTTTCTGGTCTTTTCCCTCTCTGTACTCTTCAAGCCAATGACATTGATCTCTGTGCTCCCCCTTTCCCAAGATACTTGGGGTATTCTCATTGGCTGTTGGAAAGAGATGGGGGAAGGTACTAGCTAGGCAGGATGCCATCTATGTGGCAAGAAAACAGGGAAGATAAGGTAAATGTCACTAAAATCCAGTGACACTGGCCTCCTTGTGGTTCCTTGTACATGTCACTCTGTGGTCCAAATCTAATATTTTTACTGGCCATCTTCTGTGCCTGGAACTCTCTCTTTCCTCATCTTTGCCTCATGGCTTCCCTGGCTTCTTTTAGTCTTGAAGGGTCTTCCCCTCCCAGACTGATATCTCTGTGATGGTAAATTGGGCCATTTTTGGTCTCTTTATCACCTAGCCCTTAGACATTGAATGAATTTTGCCTCAGACAAATTGGGACCTAGGAAAGACCTAAATTTTAAAAGGCCAAGGTCATTCACTGCATCCAAAGCCATCACCGGTTATCTTGACTTTTGTCTTACCACTAGACTTCAATTACTCTGGAGGAGAGAGTAAGGCTGATGACCTTGTGGAAGCTCTGCCTCACTTAAATCCAATTCACTCAAGACATTGCCTTCATCAATATCATTGTCTTTTTCAAGAAGGAAGGATGATGTTGTATTTCTTTCTTGACCAAATAGTGATGCTGAGACGAATACTTTTAGCCTCGGAAGCTACCTTATGAGTTCTAGAGTTGATGAGTTCTAGGTGCTACAGTGCTTCTTAGAAGAGAAACCCCTACCAGCAGGACTGTAAAGTCAAAAGGCTAAAATCCAAACCCTGCTCTGGATTGGCAGATCAGGCAATGTAGGTTAGATATAAGACTGAAATACCTGCTCATCATCCTATACAGTGTTTCACATTCAAAATACTTGTTATAGTTCATATTTTTATATTATTTGTAGCTCTATATATTGTTTATAAATTTTGTGTTTTAAGCTGCTCTTTCTTGGTAGAGAAAATAAATAGTTGAAAATAGAAAATAAGTAGAGAAAATAAAGAAAAAAGGAAGGATGAACCATAGCAACAAACAATAAAGTCCCACTTTTTTGTAGGAAGTCTTTCCCATTTCTCTCTCACCTCAAGGCCTTCCCTCAGATTATCTCCAATTTTTCTTGTTTATTTATAGCTGTTTGCATGCTGTCTCCTCCATTAGACTGTGACCTCCTTGAAAACAGGGAGTGTTTTTTTGTTTGTTTTTGTTCCTTTTTATTATATCTCCAGGTCTTAGTAGTAGGTAATAAAAAGAGCTCATTGTCTTGACTTGACTTGACCTGAAGCTCTGGGCCAGCAATGTGAATTTCCAGTGACCTGACTCATCAAGTCAGTAAGATCTGGGTTAAAGTCATACCTTACTAGCCATGTGACCCACGGCAAACCATTCAGCTTCTCTAAGACTCAGTCTCTCGATCTATAAAATGGGTATGATAATACCTGGGGTGGTTTCATAGAGCTGTGAGGTTCAAATGGTACAACATTACGTATCTGTGACCAATGGATATAGCACAGGATCACAATCAGAAAGTCCAGAGTTCAGATCCAGCCTCAGACTCTTACTAGTTACATGACCATGGACAAGTCATTGAACTCTGCCTCAGTTTCCTCATCTATAAAATGTGGATAATAATAGCACCCATTTCTCAAAGTTGTTATGAGAATCAAATGAGATATTATTTGTGAGGCACTTGGCACAATGCCTGCAATAGAACTGGCTGGTTCTTGTTCTTTGTTCTCAAAGAGGACCAAAATGACAACACTGTGTTAGAGTCAAGTTTCAATGTGTCTGACGGTGGCTGATCAGACCAATAGGGGCTCCCAATGCTCTCCCACAGGTTGGACACAAATAGTACACATGAACATTTGGGGTGGATTCTCCAACTCTGAGCATCTCATTAGAGCTGAGGGGTCCTGTGCCAGGGTCTCCCATATCACACAATCAATTCCAAAGTTCTCAAGAGAGACCTCGAGAGTGTCCTTGTAGCGCTTCATCAGACCAACATGTGAACGCTTGTCCTCTGTGAGTTCTCCATAAAATAGTCTTTTAGGCAAGCTTATCTTTGGCATTCGAACAACATGGCCAACCTGTTGGAGTTGTGCTTTCTGCAGTAGAGTTTGAATGCTTGGCAGTTTATTCTTACTTAATCAGCCCTTGCCTAGGTTTCTTCATCTGTAATATGAAGGCAATAATAGCACCTGCCTCCCAGAGTTACTGTGAGGGTCACATGAGAAGTTGTAAAGTACTTTGTAAACCTTAAAGTGATTTATAAATGCTAGTTATTATCATCCCATGAAAAAATGCTTTGCAAATTTTAAAAGGACTATATAAGTATAATGTAATATACATCATTGTCAATGCAGTAGTAGAATTAGTTTCTGCTCTTCAAACTTTCATTAACCACTAGATTACTCCGGGAATGGGATATTTGTGTGAGATTTATTTTCTGGAGGAATGTTAAGCAGAATTCTATTTATGTTCCAGCCTTATTGTTGAAAACCTTTCAAAAATGGATACTCCCTCTCTTGCTTTAGTGAGTAAGACTATTGTTGTTATTTAGAAGGTAAATGGCTATTTGATAAATGATTTTAGACCTTACAGTGCCTCCTCACCATCTTTCTGAACCTTGGTTCTCATCATATTGGACTGCAGCAGATGTTTGGGATTTGGGCAAATCTGTATTGACCTGAGGACATGCCCTTGGAAACCATTTTTAATAAATACCACATTTAAATTTCACAAAATGTTTTCTCATAGCAATTTTGGATTTTTATTATAGTTGTTTGTATTTTTTATCTCATTTGTCCCACATTTATGGGTTTCTCAAGGGCAGAGACTATGGCTTCTTTATCTTTGATGAAATTAGTGCCTACCCAAGTGCCCTAAGCATGATAAATTTTTCCTTAGTTAAATTAAATTGGTGATGACTTCTTTCTTCTAAAAGACGAGTATAGCAAAATATTTCAGTTCATTGAAGATTCAAATAAATTGTGTTCTAGTTTTGCTTAATCAGGTTTTATAGTATTAAAGGAGAAATCTTCAATAGTAATATGTGTCTAGGAACTTGGTATATATACAAAACAAAACAATAATTAGTCAACACACATCATATATGATGTCCATAGATCTGGGATAAGTATTGTGGTAAATTTAGATGAAACTTATTTCCTGACCTCATGAAGCTTATAGTCTAATAAGGAGATTAAATCTAAGGATTTATAGCTTTGAAGACCAGAAAGACTATCTAATTTATCCCCTCAATTCTGTAGATGAGGAAAGTGAGTTCTGAAAAATGTGAAGTAATGATAACTATTAACTGGCAAAGCCAGAATTCAAACTCAGAACTAGTACCTTTTCACTAAATAATATCATTATTATTAGATAATCCTAGAGGACTCTCTTTAAAGGAAGAGGAGCTACTTTAAAAGAAAATGAGGGGAAAGTCACATAGTCCAATCTAGGTTCTGTCCCTGATTAGCTTTGTGATCTCAAGTAAGGCTCTTTACTACAGTTCAAATTCTTCCTCTATAAAATAAAAGTAACATTTATACCTCCTACACTATGAGGTTGTTGTACACTAAGTATTTTGTAAGCCTTAAATCTTGAGTAGATAGAGTGCCAGGCCTGAAGACAGGAAGACTCATTTTCCTAAGTTCATATCTGGCCTCAGACAATTGCTACCTGTGTGACCCTGGGCAAGTCTTTAACCCTCTTTGCCTCAGTTTCCTCATCTGTAAAATGAGCTAGAGAAGGAAAGGGCAAACCACTCCAGTATCTTTACCAAAAAAAACCCTAAATGGGTTCATGAAGAATTAGACACAACTGAAAAATAACTAAACAATTATAATCCATACCACTGGGTGGTTGTTCAGATTAAATTAGTCAGTGTAGAGTTAATGTGCCTTATAACTGAAAAGGTCATTATTAATATCAAAAGTATGAGGATAGCAAGCTTATTAAGTGCTTTCTATGTTCTATGCATGGGTACTAAGGCCTGGGGCTACAAAGAATAACAAAAACAGTCTCTATAGTCAAAAAACTCACAGTCTAACAGAGGAGACAACATGCAAATAACTACTACAGCCATATCCATATGCATATGCAGCACGCACACACACACACACACACACACCGTGTGTGTGTGTGTGTGTGTGTGTGTGTGTGTTTACCCCAATTGATACTTGTAATCAATTGGAGGTAACCTCAGAGGGAAGGCACTAGCATTGGGGGCCTCTCACAGAAAAGATATGAGCTGACTTGAAGGAAGCCAGGAAAGCTAAGAAGGAGAGCTTTCCAGGAGAGGGATACAGCCAGTGAAAAGAGGAAGAACACAAGGGGGCCACAACCAGGCTGCATGCTTACAAAAGGACAGGACATTCTGGGGACTGACACAGTATCATTTGGAATGAATTCAAACCATGTCATGCAAAAATCCTCTGGTCAGGGTGGCTAGGTGGCACAGTGAATAGAGCACCAGCCCTGGAGTCAGGGGGACCTGAGTTCAAATTTGTCCTCAGACACTTAACACAAAAACTAGCCATGTGGCCTTGGGCAAGTCACTTAACCCCAGTTGCCCCCCTAAAAGCAAAAAAAAAATTAAAAATCCTCTGGCCAGATGAAGGATTCCACTGATCTATCGAGAATACATAGGAACCATTGCAAACACCTTGTCTTTTGGAATGGGGATGCATTTTGAATCTTAACTTAGCTATTTCCACATACTAACAAAATGATATATATTTCAAAGAATAGGTATTCTGCCCCCATCCCTATGTTGGTAAATTGTTCACAAAAGTCCTTAGAAATAAGCTACCCTGCTTAAAAGTGGGAGAAATTTAGGTTCTTCCCATCTCCAAAGCCGAATGATTCTGTGATACAGTGCCAGTCTTTCTTGGCCACAATTGGCCCCGTGTAGGCAGCTCCATATTCTCTGGGAGTCTTTGCCAATAACATACCCTCCTCTCTGCCCAGCGTCAGAGCAAGCCAAGGATTCTGGTTTTAGAGGAACTTTGGCTCTAGGAGGGGATGCTTGAATTCCTGCTCCCTCCTTCGGGTTTGACCCAAGACAGTGCAGAGCTCCGGGAGTGTAGGAGGTGAGGACCCAAGGGGGCTTGAATGGGAAAATCTCCTACAAAGTGCAGCATTGTGGTTATGTATAAGGCTTCCATTGTGCTGAGCTCTAAGCCTTCTATTACAGGGAGCTTAAATGCAATGCCATTCCCGCCTACAACATTGTAATTTACACTGTCTGTGAACCTGCTTGGAGACTGAGCTCTGGGTTACCCAGTTTTTCAAGCCTATGGGTGCCTTACCTTGGGGAGTGAGTGGGACTTTCCTGGCCTGGGTAATCGGAGCCCCCTTGCCTTCTCTAGCAGAAAGGGAGAAGTGTGTGACTGAAGAAAAATGTCCTCTACAAGGAAATTTAGATTCAGCAGAGGTCAGAGCTGAAATGGACCTCACAGAATGTCTAGTGCTTCTCAGAGTGTGGTCCAGGAACCCCATCGCCCCCATGTCCCTGAGGCCCTTTTAAGGGGTTCACAAATCAAACTATTTTCATAGTAATACTAAGACTTTTAATTTCTTATTTGGTAAATATTATACCTATCACACACATAAACAAAAGCTCTTTGAGGTCCTTCATCATTGACTCCTAGTCTACTGCAGCAGTGGCAGTTAGACGGTTCAGTAGATAGAGTGCTGGGCCTGGAGTCAGGAATACCTAAATTCTAATCTGGCCTCTGACACTTACTAGCTGTGTGACTCTGGGCAAGTCACTTGACCTCTGTTTGCCTTAATCCACTGGAGAAGTAAATGGCAAACCACTCCAGTATCTTTGCCAAGAAAGCCCCATGGACAGTATAGTCCATAGAGTCACAGAGTCAAATAGAACTGAACAACTAAATAGAACTGAACAACTGAACAACCACTGTAACAGGTGTATAGCAGAGGCAAAGAATATAACCTATCCCACAGAAAAAGACCAAACCTTAGTGTAGTACATAGCAAATCTTGTTAATCATACTTGACTAAGTACTGAGAGAAGTGATTATTAATAACCGATGATTTGGAGAGATTCAGATTTCCCCCTTTTTTTCTTTTGTCCTCATTACAAGACCTCAGTCCCTGACCAATCCAGACCTTTATCCAGTTGGGTGAGCCATTATGCTCTATTCGGGTTTGGGTGGAGATAAACTCTTTGAATAGATTGCCAAAGGCTAGGAGTAACTTAGAAATAAATGACATAATCCGTTCAGGTCCAGTCCCTCATTGTAATATTCATTTTATTATTAATTGTTAACCAATCAGAGTTGATTGTCACCCTTGGGAACCCCTCTTCCTGAGGGCAATAAAAGCAGTGAGCCAGCAGCCATGATTGTCTTTGGTCTAAGAGAGAAATGGCCAAATGACCATCCTTTTATTAAAATGTTGGCATTATTAATAAAATGATTAAATTAGCCAGAAATTGTCTCAAACTTTTTAAAATGCCATAGTACTAATGTGATTTGTAAACATTAAAGAACTATATAAAGTGAGATATTACTAAAGCAAGTGGTCCCTGCTACTGAATATTTTATGGAATGCCTTATACTTGGGTATAGCTAAAAGAAAGCAGACTGAGAACTAAATCAATCCGCTTCCCTTTGGGAATGGGAAGTGGGGTACTTAGTACTAGTCCCTCATTCATCTCCAACAATCTCAGTCTCTTGTTCTACATTCATTCAAAGAAAGGGATTGGGGACTGGGGACTCTGGGAGTCTGAAAGGAAAAGAAGAGAAAGAGCGAGGACCAGTCTCATGATTACTACTCTAGACAAATGAAATAAATTTGGAACCATAACCGTCCTTCTCTGAACAGAGATCTGACTTGTGTGGAAGGAATCATAGGATCATAGATCTTAAGCTAGAAGGTACCTAAGAGGCCATCTGATTGTTCAACTCCTCATGTTGTAGTTAAGGAAACTGAAACCCAGGGGGGTTGAGACTTTCTGAAGTTGAGTAAGGAATTCTTGTTTATTTGTTTTTCAGTCATGTCTGACTCTTTGTGACCCCATTTGGGGTTTTCTTGGAAAAGATATTGGAGTGGTTTGCCATTTCCTTCTCCAGCTCATTTTACAGATGGGGAAACTGAGGTAAATGGGGTTAAGTGACTTGCCCAGGATCACATGCCTAGTAAGTGTCTGAGGTCAGATTTGAACTCAGAAAGACAAGTCTTCCTGACTCCAGGCCCAGCACTCTATCCACTGTGCCACTTAGCTGCCCTGCTGTGTACCTGGTAGTAAGCTAAGTGCTAGGAATCAGAGAATGACAAAAACATGGACCCTGCCTTTGAGAAGTGTGTTGTAATGAGAGAGACAACATGCCAATAACACATATGTATATATGTATGTATTGCATTCAAAACATATACTGCGTAAATCAAAGGAAATCTGTGAGAGGAAGGCAGTAGCATTTAGGGGGCCAGAAAAGGCTTCCTGAAGTAGATGAATTTGAGCTTAGTTTTGAAGTAAGTCAGTGAAACTAAGAGGCAGAGGTAACAGGGAAGAACATTCCAGGTCTGGGTGCAAGCTAGCATAAAGGCACCAGGCACAGGAGTGTTGTGTTTGAAGAACTGCAAGAAGGCCAGTGTAACTGGAACATTAAGCGCATGGGGCCAAATAAAGTATAAGAAGACTAGAAAAATCAGGAAGGGGACAAGTTATGCAGAGCTTTAAATACCAAAGAAGTTCATCTTGGAGGTAATACAGAGCCATTGGAGTCCACTGAGCAGAAGAGTGATATATTCAGATGTACACTTTATTTTTTTCCTTACTAATATTCTTTTTTTGCACATGAAACTAGACATCTATTATGTGCAACTTGATATTCCTTTTTAATATATAATAAGGTTATAAGGTAAATTTTTTATTTTCCCTTTTCCCCCTTCCCCTAGAGATGGCTACCATTAGACACAAATATGTATGTATGTATGTATTTATGTATGTATGTGTATATATATATATATGTACATAGATATGTAAAATAATTCTATGTATACTTCTATTTATCAGTTCTTTCTCTGGATGCAGATAATATCTTCCTTCGTATGTCCTTTGTAGTTAATTTAGGTATTTATAATAGACAAAATGACTTAGTTACTCAAAGTTGTTCTTAAAGCAGTAATGCTGTTACTGTATATAATGTTCTCTTGGTTCTGCTCATTTCACTCTTCGTTATTTTTATGACTCTATCCATGTTTTTCTAAGATCACTAAGCTTAACATTTCTTATAGCAGAGTAATATTCCTTCAGGATCATATAGTACAATTTGTTCAACCTACACTTTAGAAAAATTACCTTGACAGTTTGAGTGGAAGATGATTTGAAGTATGGAGAGACTCGAGGCAGTTGTGAGGCTAATACAGTAGTCAAGGAGAAAGGTAATGAATTTGGGTTGAGGTTGTGTGAGTGGAAGGAAGGAGACATATGAGAAACTTGGTAAGGGTAAAGACAAGATGTGATAATGGATTGCATGTAAGGGGTGAATGAGAATTACATCAAGAAGTACAAAAAGCTTAATCCCAATTGCCTTGCCTTCCTCTCTCCAAAAAAAGGGTGGCTAGGTGGCACAGTGACTAGAACACGAGCCCTAAGGTCAGGAGGACCTGAGTTCAAATCTGGCCTCAGACACTTGACAATTAACTAGTTGTGTGACCTTGGGCAAGTCACTTAACCCCAATTACCTTGCCTTCTTCCCTCCTTCATGAATATAGAGGCAAAATTTTTAAATAAAATATTAGCAAAGAGACTACAGCAACTTATCACAAGAATAATACACTTAGATCAGGTAGGATTTATTCCAGGAATGCAAGGATGGTTTAATTTTAGGTAAAACATCAGTGTAATTGATCATATCAACAATAAAACTAGCAGAAACTACATGATTATCTCAATAGATGCAGAAAAGCTTTTGACAAAATACAACATCCATTCCTGTTAAAAACACTAGAAAGTATAGGAAAAAATGGAGCCTTTCTTAAAATAATAGGTAGCATCTATTTAAAGCCACCAGCAAGTATTATATGTAACGGGGATAAGCTAGAAACATTTCCAATAAGATCAAGGGTGAAACAAGGGTGTCCACCACCATCTTATTCAATCCGGTACTAGAAACGTTAGTAGTAGGGGTGGCTAGGTGGCACAGTGAGTAAGAGCACCGGCTTCGAAGTTGGGATGACCCAGGATTGAATCCAGCCTCAGAAAATGAGCACCCACACATAAATAATGACTAGCTGTGTAACCTTGAGCAAGTTACTTAACCCCAATTGCTTTTAAAAAAAGAAAAAGAAAGAAATGCTAGCATTAGCAATTAGAAAAGAAAAACAAATCAAAGGAATCAAATTAGGCAAAGAAGAGACCAAGCCATCACTCTTTGCAGATGATATAATGATATACTTAGAGAATCAAGTAAAAAAACTACTTGAGACAATAAATAAATTTGGCAAAGTTTCAGGATATAAAATAAACCCACATAAATCCTTGGCATTTCTGTATATTTCTAATGAAATTCAACAGCAAGAGACAGAAAGAGAAACCCCGTTTAAAGTTACTGTATACAGTATAAAATATTTGGGAATCTACCTGCCAAAACAAACCCAGGACCTATGTGATCACAACAAAACACTTTTCACACATATAAAGTCATCTAACTAATTGGAAAAACATCAATTGCTTATGGCTGGGTAGAGCTAATATAATAAAAATGGCAATTTTATATAAATTAAATTATATATTTAGTGCCATATCAATCAATCTACCAAAAAACTACTTTATTTTTTATTTTTTTTTTAAAGCAATTGGGGTTAAGTAACTTGCTCAAGGTTACAGGGCTAGTCATTATTTATGCGTGGGTGCTCATTTTCTGAGGCCGGATCTGATCTCGGGTCATCCCAACTCCGAGGCCGACGCTCTTACTCACTGTGCCACCTAGCCGCCCCTTTTAGGGCAATTGGGGTTAAGTAACTTGCCCAAGGTTACACGGCTAGATTTTTGTTTGTGTGGATTAAGTGTCTGAGGCCGGCTCCGAACTCGGGTCCTTCTGATTCCAGGGGCGGCGCTCTATTCACTGCGCCACCTAGCCGCCCCCAAAAAACTACTTTATTGAGCTAGAAAAAATATTAACAAAATTCATTTGGAAGAACAAAAGGTCCAGGATATCAAGGGAATTAATGAAAAGAAATGCTAGGGAAGGTGGACTAGCTATACCAGATTTTAATCTGTATTATAAAGTAGCAGTCATCAAAACTACTTGGTACTGGCTGAGGAATAGAGTAGTGGATCAATGGAATAGACTGGGCACACGAGACTCAGCAGTCAATGACTATAGTAATCTATTGTTTGATAAACCCATAGATCCCAATTTTGGGGATAAGAATGCACTATTTGAAAAAAAACTGTTGGGAAAACTGGAATATAGTATGGCAGAAACTGGGCATAGACCAGTATCTTACACCATATACCAAAATCAAGTCTAAATGGGTGCATGATCTAGGTATAAAGGCTGATACTGTAAGCAATCTGGGAAAGCAAGGAATAGTTTACCTGTCAGATTTGTGGAGAGGGGAAGACTTTAGGACCAAACAAGAATTAGAGAGCATTATAAAATGCAAAATTGATAATTTTGATTACATTAAATTGACAAGTTTCTGTACAAACAAAGCCAATGTAACCAAGATTAAGAGGGAAGTGGGAAATTGGGAAAGAATTTTTACAACTGGGGGCGGCTAGGTGGCACAGTGAGTAGAGTGCTGGCCCTAGAGTCTGAAGGACCTGAGTTTGGATCCAGCCTCAGACACTTAACACACACAAACAAAAACCTAACTGTGTGACCTTGGGCAAGTTACTTGACCCCAATTGCCCTCCAAAAAGCAAAAAAAAAAAAAAGAATTTTTACAACCTATGTCTCTGACAAAGCACTCATTTCTAAGATATACAGAGAGCTGAGCCAAATCTGTAAGAATACAAGTCATTCCCCCAATTGATAAATGGTCAAAGAATATGAACAGGCAGTTTTCAGAGTAAGAAATTAAAGATACCTATAAGCATATAAAAAAATTCTCTAAATCACTATTGATTAGAGAAATGCAAATCAAAACAGCTCTGAGGTACCACATCTCACCAGTCAGATTGGCTAAGATGACAAAACAGGAAAATGACAAATGCTGGGGAAGATATGGACAAATTGGAACACTAACGCATTGCTGGTGGAGTTGTGAACTGATCCAGCCATTCTGGAGAACAATCTTGAACTATGCCCAAAGGGCTATAAATAATTGCATACCCTTTGACCCAGCAATACCACTTCTAGGGTTGTATCCCAAAGAGATCATAGAAGTGGGAGGAAGACCCATATGTACAAAAATATTTATAGCAGCTCTTTTTGTGGTGGCAAAGAAGTGGAAATTAAGGGGATGCCCATCAATTGGGGAATGGCTAAAGAAGTTGTGGTATATGCATGTAATGGAATACTATTGTGCTATAAGAAACGAGGAGCAGATGGACTTCATATTTATCTGGAATGGCTTATACAGACTAAGTGAGAAGAGTAGAACCAGGAGAAATTTGTACACAATTACTGACACAACATATGTTTGACAATCAACTTTGATAGACAGGACTCTTCTTAGCAATGCAGGGTTATAAGTCAATCCCAAAAGACTCGTGATGGAGAAAGATGTCTACATCCAGAGAAAGAACTAGAAAGAACTGAGTTTGAATCCAGATTCAAGCAAACTACCTGATCTTTTTCTTTTTCTTGTTTTGTTTCCTCTTTCCCATTGTTCATTCCATCTGATACAATCCTTCTTTATAACCTGACTAATGTCTAATGTGAAGGTATTTGTAGATCCTATACTTGATTGTATGCCATCATGGGCAGGGGGTAGGGGGGAAGAGGAGGGAGGGAGAGAAAATTTGAAATTCAAGGAATTATGGAACTGAATCTTGTAAAGTAAAAGTAAGCAAACTAATAAAGACAAAAAATAATTAAAAAAAAAAGATTAGCTGGACTGGTCCTTGGAAAACAGAATTAACCTGCTCCTGAAGTCATTCTTGAGAAGTCTTTACACATGGCAGATCCTGCCAGAATTTGTGCCCCACTTGCATAACCTTTGCCTAACCTTTATACCAGGATGTAGCCTTAAAGTAGGATAAACAAGATATATACTAAATAAATACAGAATTTTATAGGGGAGCAGTTCCAACTGGAACAATCAGGAAAAGTTTGAAGGAGATGGCATTTAAATAAAGCCTTCAAGGTAGCTAGGAGTTTCAAGAGGTGAAAGTAAGGAGAGAATATTCCAAGTATGGAGACAGACATCATGTGTGGAGAACAGCAAGGTGGCCAGTTTGGCTAAAAGGTCAAGTTAATGAAGGGGAATAGTGTAAAATCAGCCTGGAAAGAGAGGTTGGACTATGATTACAAGGGGTTTTAAATATCAAAAAGATTGCAAAGAAATTTAAATGTCAAACAGGGCAGTTTTCATTTTTTTCCTAGAACCACTGGGGAATTATTGAAATGTCTTGGACAATAGGGTTTTGACTTAATGATACTTCTGCTACCTACCTCATCAGGTCATTGTGTTCATTTTCCTTAAAGCCCTATGAAAGTATGAGTTATTATTACGTGTATCACTGGGTTCTTGTGAAGATTAAATTAGATTAGGGGTTCTTAATCTTTTATTAATATCATGGGCCTCTCTGGAAGTTTGGTAAAACCTATCTACCACTCCTCAAAAAGTGTATTTAAATGTATAAAATAAAATACATAAATTATGAAGGAAAACAATTATACTGAAATTCAACCACCAAAATATCTTAAAAATCTAGTAGATTCCAGGTTAAGATCTCTTTCATTAGATAATGTGTAAATCTCTTTATGAGCCCAAAGTATTATGTAAATGTGAATTATTAACATAAAACTTCTGTCTTTTATTTTTGTTATTTTATTAAGTTATTTTAGTCATGTCCAATTATTCATGACTCCATTTGGTGTTTAGCAAAGATACTGGACTGATTTGCCATTTCTTTCTCCAACTCATTTTACAGATGAGGAAACTGAGGCAAACAGGGTTAAGCGACTTGCCCAGGGTCACACAGCTAGTAAATGTCTGAAGTCAGATTTGAATTCATGATAATGTGTTCCTGACTCCAGGTCCAGCACTCTATCCACAGCAATACCTAGCTGACCATTTTTTATTTTACAAAGATGTAAAAATTAGCATTCCATAGGAAATCATTGATGAAGTATTCCAATTAACTTCACTGGAAGGAGGTGGGGGATGGAAGTGAGGGACTCCAGGTATAAAATGTTGTATACACTGTTAGACAAATTTGACATCAGGAGGCTTTTCTTAAATGGAGTAATATGTAATAATCCTGAGGAGAAAAAAGATCTGAATCTAACAAGGTAAAAGCTAATAGGACTGAATGTAAAGTCCTGTACTTAGGCTCAAAATATCAATTCCACCACTTTAAGTTGAAGAAAATCTGACAGCATCAATTTATATAAATTTTTTAAAAATTTAGTTGAAAGGTCATCATTTTTAATTATAACTAATTTCATTTCTGGATAACTGAGGCTATCAGGAGAAGGGCAAAGGACTACAAATGTGGGATGTAGAATATCCTGTAAGATATGGTTTGGACCTATGTTTTGCTTAAATGGTTTTCTTTGTTCAGTGGTGGGGGCAGGAGATACGTGTGTGAATGACTGAATTAAAAAGTATTTATTAAGTGGTATTATTATGTGCTAGGCATTGTGTTAAGAAAAAAGGGGGGGAGGATTGAAAACAACACTTGACCTCAATGAGCTTTGATTCTAATAGAATGAGCTATCACATAAAAGGAAATGGGCAGTAGAGAGTTATATTTGATTTGGAAATTTGTAGGGATGGTGAATAGAGTTCTTTAGAAGTACAATTATGCACGCTTTCCAGGAATAATACCAGAATTGATTTGATTATGCTTCCTAAACGGAAAAGGAAGAAAATGTCTGAAAGATATCACACAAGTCAGCAAGGCAGCTGGCAAGAAGATGATAGTAAAGTAAAATAGGATTTGGGTTCTATGGAAATAGTGGTCCTTGGTGAGGTACTCACCAATCAGAATAGCAAGGACTCCAAGATAGGAATCTTATAGGCAGTGACTGTGATGCAAAAACAAATGGCCTCAATAAAAACTCTTTTTTTTTATCTTTTCCAATTATATGTAAAGACAATTTTTTTGAGTAAATAAAGTGAGATATTTATTCAAGGTCAAAGAATTGCAATTCGGGATAACATACTGTTCTATTCAGATAGAGATGCCCAGGGAGAAAAGGGAGAATGGAGTTCTCATTAGGCACAGAACATTTCTCTCTTTTTTTTTTTTGGAGGGCAATTGGGGTTAAGTAACTTGCCCAAGGTCACATGGCTAGGTTTTTTTGTTTGTTTGTGAGTTAAGTGTCTGAGGTCAGATCCGAACTCAGGTCCTTCTGACTCCAGGGCCGACACTCTACTCACTGCGGCACCTAGCCGCCCCTAAAAACTCTTTTTTAAAAAATTCATTTGAACCTTCAGAAAAGGTTCCTTCCAAGTTCTTATCCACCTTGATTTAATGGCATTTGATACTATTGTAACACTTTTCTTAATACTTTTTCCCCTTGATAAATCCTGCTTTATTATACTTTCCAGGTTATTCTACTTCTATGTTTCTTTTGCTGGTTTCCTTTCTTTCCATACATCACAAGAGTGAGGTTGACTCTCTTCTCTCACTACAGTTTCTCTCTTAGGCATCCATATTATCCATGAGCGCTCTCTCTCTCTCTCTCTCTCTCTCTCTCTCTCTCTCTCTCTCTCTCTCTCTCTCCTTTTCTCATCTTTCCTTGAGCTTTGTGAATTGTGTGCTTGTAAGGGGCAGTTGGTGAGAGCACACTGGAGGAAGGTGAGGAGGATAAGATGGAGAAGAAAGAGTAGAAAAAAAGAGGAAAGGAGAAGAAGGAGGCATTATAGAGTCATAGCTCAGATATAGAAGGGACCTGCATTATCTCTTCCAACCACCTGACATTTGTGTTCCATCCACAACATTCCCCAAAGCAGTTGTTCAACTTGACTGAATATCTCTAGTGATGGAGAACTCATTATATTACTAAGTAGCCTATTCCATTTGATGTTATTCCTAATTCTTAGGAAGTTCTTCCTTACATCACGCTAAAATCTGCCTCCCTATAGCTTCTGCATAGTAGTTTTAATCACAGTCTCTGGAGTCACACAGGATAAAGCTAATCCCTGTTCCATATAACAGGTCTTTAAGTATTTGAATACATGCCATCTGAAAACAGAATAAGCCACCTTGTGAGGCATTGTTTCCTATTATTGATCCCATTCAAGAAGCAGCTGGTTAGGGTGTCTTCTAGGTTAGACTCCTGGGGATGCATTTCAAGTATGGGTAGGGGAGTGCAGGGCTTGCTACCAGAGTCTTAAACAAAAATGTTCTACAAGGAGTGAGGACCAGTTTCTAGACAAGCTCAGTGTTTCTGACTTTCATTTGCATTCATTTTACATTGCAGCTAAAAGGTCTTAGCACATTAATGAAAACAATTTCTCTGGGGGTTTGCTTACCCCATTGCTTTTAAATTTTCTTTCCTGGAAGATTACAAGGGAAGAATAAGGGGTACAGGCCAGCCTTGGCAGATATGCATAAGTGATTTGCACACTAAATAAAACCCACTGGAATGCAATCATCTTCACATGAATTTTCACTGTCCTTCCCCCAAAGTGCATTGACAGAACTAATCAGGACTCAAAAACATTTGGCAATTGTTAATTTTATTCAAATCCCAAGGACAATTGCACAATAGTCTTGGCAAGAGAGGTTACCTATTTACGTCTTACATAGCTCGAATTTCTTCATAGTTCAAGCAGCTCTGTTGTGAAGAGAAAGCTGGTCCACTGCCAGCTGTGGCATTGTGTATATCATGGATATATTTCCAATTAGACAGGAGCAGAAGGTTGCCCTCAAAGAAAGAAAGGAAATTGACAACACCCAATACACCACCCTAGGAAGAGAATTTGGCTGCCTGGGGAGAATCTCAGTGTGACAAATAGCTGCCTTCCGATTAGGTTTTCTGCAGCTGAGCTGGGCTGCAGGTCCCAGAGAGTCAGCATCTGGCGTTCTGCATTGCCCCCAAATGCCTTACCTGGAGGCTGCCTGGGCCCCAAGGAGCTGGGTGACAGCAAAAGGACTTCTGCCGCTGCCACACAGCAGCTGATTGACATAAAGGGGCAGCTCCACAAAGAGACTCAAAATGTAGTCTCAGTGGAATCTAAGCATGAGCGGCACAGGATTTAGGAGCACGCGTAGTTGCCGATGGGGAAAGCGTCTCCCAACCATTAGGATGACTGGTTTTAGCTCAGACCTAGTGCTTGGTGAATGAATGAATGAATGAACGAATGAATGAATGAATGAGTGAATGAATGAATGTGCAATAAACTCAGGGGATTTATTAACAGTAAAGTATTCTTCAACTGTTGCTATAATTACTATTATTAGGAAGGAAATGAGCATTTATTAAAAACCTACTATATGCCCCTCTGTACTAAGCACTTCACAGGATCACAAAATTACTAACTGATGCTGGAATGGAAACCAGGTCTTCCGGACTCCAGACCCTGTGCTCTGTCTGTGCCCCCTTGCTGCCTATTACTGTTACTTCTACTCCTATTACTATTATTATTACCATGACTATTTTTGTTATTGTTCAATTGTTTTTTAGTCATGTCCAATTCTTTGTGACCCTGTTTGGAGTTTGGCAGAGATACTGGCGTGGTTTGACATTTCCTTCCCTGACTCATTTTATAGATGAGGAAACTGAGGTGACTTGCCCAAGGTCACACAGCAAATATGTGTCTAAGGCCAGATTCAAATTCAGGAAAATGAGTCTTCCTGATTCTAAACCCGGTTCTCTATCTACTCTGCCACCTCACTGACCCACTATTACTATTACTCTGTTCCTATTACTCCTACTATTACTATAAGTGTAACTACTATTATTACTGTAACTATTACTATTGCTGCTGCTGCTACCACCACCACCACCACCACTACCACTGCTACTACTACCACTGCTACTGCTACTACTACTGCATTGGTTAGAGAACTGGCCTTAAAGTTAAGAAAACCTGGGTGTCCTAGCTGTATGACCCTGGGCAAAGCCCCTCACTTCTTAGGGGTCTAGGCAATTCTCAAAGTTGTGGAGAAGGTGCCAACCTACATTTGTAGGAGTTTCTTTATCTGAGAGTTCCCTATACTCACGAAATCAGAGGCCTGGAATCAGGAAGATTCATCTTCCTAAGTTCAAATCTGTCCTCAAACACTTACTAGCCATATGACCCTGGGCAAGTCACTTAACCCAATTTGCCTTTGTTTCCTCATATATAAAATGATCTGGAGAAGCCAATGGTAAACCACAATAGTATCTCTGTTAAGAAAACCTCAAATGGGATCACAAAGAATGAGACAGAACTGAAACGATTTAACAAAAGTATTAAAATAATAGCTCAGATTTCTATAGTACTTGAATAGTTTAGCACAATTCTTAGCACAGTGCTAGGCATGTATTAGGTGTTTAATAAATGTTTATTGAGCTTATTGAGTAATTAATATGCACACATATAATCTCATTTTATCCTCACAATAACCTATGGCATGTTTGTCTATTTTTCTATTCTTTTTTTCCCCAGGCCTACGATTTTATTGTTGGTATAGGGAGCTCTCAGTGAGGAAGCTCTGCTATTCAGTTGGTCCCTTATCTGTCCACCTCAGAGTCTTAGAGAGTTGTTAGTTGAGTGACTCACACAGGATTAAAGAGATGAATTTGAATCCAGGTCTTCCTGGCTGTTTCTGTCTCTTATACCACATATTTCTTATGTTCTATTTCCACTGAAGCTCTGCTAATATGCCTCATCATGGCATGGAAGCTGTAGTGGGCTCTCAAAGGCTATGGCAGTAGAGAATAAGCTCTGGCAGCTCCTGTCAACCTCAGAAGATTGCAGTTTGGGCCTAGGGATTTACTATGTGTCCTTCATTCAAGTCCCAGCCTTGGTAAGAGCAGAGAGGTTACCCATTGAAGAACTGGTTGCCTAGGCTTGACTATCTTTGGTCAATGCAACTAAATGAACCATTTATTCACTAATTGGGAAGGGGTTGTGATATTCACTGGAAGAGGAAGTATCCAAGCTGATGAAATCACAGGTTTTTGAAGTTTTAGTGAATAAATTTAGCAGAATAAACCTGGGTTGTGAGTTCAAGGACCAAAAAGATGCCTTCACTTTAGATCTGGCCACAAAATTTTCCCAGCACAGCTCTCCAAATGGATAACCTTATTGTTCATCCTTCATTTCCAAAGACCTATGATATCATGGGGGTGATGAATTGACTTGCTTGTGAATTGGATTTAAGTGAGGCAGAGTCACACAAAGTTGTCAGCCTCTCTTTAGTTATTGAAGTCTAGTGGCAAAACAAAAGTCAAGATGGCTGCTGGTGGCCCAGGATGCAATGGATGGCCTTGGAGTATTTGATGTCTGACCAAGCTCTAAGCTCTCCACCAGCACCTGCTTCAGCTGCCTTCATGGCTATTGGAACAAATTGTTTTCACTCACCCATTCTGCTAGAGGAAGTCTTCACATGCTTGGAGTAATCATCCCCTTAACTTACTGATAGATTTGAGACCTGTCAGTTACTCTCAGGCTGAATTAGCCCGTCTGCTGAGACGGTTTTACCAGGGTATGGCGACTACACATGCTACAACTTCTTGAAGTCAAAGTTGAGATTTAAGTATCAAAGTGGATGAACAGCCCAGAAAAGCAGCAAAGTCTTTTATACCAGAGGTGCTAACTCTCCTTGAATATCCCATACTTCCCTAATTGGAAAACCTTGACATCCACAAAGAAAAGTCATTAAGACTTCACACAAGTAATCATCAAGTAATCACTAAAGAAATAACTTGTGTTCAGGGACTCAGTGTTGTCCAATGGAAAGAGCTTGGAACCCAGAGTCAGGATATGTAGGCCCAAGTTATCCCTTTACTTCTCTAGGATACAGTTTCCCTATTTAGAGAAAGAAAGAATGAGTGAGTAAGTGTGTGTGTGTGTGTGTGTGTGTGTGTGTGTGTGTGTATGAGAGAGAGAGAGAGAGAGAAAGAGAGAGAGAGAGAGAGAGAGAGAGAGAGAGAGAGAGAGAGAGAGAGAATGAATACTTGTATTACTTACAAGGCTATTATGAGAATAAAATGAAGTATTATGTAAAGTACCTTGTTACCCTAAGGTGATATTTAAATGTAGTCATTAAAACCGGGGATGTGTCAGAGGCATCCTCTTTGCATATGGACAATATATTACATGACACATAGCCTCTTCTTTTTTTACAATCAATTTAATTTTCTAATGATGTCTTACCTAGATTGTTCTAACATCCACCTACATTTGCAGAGCATATACTACCTGAAAATGAGGGGAAGCAGTATAGTGTTAGCTGGGGAGATGATAGACATTATCTCAGTCAGGGACTGAGGGTTTGCCTGTGGACAACCCAAACGATAATTGAAAGTTGCTCAGCTTTTACGATTGAATCTTTTGCTTTTTTTTCTTCTGTGATTCAGACTAGACTTTTCCACTAGTTCCCAGGAAAGATCAATTACTCAGAGCCACGTTGTAGCATCCAGTGCCCATGAGTCAGCAAACCATAGCCACCCACAGCTCACAATAAATCCCAAAATCAAGAAAAAGGAGGGTTACTCAAGATTTTTATGTTTTTGTATGACTTCCTATGTAGCCTCTTCCTCCCTCTCCCCACTTCTTTCACTCCCAAATAATCCTTGATTTGGTATTGGGAGATGTTTGCAATTCTTCCTCAAATATAACAACTAAAAATTAATTATATGGGCAGATATTAACAATGCATTTTATGTCAATAATGCACACTTGATTCAAGGATCAGTCTGTGTTTTCAGGACCTTTTGAAAATCTGCATATCATTTGCCCACAATCATCTCCCTCCCTAGAGCATGGTGGCACCACCCATCTGATGCCTATCCCCATCAAGTTTCTGAATTCAGTCAGTATTCATGCAGTGCACTGTTATTAAATACTTGTTATGACTTATGCACTGTTTGGGGCACTAGGGAGATGCAAAGATACATAACACCCCACCTCTGTGGTCTAGGGGCTTATTTTCTATTAGGAAAGATAAGCACACATGCAGATAACTAATATAAATGTTAAAAAGAGTGGATATAAAGTGCTATGATATCAGATGATCAAGAAAGGTTTCTTAAGCACCTAAAGGTGTCCTTAAGGCTGCTAGCAGTTTCCCAGCTCCCCTCTCCCCCAAGTTCCCATCTATCCCCCCTCCAATGGACTATTGGTACAATCATGTCAAAGGAATTGAACTGTGGGAGACAGAAGTCCTGAGGAGCTGCCAAGGGCCTTGAGAAGAGTTTTAGTCTCTCATCCATTTGGAAGCTACCTGTATGACATATATAAACAAACAAAAAACATGGCGAGATAGTGTTTCTAGACTGGCCCTTAACTGCAGTTGCAAAGTCAAATGTGTTGACAGATGGGAGAATAAGAGAGTGAAGTGAGATCTCTCTGAGGGAAAGTAAAGCAGCTCCCAGACCCAGTTTTCTTATGTGGCTTTTCCTGTGTGTCTGGGTTTTTGTTCTCCTGTATTATGCATATTTCTGGGTTGGACTGGATTGGACACTAAGGCATGTGAGTTCTTTGGCACAAAAAACACAATGAAGGTCTGGGGCAATGATAACACTGTATCATTAGATCAGCAACAAGAGCATTCTTAACCACACTTACTTAGCTCTCCCATGCCCTCTCAGCTGTGCCTGAGTCATAGGTCACAAAACTTTAGCTGTCAGTGGTCATTCTGACAAGAGCAACATGTAAAGTCTTATTACTAACTTCTTTTGCCTATTATTTCTTTTAGTGCTACTCCCATTTGCTTACCCTCTTTCTTCAGAAATCCTGTACAGATCTTGTTTCCTTATCAGACAAGAAAAACAACAGCCTGGGTCTCTGTGCCTAAGTTAATCTCCTAGCCCTAAGCTTAGCTTGTAGAAGAGAAGGTTTAGAGGGAACATGAGAACTGCCATCAAATATTTGAAGGGCTGTCATGCAAAAAAGGGATTAGACTTATTCTGCTTTGCCCCAGGTGAGCCAGGACTAATGAGCGAAGATTCAGAAAAGCAGGATTAGGCTTGATAGAAAGGAACACTTCCTAACAATCGGGGCTGTGTAAAAATGGAATGGATTGCATCAGGAGGTAGTGAGCTCCTCATCATGGGAAGTATTCAAGCGGAGGTTAGATAATAATTTCTTAGAGATCCTGTAGAGGGGAATCCTGGTGAGATATTGATTTGACTAGAAGACCTCTGAGATCTATTCCAAATTGGAGATTCTATAAATATCAAGATATATGATAAGTTCAATTTAAAGTTTAATCTATCATCTTGAATGAAAATAAATTAATGAAAAGCATTTATTATATACTTAGTACTTGTGGTGCTGTGTCTTTAACACTACGGATATAGATACAAAAAGTGAGGAAGTCTCTGCCCTCAATGAGCTCATATTCTAAGAGGAGGATACCGCACACATAGAGGAATAGTGACCTGGGAAGGATGCTTTCATCTGAGAAGTCATTGGGATGGTTAAAGGAGCCTTGGAGGAACTGATTAAAATCCTTTCTGGAAGAAATTATATTGCATTTCCCAGAACAAAAGTGGAAATCAATATGGATAATAGTAACCTCCCCCCTCCCCCAAACACACGCTTCACTCTACCCCCATCCCTTCCACCTTCCTCTCCATTTAGGGCATGTGGCTGAAGTGTATGACTGGATATCATGTAAAACATGGTGAAGCATGATTTGGGGTCAGCTAGATACACTGGGCTATATGCTATAGGCTTTACTTACTCATCATCATAACAGCTTGGTCCCAACACTAGGGTTCTAAATGAGAACTCTAGGACGTGGTCTTTGGACAACTGTCTGTTTAGAGTGTGTAGCAACATGGAAGATGGTGACTGGTGAGAGTTTTCAAATGGATGTAAATTCTATCCTTTTAAATGTGTTTTAGCAAGTGGTTAAAAGTTACAGGGTGAGTAGTAGTTCCAGAGTAAGTAGATAGAAGTTACAGAGATATGCTTAAATTGACTAAAGATATAGTTGACAATAATACCTAGTTTTCTAAAGATGTATATGGACAGTTCCATCATAAAAATCCTATTCTGGGCCTTTACCATGAAGACATTTCTTAGTCATTATAAAAAGAATATAGGGGATCTTTTTTATGGTCTCAGAATTACCTTTTCCAAGCAAATACTTCTTATTTGGGGAGTGGGAGTAGATTTAATTCTGTCTGACTCACCTGAGAGATAAAGTGAGGAAATGCATTGGATGAGACTCCAGGCAGCCTTCCTTCCCATCTCTGTCACTAGCAGTAGTAGTCTCAGGTGCAATTGGGGGTTGTTGGAATAAAAACAAAACAGCAGTGGAAGCATAAAGAAAGATGAGAAGATATGAAAATTTTGAAAAACCATTCATGTTTCGTCTTTTGTGTAACAGAGTTAGTAGTGATTACATTATTTTCCAAATAAACGCACAAAATATAAGTTATAACTGATCAATGGTCAAGTCTACCAACGGTCTTAAGAAGCAAATATTGGCAGGCAAGCACATTGTTGGGAAGTCCAGCACATATCTGCAGGAATATGTGCATGTAATGACTTGTTTATGATATGATACTATATGGTTACATGATACAATATTGCATCATCAATATTTCAATGAAGGAACCCCCAAAAAATTTACAGTAAATTATTAAATTTAAAATGTGTTATTTTTTAAAAGACTTTTTTTTAAGTGATGCAAATTTTTTTAAAAACTGTTAAAAGGTTAAATAAAGTAGATTTCCAAGGGATCATTGAGTATTTTTTTTAAAGGGGCAGTAGGCCAAATAAGTTTGGAAACCTCTGCACTAGCAGAATCTGGTTTGGATAGCCTCAGGCTTTAACTACTTTCTCCATAATACTTTCTGTTGCTTTTCATTTCTCATTGCCACTGACCATAAGCTTGCTGACCAGAGTGATTTGGGCTTAAGATACCCTACCCCAGTCCACAATCAGAAACAGTGTCTGAGCTATACTGTGACATAAATATTCCAGGATAGATGGAGGAAGTAAGTGTTTTCTGAAGACAGGAGATCTCTGAAATCAGTTCAGGCCTGTGATCTTTAGCTACAGACCTTTAGAGATAGTAAGGATAGAAGGCATGCTATGGTCCTTGGGATCAGGACTGAACCACTGAACAAGAACAATGCAATTTCCTTTTATTTCCTCCTGTCACAAAGGAAAGAGTACCTGGAACTAAGGCAAACTGGCAAAGAGTGGGTTTTGGTAGAAAACATCAAACTGTGACTCAGCTTATCTGAGTTTCAAAGGTAATTTTCTTACTAGTGGTGCATTGTGGTGTAATGGAAAGAAATAAATTTGGAGCAGTATGAATCTGGAATCAGGAAAACTCAACTTTGTGAGTTCAAATCTGTCCTTAGACATTTACTAGCTGTGTGACCCTGGCCAAGTCATTTAACCTCTGTTTGCTTCAGTTCTCCCAATGGTAAAATGGGGATAATAATAGCCCTTACCTCTCGCAATTGTTGGGAGGAACAAATGAAATAATATCTCTAAAGAACTTAGTATGGGCTGGTTCCCTTCCCCCTTCCCCCTTCCCCAGGTTCAAATCCCAGCTCTTCTATTTATTATCTCTGTGACCTTAGGCAAATGACTTAATCTCTTTGGCCTCAGGTTCCTAATCTGTAAAATGAGGAAGTTAGACTTTAAGGCTGCTTCCAGCTCTAGATTTATGATCCTAGCATTTCTCAAACTCCTCCTAGTCCATTTTTTGGGGGGAAAAAAGCAATGTTTAGAGTCAAACAAAGTCCATATAAATGTTGCCCAAACCAGATGGGCCATGATGCTAACTGGGCACTCCCACGGCCTCACTGTTCAACCTTGAATGAGTGTGTAAACCTCCCTGGACCTCAGTTTCCCCATCTACCAAATGAGAAGGTTGGACTACATGACTTCTAAGCTGATGTTTCTTCCATGTTAGGTAGAAAAGTGGATAGAGCACTGGGTCGGAGAGTCAGGTAGAGAGATCCGAGCTCAAATTCAGTCTTGGACATTTACTCACTGTATGACCCTGAGCGAATCACTTAAAGACAGTGATCAGAATCACTGTCTACCTCAGTTCCCTCCTCCATTACCTCCTGGGGTAGTTGTGAAGATCAAATGAGAGAACTTTTGTAATGTACTTAGCAAAGCACTTGGCACATTGTAGGTCATTATAATGTTCATTTCCTTCCTTCTATGCCCCTCTTTATGTTTAACATTTTATGATTCTCCAAAAATTCAAAAATGACCTTGCTACAATTGACCTCCAGAAGAGGAACAGTATTAAAGAAAAATAGAGAGACACTTCCTTGCTTAAGTAACAGCCAAGAAAATGTGGGTTTTCCTGGTTCTTTAGTAATTGGTTATCATTTCTGTTTTCCTGAGTCTAAAAATTCTTGACTAGAACACTGGCAAATGCAAATTCCATTAGGCATAGATGATTTATGTAAAGTGACAGATGAGATAAATGTGTTATCAGTTTATTATTATAATGCCACCTCCTCTCCCTTCTCTCTAGTTAGGACCTGGCAAGTTTCCTGGTAAAAATTCCAAACATCCAAAAACTTTATAGAATTTTATTAAAAATGTCATTTATTAACGTTTGCTCAAGGCTAAAACTTGACAGCATCTCAGCTAGTAGAAACATGTTTTGATCAGTTTGGTTATTGTTTTGTTGTTGTTTTTCAGATGTGTTGATCATCCAGTTATTTGACTTTAAAGATAATTAAATTTAAAGTGGTTTCAGGTATATATGTATATACATATAATGGTATATATATATACATATACACACACATATATATTTATAAAGGTATATATATATATACATATAATGAACATGCAAGTTTCAGTTTAAAGGAACATATGAGGGGGAATAAAATAAAATGAACCTAGAAAGATAGTTGGAAGCCAAATTATGAAGGGCTTTAATTTCTAAGCTTAGGGGTTTCTCTTTTAATCAAGAGGTGATAGGGATTTTGAGGATGGGAGTAGCATGATCAGATTTGTACTTTATGAAAACTATTTTGGTGGCTATACAAAGGATAGATTGGATAAGGAAGAGCTTGGAGGCATTTAGAATAGAACTTAAGGCCAGAGGTGATATAAGCCTGACCTGTGTTGGTGCCCATGTGAAAAGACAGAAGGAAAGTGATGGAAAAGATGCTGTACTGATTGAATCAACAAACCTCAACATTTGATTGGATGAGGGAGAGGAAAGAACCAAAGATAATTCTGAGGTTTTACACCTCGTTAACTGAAAAGATGGTGGCTTACTCAATAGCATGGGGAAGTCTGGAATTGAGACAGGCTTAGTGAGGAAGGTAATGAATTCACTTTTGGACATAGCAAGTTTGGACTTCATCTTAGTCCCAGTTAGAAATCCCACCATTTACTGGGAGACTTCCCCAATCCCTCTTAATTCTAGTGACTTTACTCTATTAATTATTTCCTACTTGTCCTGTATATATAGTTTGATTTTTGTGTGTGTGTTGTTTCTCCCATTAGACTATAAACTCTTTGAGGGTGAGGACTATCCTTTGTTTTTTTGTTTGTTTGTTTGTTTTTTGTTTTTCGTTTTTGTATCCCTAGGGCTCAGAATAGTCCCTGGCACAATACTTTGTTGTTCAGTCATTTTAGTCATGTCCAATTCTTCATGATCCCATTTGGGTTTTTCTTGGGAAAAGAGGCTGGAGCAGTTTTCCATTTCCTTCTCCAGCTCATTTTACAGATGAGGAAACTGAGGCAAACAGGGTTAAGTGATTTGCCCAGGGTCAGACACCTAGGAAGTATCTGAGGCCAGATTTGAATTCAGATCTTCTGACTCCAGGACCAGAGCTGCCTAGCTGCCCCTACAGTAGATGCTTTAAAACGTGAAATGATTGATTGAGTTTCTATTGAGATATACAGATAGAGATGTCTAGCAGGCAGGTGGTTGGTATAGTCTGAACAAAAGACTATATTTTTACCTGTTTGGGGATGGCCCTAAGTTGCCCTCTGATGTCTCATCATGGCATGGAGGTGACTTTTTGTTCTAGAAGGCTGTGTTAGTGGAGTGCAGACTCTGAAAGAGGATAGGTGAGCCCACCCTAATTTAGAGAAGCTCATCCTTGAGTTAGTTTCAGGGTAATTAACATTTTAGCCAGGGTAGCTCTGAAAGACCACCCACTAATTCACACAGGAGTTTTGATCTATACTCAGAGAAGCTTTGCCCACACGAAGAAGTCCTAAAGCCCTGAAGCATTGAAATAGGAGGCTACGATTTTCCTCATGACTCCTAAAGTTAAAGTTACCCTGAACTGAGCTGGGGGCTTTTTCTTTCCAAGCTCTTCCAACACACACCCATAAGACATCGTGACTCTACTTTCTCTTCCCCATTCTAGCAGAAATATAATCCAATGCCTATCAGAATGCTTGACAATGGTGATTATAACCCTTTGTATCATTGGAGAAACTCTTGTTCATTACCCCAGGAAAGTTTCTTGGAAGATATACCTTTCCTGGCAGCTGTCACAAAACATACACCTTTCTTCCCCATTACCAAGGCCTTGGTTACATTCACTCTGAAACAGATGCTCTTTTCTATTTATTTTTTTTTTTTTGTCATGGACTCCTTTGGCTATCTAGTAAAACCTACGGACCTCCAGAATGTTTTAAAATTTATAAAATAAAATATATAGATTACAAAGGAAATAAATCATGTTGAAATACAAGAACATGTGTATGTATATACATATATATGTATGTATGTGTATATATATATATATACACACATATATATTTAAAGCATGTTCAATGACGTCGGGTCAGGGACCCCCATGCTATATCATCTCACTTTCTGTCTGTCTGCCCCAGAAGGTCATAATAATTGTTCTATGGCTGAAATGCTGCCTTGGATTTGTGAGCTCTGGGATGGTCTGAGAAATAGGGAGAGTGGATCATTTCAGAGTAGTTAGGAAAGCTGGTTTCCCAAAGATATTTCTGAGACTCAGCTCACTTATACCTCACTTATGATATCATACCATTTGAATAACAGTTATTTGGTTTTGTTGCCTTTTCAAAATAATAGTGGGGGAGCAGACAGGGAGAGGGATACTTTAAGTCTTATTAGTCATTTATATACTTCAATGTAAATGTTTATAATATCCTTTCCTAAGCAAGCTTCAATGGGGAGAGATAGAGATGAGAGTGGAAAAATCAAGGGCACCCAAGAGGAATGAGAGATGTACTGAGAAATGTTTAAAGAGATCTTTCACTCCTCAGATTTCCCTAAAGCACTTCCCTGGATCTTTCCTTCACCTCTTATACACTCTTCATATATATATATACTTATACTTATATACACATCAGATCCCCCTACTCTACTTTCAGTAGCAATAAGCCAAAGACTGTCTTGTTTTTCTTAGCACATAAAACAGAATCTTGCAAATGGTAGAAACTTAATACACATCTATGAAATTAAATTGAATTATCATGACAGAGAAAGAGACCCCAAAGGACCTAAAGATAACACTTACCTTCACAATTTCGCATAAGGCCAATCCAAAGCAGGGTATTTTTTTTTCTTAAAGAATACAACCTTATAAATAAATGCAAAGCAAAATAGTTACTCACACTTTTTAAAATCAACCTACACTCCTACAGGAAGTCCATAGGTAGTGAAATAAATGAAATTTATTTTCTTAATCCATCTCACAATGCATGTAATTATTCCCAGTGGCCAAGTGGGTATCAGTTTGTAAAACTTCAAATTACCATTAGGGTGTATGTATGTATGAGTGTGTATAACTTCTACTTGTCTCCAGAGACTTTTTATAAGTAATTAAGTCCACAGTAGAATTCGGAAATATTTATCATTCTTTTTTTACCAGCCAAGACCACAATTTCATGAGGGTCCCTGGTCATGCTGTCTTTATTCTTGGCTTCACTCACTCTCTAGATCTCTCCACCTCCACACCAGCAGCCTTGACTTCCCTTCTTCCCTCACCCTCCTTTCCAGCTCCCCTTTATCTGCTGAGTGCCCCCATTAGAAGGTAAGCTCTTTGAGAGTAGAGATTCTTTTATTTCCTTTCTTTATATCCCCTCCTGCATAGCACAATTTCTAGCACATAAGTGCCTAATGAATATTCTAGCTGTCTAACACCGAAGATTATAGTTAATTTCAATATAAAACTATGTTATTTTGTTATTTTGTTTTTTATTATAAGCTTTCAGTCTCCATTCTGATTTAGTAGTTTTAAGTACAATAATCCCAGGACACCATCATCATGTTAGACTCACTTGGCAATCTCCATCACAAAAACCATTCCTGGCTCCATCCTAGTTTTAAAAACAACTCATCTTTCAATCAGACTTCATAGTGCATTTTCCTGACTGGTATTTGTGGAACATAATTCAGGACAGTGACCCTCAGAACAGGCCAGCAGGCTTATGATGCCTCAGGGAGTGATAAAAGCAGCCAGGGCTAGGATATGAATCCTGAAAGTGAAGGCTTAGGACATTATGTGACAATTTTGGTAAATATTCTCTCCTAGGAGCATTAGCTGGTATAGCATGGATTCTTACAAACAGCCACATTTGTTCTATTTATGCTTTACAGGTTTTTAATAAGTGCTATAAATCTTTCTCAAAGCATAATTCAAAGAGAATTCTATCCACCAACCAGTGCATGAGTGATTTAAAACACATGAAGGCATCTGCCCAGTTTTCTAGTAAAAAGTTTTGAAGTCACATAATACTTTTTCTACTTGGCAAAATGGGTTGCTATAACCAATCCATTCTATTTGAACTTGTAACTATAGTACATTTGATTCTTGTCTTTCTATAGGTGAGTAGCATGAATGCAGTAAAAAGTTCCCTACTTGGAATCAGAAAATCTGGGTTGAAAAACAGCCCTACTGCTTACTTTATGACCTTGGGCAAGTCATTTAAACTGTCTAGGCCTCAGTGTCCTCATCTAGTTGTACTAGATGGCTTTTAGGGTCTCTTCCAGCTCTCAAGTAGGGCTCCATCAACATCATCAGATTAATGACTAACACAATGAACAAAATGGGTGAAAGTTTCCAGGTTTTTTCTTGATATGATATTTGAATAGACTAATTTCTCTACTTTAAGTAAGTTGTTAAAGTCTATGTCTCCATACAACTAAACAAGCTTTTGAATAGTGAAAAACCCAGTCAAAACATTTCTTTGGCTAACCAAACAAATGAAAAATCAATCCAATACAAACTAATTTTTCCTCTAAATTCAATCAAACAGGTTAACAGCATGTAGTCACAGCATGAGAAATTATCCTCCTAACATCCACCAAAGCCATACCTTCCCAGATAAATACAAAAGCATCTGCTCAAAAGTCATCTCCTCCAGTGGGTAGGTCCTCTACTCTCTGCTCTCTGTCAAGGTTTATCTAAAATAAATTGTTTCTCATCTTCTCTCTTTCTCCAATTTACCTTTTAGTCATGCTGCTGTAGGGAGACAGTGAAATTTGTCACTGAGCCGGCTACACGCATCAAGGAGGTAGTTTGCTCCTGATAAATACAAACAACAAATGTGGAGATGTGGGCCGTGAGGGTGAAAGACGGCTTTGCTTCCTTCATTTGGGTTTTGCTCTAGCTTAAATTCATTCATATACTAAACTGGAGCTTTTTAAAAAGAGAAGTGAGCTTGGTAAACCAACTTCCATAAGGTTCCTATAAAGTTTAAAAAACATTTGGCAGACTCTCCTGAAATGGATTTAAGGGGTTGGTTCAGAATTCCCCAAGAGGGATTAAGTGGGTGTTTTAAGGAATTTCTATCCCCAAGTCAAATAGCTGGGGCAATGGACTGCGATTCAGCCAAAGACACTGATGGTTAAAAGTAAAGAGGGGAATTGCCAGGAGAGAATTCTAAATGGCTTTTGTTCTGCAGCACCTCCATCAGCTGTGGTGGCTCACCTATGGCCAAGGGCCTTTAGGGTCATTACACCCTCAAAGACCTAAAGAACTAAGAAGCTGACTGAAAACCAGACCCTGGTAACAGGGAAAAGCTGATGACTATCTGCTCAGCAGAACTGTCCAACAGGGATGCGAACAATGACCAACAGAAAATTACACACCTAGTGGAGGCTAAGAGACCAGGGTAATGACATCACAAGAGGACATCAGCAGTTTTGAAGCCTTGGAGGTGTTAGCTTCCATGGCTTTCTTGGGCCTCCATTCTACATGAGTTCCTTCCTCACGTAGTCTTGACACTTAGATGTCTTCATAGCTTTTCCCTAGACACGAGTTTTATGTCTCTATCCTCCATACGTGGATATATCTTATGTGCATATGAGAGAATACGCTTTGGCCATCCTATTTGCTAAGCTATTTGATTAAACATTTTTCATTTAAAATAACATGTCCAAAAATGTGTCATTGGGCTGGCTTGTAAGAATCATCACATCAGTGGGGACCTGGGAACCGTGGCTCTGAATAGGTACTGACCACAGAGTGCCTTAAAATTGGGGTCGTTTTTCTGGAGGGCCCATCACATACACCTGGTGTCCTCTCTCCTGTCTCCTGTCTGCTGCCCCACATCCCTCCTCTCTCCTCCAGCCAATTTCTTCTTAAGACAGAGCTAGGAAAAGTTCAGAAGCTCATCTTTACCAGACAGAAGCTCATCTCGCAGCTTTTCATCTCTACTCCCCAGAAGCTCCATAAAAGGGCATGGGGTAGAATTTCACAGGAAGTCTCTTTCAAAGCAGATCTCATTGTACAACCAGGGGTCCCCAGCTCTGTTCTTGCTCTGACACCATCTGATTAATTTACTCTCTTACTCCCCGGCATGCAGACCTTGAAATCCCCTGTGATGTTAAATTGTCTCTACCCAGATGATTAGCCTCATCTCTCTCCTGAGCTTCTGGCTTGCTAAACATCTGGATGGCCTATAAACAGGTCCAAATCAACATATCAAAATGAACTCATTATCCTCCACCCCCCAAAAAAAACCACTTTCTCTAACTTCCCTGTTTCTGAGAAGGGCAGCAAGCATGGTCCTTCCAGTCACTCAAGGCTGTTAGCTGGCATTGTGATAGAGGGCCGGACCTGGAGTCAGGGAAGTCCGGGTTCAAATCCAACTTTGGATGCTCCTTGGCAGTGTGATCTCATCATCACTTAACCTCTGTCTGCCTCCACCATAAAATGAGCGTAATCACACAGCCCATACCTCCCAGGATTAATGGGAGGATCAAGTGAGAAAATATCTGTGAAGCATCTAGTACAGTTCCTGGCCTATAGTACGCCTCTATACATGCTTGTTCCCTTGCTCTACCCCTGCCAAATTCACAGGTTGGGAGTCGCGTCCTCCTCTTTCCTCTGCCTCATGGTTTCCAAGTTCTGTTGACACTACCGCCACAACATTTCTCCCACAATCCCTTTCCTGCCACTCACACAATCACCAGCCTCGTTCTTGTCTTCATTGTCTTTCACCAGGACTGCTGCACACTTGCAATAATGCACTAATTGCTTTCCCTGCCTCCTGGCTCTGCTCTTTCCAAGTAGGCCTCATATAACTGCCAAAGTGTTGTTGTGTTTGTCCTTCATTTTAGAAGAGGACCATGACATTAGGGAAATGACAACATGACTTGCAGTTGACTTTGATACAAGTGAGGAAGGGCTGTGCAAGGTCACCAGCCTCACTGTCTCCTTCAGAGCCAGCTGGGTCCAGTGACCAGATATTCATCAGGATGACTGGAGATGGCCCAGCATGCAATGGGAAACTCTGGCCCTTCTAGGCTAAGGCGTTTGCAGGTTCTCCTTTTGAGTGAGATAATAACCATTCAATGAATAGGCCTCTTTAAGAAAAAATCAAACTGGGAGGAGAAGACCCTCAGGGTTTCTGGTGAAAAGAGGAAAGTTACCATTGACCTTCACTCTGTGTCAGCAGGGCTCAAAGTACAGCCATGGTGCTTGGGCAGGGACCTATTGTGGTCCAAATCTATGAGGTCCAGAGTGAGATGGCTTTAACTGCCGAATGTATATTGTTAAGAGGTTTGAGCATGAGCCTCTCCTACTCAAGAAGTTTTAATGGGTCCCCTATTGCCTCTAGGATAAAATGCAAATTTTTATTTGGTATTTTAAGCCTCCACAATATGATTTTCTTTCCAGACTGCTTTCATATTGCTGTCCTTCACACATTGTACATGACAACCAAACTGGTCCACTTGCCATGTCCCATAGATGATATTCCATTTCCCACCACTATTCCTTTACATATGCTCTCCTTCCTCTGCTCTGCTTCTTCACAACCCAAGATAAGGCCATATCCTATGCAACATTTTTCCTGATCTACCCAGTTGTTAAGTCTCTACCCCTCCCTGCAAATTACTCTGAATACATATATTAATTTCCAATCGAGTCGCAGGACCTCACCAGCTTTGTAAGCCTGGACAGGCCACTTAGGTCCTGTCTGCCTTGGTTTCCTCATGTGCAAAATAGCATCTACCTCACAGGCTTAGTTTGAGCATCAACTGAAATATCTGTAGAATGCTGTGCAAATCTTAAAGCACCGTATGAATTCTGTCAATGACTATAATTGTAGCTATAGTCAGGAAGATCTAAGTTCATGTGACCTCAGCCACTTACTAGCTGTGTGACCCTGGGCAAGTCATTTGACCTCTACTCTCCTGAGTATCCTCATCTGTAAGATGGGGATGAGATGACACCTCCTCCCAGGATGGTTGTAAAGACCCAGTGAGATGCTTGTAAAGTGCTTTGCACGATGTCTGACACACACTAGGCACTCGTCTCTTCTTCCTTTGTAGCCATGTGGTTTTTTCCTCATAGAATACAAACTCTGTGAAGATTATTTCAGCTTTCATTTTCATGTCTCCAGAACCCAGCTCAGTGGCCTGGCCCATAACAGATGGTCAATAAATTATAGTTGAATTGAAATCCTCTCACTACAGACTCATTCCCCAGTTATACTCACTCACTCACCATCAATCTTATTAAAACATACAACCAAAGACAGAAAATCCATCTTTCCAAACTTCCTGGATCCACACTTCCAGGCTACTCTCCTTTCAAATCTCCAACACAGCCCAGAGTCTACATTCTAACAAGGTCTTGTAAATGGACCTGCCCCTTAATCTCCCCAGGGAACAGTTTCTCTTCCTTTCTCTTTTTTTCCTTCAGTGCTATGATGTCCCAAACTCCTGACCCTTTTAACCAGTTCACTCTTTATCATCCCTACCACCAGAAGGCAGGCAAGCAAAAGAAAATAAAAGAACTGAAACTCAAATTAGGCATCACGTCACGCCTTAGCAGCTCCTGCAAAGACAAGGTAGGTAAAAACCATGAGGAGGATGCTTGTCCTCAGTAAAGGTAATTGAGAGGTAGCCCTATCAGGGTTGGGCAGAGTTCCAGATGATAGACAGACAAGCTTGTAACAGCTGTCTTTTGTCAGTGAGACAAGTAGGAAAAAGTGATGAGTTAAGAGTACCAAGAAAAAGACATTCAAAAGCTCTCAATAAGCCAGGGTCCAGTAAAATACAGAATGCCACGGGAAGGTCATCATGTGGTTCCAGTGAAGTGTACCCAGGCACAAGGATTTTCTTTTTTCAACCTCTCAATCTTCTCCCTCATGCACTTTTTAGCCAGGTTGACCTATGTAAAAATTTCTCTCCTCCACCTACATGCCATCACTCATCATCTACCCAAGGGTTCCCAAAGTGGGTGATATGCCCCCTGGGGGGTGCTGGAGCAATCCAGGTTGGTGGTAGAAGCCTTTGGTGCAACAGGCAGGAGGGAGGGGGCTTGAATAAAAATAAAGGGAGCATAAGGAAAGAAGAGAAGAGAAGAAAATTCTGAAAAACCATCTGTACATGTTTCATTTGTTGTGTCACAGAGTTAAAGCTGTAGTGATTACTTACTATTCAAATAAGCACACAAAATGCAAATCATAACCGATTAGTGGTCGAGTCCACCAACAGGTCTTAAGAAGCAAGTGTTAGCAGGAGACCATGTCTGCACATTGTCAGGAAGTCCAGCATGCTTTGGCAGGAATATGTGCATGTAATGACTTGTTTACAGTATGATACTGTACAGTTACATAATGCAAAATTGCATCACCGAAATCTCAATGCAGGAAAAAATGCACAAATTTATAATAAATTATTCAATTTAAGATGTATCATTCAAAAAATTTTATATTTTTCTTTTTTTTTCTGAAGGGGGCTGTAGGCCAAATAAGTTTGGGAACCTCTGCTCTACCCTCTACCTGAAATATTCTCCCTTTTCAACTTTACCTTTTGGAATCCCTAGCTTCATTCAAACTCAGGTACCACCTCTGACACAAGGACTTTCATCCTTCCAGTCCCCGGTTGTCAGCCTCCCAATGGCACCATCCTCAACCACAAATACAAATTATTTTGAATTTACTTTGAATATGGTTTGCATTTACTTGTCTGTGTATATGCTAATAAAATGTAAGGCCTTAATGGCAGTGATTACTTTCATTTTGAATTTATTACATACTTGAAAAAGAAATTTACATGATAATTTTGCTGTATATTTGAAATGAATAGCAAGTTGTGCATAGCAGATTTGCAGTTTCATGTGCAATCATCTTTTTTATTGTACTATGTTATGGAAATACTTGTTTTATTCCATAAATTAAAAATAAAATAAATTTAAAAATAAAACTAAACCAAACAAAAAAAAAAAGCAAGCTGTATGTAATAAGGATTTATCATTTCACATATAATCTACCTTTTCTGTCCCTTTCTGGATATGGAAAAGTTTGATATTCATTAAATTCAGAATAAATTTAAAAAAGACCAAGTGAATTTCCTATCAATAACAAGACAACATATGATGCTGTTGAAAATAGATCATAAGATCATGGATTTAGAACTTGAAGGAATCCCAACTGGAGGATATCAAGTATGACCCCATCATTTTACATAGAAGGAAACTGAGACCCAGAGAAAAAGAAATTAATTCCTCAAAGACATACAGGAATTCAAACCTAGGTATACTGTTTCCAAATTCATTGATTCAACAAACATTTATTAAATACCTATTATGTTCTGGCATTGGAAATACAAAGAAGAAGAAAAAAGATAGTCACTGCCCTGAAGGCACTTATAGTTTATAGAAAGAGGAAACACAGTACTCTTTCTATTATTTTATGGATGATTAGCTTTAAAATAGAAAAGCATAGTACAATCAGGAACACCATCCCTATGGTCTCAACCAAACCACTTTCCAGCCTCTAGAGACATAAAATTCCAAGTCCAGCTGCATCTAGGTCCCTGGGCCCAGCTTTTACATGCAGCTATCCCAACCCACAAAAGAAAAGCAGGATATCCTGGGCTAATAATGTGGTCTTCACATTACCACAAAAACTTCTGCATCTTGATCTTGGGTCGCCGTGGCTGGATCACCACAGGAATAACACCACTATAAATACAGCTGCCAATGTGAAAGAGGTGAAGTCTGCTCAACATAGGGTACACCTTCTTGGAGCCAAAAATCTTTCCTTGTCAGGCACTGGGACTGAGATGAATACCTGCACAAGCTTTCTGCCCTAATTATAAAAAATCCTGGCATCAAATTAAGTCATAGAAAATCATCATTTTCTCAAACCTCCAAGAATACACTGGAGCATAGACCAGGGAGAAAGTACCTATCAGCAATGGCCATCTTATTCTCCTTTCCTCCCACTGCTTAGATGCTGAGCTCTTTAGGAGCAAGGACTGTTGAGACTTGTTTGTTTTACCTTTATTCATCTTTCCAGTATTTATTTAGTACATTGCCTGGTGCATAGTAAATGCTTAATAAATGCTTTTGTTGACTTGGCTCCATCTTCTTCCCAGTCCTTTGGGAATAAGAAGTCCTTTTGGAAGACTTGCCATCTGAAAACTCCTGTACTTTGTGAATACCTTCTCAGAGAAGTAGAGCTTCTTGGGGCAGCAAGGTGGCGCTATCGAATAGAGTATAAGCCCTGGAGTCACGAGGACTTGAGTTCAAATTCGACCTTAGACACATGACACTTACTATGTGACCTTGGGCAAGTCACTTAACCCGATTGCTTTGCCTCACCCCTCCAAAAAAAGAAAAAAATAAAGAAATAGAGCTTCTCTGATGCCAAAGATTTATGGTATTATAGAAAATGAGATAAGCTCCTTACAAGACCATCTGTAACTTTTCCCATTAGTTCAATATCTTTCTCTCTTTGAGATGTCTCAAAAATCAGTTGCTCAGTTTTCACAATGTTGTTGCCTCCAGCACAGATTCCTTCTGTGTATACTTGGTGTGGAACAGCTGTTCTTTCCTGTCTTCATTTCCTTTAGTGCCACTCCTGCTTCCTTATATAGCACATCTGGCGCTGAGGTGTCGGGGTCCAAATGTGGTTTTCCACTGTCGTTATTGATGGAAATTATTTTGTTGTTAGAAGTGTTAACAAATCTGCTCCATGTTTCACCTGCCTAGTACTCCTTCCAATTTCATCAGAAAAAATGCCATGGTTGATTTGTTCTAGCATCACATTTGCTGCAGTCCTGCTTTTACCCTCAGCTACTCTTAACCACTTTTCAATCTGATATTACTCATGATTTCTGTTTCAAGTAAGTTTCTATGCTAAATCAGTGTAGCTACTGGCTATAGTTTCTCTCTGCTTGGTGAGAAGATCTGTTTTCTTGTTAAGACAATTTCTGAGTTGTTTGGGTCTTCTTGTAACAATACATGGTGGGCTGAGAGATTAGATTGCTACTTTGCAATCTGCCCTGTCTCTATTCCCTAAGGGCCACTGGGCTTTGCCATCTTCCCTGCAGCTGCACCCTCCTCTATATCTTTTCTTTCCCTAGTAAAATGTGACATCCTTGAGAGTTTGTATCCTCAACACTTAGTGCAGGCTTATTATGATAAATATTCAAGAAATAGTCATTCACTAACTCATTCCATTATTCATTCATCCATGTTACTTTGGTTCAGAAGAGTTTGGCAAATCGTTTATAGAATGATTCTACTCCTTCATTCTCTATAACAGATGTTAGCACATAAATTTCAATTATCTTCATGATGTTTCTTTCTCTTATGTTCATTATTTGCACTTCAAGACAAGATGATCAATTGCTTCTTGTTGTCTTTGAGTAAACTATTATTGGTTGCTTTAGTAGTGACTCCTCTTCTTTATTTGTCTCTCCAAGGAAAATGGGTGACCTATTCTTCTATTTAGCTATGAAGTCCTTAAATCTTTTGGTTTCAATTTTAGCAAAAATGTTAACATTTATATGGTTCAGTACTTCTAGTAATATATCAACTTGTTGGTCATTGAACAAGGATCTCACATTTAGTGTACCAAGCAGCTGAGTTAATGTTTATAAATTGTCTAAATTTGATTCTTGGCTCCCTCTTCTTCCATCCTGCCAACATCATAGCACAAGGGGTTACATAGGACTGAGGGCCATTTTGAAATTTTCTTTGCTCAACAGGTTCATCACTTGGGTCAATCTACTGCTCAAAAGCCTGTATAGAATTAGTTAGTCTGGTCTTTTGTCAGGATCAGACGTAAAGTATTATCAGTTTGGTCGAAATATCCAGACCTTACATTCTAGTGGCATAGGCTCAAAAAACTTGTCATTTTCAAGCTATAATAAGCCACTGGATTTGATCTTCTGTGGAGGATTAGTCCTTCATAGGGTGTAAAATACACACCATTAATTATGTTTAGGCAGAGATTCTTAAATTTGTTGTATCATAGTCCCTTTGCCAGTCAAGTGAAGCCTAAGGATCCTTTCTCAGAATAATGTTTACAAATGAATAAAATAGAATTGCAAAGGAAACCAATTATATTGAAACATAGTTATTAAGGCAGAATAAAACAAAAACATATCTTCACACTCCAAGTTAAGAACCCTTGCCCTATGGTTTTCTACCCTCACCCTTCCTATTCCCTCATCCTGTCTGTTCCTTGCTCTCCTCCTAAAGTTTCTGATCATCAGTACAGATAGGTGGTAGCAGTAGAGAAGTTGGGCTACAGCAGATGTTCTGCATATTTTTGCGTGTGATATGGACCCCTTTAGCAATCTGGTGGAAACTACGGATCCTTGCTCAGAATAATGTTGTTTTTTAAAATTTATAATGGAAGGAACAGTTAAATTTAAATTATAACTTGGTGAAAATAAAGTTGCCTTTTTCCCATCCAAGTTTATGAACACCCTGGAAATTACCCATGCACCTTGGAGGCTCACAGACCTCAAGTTAAAAACCCCTGAGTGAAGACATTGTCTCCATGAAGCTGGTTGGATTACAAACACCAGGGTGGATACCATATTAACCATTCACACAGAATGCTTTTTCAGATTAGTTGGTTTTGGCCACAAAGCAGAGATTAGGACCTTAATTCAGACACTGCACAAGAAAAATTCCAGAAAAGGGTCATGGACTATCTATTGCCCAGGATGAGCAGGAACAGGTTAATCAATCAATAAACAGGTACATGAGGTACAAAGGGAAACTCGAAGGCGGGGATAGAGAGAAACTTGAAAATAGAAGAGGCCCACAAGGGAAAGTAAAAGCCTCAGAGGCCTCAGTATGAAAGCTCTTTGTATCCACCATTCATGAAGCAGGAACTTGATGGAATCTAAGAATGTTAGAACTTGAAGTAATCTTAGAGATTGCTAAGTGTGGAGGGTTCTTAACCTGAGAGTTAGGAATTAAAAAAAAAACTCTTAAAATTTGTTTAAAACATCTAAAAAAAATTTAAACGATGAATTTAAAAACTTTTGACAATTGTATTTCAATGGACTTGGCCTCCCTTGTAGTTTTATGTGGTTTTTTTTTTTAAGCATTTAAAAACACTATTCTGAGAAGGGGTCCATAGTCCATGGACTTCCAAAGGGGTCCATGACACAAAAAAGTTAAGAAGATCTGACATAGTGCAACTTACTAAATTCACAGATGGGGAAACTGAGGCATAAACAAGGGAAATGACTTCACAAAGTTATAAATTCTCAAAGTTAGAAGAGATTTTAGAGACCATCCTCCAAACCTTACCTTAATGAGCATCCCTACTACAGCATAACCAATAGGTTTTCATATAGAATGATAAAATATTTCCAGTGAGAGGGGAGCAACTGCTTCTCAAGGAAGTCTGTTCTCCTTTTCAATAGCTCTAATTGTGAGGAACTTTTTCTTTATATCCAGCCCAAATTCTGTCTTCTAGGGCCAGGGCCAGGTAGAATAAATCAAAATGTTTTTCCATATGAAGCAGGGAAATATGATGCATAAAAGTGTGTGCAATATAAAAGTGTGTCCAAGCTGTAAGTTAGTGGAAGAAATATGACTACGGGCAAGCATATGGTTCCTCTCTATGAAGGGGAGGAAAAGAAGTTAAAATGAGGCATGGGGAAACAAAGAGGTATGGGCTTGCCCCCTGTGTGATCTGAGACAGCTTTGGTGGGGCTAGATAATAAATGATGATGATGATGATGATGATGGTGATGATGATGATGATGATGAAGAAGAAGAAGAAGAAGAAGAAGAAGAAGAAGAAGAAGAAGAAGAAGAAGAAGAAGAAGAAGAAGAAGAAGAAGAAGAAGAAGATAGTTGTAAAACTCTTAGCATAGGGTCTGGTGCTATATACTATACATGCTTATTCTTTCCCCTTCCCTTTTCCTCCATCGTTCCTAGAGGTTTCCAGGTCTAGCAGGTCTTATCTTTGGCCTCTTGCCCTTAAGGCTTTTCTTTGGAGCTGGTGGTCAAATGATCTGGACCATCCAGTTCTTTCTTGTTCAAAATGAATGATTAGGGTAAGTAGAGTCAGTTGGATAAAGTGACTAGTAAGTTGAGTTAGACTAAAAGAGAGAATTAGCCCCAAAGGGACCTGTACTCTAGTCCTTGGGCAATTGCAAGGATACACCTCTCTGCCTAAGGACCTTAAGTCAGGACAGCAAATTGGGAGAACATCCCAAAACCACAGAAGAGAAGCTTAAAGAAAAGTGATTATTTTTCTTGTTTTTTCCAAGTATCTGGGATGCAGTTACAATTGCCACTTGGAGCAATATGCAGAAGAACTATTGATGAAGCTTCCATGACAGAGTTGGAATTGCTTTTGGATTTTGGGTTGATGGCAATGTGGTATTTTATATAGTTCTTTTAAGAAGAAAGAAAGGGGGCGGCTAGGTGGCGAAGTGAATAGAGCACGGGCACTGGAGTCAGGAAGACCTGAGTTCAAATCCCACCTCAGACACTTAACACAAAACTAGCTGTGTGACCTTGGGCAAGTCACTTAACCCCAATTGCCCTACCTTACCCTGTCCAAAAATAAAAATAAAAATAAATACTAAAGAAGAAAGAAAGGAATATAGAAGGAAACAGTGGTGGGTGGACATTGAGCTAAATCAACCCTCTTCATTGATCCCATGCTATGACTAGAAGATAAAAGAGAGAAAGAGGGAAAGAAATGGACTCCAGCATGAAAGAAGTATTTGCTTTAGGGAGGTTCTAGTTTCAGAAATCAAATGAAATATATAGTCTCATGCTTGTGTTTCCTTTTATGCAACTCAAACTCTTTTCTAAGACACTCTTTTTTCTATACACTGGTATAGAAACATTTGATTGATTGATAGCTGTGAAGGAAGGAGTGGCCAGTAGGCGGGGGCACAAGCTAAGAGGTGTGATTGGTGTACATATAAACTTTTAACTGACATCATAAACCCAGAAAAACCTAATGCAAGGGGAGTAGCCATTGGAGATTGACAGGGGGCCCTGAAGACCCTCATTGAGAAAAGGTAGATTGTCCTAATCCCTAGAATAAACCCAGTGATTGTATCTGTTTTATTCTTGTTTGTTAATAAACTGGTTCTTTGTTTTATAAATTACAGCTTATAAGGATACCAAGTGAGTAGTAAGCATAAGTCTTAGAAAGAGGAGCTTAATTCAATTATTTCCAGTGTTTAAATCCTAGATGAAATCCAGGGTGGGAGGGGAAGCAGAGATGTCACCCCTGAATTATTATTGAGAGACCACAAAGAAAAATCCAGTTTATGTGAGCTGAGAGCTGAGATCCAAAGCCTTAGGTTTCATTCTTGAAAGACCTTCAAATCTTTGTTTAAGTCTACTCAAGGCAAAATATCCCCAAATCCTTCAACAATCATTACATATATATGTAGTAATATACATGCAATACATGTATATTACATACATATTCATAGTATGTATATGATATGATATGATAATGTGAGGTAATGTGAAATTCATGATGCAATATGAAATTATATAAGGTATCATGTAATATGATTCATGATACAATATAAGATATCTTGAGACTCTTCACTGAATGCTTTTCAGTTTATCAATATCCTTTCTAAGATGTGATTTCCAGAGCATAATAGTACTCCATATATGGTCCTATCAGAAAGGAATACAAGATGTCCCAAAATTCTTATGTTCAGCTTTGAGTTCCTAAAGTTTAATATCTTTATAAATAGGATGATTGCATTCCTTCTTCTAGACACTGTCTCTGTTAATTAAGTCGAACATCTCTTTGTTTATTTTTAGCTGCCCTATCACACATTTGGCATTTATTGAATTTGAAGCTTCGATGCTCTCCAAAGAACAACCCAAGTTCTTTTTCTTTAAGAGAAAGTGCTATTTAGCTACACTTCCCCTATTTTGTATTAGGCAGTTTTTTATCACTTGATATATTTTTATTTATTTTGTTGAATATGCCAAATAATATGTAAAAATTCTTTTTACATTCATTTAAATTTTTTTAAGTTTCAAATTTTCTTCCTTCTACTTGAGGAGGTAAGCAATTTGATATCAATCATACATGTGAGATCATGCAAAACATATTTCCATGTTAGCCATGTTGTAAAAGGAAACATAGACAAAAACACACAAAAGATAAAGTTTTAAAAGTATGCTTCAATTTGTATTCAGTTTATTAATTCTCTCTCAGAGAGGGTCCATTGAAATTGACTTGGATCATTGTCTTGATCAGAGTAGCTAAGTCATAATTGGTCATCCCTACAATATTATTATTACTGTGTGCAATGTTCTTCTGGTTTAGCTCACTACGCTTTGCATCAGTTCATATAAGTCTTCACAGGTATTTTTTTTCCTGAAACCATCCTTCTCATCATTTCTTATAGAACAATAGTATTCCATCACAATCATATACCACAGCTTGTTCAGCCATTTTTCTGGACATCCCCTTGATTTCTAATTCTTTGCCACCACAAAAGAAGCTGCTACAAATATTTTTGTACAAATACATCCTTTCCCTTTTTATTTTGATCTCTTTAAAATACAGACCTAGTAGTGGTATCACCTGGTTAAAGAGTATGCACAGGTTTATACCCCTTTGGGCTTAGTTTCAAATTGTTCTGCAAAGTAGTTGGATTGGTTCACAACTCTACCAATAGTGCATTAGTGTCCCTATTTTTCCATGTCCCCTCCGACATTTGTCATTTCTCTTTTCTGTCATCTCAGCCATTCTGATAGGTGTGAGGTGTTATCTCAGAATTCTTTTTATTTGCATTTCTCTAGTCAGTAGTGATTTAGAGTATTTTTTCATGTGACTATTGATAGCTTTGATTTCTCCTTCTGAAAACTTCTTGTTTATATCCTTTGACATTTACCAAATGGGGAATGGCTCTTATTTTTATAAATTTGTTTCTGTTCCCTACATATTTGAGAAATGAAGCCTTTATCAGAGAAATTTACTGTAAAACTTCCCCCCTAGTTTCCTGTTTTCCTTTAATTTTTGACTGTATTAGTTTTGTTTGTGGAAAAGCTTTTTAATTTACTTCCCATGACCCTCTCTATCTGTTGTTCAGTAATAAACTCTTCCCTTAGCCATTGATCTGAGAGGTACATTTTCCCATACTCCCCCAATTTACTTATGATATCACCCTTTATTTCTAAGTCATTTATCCATTTTAAACTTATGTTGATATACTATGTGAGATACCTAGTTTGTTGATATACTATGTGAGATACCTAGTTCTGCATTTCAATTTTTTTGTAAAATGGTGAATTCTTAGCCCCAACGCTTGTATCTTTGGCTTTATCAAGTACTAGATTATTGTGGTCATTTACTACTATGTATTGTGTACCTAATCTATTCCAACACTATTTCTTCGACAATACCAGATTGTTTTGATAATTAATGTTTTGCAATATAGTTTGAAATCAGGTACTGCTATACTCTCTTTCTTCATATTTTTTCCTATTAATTGCCTCAATATTCTTGACCTCTTGTTCTTCCAGATGAATTTTGTTATTATTTTTTCTAGCTCTATAAAATAATTCTTTGCTAGCTAATTCATTGTTATGGCATTAAATAAATAAATTAAACTAAGTAGAATTGTCATTTTTATTATATTGGCTTGGTCTGTCTGTGAGCATTTAAAATTTCTCCAGTTGTTTAGCTCTGTCTTTATTTGTGTGAAATGTGTTTTATAATAGTGTTTATCTAGTCATTGTGCTTATCTTGGTAGGGAGACTCCCAAGAATTTTATATTGTATACAGTTATTTTAAATGGAGTTTCTCTTTCTATATTTTCTTGCTGGATTTTGTTACTATACAGAAATGCATACAGAAATGGCATATAGGAATAGTAATATACAGTAATGCTGCTTATTTATGTGGGCTTATATTAAATCCTGAAACTTTGCTAAAGTTGTTAATTATTTCAATTAGTTTTTAAGCTGATCCTCTAGGATTCTCTAAGTATAATATCATATCATCTGCAAAGAGTAGTAGTTTTGCTTCCTCATTGCCTATTTTTATTCTTTCAATGTCTTTTTCATGTCTTATTGCTATAGCTAGCATTTGGAGTAGAATACTGAATAATAATGGTGATAGTGTACATCCTTACTCTACTCTTGATCATATTGGGAAGGCTTTAAGTTTATCCTCATTACAGATAATGCTTTTTCTTGGTTTTAGGAAGATACTACTCATCATTTTAAGAAAGGCTTCATTTATCCTGTGGTTTTTAATAGGAATGGGTGTTGTATTTTGTCAAAGGCCTTTTCCACATCTATTGATGTAAAGATATGATTTTTGTTAGTTTTGTTATTGATATGACCAGTTATACTGATAGTTTTCCTAATATTGAACTAGCCCTGAATTCCGGTATAAATCCTACCTGGTCAGAGTGTATGATCTTTGTAATATATTTCTGTAATCTCCTTGCTAGCATTTTATTAAAATTTTTTGCATTGATATTCATTAGGGAAATGTCTATAGTTTTTTTTTTTTTTCTGTTTTTGCTCTCCCTGGTTTAGGTATCAAAACCATGTTTATATCATAAAAGAAATGTAGTAGGACTCCTTCTTTACCTATTTTTTTTCAAACAGCATATATAGCATAAAGATTAATTGCTCCCTAAATGTTTATTCATTTGGTCCTGGGGATTTTTTCTTACAGAGCTCTTTGATGACTTGTCCAATTACTTTTTTCTAAGATTGGATTATTTAAGTACTTTATTTCCTCTTCTGTTAATCTGGGCAGCTTATGTTTTTGTAAATATTCATCCATTTCACTTAGGTTGTCAGTGTTACCGGCATATAATTGGGCAAAGTAACTCCTAATAATTACTTTAATTTCTTCTTCATTGGTGGTACATGCATCCTTTTCATTTTTTATTATAGTAATTTAGTTTTCTTCTTTCTTTTTTAAAAATCAAATCAATACAATGGTTTATCTATTTTATTCAATTTTTTTCATAAAACCAACTTCTAGTTTTATTGATTAGTTCAGTTGGGTGGGAGGAATATTTTCAATTTCATTAATCTCTCCTTTGATTTTCAAGATTTCCATTTTGGTGCTTAACTGGGGATTTAAAATTTGTTCATTTGCTAGGTTATCTTCTTGTTCTTGCAGGCCTAATTCATTGATCTACTCTTCATTTTGTTTATGTATACATTGAAAGATATAAATTTTCCTTTAAATACCACTTTGGCAGCATCCCACAAATTTTGAAATGTTGTCTCATTGTTGTCACTTTCTTTAGTGAAATTATTGATTATTTCTATGATTTGTCCTTTCACTCACTCATTCTTTAGGATTAGATTATTTAGTTGTGGTTTTTGTTGTTGTTGTTTTTTTTTTTTTTTTGCTTTTTGGAGGGCAGTTGGGGTTAAGTGACTTGCCCAAGGTCACATGGCTAGTTTTGTGTTAAGTGTCTGAGGCCAGATTTGAACTCAGGTCCTCCTGACTCCAGTGCCAGTGCTCTATTTACTGTGCCACCTAGCTGCCCCTAGATTATTTAGCTTCCAATAATTTTTAATCTGTGTTTACACAGTCCTATATGGAATGTAATTTTTGTTGTATTATGGTCTGGAAAGTATAATTTTAGTGTTTCTGCTTTTCTGTGTCTGTTTGTAAAGTTTTTATGCCTTAATATATGATCAATTTTTGTGAAAGTGCTATGTACAGCTGAAAAAAGTATACTTCTTTCTATTCCCATTCAATTTTCTCCAGAGGTCTATCATATCTAACTTTTCTAAGATTCTATTCATCTCCTTGACTTCTTTCTTATTTTTCTTATTTTGTGATTAGAATTATCTATTTCTGGGAGGGCAAAGTTGAATTCCCTCACTAGTATAGTTTTACTATCTATTTCCTCCCACAATTCATTAATTTTTTTCATTTAAGAATTTGGATGCCACACCATTTGGTGCATCTATGTTTAGTGTTGATATTACTTCATTGTCTAATAATTGACAATACATGAATGGCAAAATGAATTATACTCCAGTCCCTTATTTTAATTTTGTGTGTATCTCTCTGTTTTAAGTGTATTTTTTGTAAGCAACATATTGTTGAATTCTGGCTTTTAATCTATCATGCTGTCCACTTCTGTTTTATAGATAAGTTTATCACATTCACATTTATAGTTAAGATTACTAATTGTACATTTCGCTCCATCTTATTTTCTTATGTTTATCTCTCTCTCTCTCTCTCTCTCTCTCTCTCTCTCTCTCTCTCTCTCTCATCCCCTCTCTAAAGTTTGTTTTGCTTTTGACCACTGCCTTCTTTTATCTGCCCTTTCTTTTATCACCTTCCCTTTCATTTGTCCTCTTCCCCTCCTACTCCCCTGTATGGTAAGATAGATTTCTATTACAGGAAGAGAGAGACATTGACAGAGAGCATATTTCCCCTTTGAACCAATTTTTAGATGTGAGTGAGGTTTGAATACTTCCTGTCCCCTTGCCCCCCAGCATTTTCCCCTCCACTATAAAAGCTCTTCCTTGCACACCTCTTTTATGTGAAATAATTTTCCCCATTCTTCCTTTCCTTTCCCCATTATCTCAGAGCATCTCTCTTTCTTGCCTATACATTTTTTTACATCATCCAAAGATAAAATAACCTCTTTCTATGTAGAATCCTTCTAACTTCCCTAATAATGATAAAGTTCTCTTTTCTTTTTTTCTTTTTTTAGAGAGCAACCGGGGTTAAGTGACTTGCCCAAAGTGACATAGCTAGTAAGTGTGTCAAGTGTCTGAGGCCGGATTTAAGCTGAGGTCCTCCTGACTTCAGGGCTGGTGCTCTATTCACTGTGCAACCTAGCTGCCCCAATATATTTCTTAGAAGTTAATCTATGATCTTCCCATATAGAAATGTAAACAGTTTAACCGTATTGAGTACCTTATGATGTCTTTTTTATGTTTACCTTTTTTTTTTGCTTTCCTTGAGTTTTGTATTGGAAAGTCAAATTTTCTATTCAGCTCTGGTTATTTCATCAGGAATGCTCCAAAGTTCTCTATTTTATTAAATATCATTGTTCTTCCTCAAAGGATTATACTCAATTTTTCTGGGTAGGTTGTTCTTGGTTGTAATCCCAGATCATTTGACTTCGGGAATATAATATTTTAAGCCCTTCAACTTTTAATGTGGTAGTTCCTAAATCTTATGTGATCCTGACTGTGACTCCCTGGTATTTGAATAGCTTTTTTCTAGCTGCTTGAACTATTTTCTTTGTCCTTGGAGCTCTGGAATTTGACTATTAAAATCCTAAGGAGTTTTCATTTTGGGATCTCTTTCAGGAGGTATACATTTCCCTCTATCTTATTTTCTTATGTTTATCCTTCTTTCTCTCTCTCTCTGAATCTCTCTGTTTTTCTCTGTCTCTCTGTCTCTCCCTGTCTCTGTTTCTCTCTGTCTCTGTCTCTCTGTCTTTGTCTCTCTCTGTCACTCTCTCTTTCTCTCTCTCCTTTCCCTTCTCTAAACTTTGTTTTGCTTTTGACCACTGCCTTCTTTTATCTGCCCTCTCTCTTGTCACCTTCCTTTTCATTTGTCCTCTTCCCCTCTTACTCCCCTGTATAGTAAGATAGATTTCTATTACAGGGAGAGAGACACACAGAGAGAGACAGAGACAGAGACAGAGAGACAGAGAGAGAGAGAGACAGAGAGATAGAGAGAGAGTGTTTTCATTTGGGGATCTCTATCAGGAGGTGATCAGTAGATTCTTTCAGTTTCTATTTTATCCTCTGATTCTTGAATATCATGGCAGTTTTCCTTAAAAAAAATTATTGAGGGGCGGAGCCAAGACGGTGGAGTAGAAACAGCTCATCCAAGCCACTCTGCCCCCAGAATCCCCCCAAACTATGTAAAAGAGGAATCTGAACAACTTCTGGAGCCCCAGCACCCACAGAACAACACAGAGAAGCTAACCTCCCACTGAGGACAGCCCAGAAGCCCTGCAGGAAGGACCAGCGCAGCGGTCTGGGACCTGGCAGCGTGCAGCGCGCAGAGCACAGGAAGACGAGCCAAGCCGGAGCTGAGGTCCCCGTGAGCCGAGGTTTTAGCCCCAGGGCGGCAGGGCCAGCAGCCGGCTGGAGGAACCCCAGAACACCAGGAGCTGTGGCAACTCCAGAATTATCAACATAGACATGCCTAGGACAAAGTAAGAGGTTAGTGTCCTATGGACTTTGGGACCGGTATTTAGAGAATGTGTCGGCTCCCTCCCCTGGGGGCTAGAAGCCTCTGAGGAGACACACCATTTTGTAGTTTTCAGAGGCAGCTCCAGCTCCCGGCCTGCAAATTGTAGGGCGATCCAACGATCAGTCTTGGGGGGGGTAATCGCTCTTGCTTTAACCTCCCTGGATCTGGATTGTGATCTAGGGTAGAAGTCGTGGGTGGGTTTACAGCTTGCCAGAAACAGAAGTTGCCCCCCACAAGTTCGGGATGAAAATTCCTCTATCTGGCCTTAAAGCCATAGTGTGGCACAAGCCCAAAAGTCAAGCAATTAAGTGGCAACATGCCAAGGCAAAGGAAACAGAAAAATGCAACCCTAGACTCCTATTTTGGGGGCATAGAGCAGGAAAAGGACTGGGAGGTCAGAAGTCCTGCTCCAAAAGCCCCAGGGGAAAACATGAGCAGGATGCAGGCCATAGAGGACCTTAAGAAGGACTTTAAAAATCAAATAAGAGAAGTGGAGGAAAAATTGGAAAGAGAAATGAGAAGGATGCAGGAAAAGTATGAAATGAGGGTCAACAGCCTGACTGAGGAAAACAACACCTTAAAAAATAGACTAACTCAAATGGCAAAGGAAGCCCAAAAGGGCGATGAGGAGAAGAATGCCTTAAAAACTCGAATTTGCCAGATGGAAAAAGAATCTCAAAAGTTCATTGAGGAGATTCATTCCTTCAGAGTTAGACTGGAGCAAATGGAAGCTAATGACTTTATGAGAAATCAAGATGCTGTTAAGCAGATCCAAACAAATGAAAGATTAGAAGGCAATGTGAAATATCTCATGCCTGGATCTGGATTGTGGTCTGGGGGGAAATTTGGGGTGGGTATCCAACTTGCCAGAGTGGGTGGAGGCTTTACAGAGGACACCCAACTGGTGGAAGTTGTGAAGACCCCACGTTTGGGCGGAAGCTCCCCTGTCTGGTGGCAGAGTCCTACTGTGGCAACAAGCCCCAAAAATCAAGTAATTAAGTGGCAACATGCCTAGGCAAATGAAACAAAATAAACAGAAAAGTTCAACATTGGACTCCTATTTTAGGGGCAAAGAGGCTCAAAGCATGGAGGAGGACTGTGAGGTCAGAACTCCTGCACCAAAAGCCCCAAATGAAAATACAAGCTGGCTACAGGCCATAGAGGACCTTAAGAAGCAGATAAGAGAAGTGGGGGAAAATTTGGGAAGAGAAATGAAAAAGATGCAAGAAAAGTATGAAATGACAGTCAACACCCTGACTGAGGAAAATAACACTTTAAAAAATAGACTAACTCAAATGGCAAAAGAGTCTCAGAAAGGCAATGAGGAGAAGAATGCCTTAAAAAGTCGAATTTGCCAGATGGAAAAAGAATCTCAAAAGCTCACTGAGGAGATTCATTCCTTCAGAGTTAGACTGGAGCAAATGGAAGCTAGTGACTTTATGAGAAATCAAGATACTATTAAACAGATCCAGACAAATGAAAGAATAGAAGGCAATGTGAAATATCTCATGGGAAAAACCATTGACCTGGAAAATAGATCCAGGAGAGATAATTTAAAAATTATTGGACTACCTGAAAGCCATGATCAAAGAAAGAACCTAGAACTCATCCTTAAAGAAATTCTCAAGGAAAATTGCCCTGATGTTTTAGACCCAGAGGGCAAAATAGAGGTTGAAAGAATCCACAGATCACCTCCTGAAAAAGATCCCAAAAAGAAAACTCCCAGGAATATTATAGCCAGGTTCCATAATCCCCAGATCAAGGAGAAAATACTACAAGCAGCCAGGAAGAAACAATTTCAATATTGTGGAAACACAATCAGAATAGCCCAGGACCTGGCAGCTTCTACACTGAGGGATCAAAGAGCATGGAATATGATATTCCAGAGGGCAAAAGAGCTGGGATTGAAGCCAAGGGTCACCTACCCAGCAAAACTGAGTATCTTGTTTCAGGGGAAAATATGGTCATTCAGTGGAATAGAGGACTTTCAAGCATTCTTGAGGAAAAAACCAGAGTTGAATAGAAAAGTTGACATTCAGACACAAGAAGCAAGAGATGCTTGAGAAGGTAATCAAGGAAAAGAAATCAAAAGGAACTTATCAAAGTTGGACTATTTACATTCCTACATGGAAAAACAATAACTGTGACTGATGAAACCTCTCTCGTTATGAAAATAATTGAAGAAGGGTACATGGTATATGTTCACAGGTATACATGGATAGAGGGCACAGGTTGAATTTGATGGGAAGGGATGATTCTTTTTTTTTTTGGAGGGCAATTGGGGTTGGGTGACTTGCCCAGGGTCGTGTGGCTGGGTTTTTGTTTGTGTGTTGGGTGTCTGGGGACGGATCTGAGCTCAGGTCCTTCTGACTCCAGGCCCGGCGCTCTGCTCACTGTGCCACCTAGCAGCCCCAAGGAAGGGATGATTCTTAAGGGGTGAAGTCAAGAGGTGAGAGAGGAAAATGGCAAGAGGAGATGAAGAGAGACAGGGTAGGGTAAACTATCTCATGTAGAAGAGGCAAGGGGAAGTAGTTGCAGGGGAGGGGAAGAACAGGAAGGCAAAAAGGCAAAAGCATATTCTCATTGAAGTTGGCTCAAGGAGAGAACCACATACATACTAAATGGAATATCTTACCCTCACTCACTCTCCTGAGTAGGGGAAAGGGGGATGAGAGGGGGGATTATGGAGGGGAGGGCATTCTGGGGGGAGGGGAGATTGGAAGTACCCACTATCAAAGAGGGACAGGATCAAAGTAGGAAACAGACCAGGTGGGAGGTGAGATGGGTGGGGGGGAAATATTAGCAGTCTTTTACAATATATCTACTATGGTAATGTTTGCATAGCTATACATGTACAACACATACTGAATTGCTTATCTTCTCAGAGGGAGTGGGTGACAAGGGAGGAAGGGAATGGATCTGAAAATTGAACTTTTAAAATTAAATTTTTCATAAGATGTCCAGGCATTGGGGCCCAGAGATTCACTTTGCCCTAATGGCAAAGTCGAAGGGGGTATGGGAGAAGATATGGGAGAGAGCAGATTGGATGAGGGGATATCTAGTGGGACTGCTATTCTGGGGTGGTGGGTAGGGAAAAAATGGGGGGGAAATGTAACTCATAATCTGGTGGAAATGAATGATGTAAACCAAAAAAAAAAAAAAAGATAAATTGAAAGTTTTTAAAAAAAAGAATTATCAGCACTTACCTAAATGTATGCAGACCTAGGCCAAGGCTGAATCCAAGATCAAGTTATGAAGCTAATTAGTGACATAGCTAAGACTAGAATACAGAGGTCTATAACCCAAGAAGATTTTTAAAAATAGGAAAAGGAAGATGGTGGAGTAGAAACAGGACCTCTGCACAGCTCTGGCTTCTGCCTCCTCCAATTCGTGTAAAAAAATCACTCTAGACAAACTTTCGATCTACAGAACCCACAAAATGACAGAGAGAAGCTAACTTCCCACTGAAGAGAGTCCAGCAGGTTGGCAAGAAGGGGCCAGCACAGCGCTCTGGGAGCCGAGCCCAGTCCCACATAGGTTTTAGCTTCAGGGTAGCTTGACCAGCAACTGGCTGGAGGTCCTTCAGGTCAGCAGCAGCTGTGCAGTTTTCAGAAATATCAACCCACAGATGCCAAAGACAAAGTTAGAAGTGAGTGTAGACTTTGTGGGAACATGGAGTTCAGGATCATGATCAGGCCTTTGCCCCTGGGACAAGAAGCAGATCAAGCTCCAGAACCATGCTGCTTCAGAGCTCCTGGCCTGCGGATTTTAGGGGGACCAAGGAACCAGTCTGAGGGGTAATCACTCTTGCTCTAACCTGCTTGTATCTTGATCACTGTTTGGGTGGAGGTCCTGGGGTGCATGACCAGTTTGCCAGAGTGTGTTGAGGCTTCAGAGAGGGCACCCAACTAATAGCTCCAGCAGCTGAGAAAACCCCAGTGATTGGGATAAAGCTCCCCCGTCTAGTAACAGAGTTCTACTATGGAAAAAGGAAGAAAAGTCAAGCAATTGAGTGGCAACATGAGCAAGCAAAGGAAGCAAAGCAAAGAGAGCAATAAAACATTAGACTCCTATTTTGGGGACAAAAAGGATCAAAGCATGGAATAGGAGGAAGACAGAAGTCAAGACTTTTGCACAAAAAGCTTCCAAGAAAAATATGAGTTGGTTACAGGCCATAGAGGAGCTTAAAAAGGATTTTGAAAACTAAATAAGAGAAGTGGAGGAAAAATTGGGAAGAGAAATGAGAATGATGCAAGAAAATTATGAGATAAGGGTCAACAGCCTGACTAAAGAAAATAACACCTTAAAATAGACTAACTCAGATGGCAAAAGAGGCTCAGAAAGGCAATGAGGAGAAGAATGCCTTAAGAAGTTGAATTTGCCAGATGGAAAAAGAATCTCAAAAGCTCACTGAGGAGAATCATTCCTTCAGAGTTAGAATGGAGCAAATGGAAGCTAGTGACTTTATGAGAAATCAAGATACTATTAAACAGATCCAAACAAATGAAAAAATAGAAGGCAATGTGAAATATCTCATGGGAAAAACCATTGACCTGGAAAATAGATCCAGGAGAGATAATTTAAAAATTATTAGACTACTCAAAAAAAGAACATAGAAATCATCCTTCAAGAAATTTTCTTTTTTTTTTTAAACAAATACTTTATTAACTTCTGTTTTACATCATTCATTTCCGCCAGATTTTGAGTTACAATCATTTTCCCCCCATTATTCCCCTACCCAACCTCCCAGAATAGCAGTCCCACAAGATATCGCTTCCTCCAATCTGCTCTCTCCCATACCTTCTCCCATACCCCCATCGACTTTTCCATTAGAGGAAGATGAATCTTTGTGTCCCAATGCCTGCACATCTTATCTCCCAATTATAGGCAGAAGAGTATTAATAATAGTATTTATATATATATTTGAAACATTTAATGTTACAACCTTTAATTTCAGATCCATTTCCTTCCTCCCTTGTCACCCATTCCTTCTTGGGATATAAGTAATTCAGTATATGTTGTACATGTCTAGCTATGCAAAACATTATCATAGTAGATATATTGTACAAGGCTGCTTATAATTCCCTCCCACTCATCCCACCCCCCACCTGGTCCATTCCCTACATGATCCTGTCCCTCTTCTATAGTGGGTACTTCCAACCTCCCCTCACCCCAAGGATGCCCTCCCATCCATCATCCCTCCTCTCATCCCCCTTCCCCCTATCCTGCTGCAGGTTGAGATATCCCATTTAGTATGTATGTCATTTTCTCCCTGAACCAAATTCAATGTGAATGTGGTTTTGCCTTTTTAGCCTTCCTTATTCTCCCCCTCCTTTGCACCCACTTCCCCTACATGAGATAGTTTACCCTACCATGTCTCTCCCCATCTCCTCTTGCCACTTTCCTCTCTCACCTCATAATTTCATCCCTTGAGTACTCTCCCTTCCCAACAAAATCAACCTATGCCCTCTATCCATATATAACTGTAGCCATATACACACACATTCACATATGTATTCGCATGACCACACCCCCTTCTTCCATTATTTTCATAGTGAGAAAGATATCATCAGTCACAGATATTGCTTTTCCATATAGGAATGTAAATAGTTCAACTTTGATAAGTTCCTTTTGATTTCTTTTCCCTGATTACCTTCTCAGGCATCTCTTCCTTCTTGTGTCTGGATGTCAAATTTTCTATTCAACTCTGGTTTTTTCCTCAAGAATGCTTGAAAGTCCTCTATTCCACTGAATGACCATATTTTCCCCTGAAACAAAATACTCAGTTTTGCTGGGTAGGTGACCCTTGGGTTCATTCCCAGTTCTTTTGCCCTCTGGAATATCATATTCCATGCCCTTCGATCCCTCAGTGTAGAAGCTGCCAGGTCCTGGGCTATTCTGATTGTGTTTCCACAATATTGAAATTGTTTCTTCCTGGCTGCTTGTAGTATTTTCTCCTTGATCTTGGGATTCTGGAACCTGGCTATAATATTTCTGGGAGTTTTCTTTTTGGGATCTTTTTCAGGAGGTGATCGGTGGATTCTTTCAACCTCTATTTTGCCCTCTGGATCTAAAACCTCAGGGCAGTTTTCCTTGAGAATTTCTTGAAGGGTGATTTCTAGGTTCTTTCCTTGATCATGGCTTTCAGGTAGTCCAATAATTTTTAAATTGTCTCTCCTGGATCTATTATCCAGGTCAGTGGTTTTTCCCATGAGATATTTCACATTGCCTTCTAATCTTTCATTTGTTTGGATCTGCTTAACAGCATCTTGATTTCTCATAAAGTCACTAGCTTCCATTTGCTCCAGTCTAACTCTGAAGGAATGAATCTCCTCAGTGAACTTTTGAGATTCTTTTTCCATCTGGCAAATTCGACTTTTTAAGGCATTCTTCTCCTCATTGCCCTTTTGGGCCTCTTTGCCATTTGAGTTAGTCTATTTTTTAAGGTGTTGTTTTCCTCAGTCAGGCTGTTGACCCTCATTTCATACTTTTCCTGCATCCTTTTCATTTCTCTTTCCAATTTTTCCTCCACTTCTCTTATTTGATTTTTAAAGTCCTTCTTAAGGTCCTCTATGGCCTGCAACCCGCTCATGTTTTCCCCTGGGGCTTTTGGAGCAGGACTTCTGACTTCACAGTCCTTTTCCCGCTCTATGCCCCCAAAATAGGAGTCTAGGGTTGCATTTTTCTGTTCCTTTGCCTTGGCATGTTGCCACTTAATTACTTGACTTTTGGGCTTGTTGCCACACTATGGCTTTAAGGCCAGATAGAGGAATTTTCGTCCCGAACGTGTGGGGGCAACTTCCGTTTCTGGCAAGCTGTAAACCCACCCACAACTTCCACCCTAGATCACAATCCAGATCCAGGGAGGTTAAAGCAAGAGCGATTACCCCCCCAGACTGATCGCTGGATCTCCCCACGATTTGTAGGCTGGGAGCCGGAAATGCCTATGAAAACTACACAATGGCGTGTCTCCTCAGCAGCTTCTAGCCCCCAGGGGAGGGAGCTGACGCATTCCCCAAATACAGGTCCCAATGTCCATAGGACACTAACCTCTTACTTTGTCCTAGGCAAGTCTATGTTGATAATTCTGGCGTCTCCACAGTTCCTGGTGTTCTGGGGTTCCTCCAGCCGGCTGCTGGCCCTGCCGCCCTGGGGCTAAAACCTCGGCTCACGTGGACCTGGGCTCGGCTCGGCTCCTGCGCTCTGCGCTGCCGGCTCCCAGACCACTGCGCTGGTCCTTCCTGCAGGGTGCTGGGCTGTCCTCAGCGGGAGGTTAGCTTCTCTGTGTCGTTCTGTGGGTGCTGGGGCTCCAGAAGTTTTTCAGAGTCCTTTTTTACATAGTTTGTGGAGAATCTGGGGGCAGAGAGGCTTGGATGAGCTGTTTCTACTCCGCCATCTTGGCTCTGCCCCCACCTTCAAGAAATTTTCAAGGAAAATTGCCCTGATGTTCTAGAACCAGAGGGCAAAATAGAGGTTGAACGAATCCACCAATCATCTCCTGAAAAAGATTCCAAAAAGAAAACTCCTAGGAACATTATAGCCAGGTTCTGGAATCCCAGGTCAAGGAGAAAATATTACAAGCAGCCAGGAAGAAACAATTTGAATATTGTGGAAACACAATCAGGATAACACAGAATCTGGCAGCTTCTACACTGAGGGATCAAAGGGCTTGGAATATGATATTCTGGAGGTCAAAGGAACTGGGATAAAAACCAAGAATCACATACCCAGCAAAACTGAGTATCATGTTTCAGGGGGAAATGTGGTAATTCAGTGGAATAGAGGACTTTCAAGCATTGTTGATGAAAAAACCAGAGTTGAATAGAAATTTTGACATTCAGACATGAGAAGAAAGAGAAGCATGAGAAGGTAAACAGGGAAAAGAAATCATAAGGAATTTATCAAAGTTGAACTATTTATATTCCTACATGGAAAAATTATAATTATAACTTATGAAACTTTTGTCAGTATGAGAATAATTGAAGGAAATACACACACACACATACACACACACACACATATATATACATATACATGTATACATACATATATATGTCTATATAGGAGGTTATATGGGCATATGAATACATATGTGAGTGTGTGTATATATGTATACAGGTATACATAGACAGAGGGCACAGGACCAATTGAATAGGAAGGGATGATACTTAAAAGGTGAAGTTAAGAGGTGAAAGAGGAATATAATGAGAGGAGATGGGGAAAGACAGAATGGGGTAAATTATATAGAAGAGGCAAGGGAAAAATTGTTACAATGGAGGGGAAGAACAGGAAGACAAAAGGGAATGAATGATTCAACCTCATTCTCATTGAATTTGGCTTAGGGAGGGAATGACATACACACTAAATAGGGTATCTCACCCTATAGGAGAACCGGGGGAAAGGGGATGAGGGGGGGAATAATGGAAGGGAGGGCAGGCTGGGGGGGAGGGAAGTTGGAATCACCCACTTTTGAAAAGGGACAGGATCAAAGTAGAGAATAGAACAAGTGTGGGCTGGGATAGGAGGGAGGGAAATATAGTCAGTCTTTCACAATATATCCTCTATGGAAATGTATTGCTTAGCTACACATGTATAGCCTATATTGAATTGCTTATCTTCCCAGTAAGGGTGGGTGAGAAGGGAGGAAGGGAAAGAATCTGGAATTCAGTTTTAAAATCAAATGTTTAAATGTGTGTGTGTGTATATATATATATATATATATATATATACTATTATTACTATTACTTTACATGCAACTGGGAAATAAGATATACAGGCACTGGGGCGTAGAGATCCACTGCGCCCTACTGGAAAGTCAGAGGGGGGATGGGGAAGATATGGAAGAGAGCAGATTGGGGGAGAAGATATTCAGTGGGATCGATATTTTGGGGAGGTGGGTAGGGGAAAATGGGGAGAAAATTTGTAACTCAAAATCTAGTGTAAATGAATGATGTTAAACTAAAAAATAAAAAAGAGAAAAAAATAGGAAAAGGCCCCGCATGTACAGAAAAATATTTATAGCAGTTCTTTTTGTGGTGGCAAAGAATTGGAAACTGAGGGAATGCCTACCAATTGGGAAATGGCTGAATTATTTAAGGTATTTAATGTGATGGAATACCATTGTGCTATAAGAAATAATGGTGGGGATGGTCTCAGAAAAACTTGGGAAGATTTATATGATCTGACGCAAAGTGAAATGAGCAGAACCAGGGCAACAATCTACACAGTAACACTAATATTGTGAAGATAAAGACTTAGCTATTTTGATCAATGCAATGATCCATCATAATTTCAAAAGACTCATGATGTAAAATAGTATTCAGTTCCAGATAGAAAACTGATGGACTCAGAGTAGAGATTGAAACATTTTTCCCTTTATATTTCTTGCTTTTTTACATACATATACACACATATATGTATGCATGTATGTGTATATGTCTGTGTGTGCATACACATACATAATGGGCATTATATTTCCTGCCTTTTCATCGGGTAGGGGAGGGGCTAGAGGTAGGGAGAAATTTGGAAAATAAAAATAAAATTTAGAAAAATACATTAAAAAAGACAAGAACACAGGTCTCTTGATTCAATGTAGAGGGCTTCCAAGTAACTGCACTCCAATTATTTCTCCTTGTATTTGTATAAATGGTGGGATGAGTTCTTGAATTTTATTTCCCATGTGCATATTCACATTGAGGGGGCTATTGTAGCAGAATATTTTCCTTCAGTGAGACTTACAATAGGTAATTGCTACACACCAGTTATTGACCATGCTCTGTTCCCTGTCTGTTGCTCAAGTGTGTTTCTACCTGGCAAAAAACTTCTCTCCAGTAAAATTTAAGTTTGGCACAGTTTGTTTGTAATGTTGACTCACCGATTTCCTCTCTCTCTACTCCAGTTGCAAACCTCTAGGTCATTTCAAAGGTGACTGTCCCCAAGAGGCTGACTTCAAATTAGAGAAGTTTGTCATTTTTCTGACAACTGGAACCAAAAATAAATGGCAAATTCCAAATGGCCCCAGCATAGATATGCAGAGACCCTTTTACTTTAACTTACCTATACGGTGATATTCCAGACATGTGATTGTTAACTATTGCCTAAAATTGTACCCATATACCTATAACATTATGCAATCAAATTTTGTGAAAATAAAAGAAATGTTGATCAAGTCATCTTTTAGGAAAAGACTAAGCCATTGAAACTGTGTCTTAGGAGGTCTAGAGCTTTCCACAGAAAAAAGCAAATTGGTCACCAGTGCTTAAAGCAACAAACCTGGTATCATGGGCACATTTTACCTCACATGCATTGGCACTGTAGGAAGGAAGACATTTAACTGGGGATTGTAAATGTGAAGACAAGGGCAGAGGCAGAGAGGGCCAAGGATATACCAAGATCTCTGTCACTCCTAAGACAAAACACAACCAGATCTCTGAGCAAGCAGGATACAGTCTTACCAGGATATCTCTGGTCTTAGGCACTGAACCCCAGTAGGAGGAAGAAGGGGATTAGTGAGCTGGGTAAGACCTGCCCACCTGCCCTGGGACCCAAGTTAGGCCAAGTTTCCCCATCATTCCTCCAGTTCTTCAGGGCAAGACAAAGGGGGTTCATTCTTATCACAAGATGACACAACCATTTAAAAAGGCCACATATTTTGTAAAGGGAGAGGAAGGGTCTATCACAGGAACTCTGATTGGTTTTCTACCTCTGATATCACAATCAGGGATATCAATTAGCTAGAAAGTTGGAAGTTCCTCACCTCAAAGTTTCTAGGGACGGAAAATTTTAGATATGGGCAAATGTAGTAGCCCAGAAAAATAAAAATTATGGTTTCCTAGGCATGCCTGACCTTCCTTGTGGAAATCCATCCCTGCCCTAAAGATAACCTCCTTACCTGAACCTTTTTCTGGAACTTTTTTGTCTGGCATTTACTAAGAGCCAAGTAAGAATCTTTCTTTCTAGTGAATTCTAGCTCAGCTAGAACTGTTGAACAATATGTCACAAAGTCTCTTAAGTATCGCCAGATTTACTTACCTGACAAAGCCTCTCTCTACTCCAGTCCATCCCGAACATTGCCACTTTAATCATTTCCATCCCTATTTAGAAAGGTAAAATGGCACCCTGATCTCTGTAATTAAATCTGTCATTGATATTTAATAAATACATGCTAATTGGTTGGTTGAGGGAAGACATAAACAGAGTCATAAAATGTTTTAGCTGGAAGGAATCTTAGAAGTCCCCTAGAGTTCTTTTCCCCTTCCTAAAATGAACTAGCAATGGGGCGGCTAGGTGGCTCAGTGAATAGAGCACCGGCCCTGGAGTCAGGAGGAGCTGAGTTCAAATTTGACCTCAGACATTTAACACAAAAACTAGCCTTGTGAACTTGGCCAAGTCACTTAACCCCAATTGCCCTCCAAAAAGCAAAGAAATGAGAAACGAACTAGCAAAATATCTGTTCTCTAACTCTGATGGCTGAAATTACAGTGGAATACAAAATAGTGTAAGGTAATATGATTTTTAAAAATAATATGTGACATAGAATAATATATCTTTTATTTTTGGTCTGGCCTGTGATTTTATTCATTGGAGACCTCTAAGTGTGGAAACTTCCTCTACAGACATAGATCAGTACCTTGTGTATATCTTAGGGTGTTGCCTGGGGCACTGAATAGATAAACAGTTCCCTTTCTTTTTCTATGCCAACAAGTAAACCATGAAGTCTTTATGTGTCAGAAATAAGACATTAATCCAAGTCTTTCTCACACTTCGAAGCTGGCCTTCCATTCACAATCTAGAAGTGTTGAACTCTCAGTTGATGGTTGAAATTTGGGGTAAATAATCCTGAATGAAAGGAACTATATCAGAACGTAATTGGGAAATGCTCAACAAAATTAATAAAAATACAACACAACATAGACAATGCTAATTTATGGTCTTCTTTAGTCTATCTGTGGCCTGTAGGGGTCCATTTCCATTTGAGTTTGACACCATTGAGACTATATTATGAGGCCTCTCTACCATAACATAATATGTTCTTGGCTTTCCTTCCTGTTTACTCTCCCCAACTCAGCATTCACAGGATTACAGGTTTCTTACTCAAGGGGTAAAACTACTATCTTGGGTTCATAGAGTTCCCCATATAGGTCTCCTCTATAGCTAATGAGCGCTCACTGGTGAATGTAATTTAATAGTCAACCATTAGACACAGTTACCTCAAGCGAAGGTTTTTGCTTTTTTGTTGTTGTTGTTCAGTTGTATCCAAATCTTTGTGACACTGGACCATAGCTCTTGAAGTCCGTCCAATTCATTTTCGTTATTTCCATGGCACTGTCTATCCATCTCATCCTCTGCTGTTCCTTTTTCCTTTTGCCTTCAATCTTCCCCAATATCAGGGTCTTTTCCAAAAAGACCTATCTTTTAATTATGTAGACAAAATATTTAAGCTTCAGTTTCAGCATCTGATCTTCCACTGAATTAATTTATTTATGTATTGACTGATTTGATCACCTTGCTGTCCAAGAAACTCTCAAAAGTCTTCTCTAGCACCAGAGAGCTGCCCCACTTAAACTTGGGACACCTTCTCCCATAAATACACACATCATCAGTAAGAAGACTTGTTGCTTGTTTTTCGTCCTTTATTCTTGAAGTGGAACAATGACATCAGGAGGGTGATGTTTTGACTTGCCAAGCGATTTGGATTTAAGTGAGGCAGAGATGTGCAAAGTCATCTGCCTCACTCTGTTCTTACAGAGATGTCCTAGTGTAGTAGCAAATCATCGGTCAGGACTGTTGAGAAAAATAGATACAAACTCAGCACCCTGGTAGTGAGGCACACACATAGAAAATATGCCTGGCCAAAGCAACTCGTGATTCCAGTACTGAAGGACCCCAATGTCCTTTCTAATCTCAAAGTCTTCATTCTGCTTTGCTTTCCCCTACCCCCACTCCACAGGTACAGCATCACTGATGGGCAGGTTGCTGGGTTGGCATCCCTGGATCTGCTTTGTATCTCAGCTCTCTTCTGTGCTGCCATAGAACTCACTCCTTGAACCTGTCTCTAGTCTAGGATGCTGTTCTTTTCTATGTCTGTATCTCTATAGAATATGTGTCTGCTCCCTGAATTATGAATCACCTTTGTGTCTCAAAAACCTGAAATTCTCACCCTATGTTGAACTGTATGACTTTCAGGGTTTTTCAGATTTAGCTTTTTATAGGCTGCCAGTGGTGGGGACAATCTTTACCCACTATTAGCTGCCCTTTTAGTTCAATTAGAGAACCCCTTCATACTTTGGGTAGGGTTAACAGAATGAAGACATTTCTCTTTCTGTATTTTGCTAGCATTAATACCTGTTACCTGTCTCTGTTTTCTGCAAGTGTATCAACTAACTAGGGACATAATCAACTTCTTTCTCCTTCCTTCCTCCCTCCCCCCCCCCCTCCCTCCCTTCCACCACTTCCCCTTCTTTCCCCTCTCCCTAATTTCTCTATTGCTGTTGAGATTAACACCATCTCCCTAATCCTTCAGACTTTCATCACACTTAATTCCTCACTATCTCCACTCCCCATCTTCAATCTATTGATTTTACCTTTACAATAGTCCTCAGATATGTTCCCTTCTTTCCGGTGACACTGCCTTCATCACCTCCCACCTGGATTATTAGAGTAGCCTGCCAGTGGGTTGGCTTGCCTCAAATCTTTCCCCACTCCAGTCCATCTTCTATTCAGCCACCTAAGTGGTTTTCCTAAAGCAAAGGTCAGACCATACCATCTCCCTGCTCCAATGACTCTCTCTTGCCTTCAAAATCAAATAGAAAATGCTGGTTGATATTCAGAGTAATGACCTAGCCCCCTCCTACCTTTCCAGTCTTCTTATACCTTATTCCCCAGCACATACCCTTCAGTTCAGAAACACTGGCCTCCTTGCTATTCTACAAAGAGAGTACTCCATCTCTCAGCTCCAGGCATTTTCCCTAGCTGTCTCTGATGCCTGGAATGTTCTCCTTCCTCAACTCTGCCTACTCACTCACTTAGTTTCCTTTAAAATCCTAAAATCCCATCTTTTGTGGGAAGCTTTTCTGAACACTTCTTAATTCTCGTACCTTCCCTCTGTTGTTCCCTGTTTATCCCATGTAATAGTTTTCTTGGTATATATTTGTTTGCATTCTGTCTCCTCCATTCATTTATAAGATCTTGAGGGAAGGAACTGTCTTTTGCCTCTTTTTTGTATCCCTCTGGCTTAGCATAGTCCCTGACATGTGGTAGGTGCTTAATAAATGTTGATTGATTGATGTGGAGGAGAGTGACAAGAAAGAAGACTGGAAAAATGAGAAGGGCCAAGCCATAGAGGGCTTTTAAAGGCATAATGAAAGAATTTATATTTGACCCTAGAGTTCCTAGTGATCCACTGAAATTTATTGAATGGGGGATGCTATGATTAGATATGTGCTTTAGGACAGGTCTTCACTTTGACAAATGAGTGAAGGATAGATTGCACTGGGGAGAGATTTGAGGCAAGGAGACTAGCCGAAACCAGCAGGCTATTGCAATAGTTCAAGAGTAAAGTAATGAGGACCTACACCAGGGCGATGGCAGTATCTGAGGCAGGAGGTTATGGGCATACGCATTTACATTGTACTTTTATATGCTAGGAACTGTGCTAAGCATTTTATAAATATTATCTCATTTGATCCTCACGATAATCCTGTGAGGTAGGTGCCACCATGACCCCTCAGATGAGGAAAGTGGGACAGGCAGATGTTAAATGACTTGCCCAGGGTCACACAGCTGCTAAGTTTCTGAGCTCAGGTCTTTCTGACTCCAGGCCCAGCATTGCACTGGCACCACCTCACTGCCTCTAGGGGTAGAGAAGAGGCTGTGTATAAGAGATGGTGAAATTAGAATCAACAGGACAGGGTAGCAGATTGGATGTGGGATTGGATGAGATGCTTAATCAAGGATGACATCTAGCCTGGATGATTAGGAAGATGGTGGTACCCTCCTCAACAGTAGAAGGAAGTTAGGAACACGAGAGTTTGGGAGGAAATTTTAGTTTGGTTTTGGATATGTTAAATGTAAGATGTCTGCGGGATATCCACTTTGAGAAATACAACAGGCAGTTGGAAAAAGGATCCTGCAAGTCAGGAGAGAGGATGGGGATGGACTCACAAGCATTTATTAAGAACTTATGGGGGGTGGCTAGGTGGTGCAGTGAATAGAGCACCAGCCCTGGAGTCAGGAGGACCTGAGTTCAAATCTGACCTCAGACACTTAACACAAAGACTAGCTTGTGACCTTGGACAAGTCACTTAACCCCAATTGCCTTCCAAAAAGCAAAAAAAAAAAAAATATGGGGCAGCTATGTGGTGCAGTAGAGAGCATCAGCACTGAAGCCAGAAGAACCTGAGCTCAAATCCAGCTTTAATAGTTACTAGCTGTGTCACTGTGGGCAAGTCACTTACTCCCAATTCCCCTTCCCCCACACCCAAGAAAGAATTTATTATGTGCTGAGCACTGGACTTAATGCTGGATATACACATACAAAGAATGAAACAATTCTTACTTACAAGAAGTTTATATTCTAATGGGAGAGATGGAGATAAGGATCAATAGAGTGATTATTGTTTTCTGTTTTGCTCATTTTTCATCTTCGGAAATAAAGGTGTGACTTCAAAATACAGAGCAGGGCCATATAGGAAACAATCTCTGCTTTGATTTTATTATTGTCAAAATGGTTTCTTGCTATAATAGTTTCAAAAACAATTCAAAACATTCACAAATGACTTTCAAATTAATAAACACTTTTTTAAAACCCTCAGGCATTTCACTTCAATAGATTTGCATTTAAAAAAAGATGGGTTTACATTCTAATTCTGGATATTTTGTCTTCAAACGTCAAGAAAGCTTTCCCAGCTTCCCTTTATGCTTTAGTTGAACAAAGCAACTTCCCCAAATGACACACTGTGATCTTGGCGAAGTCTCCACTAATTCAGGCCAAACAATTAACCCAGTTTTTAAACAATCAGCTTCAAACCTCTGGACAAAACCTAACCTCTTCTATTCAGGCAAACAATCAAGTCATGCTTCATTTTTATTGTCCCGCACAGGAAAATCTAAAGCGTTTCACTCACTGCTATGTTTTAGAACAAAACTGAGTTACATCCCCTTGTATTTTTCCCATTCATTTAAAAATCATTCTTATATTTAATTAGTACTTATTCTGATCAAAAGAATGAACTATATAAATTTTTAAAAATTCATGGTACAATAATTAAAGTATCTACATGATGCTGCTAAAAGAAGAAAATAAAGTATATTTCTCACTGCCTGATAATTGTGTGGCAGAGTGGATAGAGCACCAGGCTTGGAGTCAGGAAAACCTGAATTCAAATCCAGCCTCAGGCATTTACTAGCTGTGTGACCCTGGGCAAGTCACTTAACGCTATTTGCCTCAGTTTTCTCACCTGCAAAATGAGCTAGAGAAGGAAATGGCAAGCCACTCCAGAATCTTTGCCTAGAAAACCCCAAATGGGATCACAAAGAGTCAAATAGAACTGAAATGACTGAATGATAAGGTAGTTGGTGACCAGCTAGAAACAGCAGAAGGAAGGACTGATTGAAATTCATGGTCAGACGTTACAAGCAAGCCCTCTTTATTCAAGGCAACCTCCCCCCCTCCACTCCACCTCAAGTAAACCAAACCACCTCTCCTCTCAAACCCACAAGTAATCAATTAAGTTAAAGCATTTTTACACTGGTTAGAGTTTGGATAGAATTCATGTTTTTATCAAGAATTAATTTTTAAGTTGGTATATTTTTAAAAGTAAGGATTGGGTGAGCCTCCTCTGTGTATGAGTGATGCTTTTGCACAGAGATTTCAGATCAAGAACTTTAGAGATCTAGTTAGAGGTAAATCCCCTTATTTTATAGATGAGGAAACTGAGTCCAGAGATTTTATGACTTGTATTCATAGTAAATCACAGAATTGAGATTTAAACCTAGGTCCCTGACTCCAAATCTAACACTCCTCCCCACTCATGAACTTAGTCTCGTCAGCCTTTGACGTGTATTTGTCTTGGCAGATTGCATGCAACAATGATTTGCATTTACACAGATCCTTCTATGAAAACTGGAATATCAGTTATTGAGTAGAGTGAATTAAACTATGCAGTCATCTCTTTGGTGGACATTTTAGCTCAAAGACGAATAGGTAGATGGTGTTCATTAGAATGGTAAATTAGTCCAATCATGTAAACATTTCATATAAAGAGCTTAACTTTAACTTTAGTTTAACTTTGAGGTGGGAAAAATAAGGAATAAGAGGATAAGGGGAAAAATAAGGTAACAGAGATATGGTAAAAAGAGAGTCTGAGAATGAAAATTATAAGTAAAAATAAGATGGAAGAAAATTTGCAAATAGTAATTATAACTTTAAATATGAATGGGATGAATTCACCCATAAAACAGAAAAGGATAGCAGAATGGATTAAAAATCAGAGTTCAACAATATGTTGTTTACAGGAAACAGGTTTGAAAATGAGACATACATATTATGCTTCAGCTGATGCACAAAAGGCAGGGGTAGCAATTAAGATCTCAGACAAAATTATGGCTAAAATAGATCTAATTAAAGAAATGAACAAGGTAATTCCATTTTGATAAAAGTGCCATGGACAATGTGGCAATGTCAATACTGAACCTATATATACCAAATACTATAACACCTAAACTTTTTTTTTTGCCTTTTGGAGGGCAATTGGGGTTAAGCAACTTGCCCAAGGTCACACAGCTAGGTTTTTATTTGTGTGTGCGTTAAGTGTCTGAGGCCAGATCCGAACTCAGGTCTTTCTGACTCCAGGGCCGACACTCTACTCACTGCACCACCTAGCCGCCCCAACATCTAAATTTTTAAAAGAAAAATTAAAAGAAATACAGGTGATGATAGATAGTAGTACTATATTAGTAGGGGACTTTAATCTTCCTTTCTTAAAACTACATAAAAGCAAAAAAATATAATAAATAAGTTAAGGAAATAAATATAATTTTAGATAAACTATATATTATAGCTATCTGGAGAGAACTGAATGAAAATAGAAAGGAATACATCTTTTTTCAGTGGCTTATGGTATCTTTACAAAGATTGATATTTTTAGTACGTAAAACTTTTATAGTTAAAAGCAGAAAAGTAGAAATATTAAAAGTATCCTTTTTATATCACAATGTAATAAAAATTATATTTAACAAGGGACCAAGGAAACATATATTAAAAACTAATTGGAGATTAAAGAACATAATCCTTATTTTAACTAAAAAATTTATTTTTATAAAGAACCTAATCTTAAAGGATGAATGGGTTAAAGAACAAATCATAGAAGCAATTAACAATTTCATTACAGAGAATGGCAATATTGACACAACATATCAAAACCTATGGGATAAAGGCAGTGATTGGAGGAAAATCTACATTTCTAAATCTTTAATTAAAATAGAAAAAGAGCAGACTGATTAAGTAGGTATGCATTAAAAGAAAAAGAACAAATTGAAAATCCCAAGGACTAAATTGGAAATCCTAAAAATTAAAAGGGAGATTAATAAAATTGAGAGTAACCCCCCCCGCCCCCACTGAATTAATAAATAAAACTAAGAGGTTTTTTTTTGGAGGGGGCAAAGCATGGCAATTGGGGTTGTGACTTACCCAAGGTCACACAGCTAGTAAGTGTTAAGTGTCTGAGGTCAGATTTGAACTGTGGTCCTCCTCACTCCAGGGATGGTGCTCTATTCACTGTACCACCTAGCTGTCCCTAGGAGTTGGTTTTGTAAAACACACACACACACACACACACACACACACACATAAAATTGACAAACAATTGACTAATTTGGTTAAGAGAGAGAAGAAATCCAAGCCTTACTATTAAAAATGAAAAGGGTGAATATATCAGCAACAAAGATGAAATTAAAGCAGTTAAGGATTATTTTGCTCAGTTACATATGCCAGTATATATTTATACATGCCACTAAATTTAACAATGTAAGTGAAATGGAAGAATATTTACAAAAATATAAATTGCCTAGATTAGCAGAAGAGGAAAGAAAATATCTCAATAATACTATTTTAGGGGGAAAAAATTGAACAGGCCATAAATGAACTTCCTAAGAGAAAAGCACCAGGACCAGATGGATTTACAAATAAATTCTATAAAACATTTAAAGATCAACTAATTCCAATATTAAATAAATTATTTGCAGTAATAGGTAAAGAAGGGATTCTACCAAAATCATTTCCTAAAACAAATATGACATTGATAACTAAACCAGGAAGAATAAAGATGGAAAAAAAAACAAACTATGGACCAACTTAATTAGTGAATATGGATACAAAAATCCTAAATAAAATATCAGCTAAAAGATTGCATAAATTTTGTTATATGCATTATATAGTATGATCAAGTGAGATATATGCCAGGAATGAAGACATGGTTTAACATAAGGAAAACTATTAACACAATTGATTATATCAATAATAAAAGTTTAAAAATCATATAATTACTCAATACATGCAGAAAAAAGCTTTTTGATAAAGCTCAACCTCATTTTCTATTAAAATTTTTCCTTAAATTGATAAAAAGCATCTATCTAAAGCCATCAGCAAACACTATTTGTAATGGGGATAAACAAGAGGCCTTCCCAACAAAATCAGGTATCAAAAGAGGATGTCTATTGTCACCAATATTATTCAATATTGTTTTGGAAATCCTAGCAATAGCAGTAAGTGAAAAAAAAATTGAAGGAATCAGGATAGGGAATGTGGTGATGAAATTATCTCATTTTGCAGACAATATAATGATATTATTGGAAAATCTCAAAGATTCAACTAAAAAGTTATTGGAAACAATTAATAATTTTAGCAAAGTAGCAGGATATAAACTAAATCCACATAAATCACCAGCATTCCTATATATCAGAAACAAAACTCTGCAAGAAGAGATAGTAAAAAAAAATACTAATAACCCCCTTTAAATAACTCTAGATAGTATAATATACCTGGGACTACACCTGCCAAACCAAACCCAGGAACTATGTAAATAAAATTATAAAAAACTTTTTATACAAATAAAATCACTTTTAAATAATTGGAGAGATATTGTTTATGGGTAGGCAGAGCCAATATAATAAAAACGACAATTTTGCCCAAATCAATTTATGTATTCAATGTCACCTCAATTAAATTATCAAAGAATATTTTTACTTAATTAGAAAAAAATAATGAAATCCATTTGGCAAAATAAAAAGTAAAGAATATCAGAGGACATACTGAAAAAAAGTACAAAAGAAAGAAGTTTAGCAGTACCAGACCTTAAACTGTTTTATTAGGCAGCAATTATCAAAACTATTTCATATGGGCTAAGAGATAGAAAAGTAAATCAATGGAATAGAGTAGACATACAATTTGTAGCAGCAAATAAACACAATAAGCTTATATTTGACAGGTGTAAAGGCTTAAGATATTGGGATAAGAATTCATTATTTGATTTAAAAAATATTGAGGAAACTGGGGAGTCATATAGCAGAAACCAGGCACGGACAAATATCTCACACCATTTACCAAGATAAGGTCAAACTGAATACATGATCTAGTATAAAGATTTTACAAGAAAATTAGAACATGGAACATATTACTTATCAAACATTATGGATAGCTGAACAATTTATAAGTAAACAAGAGATATAAGGCATAAAATGGATAATTTTAATTACATTAAGTTAAAAATATTTTCTACAAATAAAACCAGTGTAGCCAAGATTAGAAGGTGAGCAGAAAATTGGGGAAAAATATATAGACACTTTATCAGATAAAGGTCTTATATTTTAAAATACATAAAGAATGTTGTCAAATCTATAAGAATATGAGTCATTCCCTAATTGATAAATGGTCAAAGGATATAAACAGTCAGTTTTTCGATGAAAAAATCAAAACAATTTATCATTATATAAAAATGTTTTAAATCACTATTGATTAGAGAAATGCAGATAGAAGAGGGAAGTGACAAATTTGGAGAGGATTTAGAAAATTTGGGACACTAATTCATTGTTGGTGGAATAATGAAGTGATCCAACCATTTCAGAGAACAATCTAGAATTATGCCCAAAGAGTTATTAAACTACCCATATTGTTTGATCTAGAAATACCACTAGTTTGTCTATTTCCAAAGATGATTAGGGAAAGAGGAAAAGAAACTTTATGTTCTAAAATGTTTATAGCAGTTCTCTTTGTGGTAGCAAAGAAGTGGAAATTGCAGGGATGCCCATCAATTGAGGAATGGCTGGATAAGTTGTGGTATATGATTGTGATGCAATACAATTCTAAGTTCAATGATAAGCTCAGTTACCTTAGCAAAAAAAAAAAAAATCAACAAAGGGGCGGCTAGGTGGCGCAGTGAATAGAGCGCCGGCCCTGGAATCAGAAGGACCTGAGTTCGGAGCCGGCCTCCGACACTTAATCCGCACAAACAAAAACCTAGCGGTGTAACCTTGGGCAAGTTACTTAACCCCAATTGCCCTAAAGGGGCGGCTAGGTGGCGCAGTGAGTAAGAGTGCCGGCCTCGGAGTTGGGATGACCCGAGATCAGATCCGGCCTCAGAAAATGAGCACCCACGCATAAACAATGACTAGCCGTGTAACCTTGAGCAAGTTACTTAACCCCAATTGCTTTAAAAAAAAAAATCAACAAAAAAACATCAAAACTTGCTTGAAATAAATAAAAACAAAATGAGCAGAACCAAGAGAATATCGTATACAGTAATATTGTCTTAAGAATGACTTTGAGTGAATAGGTTATTTTTTTCTATTATAAATATCCAAATTAACTATAAAGGACACATAAAGAAAGACACTATCTGCATCCAGAGAAAGAATTGATAAATGGAAGTATGTATAGAATAATTTACATATACATACACACATATATACATACATACACATATATATATATATACACACACCTATTTGTGTCTAATAGTAACCATCTCTAGAGTGGGGGGGAGGGAAGAAAAAAAGAAATTTACATGGCAGTTTTGTTTTATATTTGAAAAGAATAGTAACTTGTGCATAATAGATTTGCAGTTTCATGTACAATCATCTTTTTATTACACTATATTATGGAAATGTTTTTTATTCCATAAATTAAAAAATTTTTTAAAAAGAGTTTACCTTTAATGACTTCTAAATGCAACTCATATTGCAGTCAAGCAGTAAACAGCAATGGGCAGAGATAAGGTTCATGAGAGAGGAGATGTATACAAATAACAACAGAAAAGATGACTAAGGTGACATTTATAGTGAAATTATCTCTAGAAAGATAGAAGACAGTAAATATATCTTTCTCAAGGTCCTGTTGGATCACTCTTGATGAAGTATGTTTAAACCCTTGGCTAGGTAGCCCTGGGTAGGTGGGAAGGTGGGGAGGAACGACAAAAACAGACAGAAATGTAGAGAGACAGGCAGAAAGAGAAACAGAGCAACAAAGAAGCAGAGAGCTCTGATAAGAACACCCACAGTTTGCCTGACCTGCCTCAGTTCTTCCACTTTAAGTTCTCCAAGCTGTGAAACATATACATTTGTTATGCTCCTGCTTTCCCATTCATTATAAGGAGAGATAGATGACAGATAGATAGATAGATAGATAGATAGATAGATAGATAGATAGACAGACAGATAGATAGATATCCACTGATTGTTGTTTCATATTATTCTTTCCTGACTGGTTGTTTGACTTTGGAAACATTCTTCTCTTTGCCAATCATGGTAACCTTATTTGTAATTCTCTTGGCATTAACTGATAAATTGCAGGGACCCTACTCACATGACCCAGTTATCAACTAACTCTTCAAGGACCTGGCACTAATATGGAGAGCTTAAGTAGACATCTGTAGGACACCCTGCCAGGTCCTGTATAGCGCAATCCTACCTGGTGTAAACAGTCAGCCCTGGTCTTGCCAAATACTGTGTAGGTAGAATGAGGTCCCAGAATTGTCAGTTCTACAATATGGCCCCTGGGTCTCAGGCTTAGCTTAGAGAGGAAAAATCTATGATCAGTCCAGAATCAGAGATTTGGAAGGGTCTTCAGGAGTCTATATCATCTTTTTTTTTTTGGAGGTGGGAGGGCAGGGCAGTTGGGGTTAAGTGACTTGCCCAAGGTCACATGGCTAGTAAGTCTAAGGCTGAATTTGAACTCAGGTCCTCCTGACTTCAGGGCCAGTACTCTATTCACTGCACTACCTAGCTGCCCCAAGTCTATATAGTCTAACCTGTGCCCAAACAAGCATCACATCTAACACAAGCTAAGAGGGTCAGTGGAGAAAGTATTGGGCCCAGAGTCAGGAAAACCTGAGTTCAATCCTGTCTCCAACACTTATATGCTGTGTGAAGCTGAGCAACTCACTTAATCTCTGTCAACCTCAATTTCCTCCAACTTATCAATGTCTTTCTTAAACTGTGGTACCTAGAATGTAGCAGACTTCAGATGTAGACTGATTCAGGCGTAGTACAGTATCCCTTTCCTAGTTCTAGGTACTATGGTTCTCATAATTTAATTATTGCGTTAGATTTATTAGCTACTATATCATGCTTTTGACTCATCTTGTCCCTGCAATCCACTAAAAACCCCAGTTTCTTTTCAGATGAATTGCTTTCTGGTTATGCCTTTCTTATATTATACCTATGAAGTGGAATTTTTTGAAACCAAGTCTAAAACTTTACTTTTACCACTTTTAAAAATGTAATATTTAATTTTTTCCAATTACATGTAAAAAGAATTTTAACATTCATTTTCAAATTTTGAATCCCAAATTCTCTCCCTCCCTCCTCTCCCTCCTCAGTGAAAAGATAAGCAATTTGAAATAGATTATATACATAGATTGTACATGTGTAGTCACACATAACACATTTCTATGTAAGTCATGTGTGAAAGAAAACAGACAAAAAAGTACAAGAGAAATAAAGAAAAGTAGTGAAAAAGTAAACTTTGATCAGCATTCAGGTTCTACCACTTCTTTCTCTGGAGATGGATAGCACCTTGTATCACTGAGAAAAGCTAAGTTATTCACAGTAGATCATCATCTAATATTGCTGTTACTGTGCACAAGGCTCTCCTGGTTCTGCTCGTTCCACTTTTCATCAGTTCATGTGTTTTTCCAGGTTTTTCTTAGGGCATTTAGCTTATCATTTCATATAGCACAATAGTATTCCATCACAATCATAGACAGCAACTTGTTTAGCCATTCCCCAATTGATGGATATCTATAGGTCCTTTTCCCTTATGTTTTTTATCTCTTTGGGATATAGAAGTAATAGTGCTATTGCTTGGTCCAAGGATATGCATGATTTTATAGCCCTTTGGGCATAGTTTCAAATTGTTCTACTGAATGGCTGGATCAGTATACAACCTCACCAACAATGCATCAGTGTATTGGTTTCCCCCCCGCCAAATTTGTCATTTTACTTTTCTGTCATAATAGTCAATCCGATAGGTGTGTGGTGGTAACTCAGGGCTGTTTTACTTTGTATTTCCCTAATCAATAATGATTTAAAGCATTACTTCATATATCTACATGTAGCTTACTTTGTCTGAAAATTGCCTGTTCATATTCCTTGACCGCTTGTCAATTGAGGAATGGCTCTCTTTTCTATAAATTTGACTCTGTTTTCTATATTTTTTTTTTTAAGCAATTGGGGTTAAGTAACTTGCTCAAGGTTACACGGCTAGTCATTGTTTATGCGTGGGTGCTCATTTTCTGAGGCCGGATCTGATCTCGGGTCATCCCAACTCCGAGGCCGGCGCTCTTACTCACTGGGCCACGTAGCCGCCCCTTTAGGGCAATTGGGGTTAAGTAACTTGCCCAAGGTTACACCGCTAGGTTTTTGTTTGTGCGGATTAAGTGTCGGAGGCCGGCTCCGAACTCAGGTCCTTCTGATTCCAGAGCCGGCGCTCTATTCACTGCGCCACCTAGCTGCCCCTGTTTTCTATATTTTTGAAAAATGAGGTCTTTATCAGAGAAACGTCTTTCAAATTTTTTCAGATTAACAACTATGTGTTTCCCCCATCATATTTTCCCTGTTTATCCTACTCTCTCTTTCACTCTGTCCATTCTTAAAAGTGTTTTGTTTCTGACTTTTATCTCCCCCAATCTGCCCTCCCTTCTATCAGCTCCCCCTTCTCTTATCCTCTGCCCCCACCCCCACTTTCTTGTATGGTAAGATAGATTTTTACATCCAACTTAGTGTGCATGTTGTTCCCTCTCTGAGCCAATTCCAATGAGATTAAGGTTCATGTACCTCCCTCCCTCCTTCTGCCATCTTCCCCTCCACTCTAAAATCTCTTTTGGGTTTCTTATTCCATATAATTTACCTCATTCTACCTCTCCCTTTCCCCTTCTACAAGCACATTCTTCTTTCTCATTCCTTAATTTTATTTTTTAGATAATCATCCCATCATATTCAACATACACCTGTTCTTTCTGTCTCTGTATATTCCTTCTAACTGACCTAATAAAGGGAAAGTTTTTAGGAGTTACAAGTATTATTTTCCAATGCAGGAATATAACCTTATTGAATCCTTTATAATTTTTATTTCCTGTTTACCTTTTTATGCTTCTCTTGATTCTTTTATTTGAAAGTCACATTTTCTATTCAGTTCTGTTCTTTTCATCAGGAATGTTTGAAAGTCCTCTATTTCATTAAATATCCATTTTTCCCCTGAAGTAATATACTCAGTTTTGCTGCGAAGGTGCTTCTTGGTTGTAATCCTAGCTCTTTTGCCCTCTGAGATATCATATTCCAAGCCCTCTGATCATTTAATATTGAAACTGCTAAATCTTATGTCATCTTGATATGACTCCATGATAATTGAATTGTCTATTTTTGGCTACTTGTAATATTTTTTCCTTGGGAGCTCTGAAATTTGGCCATCATATTTCTGGGAGTTTTCATTTTGGGGTCTCTTTCAGGAGGGGTTTGGTGAATTCTTTCAATTTATATTTTATTCTCTGATTCTAGACTATCAGGGCTGTTTTCCTTGATAATTTCTTGAAAGGTGATATTTAGGTTTTTTTTTTTATCATGGTTTTCAAATAGTCTAATAATTCTTAAATTATCTGTCCTGGATTTATTTTCCAGGTCAATTGTTTTAACAATTAGATATTTTACATTTTCTTCTATTTTTTCATTCCTTTAATTTTGTTTTATTGTTTCTTAATATCTCATAAAGTCATTAGTTTCCACTGGTTCAACTCTAATTTTTAAGGAATTGTTTTCTTCAGTGAGTTTTTGTGCTTCCTTTTCAATTTGGTCAAATCTGCTTTTTTAAAAAATTATTTTATACTGAAACACCAGAACACAAATACAGAACAGAGAAAAGAAACAAAAACATATCATAAAATTAAATATTGGTACTTAAATATAAAGTTAGAAAGAAAAAAATTATTTTGTGAGCATAGCAGAACATAAGAGAGAATTCAAAATATGTAACAATAAATTTACATTTCAAGAAAGCCTAGATGATAAATAATACTCATTGTGTTGAGAATTGTCCATCTTTTCTTTGTTTCCTTGTAAATTTTATTTTGTTCTCTGCTGTGCACTTTTTTACTTTGTTCTTTTTTCCCTTCCCCCCCCAACCTCCCCCCACAGAAGGCCACAATAAATTTTAGATATGTTCCTCTCTCTCTCTCTCTCTCTCTCTCTCTTCATATATATATATATATATATATATATATATATATATATATATATATGCACACACATATACATATTTATATATTTGTACACATATTCATATATAATACATAAATAGACATATGCTTTCCCAAACCTATTCTACTCCTGGTCTTTGTTTTTATGTATGTGCATATCTCTTGTTTCCTATCCCTCCCACCTCTTCTGCTTTACTTTTACCTACTACCTTGCCTTCCTATGACTTGCCTACCCACCCCCAAGGATCCCTCCCCTATACTCCCATTCCCATAAATCTAAACACACTTCTATACTCCTATTTACCTATTCCCTCACCTATTTATGGATTCCCTCACCCTCCCCTCTAAAGATCTTTCCCTTGTCCTCTCCCCCCTCCCTATGCCCCTACTGTTTTATTTCTTCTGGATTTAGAAGATTTTTATACTCTTTTAGATATATATGTATTGTTTCCTTTTAAAACCATTCCCAATGGAAATAGGTTACCATTATCAGCTCCCCTCCCCCATCTAATTCCTAATATCATTTCTCCCTCTTGCACCTCATTTGTATAAAATAATTACTATTTTAACCTGTTTCAAAATGGTTTTACTTTTTAAATTCATAACATATTCAGGTTTACCCCAACCTTTCTTATGAACTACCCAATTATTGATAAGAATCTTAGAGATACATTTTACGTATATAAAAAGTAAATAGTCTGTCCTTATGGATCCCTTATAATCAGTCTTTGTTATGTACTTTATATTTGTATTGGTTCTTGTATGTTGAATTGTCTATTAAGTTCAGGATTTATTCTTTTTAACAAAGTCTTGAAACTCTGAGCTTGTCTTTATCAAATGTCCATTTATTTTTTTGTTCATGATAATACTTAACTTTGCAGGGTATGATATAGTTTGGCCAGAGCCCCAGTTCTTTTGCTCTTTGATATGTTGTGTTCCAAGATCTGGGGTCCTTTAAGTCTTTGCTGCTAGGTCTTGTGTAACTTAAATTGTGGCACCATCATGTTTAAATTGTTTTAATATTTTTTCCTTGAGCTGGGGTTTCAGAATTTGCCTATGATACTCCTATGAGTTTTCCTCATAGGATCTCTTTTTTTTTTTGCTTTTTTTGGGGGGCAATTGGGATTAAGTAACTTGCCCAAGGTCACACGGCTAGGTTTTTATTTGTGTGTGCATTAAGTATCTGAGGCCAGATCCATAGGATCTCTTTTAAGTGGTGATTAATGTATTTTTTCTATTTCTACTTTCCCTCCTTGTTATAATGCCTCAGGATAATTTTTTAAATTATTTCTTGTATTATTATATCAAGATTCTTTCTCTGATTGTACCTTTCAGTTAGTCCAATTATTTTTATATTTTCTCTTCTTGATCTGTTCTCCAAATCTGTTGTTTTTTAATAAGATATTTCACTTTCTCTTCTATTTTTCATTATTCATATTTTGTTTAACCATTTCTTTATCTCTTATAATTTCACTGGTTTCACTTTGCCCAATTCTAATTTTCAAGGTGTTATTTTCTTCCTTAAGATTCTGGATCTCCTTTTCTAGTTGGTTGACTTTAATTTCATCCCTTCTTATTTTTCTTGGATTATTCTTATTTTCTTTTTTAGTTTATGCTCCAACTCTATCATTTGATTTTTAAAGTCTTTTTAAAGATCTTCTATAAATTCTTTTTTGACAGGTGACCCTTTGACATTACTCTTTTGAGTTTCTGTACTTCAATTTCTTCCTCTGAAGATGAACCCTGGTCATCTGTATTCCCATAATAGCTTTCTATGGTTGGATTCTTTCTCCTTTTCCTGTGCATTTTTTGTGGTAATAGCTTAATTATTTGTAGTCACCTCTAGACCTGGGGTATGAGCAATGGTGCCTCTTGCCCCAGATCCTTCAGTTCTTTCCTCTATCCTGAAACCAAAGGCAAACTTCCAACTTCATGTAGGTGCCGACTTCCACCTCACTGCTTCTGCACTCATTGAGTGTGTGTGGTTCCTTCTTGTCCCCACTGCTGTACACAGCACAGCTGGGTCTGGCATTCCTGGTCAGCAGATGTCCCCTTGACCTTCCCAGGCTCATATGTCCAACTCTTCTCACTAGCCCAGGGGTAAAAGTTTTGGTAGGTGGGGCCCAGGCAACCTCAAGCCTACTAACCCCAGGGCATGTCACTTATTGTTTAAGAGGCTTGCAGTTTTGCTGTTAAAATGGAACCTAACCTAGAGGTGTTTACTCCTCACAGGCACCAAACCTTGTTCTGGGATTTTTCTTCTGATCTTCTCAAATTGTCCCAGAAGGACCCAGGTTATGCCCCTTATTTATCTCTAGCCACACTTTGTTCACCCTAAGGTGATATTTTAACTCTTGTGGGAGAAGATCTTGAGAGCCTGAAATTTTCTGACCTATTCTACCATCTTCCCAGAATCCTCTCCCACTAATTTTAGTTTTTAAGTTTTTTTTCTTCTATAGATTTTTGTACCTCTTTTTTTCCATTTGGCCAATTCTTCTTTTCAAGGCATTTTTCTCTTCACTGGATTTTTTTTTAAAGCAATTGTGGTTAAATAACTTGCTCAAGGTTACACAGCTAGCTATTTATTTATGTGTGGGTGCTAATTTTCTGAGGCTGGAACCCATCCCAGGTCCTCCTGACTCCGGGGCTGGCACTCTTACTCACTACACTCTTCATTGGATTTTGGTGCCTCTTTTAGTTTGGACAATTCTGTTTTTTTTAAGGTGTTTCTTTATACTTTTACCACTATTAAATGTCTTTTTACTAGATTTGACCCAATGTTCTATTGTGTTGGCTATCCCTTCCAGCTTTTGTCATCTAAAAATTTTATAAATATTCCATATATGACTTTACTCAAGTCATTGATAAAAATTTCAGACAATAGAGACCCCAAGACAGAACCCAGTGGCATTTCATTGGAGACCTCCTTCCAAATTAACATCAGACCATTCATGATTGATTACTCTTTAGGTGTTTTCCAAATCCATTTAATTACCTGTTTAGCTAACCAACATCTCTCCCTCCATCTAGTTCATTGGGATAACATGAGAGACATAATCAGTTGCTATGCTAAAATTTAGGTACCTATGTCTATAGTATTCCCATAAACAATCAACCATTCAAAAAAGGAAATAAGGAAAATGTGTATGGTCAATTCTTGATGAAGCTATGTCAGCTCTTTGTAATTACTCCTTCCTTTTCTAAATATTCACTATCTCTCAGCTCTTTGTAATTACTGCTTCCTTTTCTAAATATTCACTTTAATATTATATACCAGTATTTTACCTAGAACTAAAGTTAAGATAATCAACTTGAAACCTGTGGATTCTTTTTAAATTTGTTTTCACCAGTTCCGTGCTACCTCTCCAGACCTTTCTATAATCATTCAAAGATCACTGATAGCAACTCAGCAATCACAAATCCCAGTTTCTCTGAGCATCCCGGGATATTATTTCTCTGGCCTTGCTGTTGTTGTTGTTGAGTCATTTCAGTCCTGTCCAACTCTTCATGATTCCATTTGGGGTTTTCTTGGCAAAAGCACCAGAGTACTTTGCCATTTCCTTCTCAGGCTTATTTTATAAATGAGGCAAACAGGGCGAAGTGACTTGCCCTGTGTCACACAGCTAGTAAATGTCTGAGACCAGATTTGAACCCAGAAAGATGATTCTTACTGACTCTAGGCATGGCACTCTATCCACTGAACCACCTAACTGCACCTAGATACTTTCTTGCTGTTTTCTTATTTATCTTGCGTATCAGATCCCTATGAGTCATTATTATTTTATCTTTTGTGAATCAAAAATCATTCTCCTTGATGGAGAAACCATAAGGAGGTAATGAAAACAGACATGTTCTGCCTTCTTTCTCTTCTTAGTTATCATTATCTTCATGTACATTAATCGGAGATCTTCGATTTTCCGCTTTTTTCCAATGGATCTGCCATTTCATCAATGGGAATTATGGATATTCCATTCAAGCATGCAGATAGAAGCCCATCTTTGCTTTCCTATACAATGTGGTTCCATTCCACTATCTTTTCATAAATTTGCCACATGGGGCCCACCAAAATACCTGGGACCTTTCTCTTTTCTAAACGCCATTGGGATTGCAACTAAGTAAGTATAATGTAGTAGGTTATCGCCTGTTTACCACATAATAAGTTCATGTTTTTGAGCTCATCCATTTTCTTGTATGATATACTTTACCCTGCTACTCATTTATAACCCTTTATTTTAACATATTGTAGCCATGGAATTATTGGACACCCCCATTTCTACAATATATCTTTTTCAAAAAGTCCCAAACTTTTATTTACTCTTCCTTGACATCATTATCTCATTAAGAGCTATAGACTTCCTGTCACTATTGTTATAACATCATAAGATGCTTTCATAGTCATCTTTTGTTACCCAGCTTTGATGCTCTCTTCTATACATGTTATGCTTCTTTTTAGAACTTCTTCTAGAACTTCATTCTTAAGAACTTCCAGTTCAGACTGATTAACTTAGTTTTGACTACTAAGTGTCTAAGGCTAGATTTGAACTCAGGTCTTCCTGACTCTAGGCCTGGAACTCTATCTACTGTACCACCTAGCTGCCACTCAATGTACTATATTGACTTCCTATAATAACACTCTTACTTCATAAGTTTTATTGAATTGAATTCCACGGACCTAAAGTCAGAGAAAGTAACAATGACCTGAGAAAATATTTAGATAATAACAGATCAGAAAATAATTCTGACCTAGGATGATGGACTGGCATCCCTATCCTTCCAGTCATCCAGATTTGCAACTTCATTCTCATTTACCCCACATATTCCAGGATATGTTGCTAAATCATATAATCAATTGTCAAATCTTGCCAATTCTTTTTCTACATTTCTTCAATATATCTCTTTCACATGGGCTTGTCCTCTGTGCCTAAAATATTCATTCTCATTGTCATTCTCTCTCTCTCTCTCTCTCTCTCTCTCTCTCTCTCTCTCTCTCTCTCTCTCTCTCTCTCTCTCTCTCTCTCTCCGCCTTCCTCCCCTTCTCCCTTCCTCTCTCCCTCCCTTTTTTGCCCCTTTGTTGTCTAGAATCCCTGGATTCCTTCAAAGCTCAGATAAAACATGGTCTTCTAATAAAGGCCTCCCTCCTCCTGACCAACTTCCCAGGTGCTAGTTAGTAACTTCTCTTTTAAGGTTATCTAATATTTGGCAGCTAGGTGGCACAATGAATAGAGTGCCTGGCCTGGAGTCAGGAAGATCTAAGTTCAAATGTGACCAAAGATGCTAGCTGTGTGACCCTGGGCCAGTCACTTAACTTGTTTGCCTCAGTTTCCTTATCTATTAAATGAGCTGGAGAAGGAAATGCAAACCACTCCAGTATCTTTGGCAAGAAAACTACAAAACAAAACAAAAGAAGAAAGAAAACTATAAAACAGGCCACTGAGAGTTGGACATGATGGAAACGACTGAACAACAAAAAATATTTACTCTGTATATGACTATTTTGAGACAGCAAGGTGGCATAGTGGAGAGAGCACTGGGCTTAGAATCAGGAAGACTCATCTTCATGAGTTCAAATCCAACCTCAAACACTTACTAGCTGTGTGACCCTGGATGTTTAACACTTCTTGCCTCAGTTTCCTTATCTGTGCAAGGAGCTGGAGAAGGAAATGGCAAACTACTCCAGTATCTTTGCCAAGAAAACCCCAGGTGGGACACAGGTAAAATGACATACAAACAACAAAATATTCCTGTTGGTGTGCTTGTCATCTCCATTAGCACATAAGCTCCTTGAGTAGATAGGGTCTATTTTGCTTTCTCTTTGTCCTGTAACTTTAGCCAGGGCTTAGAACATAGTAAACACTTAGCATATCCCTGCTGGTTGATTGATAGGATTGATTGATTTGACTGATATCATCTCCTTATGTCACCTGTGAGTCTGTGGCTCTCAAGAAAATCCTTCCTTCTAGGATAAAAGAAACCTCATAACTCGGGATGAATTATAAGCCCAATTCTGAAAATATGGAGGTTTAAGGTTAAAGTCAGGACTAAGGTTAAAGGTGTAGCTCTATAACTTCAGCAACCTTCATCATCAGCATCTCTCATAAAAGACTCAGACAGGAGAAAAGATCTCATTACATCATCATCAATGAAAGGAAAAGCTTTAACAGAACAGTCAAAATTCTGTGAAGCCGTCCTGGCAGTCTCATATTTTTTTTTAACTCTCTTGGTTAATTGCAAAAGGCAAAGTCTTAATTGTGTAGGAGAATGTACAAGTATAACATATGACTTTTATTACTAGGACCTAGTTTTTATGTACCATAAAATTCCATCTGTCCCATCATCTGCGGTTGGCTACTTTTCCTGTAATACGAAGAAGCAGGGAGTGGGAGTAGGAGGGTGGAGCATTAGGAAAAAACTGCTCCAGAGAAAGATTTCATCCAAAATGTGAATCTTGAACTTTCATTCTCAATTTTATTTTGAGAACAATTTAAATCCCAGACATTATAACTCTGTTTGGGTCCAGCCTTTGAAGAGAGAACGATGCCTTTCAGTTTAATCACTATAATTGCCACCAAAGTGGCTAGATATTTTTATCTGCCCTGAAAAGTCACACCTGAGGTCATCCCCTCATTATCTAATGAATACACCTTCCACTAGAAATCCCTGAAAGGAAGTTTCACTTACTCCCAACACCTGGGAATTAAATGTCCTAGACCAAAGGATTATAAATTTCGTGTTCTATTGGACCTCAGCAAACCATGTAATAGTAATAATAACAATAATATATTACTAAGTGCCAGGCACTTGCTAAGTGTGTTGCAATTATCTCATTTGATCCTCAAAACAACTCTGGGAAATAGGTACTACTAATATTCCCATTTTAGAGAGGAGGAAACTGGGTGAAACAGAAATTAAGTGACTTGCCCAGAGTCACACAGCAAATAAGTGTCTGAGGCTGAATTTGAACTTCCTGATTCCAGGCCTCACACTCTAAACACTTTAGAGCCCCCTAGTTGTCCAAACTCCTACAAATGAGGAAACTGAGACCCACTGAAATTTAGTGGCAAGAGTGGGATCTGAACCCATATCCTCTTAGTCCAAACCAAATGCTATTTTCACCACACCATCATTTGTTTCCCTTCTGTCTGAGTGAAATCTTCCCCTCTAAGAATCTTTCGCAACATTACAGAAAGCTTCGATAGGCCAAAAGTGTCAAACTCACCACCTGCTGGCTACGTTCAGCCTGCAACACTCCTGAGTGAGGCTAGAACTAGATTAAAAGCTAGTTGGGAAATCATTAGCAAAATAAGTGAAAATACAATAAGGCATAGAAAATATTACATTTTAAAACTAAGTCAATCTGCAGCCCACAGGGATCCTTATGTACGGTTTAGTGGCCCCATTTCTATTTAAATTTGACACTAATGCTCTCAGGCATTTAAATGAATTTAATTCCTAGGGGTATGAATAGTGAATACATTCAGATATATCATTTGGTATAGGGGGTTCCTGATGTAGATGTTGATCAGCACCTCATTGGCATCTTAATTCTAGATAGTTGTCTGAGAGGGGTCTGGAACCTTCCCAATTCTAAAGATGGTGCCTTATTCACAAGGCCTCACAAATTCTTCATACTTTCATTCTTAACCCTGAATATACTACCCCTCTTCTCCATTCATATCTTGACTTTATCAGTTGACCCTCCCTCTTTAATTCTCTTTCAAAGATTTCTATTATAAGAACTGACCAGTTGCCTCCCAGGTTTCACCTAACTTAACACATATTTTTGAAATACCAAAATAAGCAGACCATTTAGTCATGTCATCCAGAAAGAGGTCAAGTCATTTAGTCAGTTAGAGAGACTGCATTACATCATAGAAAGAACACTGAATATGAAGTTGGAAGACCTAAGACCATATATGTAGTGGCTGTGTTACTTCCTACTTGTGTGACCTTGGATAAGTTATTTAACTTCTATGAGTCTCAGTTTCTTCATATAAAGTGGAAATATAAAATGAAACAGAAACAGATACAAAATATTCTTATTGAGCATCGATTATTAGTAGAGTTTATTAAATTAGGGAAGATAGGTTTCCTGACCTCAAGGAGCTTATAATCTAGTAGGAAGTTAAGACATAAGCACAGAAAATTATAGTGCACGATATTATATGTTAATGAAACCTAAGCAACCTGCCTCAAAGAGTATCAGTGGAGAACTGTGCAAAAGTACAGAAGTGTTAATGCCATATGTAAATACTAGCTGGTGTCATCAGCATCATTAAAGACCAACCAGTGGATTCTCTGAATTTTTCATTTTTCAACACTTTGCAGAGATGTTTTCTAATGTCAAGGAGTTAAGCTTTGAATAACTTGATGAACTTACAAAGTTTGACTCCTTTGGAATCTTGATGGTATTTTCCTATGGAGATTATGGCCATGACCATTGACATGGCTACACCCAGCATAGGAAATCCCTAGACCATATATATATGTGTGTGTGTGTGTGTGTGTGTGTGTGTGTGTGTGTGTATGTATATATATATATATATATATATATATATATATATATATATATATATATATATATATACCAATACATTGATATTTTCCTAGAAACTGGGAAATTTTTTCCATGTCTGTAAAGACCTAGATATAAGCTATATTAAAACTACACTCTGAAGTTGTCAGAAAAAACTCTAGAGAAAGAAAAAAATAATCAGTCTATCAAGTTAGTCAATAAATATTTATTTTAAGCATTTAGTAAGTGTGTACTATGCGCCAGGCATGCATCATGTGCTGGTAATATAAAGATTAAAAGGCAAGACCCTGTACATTCAATTGGAAGGAGATTTTATATATATATGTATGTATGTATGTATGTATATATTTACACACACACATATATGTATGTGTATATATATATACATATATATATATATATATATACACACATGCATATACAGGATATATGCCAAATAGACACAAGTAAAGCCTGCCCTTTGAATTATACTCTTCCCAAATTTGTACTAAGGTAAGTTTACCTGGGGTTTAACTCTGTGGTGTGCCAACCTAAAACGATTACTCATAAGCCCCCTCTGGTGTTTTCACCTTTAATAGTCAGCTTGTAAATATGATTGGCTAAAAGCAGAGAAATTTGAGGCAGCATTGTACAAAACACAGTAAGAGATATTCCCTCCAAAGAGACCCTTAGCAGTCTCCCGCTAATACATATAACATCAGTGACAAGTGTGACCACATACATAGAGCACTCTTGTACTGAGGCATACATGTAGGGAACATACGTGGCTAAGGAACTCACATTTCTGGAATGGCAGGGCCCCCATGTCCTCTTCTTATGGCACCCTCATGCTACTTCCTGTTGGGAATATCCCTCCTGACTGCCAAGGCTAATTTCTCTCTTGAATCCACTTGGGTTTTCTTTTCTACTTCTATAGCCATATCTCTTAAGGTTCTCTCTTGATAGAGCTCCTTTTGTGATCTGCTTTCTGGTGAGTTTGGTGTCTCCTATTTAGAGAATAGTTTCTGGGGTGGGTAGGTGGCACAGTTAATAGAGCACTGGCCCTGGGGTCAGGAGGACCTGACTTCAAATCCAGCCTCAGACATTTAACACAAAACTAGCTGTGTGACCTTGGGCAAGTCACTTAACCCCAATTGCCCTCCAAAAAAAGAGAGAGTAGATTCTCTGGTAGAAATGCAAGGAGAACAGCAAAGAATAATCCTCATTCAAGGGCTGCATTTTTCTTCCATACCTGACTTTCTTCCAGGGTTGCCAGGGTGGGGGGAACCATCCTTAAAGTTGTGTCCTATCTTGACTGAATCCAGAACTGGCAAGCATGCTTTTTACAATCCACCAGGGGCTTGGCTGTTAGCTGACATCCAGCAGCAAACTGCTCTCTAATTCCATTGAGTTGGTCAAAGGTTAGCAAAAATTAGAAATCTTTACTTCTACTTCATTTAAAACTTTAAGATCACAGAGTTTCTGTTACCTTCCCTTATTTTCTGTGACTGCATGAACTGGACTGGGAGGGGGAGAATCAACTGATAAAAAGCATTCTGATCAACTCCTTTCTCCCCTCATCCAACCCCACTATACAATGTATTTGAGAGACAGAGAAAGAAAAAGACAGAGAGAGAGAGAGAGAGGGAGGGGGGAACTAGCATTTGGGGAAAGCAGGAAAGGTTTCATGTAGGTAGATGTGCTTAATCTGACTTTTGAACAAAAACAAGTGACTCTAAGTGGTCGAGATGAGGAGGGAGTACATTCCAGACACAGGGAATAGCCAGAGCAAAGGCAAAGAAATGGGTGATGAGGTGTCAAGCATGAACAATTGCAAGAAATACAGTTTGAGTGGATTATAAATTGTCCGGATTAATACATAATAAGGTTGGAAACACAGGTTGGGCTTCCAGATTGTGCAGGAATTAAAGGTCAGCCAGAAGAATTTATACTTGGTCCTTGAAGCATTAGAGATTCACTGGAGCTTATTAAGTAGGGTAGTGACATGGTCAGACTGGCTCTAATGGAAAATCATCTTATAAGCTATGTGGAGGATGGGCTGAGAGGTGAAAGACTGGAAAAGGGAGAACAATCAAGAGGCTATTGTAATAGTCCAGGCTAAAAGTGATATGGGCATGAGGTAAGGAGGTAGCCATGTGAGTAATAATAAGAGGTCAAATGTGAGAGATGTTATGGAGACATACAACTGACTGAATGTATAAGGTGAGGGAATGAGAAATTGAGGATGACAATGAGAGACCAGAAGGTTAATGGTGCCTTCAATAGAAATAGGGAGGTTTGGCAGATAGGTAGATTTGGAGGAAAAGATAATGAGCTCGATTCTGACCATGCTGAGTTTGAGGTGCCTGTATGGTATCCAGTTTATGATATTTAATAGGCAATTCATGATACAGACTTGGAGCTGAGCTACGAGGCTGGTGATTAGGTAGATAGACAGACAGATAGACAGGCAGAGAGACAGATAGATAAATAGATAAATGGATGGATAGATAGATAGATACATACATAATATATATATATACATACATACACACATACATACATACATATAGATAGATGGACAGATCTGAGAGTCATCTACAAAAACATTCCCATGAGAGTTAAAAATGAGAGAATGTAGAGAGAGAAGAGGGTCTAGGACAGTTCACACAGGCTCAGGAAACCAGTATCGCAATCAGTCAATGAGTCAGTCAACATTTACTAAGAATCTACTACCCAGGGGGGCAGAGCCAAGATGGCAGAGTAGAAGCAGCACTTCCAAGGTTCTCTGTCCCACACAACTTCCAAATAATGTAAAAGGGGACTCTGAACAACTTCTGGACCACAGCACCCACAGAACAACACAGAGAAGCTAACCTCCTGCTGAGGACAGCCCAGCGGCCCTGCAGGAAGGACCAGCGCAGCACACTGGGAGCCACAGTTTTAGCCCCAGGGCGGCTGGGCCAGTAGCCGGCTGGAGGGACCCCAGAACACCAGCAGCTGTGGTGATTCCAGAATTATCAGCACAGATATGCCTAGGACAAAGTGAGAGGTTAGTGCCCTATAGACTTGGGGACCAGTATTTGGGGAAGTTGTCGGCTTCCTCCCCTGGGGGCAAAAAGCAAAGCCGCTGAAGAAACGTAGCACAGAGGCCATTTTGCAGCGTCAGTGGCAGCTCTAGCTCCTGGTCTGCAAACTGTAGGGAGATCCAGCAATCAGTCTGGTGGTTAATCACTCTTGCTTTAAATGCCTGGATCTGGATTGTGGTCTGGGGGGGGGCGGAGTTTGGGGTGGGCGTCCAATTTGCCAGAGTGGGTGGAGGCTTTGCAGAGGCCACCCAAACTGCGGAAGTTGTGAAGACCCCACGTTTGGGCAGAAGCTCTCCTTTCTGGTGGCAAAGTCTTACTGTGGCAGCAAGCCCCAAAATCAAGTAATTAAGTGACACCATGCCTAGGCAAAAGAAACAAAATATACAGAAAAATTCAACATTGGACTCCTATTTTAGGGGCAAAGAGGATCAAAGCATGGAGGAGGACTTTGAGGTCAGAAATCCTGCACCAAAAGCCCCAAATGAAAATACAAGCTGGCTACAGGCCATAGAGGACCTTAAGAAGTATTTTAAAAACCAAATAAGAGAAGTGGAGGAAAAATTGGGAAGAGAAATGAGAAGGATGCAGGAAAAGTATGAAATGAGAGTCAACAGCCTGACTGAGGAAAATAGCACCTTAAAAAATAGATTAACTCAAATGGCAAAAGAGGCTCAAAAAGGCAATGAGGAGAAGAATGCCTTAAAAAGCCAAATTTGCCAGATAGAAAAAGAATCTCGAAAGCTCACTGAGGAGATTCATTCCTTCAGAGTTAGACTGGAGCAAATGGAAGCTAATGACTTTATGAGAAATCAAGATGCTGTTAAGCAGATCCAAACAAATGAAAGATTAGAAGGCAATGTGAAATATCTCATGGGAAAAACCACTGACCTGGAAAATAGATACAGGAGAGATAATTTAAAAATTATTGGACTACCTGAAAGCTGTGATCAAAGAAAGAACCTAGAAATCATCCTTAAAGAAATTCTCAAGGAAAATTGCCCTGATGTATTAGACCTAGCAGGCGAAATAGAGGTTGAAAGAATCCACTGATCACCTCCTGAAAATGATCCCAAAAAGAAAACCCCTAGAAATATTGTAGCCAGGTTCCAGAACTCCCAGATCAAGGAGAAAATACTCCAAGCAGCCAGGAAGAAACAATTTCAATATTGTGGAAATCCAATCAGAATAGCACAG